>CAMGYJ010000006.1:2816537-3416537 GCA_946122785.1 Linum tenue | reverse complement strand
CCTAGTCCGCTGTCCGAATCTTACGATTTGAGGGCTCCAAGCACTGCTGTTTGATCATATTGGCACTGTGATTTGATTGATGAATTGAACGGTTTTCGGATTAATGCATGACAACTTGTTTGCGACTAGGACAACCTATAATGAGGACTGAGATGTGCAGTAGAACGATGTAGGGGTTCAGTTTTTCAGCTGTTTGCTTACCAACTGTGACTTGGTCTGATTACTTGTTCTTGACAGTCGTTTATGCATCTAGTTCAGGGTATCAGAATGTGAGATAGAGCATATAGGTAGCCATGTCAGATTTGAGCCTGCTCGTTTCTTTCTTATGCGATAGATCCCTCTTCCATGATGTGTAGCATTCACGTTGTCACTAGCTAAGATGATGGGGGCATAGGATTAGCCCACGCCCAAAACTGACTGTCCTGATGTGTTATATCCCCTAGTCAGCCCCTTTGAGCCGTGTGTTATCCTTTCTTTTGGTCTATAATGAAAAAATCACCCTTGTTGCATCTTTTAGAAGGTTCCACAGAGTGGTTTTTACATATTCTCTGCTGTTTCTGCTAAAGTCTATGTGAGTGTTGGAGGTAGTGCTTAAAAGTTGGGCAGGTGTTTGAAATTTATGCAGAAGTGGTGGCTCTCTTAAGAAATGAAAAGAAAAATGAAAGAAAAACAAAGAAAAATTGAAAGCAAAAGAGAGCCACTACCAAAAATCTGAATAATGCCCATTAAGTAGTGTTTCTTAGCAGTCTGGCTTGGAAATGTTGATGTTTATGCCTCCTTCGCTCTTGTGCTCTTGAGATATTGAGTAATGCTGATTAGCAGAAAGAAAATAACGGTTTGTTTGACTGTGATTGTGTGTTTGGAAAATGTGGAACCTTTTGCTATGAATACGTCCACCACCTAAAAGGATTTTTCCCCATGTCCAAGACCCTAGCCAGTCATTTGAACCTGTTTCTAAGACCTCCTGATTAGTTAGTGGTGACACCCATATGTGAACTCTAGCATTTAGATGCTGCCATCATGGTGAAGAGATGATAGGGATTGAGAGATATAGCATGCGCATCTTTCGCATTAAATTGTCCTGACCCCACTGGTCGAGAGTGAGTGATTTATTTTCATATTCTCTATACTCTTGTACCCCGGTGAGGACCTAGATTGCTCGGTCTCTGTTCTGATGTCTTGAGTTGGATGCATGAGTTGACTGTTTTGAGTGAGTGGTCGAGTCAAGTCTGGGTTGGTTGGTGAACAGAAGGGAAACTCTTCCGCTGCTCGATTGTGCTGCACTCGAATGTCCTTTGTGGTGGTTGTCCAGGTTGCTATTAAAGTTGTTCATGTGTTGATGTTTGAAAACCAGGTTGATTCACGTGTTCTGTGCCTTTATGACTTGTCCCCAATGTTGGTTGACTGATATCTGTGAGCTTACCTTGTGTAGTACTTGGTTTGCTTGGGGACAAGCAAACAGTTAAGTGTGGGGGAATTTGATAGCATCGTATTTGCACGTGTTTTCACTCTGGTTTCCTGTCCATTTTTGCTCGAATTGATTGTTCCTTGGCCTATTTTACGCTAGGTTGTGTTGTTTTGTCGTATTTCAGGTCCTAGCAAGTAAAGAGGTGCATAGGCGCAAGTTTCGGGTCATTTGGAGGTCAATTGGCGAGTCACAGAGAGAATTACGGGCAGCCCCTGCCAAATTACGGCTGTAATTGGCCAGGGCATGCCCGTAATTAAATGGCCGAGCCTTCTCCCCAGAATTCCCTCTCGGTGGTAAAATTACGGGCAAGATCCCAAGAATTACGGCCGTAATTCCCAAATCACTGGCGGTAATTTGTAAATTACGGGCGTATCTCCTTCCCCTGCAGCCTAAGTGAAACGTGCGTTTTGGTGCGAATTACGGGCAGGACGTGATTACGGCCGTAATTCTGCCCGTAATTCGCCCAGAGTCGGGTTTTTGGAGGCAGATTCGAGCCAAGGAAGAGGAATTCGATTTTCTGAGCAAAAACAGAGTTTTAGAGAGAGAGAGCGAAGAACAAACCCTAGGAGCTATTTTGGAGTGGATTTCTCATCATTGAAGCCCAGATTGCGTCCCTAGGAGTGAAGATTGACATCCCAGAGAAGATTTTCCTCATCTTTATGAGTATGGCTACTCTGATTTCTGTTTTCCTTTCTCTCTCTATGGAGTAGAACCTTTCTCTCACTTGGGTATGAAGAACCCTAGTTCCTTGTGTTAGGGATTTGATTGTAATGACTTGGGATGATATTACTGTTTGATTTTAATCGAATGATGCATGTTTATTGAATTGATTGGAGTCTGATCAGCTTTTCTCAATTTCTGCTGCAACCTGAGATAGATAGAATCTGATTAGGTTATTAGAGCCTCTTCATTCGATAGTAGGAGACTGGCTATACGAGAGTTAGCCAGTTTACTGCTTTGTACTGGAATTCAATTCCAGTAGTGGAGTTCTGTGTTCATAGCCTCAGCTTTCTATCCCGGTGAAGACTAGTCGTCTGCCGGGTAGTTAGACTGAGAGGGCTTGGTCAGCTTAAGAGATTCCAAGCTACCGTCGGATCTTCCGCAGTCTAATCAACAGTAAATCAACCCAGGGAATTGCAATTGAACCTAACTAAGGGGCTAGGGGGACTCATTCCCGAGTGACTCTTACCTGCTTTTGAAAACCGAACCATTTACTGCTTTCTTACTGCTTTTGCTTTTAAACAACAATCACTCGAATTAGTTTGCTAGATAATATAGTCTCACGGAGTAAGCAGTAGATCTAGACCCCGGGTTGATAATTAAACTTGCCTGTTACTGCATTCCCGGACTGCGATTTCACTTGGTCGCAGTTTGGTGTTGTGTTTTGGCGTGTCATAAAGCCAGTGAGTGGACCCCATAATGGCACCTCTGGTGGCTCCATGTCGCGAGGCACCTCATCACCGTCTGCGTCTGAATCTAGACCGGAATCATCAGCACCTTCAAGAGGATCGAAGTTGTTTGCACTGACATCGCCTTCCTCTTCTTCAACCTCGGGGTCACTAACTGGACTTGGATTGACATCTTCCATATGATCAAGATCATGAAAGGCACCTTCATCAGCTCCGTAATAGTAGTTGTGGTAACCAATATAGTCAAAAACGAGTTTCTACGCAGAAACATTTTGGTGATCTAGAAGCGTAAAATCGTAAGTTTGTGAGTTTTAAAGCTGAGTTTTTAACTACATAAGTTATAAAAACTAAGATTTTGTGTTGAAGCGTTTTAGTGACCCAGAAACGTAAAATCGTAAGTTTTTAAGTTTTAAAACGTGATTTTGACTACATTGGTAACTACCGCATTGGTAGAAGTTGTACTAGGGTTGGTACTGGTAGCCTTCTTGTTGGTTCCCATCCGTCTGTTGAGCTTCTTCTTCATATGCTGGGAAGGATTGATGATGACCTCCAGTTCCATCATGATACTCCTGGCACCAGCTTGGGTCTTGGTACTCCTGGTGGGGATGATCTTCGTATAATCCACCCCCACCGTGGATACCAGATGTTTGTTCATCTCTAGAATGACCTACATCGCTTTCGACCACCTCGATGTAAATGAACATCACCGCTTGTTTAATGTTATTGGTGGTCATAAATTGGACCATGGCATCAACGTCCTCCTGAGTGGTAATGAGGAATTCCTCATTCAACAACGACCCGACATGTCTGTTTGGATATTGATACACCATACGATCAACTCTTCTAGTGCCATCCATGCAGGTAACCTCAGTACACATTTGATGGAGCTCTTCAAGCATCGGTCTCGTAGCGACCTTCATTTTATAAAAATTGCCACCCACGTACCGTACACCCTTTCCGGTCTCTTCCGT
The DNA here is from genome assembly GCA_946122785.1 of Linum tenue. Lineage (NCBI taxonomy): Eukaryota > Viridiplantae > Streptophyta > Magnoliopsida > Malpighiales > Linaceae > Linum > Linum tenue. The sequence goes on along the minus strand of CAMGYJ010000006.1, from coordinate 3,412,689 downwards.
GTAACCATTTCACCGTAACCCAAGCGTGAACTTTTGGAATGCCATCTGCAATAAAACCGTAACTAAGCTACTACCATAAAAATCACAAATGACAATGAAAAGTAATACAAAACAAGCTTACGAATTAACGTTAATCGCAAAAACTAATAAAATTAAGGTGCACAACTGAAATTTGAACAAGAAGAAGGAGAGGAGTGAATATTTTGAGTTTTCTGGGGCTTCCTTTTATAGGCAAATTTTACACTAAAAACCGCAGGGGGGAGCGGTTTTAGTCTGGCATGCAACCCCCACCCCTACAACCTCCTGCATGCCGACATGTCGGATGTCGGGGGAATGGGGCTGAGGCACAAACCGCTGGGGGGGGGGTTGTGCATCGACATAGTAAACCGCTTACCTGAGGGGCAGTTTATGTTGCCGACACATAACCGCACCCAGAGCACGAGGTTTGTGCTAGGTCATCAATGGGAACTGCTCCTTCGAAGAGCAGTTTTCCCAAAAAACACAAACCGCTCTTCTCGCATGCGGTTCCATGGTAAATCGCCGCCTTGTTGTGCGGTTTTTGTTGTAACTGCCCCTGCGTGGTGCAGTTTTCAATTAAAGGGTGATAGATTTGGAATTTTTTGGTATGGTCGTGGGTGGTAGTTTTTAATTTAAAAAAAAAAACAGTGGTAGTTTTTGATTTTTTCCGTGTAAACTAAGAGCCCAGATTTAGTTATGCATCCTAAGTGGGTTTTTGGGCTAATGTGGCCAAGCTCCTTCTCCCGTACACGATGCTGACCCGTCTCCCTGGCCCATATTGTCGGATAATGCCTCCACCCCCTTGGTATGAAATTTGGCTCCCAAAAACTAAGTCCGAATACCAAGCTTACATGGTTGGTATCAATGTACAAAATTTGGCTATGTATGGAATCCCAATGGCTAGGGGTCATACAATAGGGTGCCATACCAGCTAAACGACTGGGTACCAAGCCGACGAAAGAAGCTTGGTAGGTTGAGGGCAAAATAGCTCCCAAAAACTAGGTCTAGAAGCCGATAAGATATACTTGGTAGCAAGGCAACAGGGTGCCAAACCAACAAACTAGGCTTGGTAGCAAAGCAAGAGGGTACCAAGCCGATAAGGCAGCTTGATATCCCTAGATATCAAGAACCTCGAGGGTGGAGACTTTTCAGCCAAGACACTGAGCTGACAGGGTATCAACTTGATTGAGAATTGGTGTAGAGCCCCTTAGGGGGCCATATGGAGACTAAGGCCCAAGGCGGTCTTCGTGGCCCCGGGGTACCAAGCCGACAGGGCGGCAATGTACCAACTTGGTGAGATTCAAAAAACTAAGTATGAAGACCAAGCTGACAAGGCTAGCTTGGTAGTAGGGGCCGACATGAATTGTTTGGTGGAAGGGGGTATCAAGACGATAACAACAAAACTAAGTATGGATTCTTGGGGTTGCCAAGGGTGTGGTCGAGACTTCATCATCGAGGCAAGGTTAAGGGCTTCAACCCCATCCGGTCAAGACAAGGCAACAAGACTCAACACCAACCCTACCTGGCTTCGAGGCCATCAAGTACCAACCAGTCAACAAGGCGGGGCAAGAGGCCCCAAGGTGATAGGAGTAAACAACAAGGTGGCGAAAAAGGGTCCCTAAGGCGGTTGGAGCAACACAGCGGCTAGCAGGGTTGTTACCAAGGCAGTTACACCTAGTGGCTATAAATAGGAGAAACGAAGAAGAAGCAAGAGGTTCCACAACCAAACATTTGACGCACAATGTCAAAATTTACCCTTTCTTTGCAACTTAGTCGTACCCTTTAGTTTTTCGGAGCTCTCATTGAACCTCCATAGGTGTAGGAGTAATTAACGTAGCTTGTTCCCCAAAAAAACCATAAAAAACATCAAACACCCTCATTTGAACATTGTTTGGAGAGGTGTGAACTGTGTTGATTTTTGTTGTTCAAGAAGTCAAGTTGCATCAATTGAGTTCAAACACCAGATTTTCCTCGCCGAAAAACACCTGCAGAAAGATGGGTATGCCCCCGAATTTAGCTATGACGATCAAATCAGTATCTTTGTTAGTGCAAGTAGAGAGAATATGTAGAGAGAGAAAGTATAGAGAGAGAATCAATGTGTGTAAATAAGCCATAAGGGTGGAGAAGTTGTAACACCCCGACTTTTGGATTCGGGTTCGACCTTAATAAATTAATGGTTGGATTGACGGTTACGTACGAAGAGTTACAACCCAGAATTAGGATTATCAATAATAATAATAATATGCCAAGAGACCAAGCGACCTCGCGAGAACCCTGTCCCAATTTTTCCCCAAGGCTCTGCAAATCAAAACCCCCGAGAGTTTTCCCCAAATTCCCTTTTCCTTCCTCTGGTGCTGCACAAAGGGACCGGATCACCTCAGTAACCGAACCCTCAGTAAGTGTCAGTAACCATGTGATCCACCATCCATCGCACCATCTTTCCAGCCGTCAGATCATGCAAAGTAACTACACGCGGGGGCAAAATAGTAACCACGTCTCTGACAATTTGAATTGCAGACGTGACAACGACATCAACCGTCCCGCCTTCTCTCCTTCTTTCTCTCACCTTTCAAGCGACAGTTCTACTTCCCTCTACTCTCTAACTCTCCATTCTTCCTCCCGCTCCTCAATTCTCTCACCAAAATCGCAGCAAAAACTTCTAGAAAAAAACACAAAATAAACTTCAAATCGAACGATTTTCGTAAAGGTTTTCGAAGAATCATTTAACGATGCACTGTTCTCGCTTCTTCGTCGAAAAACGAAGGGTTTCCAACTTCAACGAGGCTCAAAAATCGTTTTCGCACAAAATATCAAGGTAAAACCTCATTTCTTTCTTCGAAATCCATCCACAGAACAATAGAAACAGTATTTCAGTCACTCTTCATGTGAAAATTGTAGTAAACTCGCTACATTACTGAATCGTTACCATACGTTGCTGAACTGGTGTAGATACTGTTGTGTTTTGCTTTGTTACCACATGGTATTGTGTGGTAAGCTATGATTGCATGTTATAAAAAGGCGAGAAACCGTAACTCCTGCTGTGTTTTAGTTTGTTACCATATGGTAATGTGTGGTAAGCTATGGTTTCATGTTATAAAAAGCCAAGAAACCGTAACTCCTGCTGTGTTTTAAATTGTTACCATATGGTAATGTGTGGTAAGCTATGGTTTCATGTTGTAAAATAGCAAAGAACCATAAGTCCTTCTGTGTTTTAGTTTGTTACCATATAGTAATGTGTGGTAAGCTATGGTTTCATGTTGTAAAATAGCAAAAAACCATAACTCCTTCTGTGTTTTAGTTTGTTACCATATGGTAAGGTGTGGTAAGCTATAGTTTCATGTTTTAAAATAGCAAAAAACCATAAGTCCTTCTGTGTTTTAGTTTGTTACCATATGGTAAGGTGTGGTAAGCTATGGTTTCATGTTATAAAAAATGGAGGAAACCATAAGTCCTTCTGTGTTTTAGTTTGTTACCATATGGTAAGGTGTGGTAAGCTATGGTTTCATGTTATAAAAATGGAGGAAACCATAAGTCCTGTTGTGTTTTAGTTTGTTACCATATGGTAAGGTGTGGTAAGCTATGGTTTCATGTTATAAAAATGGAGGAAAACATAAGTCCTGTTGTGTTTTACTTCGTTACCATATGGTAAGATGTTATAAGACATGGTTTCATGTAATTACCATATGGTAAAATGTGATAAATATATGGTTTGATTTGGTATGGTAGGAAACCATTATGGTACCATATGGTATATTATGCTAAAAAGCATGCTAACAGACTATTCCTAATTTCTACATTCAGGTACACTATGGTAAACCAAAGAAAAAGTTTTCGCACAAGGTGGAGTCCAACAAGAGTATCTGCAATTGCAAGGACAATAAAAGATGAGCAGAAAGCACAACTTGAGATATTAGGCCTAGCAGGCTTAATGTCAATCGGGCAGACAAAGATAAACAACCATTTTGCACTGTTCGTAATGAACAAATGCAATCCAATGAAAGAATCGTTCAAGCTACCTGACAAGACACGCATGAAGATATCACCAATCGACTTTCATAGGGTATATGGTCTGCCGATGGGGAATAAGGAAGTTGTACCTCCCATGATTTCTTGGGACGACGCAACAGATTATGCAATAGAAACCCTACTGGAAGTAGATGGAACATCCACTCCAAGGGTAAAGCTAAGTCGGGTAGAAAAAGATCTTCCTACAACTACAACACTAAGAGATGGTTACAATTGTTCTTTCTGCTGGTCACCGGAGGCTTGCTGTGTCCAACTTCAGCCCCTATGGCTGAACTCAACATGCTTGAGTACTTGAAGACTGATGAACTGAAACATTTCACCAGCTACAACTGGTGGAAATACTTCTTCAAACACATGAATGAAGGATTGAAATCACCAAACCTCTACGTCAGTGCAGATCTTCACTTCCTTACAGTTAGTCTCCATTCCCTTGGCCATTTCAAACTTGTTACTCATATATTTTATATATAAATGATACTCTTTGAAAAAACTAATACAACTATCTGCATAAAAAGGTATGCTTCATGTACAAACTGGACGAAATGACATTCTCAACCCAGCTTCGAACACCAACAGTAAGCTACTATGATGACCTCAATGTCGAAAGCAACTTTGAGAACATTAAGAGCTACTACAATGGAAAAGAGTTGAACGAGATCGAAAAGGTTGCCAACATTAGTGACGATGAGGCTGATGATGCAACTGATGAGGAAGAGGAGAATGAGCCAGTCTATCAGTCACCGAAAAGACAAAGAAACAAAAGTCCAGACCAGTCATCATCACTGAACTTTGATTTGAAGAATATCAGAACAGTCAACCAACTAAGTACAAATTATCTATATTACAGTTGTCCAATTCATGCTAACCGTAAGTCCTTCTGTGTTTTAGTTTGTTTCCATATGGTAAGGTGTGGTAAGCTATGGTTTCATGTTATAAAAATGGAGGAAACCATAAGTCCTGTTGTGTTTTAGTTTGTTACCATATGGTAAGGTGTGGTAAGCTATGGTTTCATGTTATAAAAATGGAGGAAAACATAAGTCCTGTTGTGTTTTACTTCGTTACCATATGGTAAGGTGTGGTAAGCTATGGTTTCATGTTATAAAAATGGAGGAAACCATAATTCTTGTTCTGTTTTACTTTGTTACTATATGGTAAGGTGTGGTAAGATATGGTTTCATGTTATAAAAATGCAGAATAGTGATAATAATTGCCAATACCATGTATTACCACCATGGTAACTAACCATACACCATACACACATTACCACCATGGTATCTTACAAAACTCCCATTATGCAGGCTGAGAATGCAATCAAACTGCTTGAAGCATCAATGAAGGCAATGATGAAAGCAATCAAAGACCAGTACAAAAGCCAAAGCCAAATTGACAATCTGATCAGACACAAGGGGAATCTTGAGAAAGAAAGCTGTGATGAATATGTTCAGCCCATAGAAGGAGAAAAATCTCAGTGTGAAGATGATGAAGAAGAGAATGATGAAGAAATGAATGCCAGTTTGGATAAAACACTCAATGAAATATTCAAACAGGCAAAGATAGACCAGAACGAAGAGGAGAACGAGGAGCAAACACAGAAAGAAGATGATTCACAACCATCTACAGTCGATCTTGCTGCATCTACACCGAAGGCAAAAGAAAAGGAGCAAGATGATTCTGCTCCAGGAGCTGTGAATAGGGAAAGCATCCAAGAAGGAGATCCACTGGAAGTTGCAACAGAACCACCAGCACAATCTGTTCATGAAGGTCTGAATCAGGGAACACCACAACAAGGGGACACCCCGAAAGCAGTTCCAGAACAGACATCTGCAAAAGAAACAGAAGAAAAAGGAGCTACAAAAACAGCAGATCCAATGGATGTTGATAAGGAAACAACAGAAGAAGGGAATATAGGGCAAGCTGCACAAAAGACTGCAGAAACTGACAGCGAGAAAACGGTGTTAGATGATGTTGTTCGAGAAGAGGCTCCAAAATTGACAACCAAAGCTGCTGAGAAGCCTAAAGTGACAAGGGAAGACGACATTCCATCCTTCGATCTCAGCCCTCTCAACCATCAAACACCAACAACACCACACGAAGTTGACTACCACCACGGCAACCAATCAACCAGGAGAGCCTCGCAAAAGAAGAATCATGGTGAAGAATGTGCACGGAAACGAAAAGAAGGCAAGAGGAACACCACCACCAGCACAGCCACAAAGCACCTAGTCACAGAAGCAGTCATATATAGCATGGTCAAATCTGTACACAAACAGCCAAGAGAAGCTCAAGGAAGTGCGTGAATGCATAGATGCTTACCTAGAGTACCTGAATACTCCAACTGTTGAACCAGTTGCTCCACAATCACAAAGATCACCAGTTGAATGGTCAACACCAACACAAACAACACCTGATGATATGTTCAGCAACATCCTGGAGTACATAAGATGCAAAAACAAGAAATTTGTCAAGAGGTAAGTCATCATCTTAAAACTTCTACTGTTATATGATGTTACTGTAGTGATCTAGTTTGTTACCATATGGTAAAATGTGGTAAGATATGGTAAAATTAGATAAATCTATGGTTTAATCATACAAAATGTAGTAATCCACAATTCCAGTTTTGTTTTTGGTTTAATACCATATGGTAAGATGTGGTAAGCTATGGTAAGATTAGATAAATCTATAGTTTAATGTTAAAAAATGTAGTAATGCACAAGTCCTGTTTTGTTTTAGTTTAATACCATATGGTATGATGTGGTAAGCTAAGGTTTGTTGTTAAAGAATGGATTAAACCATAACTCCTGTTGTGTTTTACTTATTACCATATGGTAAGATGTGGTAAGCTATGGTTTTATTGTGGTAACCTATTGTTTGATGTGATAAATTAAAGTAAACCATCCGTCCTGTTGTGATGTGCTTTTATACAGTGATGAGATACTGTTTAAAAGGAAGGATGGAACATTCTTGCTGAAAAGGGAGTCAGTACAGTCGATTGACATTCGCTGTGAAATCACATCTGATGTCATGGACTGGTATGGAGATCTAATGAACAGGAATGAAGCAAAAAAAAGGAAAATTCAAAAGGTGGTTCTTCGATTCATCTTTGGCAGTAAGTAAACCCACCCATATTCTGTCAATAGTTCTTAGACAACACATATATAAAACACATAATAACAACCACAACTTTCAGGGTGACTGCCAACTGGACATTGATAGTGGCAATCCTCTACTAACTCCAGACGATTACTACGACAAAGTGGACGTGGACATCACCAACAAAGAATGGGCAAAAAACCTCAGCTTCACAGAATGTAACCTTGTAAGTATCTCACCACAATTTTTGCAGTGGTTACCATATGGTATATTGTGGTAAAATTAGTTTGCAGTGGTTACCATATGGTATATAGTGGTAAAATTAGTTTGCAATGGTTCTTAACTTACTGTTCAACACTTATATGGCAAGTGCTTACCATATGGTATACTGTGGTAAAATTATTTTGCAGTGGTTCTTCCATTACTGTGATAACAAGCACTACATCATGATTTGTGTCAACATCAAAGCAGAGAGATTTGAAGTAATCGACAGTCTCCGTCACAAAGATTTTAAAGAATACTACAAACCAATGGCAGAGAGGGTTGTCCAGTACACAATCAACTACATGAACACACAGTTTGCAGACAAGACAGTAAAGTGGGAGAGGTTTACCTGGTTCAACCTCGAGAAAGTTACACAACCAGATGACAAGTCATGTGGGATGTACATCATCAGGTGGATGAGACACTGGGAAGGTAAGTACAACAGTGCCCTGACCAAAGACTGGAAGAGGATTGATCTCATAAATGAAGAAAGGGAGTGCCTGATGTTGGACATAATTCTTGATGAAGACAATCTTGAACGGGATAGGATCATGAAAGAATCAACAAAGTACTGCAACATGAAGAACAAGAGGAAGATTTGAAAGAAAGGAGATGAAAATTCTATTATGGTTTGTGTTAAGTAGTAGGAGGGTATAAGTAAGCTTTTGAGAACAAACTCACAATGTTCAGTAGCCACTTCATTTTAATTAGTAGGATGGTATGAAACAACTTATTATGGTGTGTATTATGACTAAGTGAAATGTTCTGTTTTTTATTGTGTTAGCAAATACTTAACATGTGTTCTTAATTCCCAAATTACCATATTTTACCACATGGTATGGCAATGTAAAAATCAGTTACCACACAGAACTTCCAAACTACCACACTATACCACATGGTATGGCATGGTAAAATCAAATTACCACACTATACCATATGGTATGGCATGGTAAAATCAAATTACCACACTATACCATATGGTATGGTATGGCATGGCATGGTAAAATCAAACTACCACACTATACCATATGGTATGGCATGGTAAAATCAATTATCACACAGAACCCTCCCATTTAACTTCCAAATTATCACATTTTACCACATGGTAATGCATTGTAAAATCAATTACCACACAGGACAACACATGCCACTTCCAAAATAGCATATTTTACCACATGGTATGGCATGGTAAAAATAAATTACAACACTATACCATATGGTATGGCAAATGTAAACTCAATTATCACACAGAACTTCCAAACTACCACACTATACCACATGGTATGGCATGGTAAAACCAATTATAAAACTGAACCTTCACATTTAACTTCCAAAATAGCACATTTTACCTCCTGGTTTGACATGATAAAATCAAATTACCACATTATACCACATGGTATGACATGGTAAAATTAATTCAACAAGACAAGACAAATATCCAACAAAACCAAAACCAATCCAAAAGAACAAAATAGCTTCAACAACTCAACCAGCTTCAACCATTCATTCAAATAATCCTCTAAGAAAACTGTTACAGCTTCAGCCTTAAACTTTCTTCAAAAGCCTTCAAATTCTCCTCCTCAAGCCTGCTAGTTTTTCTCTTCTTCTTACTTACAGCCCTTGCAGCCTCCGCAACTAGAATTGGTCATTTCGAAGGCTTGAATGAATCTTTTTTAGACTTAAACCCCTTCACTTTTTGGACCGGTACATCATCTATACCAAGATAACAAAAACAAACTACAATCAATGACAGATATATATAAAATCATTCTCCTCAAAAAATTGCATATATCAAAACACAAAACTCTAAACAACTAAAAACTTACTGTCACCGTTAGAATACGTGCTTGTTCCAGCAGGTTCAGTAATCGATAGGGCTTCACACTTTTTGATCAAATCAGTCATGAAGGCCATGGCTGATTTATACAAATCATCATCCAGTGCAACCGTGCTGATCATTGATGCAGAAACAGCTGACAGATTGAAAAGACGAGAACGGTATATCGATGGACTATTAGTAGACAGAACTTCAAAAGAAAAGTTCCCTCCAGTTTTTGCTGCTCTTGTCCACCGCTTCAAAATCAAAATGCTAGGAATGTGCTGGAACTTCAGATTGCATGTTGTAGACCACAACATATCATATCCCTTAATTTGATGCTTACAGATCAAACCACTTGACTCCCACTTACGGCAGGAACACTTGATTTCACTGTTATCAAATTCAACCTTCAACACCCTACTATCCAACCTTGTAAGGTCATCCTCAAATATGAAGACATCAAACATTCCTACATGTCCTTCTGGTTCTATCTCTGTATTTAAAAAAATATTATACGCAAGAGATTCCTTGTACTGATCCAGGAAAAACTTGAATATCTTCGGCGTATACACATTAGCAACTTGCTTCACAATAGGGCTAGTAGAAAACCGAGAATCAGCCAACCTAGATAAGGCATAGTACTCTTCTTGTTCTTCAGCATCCTCTCAAAGTGCACAAAGAATCTACTAACGCTAAACTCTGACTGCAAGTAATGTCGAATATTACTATTGCAGCACTCACTTAGCTGGGTACTCTTCATTCCCGCACCAAAATGACAATTCACCCAGGATGAAGACCACTTCTTCCTGACTTTGTAAATGCCCTGTAACCAACTGTGTCCCAAAGGTCCCTTCCAGGAAAACACTTCTCAATCATCTTCTTCCATTTATACTCAAAATCATCCTCATCATCAGCATTATACATCAAATAACTAAGCTCACAAAGGAAGTCAGAGTCACACAAACTTCCCAGATTAACAACTGCATTCTGAGCAATATGTCATGTACACAATCCATGAAAACAATCTGGGAAAACAAACCTTATACCAGAAGCAATTGCAGCAGCCTGGTCAGTAAACATTGATAACGGTCTCACACCTCCCATGCATTTCAAAAACTGATCGAAAAGCCATTCAAATGTTGCCGTTGTTTCATCATATAGAAGAGCAGCCGCAAAGACAGTCAGTTGGTGATGATTGTTGAAACCAACAAACAAAGCTACAAAAACATAAGAAAATGTGAGTAAAAACAATTCTACCAACACATACCATGTGGTAAAAGGTACGAATAACAATAATACCAACCCGTACCATATGGTAAAGACTTCTAAGAACAAAAAAAAATCCATACCAGACCATACCATATAGTACAGACTTCTAACAACGCAAAAACCACCTCAAATAACCTTGTTACCAACCCATACCATATGGTAAAAGACTTTTAAGAACAAAAACACAATGCATACCAGCCCATACCATATAGTACAGACTTCTAACAACGCAAAAACCACCTCAAATAACCTCGTTACCAACACATACCATATGGTAAAATACTTTTAAGAACAAAAAAGCAATCCATACCAACCCATACCATATGGTACAGACTTTTAAGAACAAAATAACCATAATACAGAATGATAATAATAATAATCATACAAACTCACAAAGACAATAATAAACAACAAACTAGAAAAACATACCTAGTGACCGAAACTCTTTGTTAGTCCGGTAAGTAGTATCAAAACTAATTGAATCACCAAAATAATGATAATCCATCCTCATCTTCCCATCTTCCCAAAAAATACTAGCAATGTTCTCTTCAACATCAACCTCCACCTCATGAAAGAACCCAGGATCCAGCTGTGCTTGACGTCTAAAGTATTCAAGCAATGCAGTCGCATCACCATACTCCATTGATAACATCCTCACCGTTCGCAGATGGTTCTTCAAATCATTCTTTGTAAACCCAACAAACTTCCGACCACCACCAGCCCTACTAATTGCATTATACGAAGAAGTCACACCAATACCAGCAACATCATTCACCTCTGCCAACATCTTATACACAGGAGCCATTCGTATGCTGGATCTCACATAGTGACGCAGAGACTCAGGAATCATGTCATGGTTGTGCACATTATACCAACGATAGATCTTGTAGCATTTAAACTCTTTAAACCACCTCAGTCGTATATAAGCACCATTACATCCACCCCTGAGTTCTGGAACATTACGAACACGAACCGTCGTATCAACAACACCTGCATTATCAGGGTTATTCTCGCTACCTCTTTTCCAACCTTCCTTATTGCAACAATACTTGATATAATATACAGCTGAAGAACCACCATTGACCTTCGGACACGCTGATTGGTTATAAATCCTCATCTGGTGTATTGAACTCTAAGTCCTTCCAAGAATCACGAACAGTAGGATATATACCATTGAAACCTACAAACATTATGAAGCAACATATTAAATATGTACAAATATAATACCACCATGGTATGATATGGTAAAATGGATTCCACACCACAACAGTATGAAATCTTAATGTATACCAATAATTACAGCCATGATACAAGAGTTACCACCATGGTATAATATGGTAAAATGAATTCCATGCCACAACAGAATCACATCTCAGCATATTATCACACTATATCACATGGTATGGCATGGTAAAATCAAATTACCACACTATACCACATGGTATGACATGGTAAAATCACTTACAGCAACAACAAAATCCCAAAAAACCACACTATACCACAAGCTATACATGATAACATCAAGTTACCATATTTTACCACATGGTATGACATGGTAAAATAAATTATCACACATAACCCCACCTTTAACTTGAAACTACCACACTATACCACATGGTAAGGCATGGTAAAATCAAATTACGACACTATACTGATGATTCCAAACATGATACAAGTAATTACCACCATGGTATGATATGGTAAAACTTAAATACAGAGCACAATAACATCACAACACAACACTATAGTATCACCTCTCATCGTATACCAGTAATTACCACCATGGTACCATATGGTATCTAACACATTCAAACTTCAATAAACAAACAAATTTGTATATCTTACCTCCTGATTCACCAGAGTTAGATGAATGACCAAATCCAAGATCGATAGATGAAGAAGCAGTTCCAACAACGCTAGATGAAGAACCAGATCCTACAACGCTGGTTGAAGAACCAGATCTATCAAATGGAACAACATCGCCACAATTTACATAACTCATCTCACCAGAATACTGCAAAAACACCAAAACACAAAGAACATAACAGATGAACAAGCTCGATTAGCTAAACAGAACACACAAAGAAACTCAGAGAAAGTAAATTCTACAAAACCTACAACGAAATTAGAGAAACTCAAACATGCTCGATTAGCTAAACATGAACAAGCTCGACTAGCAGCAATGAAAAACCTCCAATGAAACCAGAGATCAACAGAAAACTCGATTAGCTAAACAGGAAGAATTAAAAAAACTAATATCTAACCTCGTCGTCGATCAATTATGGAGAATCAAAAAGCTCGATTCGATTAGCTGTTGCTCGTAGTTCTATCGCCGTCGATCAATTATGGAGAATTAGAAAGCTCGATTCGATTAGCTGCTGCTCGCAGTTTCTATCGCCGTCGACCAATTATGGAGAATCGCCGTCCCCTGTTTCTCAGCTGCTGCTCGTAGTTTCTCTCTCCAAAAACCGAATCCAACTCGCGCACAGAAAGATTCGCAACGGACAAAAGGGGGAAGTCATTAATTCAAAAATCGGACAAAAATGCCCCTGACCATCACCGCATCAACCACAGCCACACGATCAGCCCGGCCCAGATCTACGGTCCTAAGGTGGTTACTCACGGGTGAGTAACAAAGGGTTACTCACCCTGTCCTAAGCCCTGCACAAACCCTCTCCAGGGCAGTTCCTTTCCCCAACTCGCGAATTGGATAAGAAGAAGGAAGAGAAGGCGTTCGCAATACCCCAGCAGCGCCATCCCGATCCCTTTCCCCGCCAACCTCCACGACCGGACTCATGTTCAAGTGTTTTGGTATTTTTGCAGGGACGTTCGAAGGTTCGAAAGATCGATTGACGAGGAAATTGACGTTCAAAATCTTTGAATCCAAGCCTAGGAACGTTCTAGAGGTAATGAAACTCGATCTCTTCAAGTTAGATTAATCGGTTGTTTTTTGTGACGGTGCAATTGTACAAATTTTAGCGACAGGTTTTCAGGCTGTTATTGACATATTTTGGTTGGTCACTAAAGCTGCAAGGATTTTCAAGAACGTGATTTTATTTCTTTAAATTGTTTCAAGTCTCTGCAAGAGTTTGTTTCTGGGTTTAATAATTTAAGAAATTGAAGAATGTCCAGGGGTTCCTGTAATTTAATTTGAGGATTTTTGAAGATGATTTACTTATTTTTAGAAATTTATTGAAGGTTTCCTTGAATTAAATAAAAATGGTTAATACCTTATTTTGGCCCGAACTATGACCATATAATCAATTTTGGCCAGTGGTTTCAGAAATTAACATCCTGACCTCAACTATGCAACATATGGACTCAATTGGCCCGACATATGGTTTGACCGCCAATTTGGACGGTTAACACCATTGACTGTTAGTCAACACGCCATGTCATTACCTCGTCAGCCTAAAAATCATTAAAAAATTCAAATTCAAATTATTTTCCTAATTTCTATTATTTATCATTATCAAATTAACCAAAAATTAAAATTATTAAAATATAAAATATTTTTTATTTTTTATTTTTTGAAAATGATAAATTTTATATTAACCAAAAATTATCAATTTTTTTAAATGTTTTAACTTTTATTTTTTGGTTAATTTGAAAATGATAAATAATAGAAGTTAGAAAAATAATTTGAATTTGATTTTTTTTAATGATAAATTTTAGGCTAACGAGGCAATGACATGGCGTGTTGACTAACGGTCAACAATGTTGACTGTCCAAATTGACGGTCAAACCACGCGCCAAAGTTAATTATATGGTCATAGTTCTGGCCAAAATAAGGTATTAACCCAAATAAAAATCATGCCATTTTTTAATGAGGATTAATTTGGGTTAAAAATTTGTTCCACCTGGATACTAGTCATTATGGTCCACCTGGAAAAATTATGGCTTAGATTTTTTAATGAGGATTAATTTGGGTTAAAAATTTGTTCAAGACGAATTTAATTAGAAAAGATTGATTTTGAAAGGGGTTATTTTTAGAATTTTTTTAAAGGAGGTTAAGGGGTCTTGAAAAGAGGTACGAGAATTGGATTTTGAGGAGAAAGGTTCTCTAACGATTCAAAAGGTCGTCTAAAAATGAATTTATGATTCATAGGTTTTTCCCCAGATAATTTTGCAAATGAGAGATTTCTTCGAGTAAGGAATCGAGGAGTCGTCTTTTTTGAAGTGAGTGTAAAGGGGGTAAATTCTATGCCGAAGTTTTTAAGGCTAAGCTTTATAAGTTCAAACTTTCAGTTACGAGTTATATATACTCGAGATGCATGTTTGAGGATTCCTTTTTCCTAGACATTTGAACTAGGAGAATTGAGAATGTATGAGGCCATTAAATGTATGTTGAGGTAACCAACCGCCTATTGAAGATGAGGACAGGATTTTGAGGTACTTCACCGCCTAATGAAGGTGAGGAGATGTATGTAATGTGTATGTGATGAGTGAGTGTTAGTAAGAAAAGGAAATCACCGGGTGGTTGGATCACTACTGAAAAGGGTTTTCTATATATGAAAAAAAAAGAGCAACGAGACGCACATAAGTTGTAAGACAAAAAAGGAAAATGAATAGAATCAATCCTTGTTCTATAGTATATTTCAGGTTATCCTGTAAAATTAAAGAGTTGTTGCCTAGCTAGTGGGATATACGCAGAGAGTTCAATGAAACAAGTGGAATCCTATGTTGTTTCTAAGGGGCAAAATGCTTTTATTAGGGAGCGCCAAATTGTCGAGAACATCCTTCTCGGGCATGAACTAATGCACTATCTGAAAATCAAAAACAAAGGTAAGAAAGGGTACATGGCTCTAAAGGTTGACATGGAAAAGGCCTATGATAGAGTCGAATGGCCCTTTCTACTCGCTGTTTTGGAAAAGATGGGATTTAGCTCTACCTGGCGAGGATGGATTTATGAGTGCCTCAGGTCTACATCTTTCTCGGTTATGATGAATGGCACTCCGGCGGGATATTTCACCCCTTCGAGGGGGCTACGACAGGGAGACCCTCTATCTCCGCTCCTTTTTGTGCTTTGCACGGAAGGTTTCGCAGCTCTTCTCAATAAGGCAATTTCGGAAAAAAAGCTTCAAGGTGTGAAATTGGCTCCCCGGGCTCCTCGGATCACGCACCTCTTCTTTGCTGATGATTCTTACTTGTTCCTCCGAGGATCCCTCCAGGAGTGCGAGAATCTGATTGAGGTTTTGAATGAGTATGAGGAGCTGAGTGGGCAAAAGGTGAATTTGAGCAAATCCGCGGTTTGCTTCAGCAAAAATATTTTAGTGCCTGATCAGGAATTCCTCGCCCAGGTTTTGGGTGTTGGAGCGGTAGGCGTTCATGACAAATACTTGGGACTACCGACGCTGATAGCTCGTTCTAAAATGGCTACGTTTCGTTATCTAGAGGACAAACTCCTGGAACGATTACAGGGCTGGAAGAGAAGGACATTGTCTTGGGCTGCTAAGGAGGTTTTGATCAAATCTGTCGCTATGGCTCTCCCATTGCATGTTATGTCTTGTTTTAGACTCCCTCTCTCGCTGTGTCGGCTCCTAGATAAACATGTGGCTCAATTTTGGTGGAATGTGGAGGAGGGCCAATCGAAGATTCGGTGGATGTCATGGAAGAATATGTGCAAAAGTAAGCATGATGGGGGCATGGGGTTCCGTCGGTTTGAGCTTTTTAATCAGGCATTGTTAGCCAAGATTGGGTGGCAGATCATTACTGATCCCCATTCCCTGTTGGTCCAGGTCTACAAAGGGAAATACTACCCTCAGGGCACGTTCCTCACGGCTGAAGCTCGCTCCCGGCCGTCCTGGGGCTGGCAGAGTATCCTGTATGGTAGACAGTTGCTTGAGAAAGGTTTACGATGGCAAGTAGGGAATGGACGGACGGTGCCTATGCTCTCGTCATCCTGGATCCCGAAGCTTCATCCTTGTCCCCCGCGGTATAATCCCATTATTCTTCCACTTGGAGGTGAACCTCGAGTGGCGGAGGTGCTCTGTTCTGGAGAAGGACGTTGGTGTGATGCTATGCTTAGTAGATGGTTTGATCA
The DNA here is from genome assembly GCA_946122785.1 of Linum tenue. NCBI lineage: Eukaryota > Viridiplantae > Streptophyta > Magnoliopsida > Malpighiales > Linaceae > Linum > Linum tenue. The sequence goes on along the minus strand of CAMGYJ010000006.1, from coordinate 3,396,160 downwards.
TCAAACCTGTCGTGCCATTAAAGCTATCCCACTCCCCCGACAGGATATAGAGGATCGTCTGATTTGGAATGACACAGCCGATGGGGCTTTCTCGGTGAAATCAGCGTATCATTTGGCTGTCCGGTTAGAGCAGCAGAGTACTCAAAGGAAAGCTACAGTTAGCTGGATGGATAAGCCCAGTTGGATCCGGGTATGGGAGGCTCCCATCCCTCCTAAGCTTAAATTGTTTGTTTGGCAGATTTGTAATCGGATTCTCCCAACTACCGAGGCTCTGAGGCTCAAAGACGTGGAAGTTCATCCTAGGTGCCCGGTCTGTTGGGGAGCAGAGGAAACCATGGAACATCTATTTTTAGACTGCCAGGTTGCTCGTGCTCTTTGGGACCTCTCTGGGATGGAGTATTTGGGTCAAGGATTGCCTCGCCATACCTTCCCTCTTTTTCTCAAACGCCTGCTATCGCTTATACAGCAACCGGAAAAGGTGATGGCGATGATTGCGATTCTCTGGCGGATTTGGCGGTCTCGCAATTGGGTTATTTTTGAGGGTAAGCAGTTTGGGATCCCGGCGCTGATGCGACAGTATCACCAACAGGTGGAAGAATGGCTTCGGGTTCCGATTGGCTCAGGTACTCCTGTGGGTGGACGTACGTTGCCATCGGGGAGTTCTGGGAGTGGGAGTCCGGTTATTTGCAAATGGGATGGGGCTACGCGGGTTGGGTCTCACTCCGCTGGGGGGATAGTGCTCATGTCTCGGAATGGGGATATTCTGGTGGCTTTCGGAGTTCAATTTCTAGGTATTGATGATCCGATGGTGGTGGAAAGTCTGGCGTTGCGTGAGGCTGTGGGGTGGTGTATTGCGAATGGATTCAACCAGGTGTGCTTTGAAGGAGACGCTAAGGTGATCATTGATAAAATTTCAAGGTCGGAGATTGGCGATACCAGGACAGGTGCAATCCTGGAGGAAATTGTGTTGAGTCTTGCTTTTCATTCGGGGTTTAGTGTTCGGTTTGTAGGTCGTCGTAACAACAGGGTAGCCCATATGGTGGCTAGAAAGGCCCTTTCTTTGTCGCCGACTGCAACTCGTTTATTTGATTATCAGACCTGGCTGGCTTCCAGGGTGTAACTACCTATTTGGTGATTCTATTCTAATGAATATCTTTTGTCAAAAAAAAAAAAAAAAGACGGATGGTTGGTGACTTGGTGATACACGATATATTCATTCATTCAGCAAATAAGTTAAAGAAGGGTAGAGGTAGAGAAGAGATGGGCCTATGGGTAGGCAGGCAGGCAGACAACATGCAGAGGTATTGGATTGGGTATCAACTAGGTCGAAGAGGTATGTATATAGATTGAACAACTAGCACATGGCGACATGGGGAAGGTAAACTATCCTCACATGAGAAGAACATGGCCATTTCTTGCCTTTGCTACCTCGCTGGACTACAATTGCTTTGTCTATTGATTATGCCCCAAAATAATTGATAACTGTTCTTTTGCACAAGGAAATAGGATATATGTATGCACAATATATGTTATGTTACTGCCGAAACGCTATCTAGAACAGCTCATTGACCACCTAGAGTTTATATTTGCACTAGATATAGGTGGCGGCCGAGGCTTGCGCGATCTTAAGTGGGTTGGATCCGGTGTTTAAGTCTATAAGTTTAAGTATTTGTTTAAAACATTTTTATTAACTGATAGTGGATTATGTAGTTAATAGTTAATTGAGGGTAAATGAGATATTATGTAAATATAGTTACTATTATAATTAATGATTTTCTTTCTCTCTCATCTGTAACCTTATCCATAATCCTCTCTCTTCACTACAATTAATAGAAAATCCAAAATTAATTAAATTAAATATTATTATTTATTATTTAATAAATTTGAACTTAATATTTTTCTTTCTTAGAATGAAAATTAAAAATACCCGCTCTCTCTCACTTGGTGACAACTTGCAATGTAGTATTAACGCTTTTGCAATGATATTATCAACATTTATGAAATGAATAATTATTACTATACCTGATCATTATTAACACTTTCAAAGCTTCAATATACTTATCAATTATTTACAATTACATTATTTTGGATCAGTTGTTACAATATTACATTTTTTTTCATCAACACTTATGAATGAATCATTAAAGTTATATAAGATTGTCATTAATAATTTGAATAGCGCAATATCATTGATTTATAACATTTTTACTAATGATTCACATTTTTATGTCATATTTATAATTATCTTTTCATGGCCACTTGGGTTGTTAATGACCCGAGTCGAGCTTTACCTTGTTCATGTTCGGCTCGTTTATAAACGAGCCGAGTCGAGTCCAACACGAGCCAGCTCATTTATTAAATCTTGACACTTCATTAAGATCGAAAGTTTGGCTCGAGCTCAACTTTAAGATAATTTATAATATAAATATCCTAATATTTATATGTCATATGTTATACATGTGATTACCTAATGTTATGTCATATATGAGACGTATTTGCTTACATATACTCAATGTATTAAACACCATATGAGGTGATATGTACAATTTAAGTATTATATGCATCATTAACAAACCAACTCATAAAATATAGATTGATTTTCTCATAATTTGTAGTCGAGTTGGCTCTCTAGTCACAATGTTGGGACATCTCATAAGCTCAAAACGAGACAGTTCATGAGTTATGTTAACGAGCCACCTAATCGAGCTATTTCACGAGCTTCACGAGCCGAACAAGGTAGAGCTCAAGCTCCGCTCGTTTTGTTAACTAGTCGAGCTTTTCTTTAATCGAACGAGCTTTTATCGAGTTCGAGACCGAGCCGCTCACGAATAGCTCGACACATTGACAACCCTAGCCACTTTCAATGACTTCTAATGATATTGTTAAAATTTTGCAATCAATTGATATTACTTTACATTATCATTCTCAATGATCATGAATCACAATATTAATCTTAAACATCTTCGACACTTGTGACATAGTGCACCTCAGCACCTGTGATTCAGTTAAACAAACATTAGTAAAGAAAAAACATTGCAATTTGAATGAATTAATAAGTGGATAGTTAAAAATTATGAATTGGTAACTTAAGCATTAATAATTAAACTTTCATAATGGTAGAAAAATTGTAGATGACTTAAAAATAAAAGGTTAACAATGGGAACAAAAACGTTAATAATAAAAAAGCAATGAGACTAGATATGTGCTGGTATTAGTATTAAAATAGTTAACAGTTCTAATTCGTATTAAAAAATTTAATAATGAAAATTTATAATAGAACATTAATAATGGTATTAAACACGTTAATAACTTAAAGTAAATGGGTAACAATGGTAACAAAATAGTTAATAATAAAACTTTATAAGTTGTAACAAAAATGTTAACAACAAAAATTTAATACCACTAACAAATCGCTTGTTATTAATTTTTTTTAATTATATTACTTATCCGGTCAAATTATATTTAAAATGCGGTCAAATTATTAACATATCAAAAATATGTTCATAATACAAAAAAAAATTGATAATAAAGTTGTTACAGATAGCTCGATTTCCCATTAATTACCAACAAACACAAACAAGTGGATAACTAGGTTGTATCCCGTTGATAATTAAAACCTAAACGTTAATAGTGATTGGCTTCAATTACAAAATAATCTCTCTGCCTATCGACCCATAGCCTGCATTAATGTCCTTTACAAAATAATCTCTAAAGTGATTGCCAATAGACTTAAAAAAAAGTACTACCTCTATAATTAGTAGGAATCAGTCTGCCTTTATCCAGGAGAGAAGCATTATTGAAAACATTCTCATGGCTCAGGAAGTAGTACAGAATTACAATAGAAAACATATATCATCTAGAGGGGCGGTGAAGGTGGACCTTAAAAAGGCTTTCGATTCAGTAAACTGGGAGTTTTTGCTGTGTGATGATGAAGATGGGGTTTCCCTCAGTTTTTTGTCAGTGGATTAGGACTTGTCTTTCATCAGCCTATTTTAGCATCACAATTCATGGGAGTCTTTTTGGTTTCTTTCAAGCTGCAAAAGGGGTGAGACAGGGGGATCATATCTCCCCCTATCTCTTCACCATTGCTATGGAACCACTCTCGAGTATGTTGGATAGAGCTGCAGGAAATAATGAATTACCTTTCCACCCTCAGTGTAAAAATATAGGTCTGACTCACCTTGTCTTCGCGGATGATCTTCTGATCTTCACAGAAGGGTCAGCAATGGCCCTTAGTAGAGTTCGCCAAATACTAGATGATTTTTATAATCTATCAGGGCTTCAATGCAATCCAGAGAAATGTGAAGTTTTCTTTGGGGGACAGGCAAACCAGTTTAAGCAGAACGCTATAAGTGTATCAGGATTTAAAGAGGGCCACTTGCCTGTGCGCTACCTGGGACTTCCATTGATTGCTAGTAAACTGACCAGCAGGGAATGCTCAATATTAGTTGACAAACTCACCAGTCGTATTAGAGGATGGAGAGCTAATAAGTTTTCTTATGCTGGGAAGCTCCAATTAATAGATTCTGTTTTGTATTCCATTGTCAATTACTAGATGGCTATTTTCGTCTTTCCTAAGAAAATGATCAAGGCAATTCAGAAAGTTTGTGCTGATTTCTTGTGGCATGGAGATGGGACTGGTAGAGCAAAAGTGGCATGGAAAATCTGGCATTGCCCAAGCAGGAAGGAGGATTAGGAATGAAAGACTTACTTACTTGGAATGTGGCTTGTGTCTCAAGATTGCTCTGGCTGCTTCTCATTCAAGGTGGCAGTTTTTGGGTAGCCTGGGTTCACAAATACAGAATCAGAGGGGGATCTATCTGGCAAGTTACCAATAATTCGACTGGTTCTTGGATATGGAGGCAGCTGCTGAAGCTCAGACCCTGGGTCCAGTTTAGATTAGATGTCGATTCCTTGGGAAGAGTGACATGGCAGGGGAAGCAGCTGAGCAAATTCTCAGTGTCCACCGTCTGGCAGACCATTAGGCCTAAAAAACCAGTGGTTGATTGGTGGAAGGTTATCTGGAATAGGTTTGTTATACCAAAAAATAGAGTGTTGGCTTGGCTGATTATTTTGGATCGAATAGCTATTAAAGACAAGCTGAAGCGCTGGGGGATCTTACAGGAGGAGCAGTGCATTCTGTGTACCAATGGTATAGAGACCCGTGAGCATCTCTTTTGTCTATGCAGTTATTCTGTTGAATTTGTGAATTATCTTTTACAGCAGAGAGTCAGTTTAACTAGCAGATGGGAAGACATGTTGCAGCTGAAGTGCAGAAGGGCAAGATCAGGAGGGGACTCTCTGTATACCGCCACGTTTTAAATTTAGCATCTGTTTTATGTATAATTACCAAACCCCGTCGGGGAAAGTTAATCTGCTAATTTGAAGATTCGTTAGCATATATTAACTGATATCCAAAATACATGAACTAATATCCAAGTACTAAAGTATTTAGAGAGCACAGACTAGTATTCAAAGTTTGCTAACTGATATCCACCATGAATCAACTATTATCCCAAATTCACAAACTAACATCTAGACAACACAGACTAATATCCAAACAGCACATAATTAGTATCCAGATAACACATAAGAGTATCTAGATAACCCATAAGAGTATCCATATTGAATACTAGTTGGTTGATTGTGGATATCAGTTGGTATTTGCTATCTGGATACTAGTTTGTGATGTTTTGAATACTAATCTGTGCTATGTAGATACTTAGCAGACTTGGATATTAGTTCATACATTTTGGATATTAGTTAGTATATACTAATGAATCTTCAAGTTAGCAGAATAACTAGGCTGAAGCCCTAGGTATGCAACGAAAACCCTAAATCGTATATTCGTAACAAACTTTAGGGTTAGCAACTAAATTACATGGTAAAACAAAACAACTGAGGGTTGTTGAACAACGGGAGTGACAGACTGGGGGTGGTCGGTAGTAGCTGGGGGACGTTACCAATGACTAGTCGGGGACGAGAATAGACGACCCATCACGACACGGCGACCAACGGCGGGTCTGGGTTCCAACGACAACACGACGACCAACGACGGGCCTGAGTTCCAACGACGACGGGAAGAAGGTTGATCGCCCTTTTCAGTCCTTAAATGGAGTCGGGAAGAGGGTCGATCAGCGGAATGAACGACAAGAAGCACCGATGGGAATCCGAAGAGGCAGGGGAAGAAGGGAGAAGGAGAGCAGCCTGGTTTGGTTTGGTCGCCAAAAGCCTTTTAAGTTTTTTTAACACTATGTTTCCGAAGGAAGGGAGGAAAAGGAGGGGGAGGTGAAGGAAATTGGAAGGAAAATGTTGTTTTATGGAGGAAAGTAGGAAGGAAAGTGAGTATTGGGAAGTGTAATGAATATGTTATTTTATTAGTTATGTAATAGTAAATAAAGTACGTACATATATTTTACTTCATCTTTAAACTAATGTTACGTTTAATAGTACGTTAACTGTCATAAATATATAAAATTATTTATTTTTAAAAAATATATATAAATAATAGTAAATTTAACAATTTAATTCATTAAATACAGATATTGAACGTGTTATAAAGATTTTATACGTGTTTAATACGTGAGCCATCAAATGTACGAGAAAAAATTAAATGGCTTGACAATAATACGCATACAAAATTTTTAAACGGATAAAGTATATATGGGTACATATACGTGTATTAAATGGAATATTTACTAGTATATAATCAAAATTTAGTTTTTTACCGATAGAGAATCAAGACTAATTACAACTCATAATGATGTTTGACCTCACTGTGGGAAAAAATCCCAAAGTACACTAGTTCTTAAAAAAAATTCCAAAATACATAAGTTATAAAAAAAATCCAAAAGTACACATGTTTTCCATTCACCGTTTTAAATTAAAACGATGACGTGTTCACCGTCTTTAACAAAAGCGGTGAAGTATTCACCGCGTTTAACAAAACGGTGAACATCACCGTGTTAATTAAAAACAGTGAATACGTCACCGTTTTAGGGCAAGGCGGGGAACATCTTCACCGCCCTAGGTTACGGCGGTGATTGTTTCCCACGTTTCCCACCCCTAGTAGGTGAAAATTAGGTCACAACCACCTAATGTTCACCGTTTGAGATAAACGCGGTGAATGCTGGCCGATTTTCCTATAAATGCCACTCCCACCAGCAGTTGTAATAACGTAACCCCTCTCCCTCTTCAAATTTCAGCAACCAAAACCGAGCAACATACACAGAACATGAATTTTCGGTATGATTTAATTTTCGTATTGTAGCCTAATGATGTTTTTAGTAGTTATATTGTTATGTTATGAATTACTTATCGTAGCAAATATGTTCTGTTAGTTGGGGAATTTATGATGTTGTTAGTTAGTTGAATTTATGTTATGTTAGTTATGAGATGGAGTAATATTAGTCGTACAATATGGTTTTGGTTAATTTTACTGGAATTAAGCTAATATTTACTTATTGTAAGTTGTAGATATGGGTAAATTCAAGAAGTTTCAGCTTATTATTCGGTGGAATGGAAGGGTGACAAACTCTGACATAGGGATTGATTATGAGGACGGTGAATCCACTATGCTGAAAGTTGAGTCACGATTCAATTTTCAAGAACTCTGTGATATTTGTGCAGACAGGGTTTGTACGAGCGGACAGACGAGACTTGGTAAAATTAGTTATCCGTATCCAGACATGAGTGCTGGCGGGGTTGTGTACCAAGAATTTGTCATAAACAATGATGATGCGGTTACGATGATGTTACAGTTCCTAAGCGATAACGGGATGCGGCTTGCAGAGGTGTATGTTGAGACCGAGGCGCTCGGTGAAACTCATTCTCACCAGTATTCTTATGATGATGGTTTTGCAGGAGGGTACGGATGGGGTGGTAGTTCGAGCAACTACGATGGAGGTGGTTATACAAGAGGTTACAGAGAGGGTGGTAGTTCAAGCAACTACGGTGGAGGATGTAGTGCAGGATGGGTGCCATCGATAGAATACTCGCAACGGGATCAACCTTCCGATGGCGTTCAATGGCCTGCTTGGGGGCCAGAGTGGGCTGAAATCGAGAATACCATTCGATTAGGGCGAACTTCACATGAGCGAGAAGACGATGTTGGTGATGATGGTCATGTTGATCCTTCTGGCCCGAGCTATCCATTCGAATCGAGCGACGATGATACTGAGGAAGATTTGAGATCAGTGAGCGAGGAGGAAGATACTGATGATACCAACGACGAGGCGGCATTTCGTGAGGCACCGGCACCATACTACACACAGGTTCCAACTCAATTTTTACATAGTCAGAATGATGCCCCCGACTTTGTCCCTATGCCAGTGTATAATCCGACGGCCAATTTGGAGGTGGGTATGGCGTTCTCATTGAAGGACGCTGCAAGATGCTTTTACCGAAGAGGCCTTGAGGCGCAATTTTGAGTGGAAGGTAAAATGTTGTTACAGTAAACAACTACATGTCATATGCAAGAATGATGCAGAGGGCTGTACGTGGCAACTGCGGGCTGCAAATATGAAGAGAAAGGGTGCCTGGGTGATTCGAAAAGCTGAGACCAACCACACTTGCTCCTCATCCATACTTTCCCAGGATCACAGGCAACTTAAAGCAAAGAAAGTTGGGAGAACTATTAAGCACCTTATCGAAGCACAACCATATATCAAGGTCAAAGCTATCATGGCCGAGGTGAAGGATCGACATTCTTACACGATAAGGTACAAAAAAGCATGTCATGGAAAGCAGAAAGCCATGGCTGAGGTGTATGGTGATTGGGAGGATTCGTATGCTTTACTCCCTAGACTTATGGCCGCAATGGAGGAGTCCAACCCTGGGACTGTTTTCATGTCAGTATACAACAATGTATACACTGAGGATCAAGTTCGAGTACAGGAGAAGTTGACGTTTCACCGTCTTTTTTGGGCTTTCAAACCATGCATTGACGGGTTTGCGTTCTGCATACTAGTTATTCAGGTATTTTAATAACTGTTTACTGTTTGAAATTAGGTATTCTTTCCTGCTAAGTAAATTTCATACTAATGATATCCTAATTTTTAATTAGGTTGATGGAACTTTCCTTACTGGGAAGTACAGAGGAACTCTTCTCATTGCCACTGTCGTTGATGGAAACAGGCGGGTTTTCCCGCTTGCATTTGCATTAGTGGAAGGGGAGAACAGCTTAAGTTGGGCATGGTTCTTTGACCAACTACACGAACACGTGACACAGCGGGAGGGTATTACAATTATATCTGATCGACACGCGGAGATTAGGAATGTCGTGGGTGGTTTTCCTGACGAGTGGGGATGGACATGGCGCTGGTGTATTCGACACTGGCTCGCCAATTTCCAGCACAAATTTGGGAAGAAGAAAGACATCAAAAATCAATTGTGGCATGCAGGTACTAATGTCCTTTAATGCGAGTTAACGTTGTATTTAATAATTTGTTATCTATCATGTATTGACCAATTTGATTTTGTTCACCTTGCAACGGTTGCACATCAACCAAAAAAGTACGAGCAGAAGATGAAGACGATCCGTCAGACCCACCGAGCTGGAGCAGTATGGGCTGAAGGTCAAGAGTTATCCATGTGGACGTTCCATATGGACAGCGGGGCCATATGGGGCATTGCAACTACCAACCATGGAGAAAGTATAAATAATGTGTACAAGGGCCTTCGAGCAATGCATGTTTCTGTCATAGTGGAGATGTCATACTGGAAGGTCAACAAGTGGCGGGTTGCTCGGCTTCAGCTAGCTATATGGAGAAAGCTATCTGGTCATGCGATAGCACATGACGTCTTTGAGCAAATGCAGAAGAACGAAGAAAAATCAAGTAAGCATAAAGTTGTTCTTTTCGACCGCAATGAAGGGATATTTGCAGTGGAAACAGGTGTATGGGGTGGAGGTAGATGTAACATCCCGTTACGGCAAAACCCATATTTCGATCACTAGAAAATTTCACGATTTAAAATTGAGCATTTCGACACTATTTCGACGAAAACCGGATTATCGATCGATCGGATAAATATACGTTTTAATTATATATATATATAATTAATAAAAATAAACAAAAGCAAGCGGTTGGGACCGCACATATATTCTCGTCCATTTCTTTTCCCTCATCCACCATTTCCATTTCTCATTTTCCCGGACCGAGAGTTCAGAACGAGCAGAGCAGTTTAGGGGAGGGCCGAGGAAAATTTCTGAAGCTCAAATCTTGAGCTCTAGTGATCCAAAAATCCCGTAGGTAATGCCTAATTCATCTATACATCGTGATTTATCGATTTAGAGCTTTAAAACGAGTTTTTGGTTCATGAATTTCTTGAATTCCCGATAAGCCAAATTAGGGTTTCGGAGTATCCGGAAGTCGGATTGAGCCCAAATTTCATATACGAGATTCCTGCAGCGAGGTAATCAATCCTCTAGTTCTAATCCTTGAATTTCGGCAATTATTTAGGCCGGGGTCCAAACCGCTGAATTTAGCTCTGGCCAGGGTTTGATGTTTTTTTATCAAGAATTTGACCCGGAGCCTAGAACTAATATTGACGGGGATACTGCAGGGGATATTAGGACGGTCTCGGATTTTAATTCGGGGTTCGTTCGTGAAATTGACGTTTTAGTACGGGAGGCTAGAACCGGTGTTTGAACGACCAGAACTGGTGAGGGATTGGCACGGCATACCGGGTTTGTCGTATCACGATAATTATATTGATGCTTAGAATTGACCTAGGTGAACTAGAATGGCATGATTAGGGGTGTATGAACTTTTATGCTATATGATGAACCATTGATTGTTGTATGATATTATTGACTTGCCCTAGCCGATATGGGCCATGTTTATGCTGATGATTTGGTATATGTTGAAAATTGTGGGCTTGACTGTTGATATGCCTTATGATGGTTCGAAAAGGTGATTGGGTATGATTTTTCATGATTGTTGTATTTGGATGCACATGTGGGAAAATATATTTTCCCTGGTAATATTATAATGTTTAAGGAGGATGACTTGCACGAGGGTTTATCCCGAGGAAGTGCAATTATATGACTCCTGATTTACCTATGTTGAGCCAATTATGGCCAGGTCAAGTACATGTGCAAGTAACGAATTATGATTAAGTAAGATGAGATATGAATCATGTATAAGGATACCAAATATGAGTGTTGTGGTCTCACGGTCAACTACATAGTAATTAGGGCTCCCTATGCTATTACTCTATTATGATATGTATGATAGTCACACCTCTCATGTGGTGGTGACTGAAGAATTCTTACGAGATATGACCACACCCAGAGCGGTGTCGGGGTATGACTACACCCATAGTGGTGTGGGGTATGTATGACCACATCCGACGGGATGTTGGGGTATGTATGACTACATCCGACGGGATGTGGGGTATGTTTCCCGGGAGAGTAATTAGCATGGGAGTAGCCAGGCGCCTATGATTAAAACATGATAAGATGCATATGCATAAGTCAAGGTGGTTGAGTCTTTTGCCTATTGGGATATGAGGATGGCTGAGGTCCGATCCTAGTGTTTTGGCTTGATTGTTAGATGTATGATAGGGGTATGCTATGTTATGAACTCACGATGCTATGATTATCTCACTCAGCTATGAGCTGACCCTCTTTTATTCTTCCTCTCTGCTTATGCTATGTGTAAGCAGATCATCATCAGCAGCAGTAGATAGGTGTATAGGTGGGAGCTGAGCAAGAGTTGAAGGCAAGATGAGGTATGGTCTTCAACTACTCTGTGCTTGGACTGCTACTCGGGATTTTGGCCAGTGATCCACACCTTTTTGTAAAAATGTATGAACAATATGATTAGGTAATACGTATAGGGTAGAGTGTTACAGTTTGGTATCAGAGCCCGGTTCCCTCTTTTTGCTGTTATGGCGTACTATACCCTATGGGAGGTTAAACACTCCTAAGGAGGGGAGTACCCCATAATGACTTAAACTGGGAATTGAGTTTTACATGATTATGTGTATTGGTATATTGGATGAAATTACCTGCATCATGGTTTTCAAAATTGAGTTTTGAACTTATTTGTTTTCAAGTAATTATTTTGGGAAATTTTTTCGTTTTAACCAAGTGAGAGATTTGGTGAAGAATGAATTTTGTGTGGATCAATCTAAGGCCAATATTTCCTTGTAGCTCGCACGGAAGTTGTGAAAATGTTCCTACTGACCAGTCGAGAGGAGTGGGGGCGGTTGATGCAAGACCGCCAGTATTAGATTATGCAAAGATGAAGAGTTTGGGTGGTAGTGACTTTAAAGGAGATGTGAGTCCGGATGCTGTGGTAGAGTGGTTGAGGGAGATGGAAGATGTGTTTGAGTATCTTTATGCGACCCCAGAGGAAAAAGTACAATATGTTGTTTTTCTCCTAAAGGGGTACGCGAGGAGCTGGTGGTCCTCAGTCTCTAGAGTTAATGGTGAACGAGTTCAGTTCACCTGGGAGGAGTTCCTGAAGGCCTTTAAGACAGAGTTTCTTCCCGAAGCTTTTATCAGGGCAAAGAACAATGAATTCGCCAACCTTAAGCAGGAGAATATGACAGTTCCTGATTATACCATCAAGTTTGTTCGACTACTTTACTTTGAGGATGGGTTGGCGGATACTGAGCATAAGAAGAAGATGAGATACTTGCATGGTCTGCGCATAGGATTGAAAGAAAAGATCCACAGGGTTGATGAAGAGAGTATGGCCACAATCAAGGAGGCACCACTTAAGTATGAAGCCTATGAAGTTGATAGCCGAGAGGAACACAAAACCAAAGAAGAGGAGAAGAAGAGGAAGTTTGGAGTAAATTATGTTGGACCTCGTTACCCACCCAGGAGAGGTCCTAGCAGTTTTGGGAGAACACCAAGTCAATCTATGCCGGGAACATCATATAGGGCACCAATTTCCTCAGCCACACAATTTCCATTTTGTCAAGTTTGTCAGAAGAGGCATCTTGGAGAGTGTAGGAGATTTTCTGGTGTATGCTTTCACTGTGGCCAACCTGGGCACATCATGAGGGATTGTCCGCATTCAAGAGGAGTAAGAGCTACACAGTCCGAGCCTTCAGTGCAATTTAGTAGAGCCCCAATCGGGGGTGGTTACCAGGGAGGCCGTAGTGGATTTCAGAGTGGTCGTGGTGGTTCACAGGGTGGTAGAGGCGGTGGTCGAAATCAGCCATCAGGAAGTGGTACACAGGGTACCAGAGCACAGGGAGCACCGAGGGTTTATGCAATGACTCGAGGTGAGGCAGAAGTGGCACCAGAAGTTGTGACTGGTATGCTTTCTATCCTTGGCAAGCAATTATATGCTTTCATCGATACTGGTTCCTCACACTCATTCATGTCATATAAGTTTGCACATATGCTACGCTTAGTTCCAGATAAGCTAGGTTATACCTTATGTGTTAAAACACCTGTGGGAGATACCTTGAAGGTAGACTCAGTTATTAGAAGTTCCTTCATTTGTGTGGAAGGAGCTTTCCTAGTAGCAGATTTGATTCTGCTACCTTTTGATGAATTTGATGTCATCCTTGGAATGGACTTTCTGGCAACACATGGAGCTGTTGTGGATTGTCAAAAGAAAGAAGTGTTATTTAACACACCAGATAAAGGTCCTGTTGTATTCCGAGGCATTAAGAAAAAGGAGACTCATGGTTTTCTTTCTGCCTTGGAAGCTTTTCGATTAGTGAAGGAAGGTTGTGAAGCCTTTCTTGCTCAAGTTACTGTAGTAAATGATAAGAAGGTTGAGGATGTAGAGGTGGTAAGGGAGTTTCCTGATGTATTCCCCGAAGAACTTCCCGGCCTTCCACCAGAAAGGGAAGTAGAGTTTGATATTGAATTGGTACCTGGCACAACACCAATTTCAATGGCACCATATAGAATGGCACCAATTGAGCTGAAGGAGCTTAAAGAACAATTGTAAGAATTGCTAGACAAGAGGTTTATTCGGCCTAGAATCTCTCCATGGGGTGCACCGTTTTTTTTTTGTCAAGAAGAAAGATGGCTCCATGAGAATGTGCATTGACTACCGGAGGTTGAATAAGGCGACAGTGAAGAATCGTTATCCCCTTCCAAGAATAGATGATTTGTTTGATCAATTGCACGGTGCATCAGTCTTTTCTAAGATTGATTTGAGGTCTGGATACCATCAATTGAAAGTGGCAGATGGAGCAACCTCAAAGACAGCTTTTAGAACAAGATATGGGCATTATGAGTTCCTGGTAATGCCTTTTGGACTCACTAATGCACCAGCGGTATTTATGGCTCTTATGAACAGAGTTTTCCATGAATATCTTGATAAGTTTGTGATTGTGTTCATAGATGATATTCTCATCTATTCTAAAAGCGAGGAGGAGCACAAAACTCACCTTAGAATTGTGTTGCAAATTCTAAGGGAGAAACAATTATATGCAAAATTCTCAAAATGTGAGTTTTGGCTTAAGGAGGTAATATTTCTGGGACATGTAATTTCTGGAAGAGGTGTCGAGGTGGATCCGAAAAAGGTGGAAGCGGTGGTGAGTTGGGCTCCACCAAAAGATGTGTCTGAGTTGAGAAGTTTTCTTGGCATGGCAGGTTACTATCGGCGGTTCGTAGAAGGATTTTCTAAAATTGCTGCACCATTGACTAAACTGTTGAGGAAGAATACCAAGTATGTTTGGGATGAATCATGTCAAAAGAGTTTTGATGAACTGAAAAAGAGATTGACCACAGCACCAGTACTGGCACTACCTTCAAGTCAGGGAGAGTTTGTGGTGTATAGTGATGCCTCGTATCAAGGATTGGGCTGTGTGTTAATGCAAGATGGAAGAGTTATCGCATATGCCTCTAGGCAATTGCGTCCTCATGAAGTAAATTATCCCACTCATGACTTAGAATTGGCAGCGGTGGTATTTGCTCTCAAGATTTGGCGACATTATTTGTATGGTGAGACTTTTAAAATCCTAACTGATCACAAAAGCTTGAAGTATATTATGGATCAGAAGGATTTAAATAGTCGCCAGAGGAGATGGATAGAGTTTTTGAAAGATTATGATTGTACCATTGATTACCATCCAGGTAAAGCTAATGTAGTTGCTGATGCTCTGAGCAGAAAAGGCAAGAAGAATATAACGAATTTGGTTGATTTGAGGGCAATGAATGTTGATTTGGAAGTGGATGGTGTAACAGGGTTACTAGCTCGGTTGAACATTCGACCTTTATTGCACGACAAAATTCGTGAAAAGCAGAAGGAGGATCCAGAGTTGGCAAAAATCATTCAAGACATTGAGGAAGGTAAAGAAAGCCCATTTGAAATGGTAGATGGCATGTTGAAGATGAATGGAAGGGCATGTGTTCCTAATGTTGATAACTTGAGGAAAGAGATCCTAGATGAAGCTCATTCTTCTGCTTATGCTATGCACCCAGGAGCAACTAAAATGTATCACACGATCAAACCATATTTTTGGTGGCGTGGGATGAAAAAGGAAGCGGCTGAGCATGTTTTCACATGTCTGGTATGTCAGAAAGTTAAGGCAGAACATCAAGCTCCTGTGGGAAAACTGCAACCACTTCCAATTCCAGAATGGAAGTGGGAAAGAATCACAATGGATTTTGTATATGGTCTCCCATCATCAAGGGGAAAGGATGCAGTATGGGTTATTGTGGACCGACTGACCAAATCGGCTCACTTTTTACCCATCAGATGGAAACCATCACTGGAGACTTTGTCTCAACTATATATTAAGGAGATCGTCAGATTGCGTGGTGTGCCAATTCCTATTGTCTCTGATCGAGACCCGAGCTTCACATCTCGGTTTTGGCAAAGTTTACATGATGTCTTGGGAACTAAACTGCATTTTACTTCAGCTTATCATCCTCAAACAGATGGCCAGAGTGAACGAACCATCCTTACCTTAGAGGAGTTACTTCGATCATGTGTAATGCAATGGGAGGAATCATGGATTGACCATTTGCCCTTAATTGAGTTTGCTTACAACAACCAGTACCATAGTAGCTTGGGTGTTCCACCATATGAAGCACTTTATGGGAGGAAATGCAGGACACCATTATGTTGGGATGTAGAAGGAGCAAGGCAAATCTCAGGGCCAGAGATAGTTCAGATCACAGTTGACAAGGTCAAGGAAATCAGGGATCGTTTGAGGGTGGCTCAAGATCGACAGAAAGTTTATGTTGACACGAATAGGCGTGAAGTTAATTTCGAAGTGGGTGAGAAAGTATTTCTCAAAGTGTCACCATGGAAAGGCGTAATGAGATTTGGTAAGAAAGGGAAACTTGCACCTCGGTATATTGGACCCTATGAAATCACAGAGAATATTGGACCAGTGGCATATAAACAGGCATTGCCTCCAGAACTATCTCAAATCCACAATGTATTTCATGTTAGTATGCTGAAGAGGTACAAAGTGGATCCTTCCCATGTTATACAACCAGAAGATATCGAGTTGGGTCCAGATTTAACATTTGAAGAAGTCCCAGTGCAGATTGTTGACCATCAGGTTAAAACTCTTCGTAGGAAGGAAATTCCAATGTTGAAGGTTGTGTGGAAGAATCAAGAAAGTGAGAGTGCTACCTGGGAAACTGAAGCAAGTATGCGAGAGAAGTACCCTGAGTTAGTAGCAACCTACTTTGCAGGTTAACAATCTTGCTTAATAAGTTATGTTTTGAACTTGCTGATGTGCTTTTGTTGTGATAGCCCAGTATAGCTTTTTGAAACCTAAACATGGGAACTTGAGGTGTTATGTGTTACTCTCTATGTTATGAATCGCCTAACCTAAGAGTTAGGTAATGACTTTATGTATGATAGACCATGTTAAGGGTAAGTAAGAGGAGTTAGAGTTAGGGGTGGGCATCCGGTTCGGTAAACCCAAACCGAACCGGACCGAAACCGAATTAAACCGAACCGAAACCGAATTATTGTTGTTCGGTTCGGAATTCGGAAGCCAAAACCCTATTGTTTCGGAAACCAGGTGTATGCCGACCGAAACCGAATTCCGAACAACCGAACCGAGAAACCGAACAAAAAATTTAACCCACAATACTACAACCCAACTGACCACTCAACCTCTCACAAAGCCCAATTCTTTCACAGCCCAAATCAAACACAAATCCCTCACAGCCCAAATCAAACAAAGCCCAAAATTAATCCCTTAAGCCCACAACTTCTCCCTCCCTACTGCTAACCTAACCCTAACAAAGAACACCAAATCCTTGACCCAAGCCGCCAACGACCATCATCACCGCCGTCCGCCGGATCCTCCTCTCATCCGCTGGCTTTGCCGCCAACTCCTCCTCGCCGGCCACTAGATTTCGATGCCATTTCCCCTCTCTCCGCTCCCTTCTCCTCCCTGAGATAAAAAAAAACCCAAATCCAAATATAAAACCCCAAATGCATCAAAATCAATATTGAAAATCAGAACTTTCTTCTCCAAAATCCAAGCTTTCTACTCCTGAATCGAAAAGAGCGACGATGCTACTGAAACTCGAAGGTGAAAATCAAACAGAAAACGACATGCATGCTTGGATCTACAACCATACTGACCTCTAACATTCAATCGTCGTACCCGCCTGCCGCTGCAGCTTTCTGTTCGCCGTCGAGTCGCGAGTCAGAGGAGGTACCGCCGTCGCAGCCCGCTGTTTCTGCTCGCCGCTGAGTCACGAGACGGAGTAGATACCACCGCTGCTTTCTGCTCGCCGGCGAGTCGCGAGTCGGAGGAGATACCGCCGTCGCAGCCTGCTGTTTCTGCTCACCGATGAGTCACGAGACGGAGGATATTTCACCGCAGCACCGTCGCTTTCTGATCTACATCGATTGCGTTTGTTGGAGGGGGAGAGAGAGAGGGAGAAATGGAAAGACATGAGGGTTTGGGGGTGTATGGGAGAGAGAGAAAGTACAGTGGTTTATAAAAGGGTAGCACTGTAGCAGGCAAAAATGGGGGGCAGTAGGGCAGCAGTAGCAATTCGGTTCAGGCCCTCCGAACCGAGCCGAACCGAGTTGCAATTCGGTTCGGTCGAACCGAACCGAATTACAAATCGGTTCGAATTCGGTTGGGGCGTTGGGGACTTCGGAAAATCGGCATATCCTGGTTCGGTTCGGTTTGAACCGAACCGACCGAACGCCCACCCCTAGTTAGAGTACGCCTCAAGGTTAGATTTCGGGGACGAAATCTTTTAAGGAGGGGAGAATTGTAACATCCCGTTACGGCAAAACCCATATTTCGATCGCTAGAAAATTTCACGATTTAAAATTGAGCATTTCGACAATATTTCGACGAAAATCGGATTATCGATCGATCGGATAAATATACGTTTTAATTATATATATATATATATATATATATATATATATATATATATATATGGGGAGTTCTACGGTACCCCGGGTGAAATCCGGGGTACCGCATACCTTAAGTAAGAAAACGCTATCTAGAAGGCACCATATATGTATATATATATGATGATGTGACAGTGAAGGTGGAGAGGCCTTCGAGAGGTAATTAGTTATGTTGACATGTCAATACTTAGTTACTTGTAACCCTTTGTTTGTAGAAAAACACGAAATTAAATACAATATTAATCCAATTCACTGGTTAATATTTGTAAGTTAGACTCCGTGAAAAATTTTTATTGACGTCTAATCGATGATATTTGATAATAAGTTATGAATTATTAGGTCTTTAAAATATTTATTTATGTAATTAATGTAAAATGGCATACTTGTCTTACCCTCGTTGGTGATGATGAAAACCACTTATAAGGTATTAACAATTAATTAATTTATATACTTTCATTTACTTGTGTCATGATCATACCCTACTGTGATTTTTATGAACAACAAATCAGCAATACACTACTCTAATAATCACAAATCCAGAATTGCAAATACATTCATAACCCTTTGAATTACCATACCAAAAATATAAACCATCAATCTTTACAAAAGTACCATTAAATCCAGAATTGTAAATCAGTCAAACCACTTGCAAAAGTTCAAAGCCAACAATCTAAAGTTCAATACTATTTCATACTAAAAACGGATATTTACCCCTGCAGCCCTTCATTAACTTGCATCCATGTAAATTGTTTGAGCCACTATACCCCCTTCACTATTCGGACGTCTCTCTTCGCCTGGTGTCGACCTACACACACAAAGAGGAGGGCGCCTCGGCCCGTTAGTCCTCCGACGCCCAAGTTAGTTTCTGAGGGAGAGTAGAGTTCTCAAGTAGTATTTTAGTCAGAGAGAGTCCAACCTGCATAAATGCTACCGACTGCCCCTATTTATACTCACCGAACTCGAGGCTGATCTCCTCCACGTCACTATCCTCATTTAATGCTCTGTGTCCCCTCTGTGAGACACCCAACTGCCTTGTCAGGCTCCTGACACATGACAGGCATCCAACTGCCTTGCCAGGCTCCTGACACATGACAGGCGCCCGCAGGCAGTGGTCCACCGGACAGCTGGCCTCAATTTGGCTTTTAGTGTTTTATTCTTTGGGCTCTTTCCCTTGTCTGGGCCCAAGGGCCTCTAGTGTATCCCTTCTTTTCGGGACTTGCCCCCCAACTCTCTTTCTTTGGGAGCCCAAACTCCTAACTGCTGGGCAATACCCCCAACAATTGCCCCCCCAGTTAGGTGCTCGTGGCTCCGCCTTCGAGCGCCTGACTGAATCTCTAATTGCAGTCCGGCATCCTCTTTGTTATAGGATGCTTGCTTCTCGGCGCCTACGCCGTGTTTTTACTTCCTTCCTGGTTCGGAGGGGTGCGTTCGCTCCTCCCCTTTCGCTGGCGGGCGTCACACCTTTGGCGGTGCTCCTTGCCATATGCTCTTCTATGTGCTCCTACGCTTCTTGCCAAATGGGGCGCCTTTTCCAACTACTCCTCGCTTTTAGGCGTCCGATCCTTGCCTAGGCTCACTGCTTCGTGTGCTCTTTCTTCGCGACCCTTTTTTTGTGGGCGCCCTTTTTCAGGCGTCCGATCCTTGCCTAGGCTTAATGCTTCATGTGCTTTCTTTCTGCGACCCTTTTTTGTAGGTGCCTCCTCGCGGTGTCCGTCTTGATGTGTGTCCCTATCCCTTATGCCCCCCTCACCCACGCTTTGCTTGCCGGGGAAATTTGGAATATCGAATTTAAAGAAGAAAATTCGAAATTGGGAGTTGAGAAATTTCCCCAAAAAGGAAAGGGTGGGGGAAGCTCAAGGGTCCGCTCGAGGTTTTGTGGCTCGCGAAAAGGCCAAAAGGGGGGGGAAGCGGAAGGGTTCTTTCGGGATGATTGACACGTGGCACGCAGCGAGGAGGTTTGGTGGGGCATCCGTTTTTCTTTAAATACCACTCCCCCCTTGAGATGCTGTCACTTTCTTCCATTTGACTTCTCTCTAGGATTTTGCTCTGACCTCTCTCTAAATTCCGCTCTGTCCTCTTTCCTGTCAGTCTTCACGTTCAACACCGCGCTCCCGTCCAAAATGTCTTCCCCGCAACAAGACAAGTCTTCAGGACACGGCGCCTCGGGCGCAGGCGCACCTGGTGCGGGTGCTTCGGGCGCGGGCGCCTCTGGCGCGGGTAGTGAAACAAGGCGCCTAGTTCAACGCGGTAAGTGTTCCTTTTTCCTTCGTTAGTTTCGTTGAGTTTATTCTAGTCACCTAGGGTAGGGGCGTCACTTACCCCGTGTCCGCGTTGCGTCTGGGTCATTTGTTGGTTTAGAGCGGGTGCCTGCTTCAGCATCTGGTGGACCGTCATCGTCTGCTGGGCCGTCAAGTTCTTCGGCGCCTGGTTTCTTGCCTGCTGATGGGTTCTACAAGATCACCTCATGGGAGAAGTGTTTTCCTCCCGGTCATCTTCCCACCGAGACGTCTCACTTACCCTTCGAGGTGGCCGGGCCGAAACACACGTCAACTGTCACTTTGGGCCGGGTTCATGAGTTGGTGACCAGCCTCCAGCTTCCACGAGATTGGTGGTATGCGCCCCCATCGCCTTTGTCTCGGGTAGGCGTCTGTGGCCCGAAGTGGATCGGGATTTATCAAGAATACTTCCGCTTCGGGCTACAGTTTCCCCTTGACTCGATCATGGAGGGAATCCTGACGACCTGCGCCTGCCCCCTCGGGCTCCTATCTCCCTCGGTTATCACGGTCGTCATTCTGTTCAAGTTGAGGTTCCGGCAGCACAACGTGGAGCCCACCTTCAACCTGTTCAGATATTTCTTCAAGATGGTGCCTCTTGACAATTGCTTGTCTCTCCATAAACGAAAGAAGCGCCCCTATCATTTTGTGAAAAAGTGTCCCAAGTTGAACCGAAACTGGTTCAACGGTTTTTTCTTTGTGAAGGCCTATCGGGACTCCTTTTTTGCAAGTGGGGGCGCCTTTGTTAGGCAATGGGAGTTGGGTCAGGTCGAGGCCTTTAACGCGCCGGTGGTTTTGACGGCGTCTGAAAAGGCCGGCGCCCCATTAATTTGCGAGGAGGAACCCGTGGACTTACGCCTCGCAGAAAACCGCCCGCCCATTATTGAGGCTTACTATAATGATGGTTTGTAGGCGTCTAGGTGTTCTATTCCCTTGCTCCCTTGTTTGTGTTGTGGACTAACTTATTTTCATCATATGCAGGGGCGGATTACTCGAGCATCGCCAAGCTGATGAAGAGTCGGCTGGCTACCATGGCGGCGGAGGCGGCCGCGGCGGCGGCTGCGCAACAAGGGGCGCCTACTCAACAAGAGGCGCCCGTTCAACAAGAAGCGCCTGCCACTCAATCGCGGGCGCCGGCGGCTGGCCCCAAGAAGAAGAAGAAGAGGGCGGTGAAGGGTGGCACCGCTCGTGCGCATACAGCGAGCGTGGCATCTTCCGCTCCGGAGGAAGGCGAGGGGGCGCCTAACTCCGAACCCGCGGAGCAGGAGGTCAACTCCGCGGAAGAAGAAGAGGAGGAGGAGCCTTTGCTCCGAAAGGGGAAGAGGGCTGGTTCCCCCTTAGCCTCGGCCAGCAAAAGGGCCGATAGGGGAAAGAGGAAGGTGGGCGTCGACGACGACGCCTGCGACGAGGTGGAGGTGGAGGAGGAGGCGGGGGAGGACGCCCATCTACACCTCAACGAAGAGGGGCGCTACGTTGGCCCCGACGGGCGCCCGCCCAGCTTCCGGCCACGGCGGGCCGATGTGGGGCGTGTTAACATGAACAGCTCCCCTTTGGTCGCCGTTGACCGAGGGTGTGTCATGGGTTTGGCGATTGCGGCTGCCAAGTCATGGCAGGTGCCGTCCGAGGTGAACGGGGATCACCTCTTTGCTGAGCTAGCCCAAGTGGGCGCCAAGGTACGCGCTTTTTTACTTGTGCTTTCTGGAAGTTAAGGGAATGGTTTGGTATTTGCATAACTTGCTGATTTCTTACTCACTGTTGCAGATCCTTCTCTTTGCTGAAAGAGGCGCCCGACGCCTCAACGAGACCAAACGGGAGGCGCTCGAGGCGTCCTCTTCTGCCTCGCAGCTGAAGCTGGACTTGGAGAACGCAACTGCCCGACGTGAGCAGTTTGCGAAAGAGTGCGAGGACGCCTAGATGACTGCGACCATGGAGGTGTCGCGGCTCCAGGGCGCCTTGGACGAGGAGCGCAGGAAGTTGGCCGACCTGCAAGCTGAAAAGGAGGCGTTGGCGCAGGAGGCCGGTGCCCAGGCCAGCGAGATTGACATCCTCAAGGAGGAGAAGAAGAGGTTGCAGGACGCCCACAAGGAGACCAAGAAATCCTTGAAGGAGGCCCGGAAAGAAATTTCCGGATTGCGGCACTCTTTGGACAACTTTGAGGAGTCAGAGACTGGGAAGGCAATGTGCGCCAATGCCATTCTGACCGGCATTGAGATCTTGAGGGTGAAGTTGCAGAAGGACCACCCCGACCTTACTTGGGATCTCTCGGAGATGGCTGAGTACGTGATCGGTGGGATGGAGACGCCTCGCGGAACAAGCGGGGCGCCCGAGCCATCTGCTCCTACCCCTCCTTCTCAAAGGGCGCCTAGTGCTGGAGACGCGAACTCGGGCACTGAGTAGATTAGCGGGCATCTTGCTTTCAATTTCCTTTTACGTTAATCGCTCTTATTTGTATTTAACTTTCCTAACTTTCGTACATTTATAATATGAGAACGTATGCTTCATGCCAATCGCTTTCATGCCTTAGTTTGTTTGTTATGGGGGGAAATGAGGCCACTTTGTGGTTTTGGGCGCGAAATGGGGCGCATTTCTCGTGAGGGCGCAATGTTAGGGCGCTTTTTCAAAAGATGGGCGCGGAATGTGGCGCTTTACTCTACTCGGTGTTGCCGGGCGCTATTTTGGGGCGCTTTTGTGTCACACGAAATACTTTAAACTGAACACATCACTATTGGGGCGCTATAGAAAGGGCGCTTTGGTAACAATACGGCGCTGTTTTTTCGGGCGCTTTGGTCACAACACAAACATACCTACATACTTGTCTTAACACAAAACAAACACTTTCAGAATTCCTCTTTCTTTCGCCTTTCACAAATCGAGGCATCGTCTTCAGATGTGGCGCCCGCCAAGTAAGATCGCAGGTTTTGCGCATTCCATGTTCTTTTCACCACACGGCCGTCAATATGTTCTAACTTGAACGTACTGGGTCCCACCATCTCCCGGACTCGATATGGGCCTTTCCATTTTGGTGCCAGCTTCCCTTCGCGGGCGTCGGGGCGGAAGTCTCGTTTAAGGACGAGGGCGCCTTCTGTGATCCCATGGGCACGCATCTTTTTGTTGTAGTACCGGGCCACCTGCCTCTTCATTTTTTCTAGGCGGATCGCCGCTACTTCTCTCACCTCGTCCACCATGTCTAAGTCATTTGAGCGCGCCTCGTCATTGCCATTTGGATCGTACTGGGCGACGCGGTAACTCAGTGTGTTGAGTTCCACCGGAATGACGGCATCGCTCCCGTAAGTGAGGGCGAAGGGTGTTTCTCCTGTGGCAGTTTTGTAGGTAGTACGATGCGCCCACAGCACACTTGGCAGTTTTTCCACCCATCTCCTCTTGGCGCCTGTCAGTCGTGTGTGTAAGC
Source organism: Linum tenue (assembly GCA_946122785.1). Classification (NCBI taxonomy): domain Eukaryota; kingdom Viridiplantae; phylum Streptophyta; class Magnoliopsida; order Malpighiales; family Linaceae; genus Linum; species Linum tenue. The sequence continues at coordinate 3,372,149 of CAMGYJ010000006.1, read as the reverse complement.
CATGGAGAATGCTCTTGTTAGCCGCCTCTGCTTGACCATTTGCTTGTGGGTAGGCTACCGAAGAGAAACGCAACACCACCCCCATTGTCGTCACAAAACTCAATGAATTTTTTGCAATCGAACTGTTTCCCGTGATCTGTGACAATGGATTCAGGCAAGCCAAATCGGGTGAAAATGTTCTTCCTGGTGAACTTGCGCACTTGGGCCTCTGTGACCGTTGCCAAAGGTTCCGCTTCTATCCATTTGGAGAAGTAGTCGACTGCCACTATCAAGTATTTCATTTGACCGGGCGCCTTTGGGAAAGGGCCCAAAAGGTCCATGCCCCACTGGGCGAACGGCCAGGCTCCTACATTGCCTTGCATGGGTGCTGCCGGAATGTGGATGTCGTTTGCATGGATCTGGCACTGGTGGCAGGCGCCCACGTGTGCCCTTGTATCTCGCCTCATCGTCGGCCAGTACAACCCCTGTCGCAGCAATGTTTTTTCCAAACTTCGGGCGCCCGCGTGCATTCCACAGGTCCCGCCATGCACCTCCTCGATTGCTTGTCTGCTCTCTTCTTCGTTGAGGCACCTCAAATAAGCTCCTGTGTGGGATCGCTTGTATAGTTGCCCCTCGATTATGGAGCATCTGGCCGCTTTGCGGCGTAGGCGCCAGGCTTCCTTCTGATCGTCAGGCACCACACCATGTGTTAGAAACGAGACGATGGGTGCCATCCATCCTGAGTCGGCGCCCCCACCGGATATGGTAGCGACCAGGTGTTCGTAGGGTGCTTCAGAGGTGACAATGACTTTTCGCTCCTCCTCGAAGTCTATTGCGTCGCCAGCTTAGATAAGGCGTCGGCATGGGCGTTTTCTTCACGTGGGACGTGTATGAAGGATATTTCCCCAAACCAAGCCCCCAACTCTCGCACCCTTCGCACGTACCCTTCTAGTGCTTCCTCCTTAACCTCAAAGACACCATTAAGCTGATTGATCACCAGGGCCGAATCGGATCTGATCTGTACTTTGCGGGCGCCTAATTCCTTGACCATGCTCATGCCAGCGATCACTGCTTCATATTCGGCGGCATTGTTCGTTTTCAGCTTTGTGAATCGCAACGCGACTTCGTGCATTGCACCGCCTGGACTTATCATCACAATTCCTACTCCTGCGCCTGTACGACTGGCGGCTCCATCAACCTGCACTTGCCAACATTCATTCGTGCTCTTCTCTGACTCTGCTACTCCTTCCGCGATGAAGTCGGCCAAGACTTGTGCTTTTATCGCCGGTCGGGGCGCATATTTGATGTCAAACTCACTCAATTGAACCACCCACTTGACAAGGCGCCCAGCCACGTCCATTGATCCCAGCGTAGATTTCAACGGCAGATTGGTGAGTATCACGATGGTGTGCGCCTCAAAGTATGGCCTTAGCTTGGTCGCCGCCATCACAACTGCCAGCGCCGCCTTCTCGATGGGTGCGTATCGTCTTTCATGAGCTACCATGGTCCGACTGACATAGTACACCGGCTTCTCCTCTCCGGAGTGGGCTTCCCTTGAGACAAGTACTGCGCTTACCGATACTTCTGACACAGCGATATAAAGGTACAATGTCTCTCCCATCTTGGGCGCCGTCATAACCGTTGGGGCGGCCAGGAGCCGCTTCAATTCTTCAAACACTGCATCGCATTCCGCCGTCCATTGGAAACGTGTTCCCTTTTTGAGCGTTCGGAAGAACGGAGCTGCCTTGTCTGCAGACCGGGGATGAAGCGCCCCAGGGCCGCTAATCTTCCCGCCAAACCTTGTACCTCCTTGGGCGCCTTTGGTGGTGCCAATTGGAGAACGGCGTCCACCTGCTTCGGATTGGCTTCGATGCCCCGTTTGGTAATCATGAATCCCAGGAACTTGCCCGCTTCAGCACCAAATACGCACTTTAATGGATTGAGGCGGAGATTGTGCGCCCGCATAGCTTAAAACGTTTCCCGCAAGTCCTCTAGATGGTCCTCGCGTCTCCGGCTCTTGACTATCAAGTCATCCACGTAGGCTTCCACGTTTCGGCCGATTTGCTTACGGAAGACATTGTTGACCATCCTTTGATAAGTGGCGCCCGCATTTTTGAGGCCAAATGCCATGACCCGATAGCAAAAGTTTCCGAAAGGTGTCATGAAAGCTGTCTTGGGTAGGTCTTCCTCTGCCATCGGAATCTGGTGGTACCCTGAGAACATGTCCACAAAACTCAACATCTCATGATATGCCATGGCGTCTACTAGTTGGTCTATGCGGGGCATCGGATAGGCGTCCGTCGGGCACGCTCTGTTCAGGTTTGTGTAATCCACACACATTCTCCAATCCCCTGACGGCTTCGGCACAAAGACCACGTTTGACAGCCAGGTGACATAGGATGTTTCTTCAACCAAGTTGGCGCCCATGAGCTTATCTACTTCGATCCTGAGTGCCGCCTCCTTTTCCGCCGACAAATTTCTCCGCTTCTGCTGCACAGGGCGCTTACCTTCTTCTACCGCCAGTCGATGCACGGCCGTTTCGCGGGCGACGCCCGGCATTTCCAATGCACTCCAGGCGAAAAGTTCTGTAAATTCCCTCAGAAGAGCGATGATGCGCTCCTTCACTTCGTCGGGCGCCTCCGCCGATATCCTCACTTGTCTTTCCGGGCGTTCCACATCTAGCGCCACCATAAGTTCTTTGTCAGCCGCTTCGGCTCGGGGCGCCTCTTCCGCCGAGATTTCCACCATATTGATTGTTTCGTTACCCTTCCGTTTCCATCCTGTCTCTTTTGCGTAACGCGGGGCGCCCCTTCCCCGTGCTACACCTACTCCTTGCGGCGCAATGAACTTCAACGTCTGATGGCAAGTGGAGGCCACGCCAATAAACAAGGCCAGGAGAGGCCTTCCCAGAATCGCGTTGTATGGTGACGGGCAGTCCACTATTCCAAAATCGATGGCTCGTGTCATCCTTTGCTCCCCATCCCCCAAGGTAACTGGTAGGCGCGCCCGCCCTATTACCTTGGCGGGCGCCCCTGAAAAGCCAACCAACACCGATTCTGAGGGCCTGATCAGTTCTGGCGATAGTTGCATGCGGACCACCGTGTCCTTGAATAACACGTCCATCGAACTCCCTGTGTCAACGAGCATTCTCCTGACCTGTTACCCTGCCACCACACCTTGTATCTCCAGGGCGTCCATGGATGGGAGCATGCATGCTTCTTCGGGCGCCCTATTGAAACTGATGTCTATCGCCTCTTGGACTTCCGCCGACGCCGCCCTCAAGCGACGATTCGCCTCTATCTTCTCTCTCAAGTCCACCGTCCCCGAAATAGCCTCTATAGTCAGGCGCACCCGTTCGGGCGCGTTTTCTTGGTCGAGGTCGTATGGCGGTGGTGGTAGCTTTTCCATTGTTTTTTCTACACCGGCCACGCAGGCCCGGTGCACTCTTTCTTCAGGCTTCTTGACGAAGTCATTGAGCATCCCCCTGTCAGCCAAGCCTTGCAACTCGGTCTTCAATTGGTAGCAGTCGGCCGTGTGGTGTCCCACCTCTCGGTGGAAGTCACAATATCGATCCAGGTTCCGCTCATTGGGCTGCCCTCTCATGGGGCCCGGCCACCTGATATGATACCCTTTCTCCTTGACGTGCTGGAGTATGTTTTTCAGCGTGTCTGTATATTCGGCAAAGGGTCCCCTGGGTGCCGGACGCCCGGCGTCCATTCTCCTGGGAGGAGGGGGGTTTGCGGGCGCATACCCCGGACCGCTTGCAAAGTGCGGCCTCCTCGCCGGCTCCGCCTCCTCTCCCTTCGCCTTTCGTCGGTCGGCTCTCCTGGCCGCCAACGTTTCTTCGAGCATGATTACCTTTTGCACCCGGTGATCCAGGTCTTCAGTGCACACCACGTCTCTCTTTGCTAGCGATCTGCACAATTCCTCGCTGGTGGTGCACTCGTTCAAGCACACCCCCAACACTGATGGCTGCACATCCTTCACTGCCAGTGCCACAGATAACCTCCTCTCATAAAACTCCCTCAGCGCCTCTCCCTCTCTTTGCTTGATCTTGAACAGGGCGCCTATAGTTAGGGTGCGTCGTTTCCTGCTGGCGAACTTCGCAAGGAACATCTCCGCAAATTGCTCAAAGCACTCAATGCGCCCTTCTTCGATTTGATAATACCAATCGAGCACCACGCCCGAGAAAGTCGACGGAAACACCTTGCACAGGGTGGCGTCTGTGCTGTTGTAAAGCTGCATCTTGGTGAAATAACCGTTGAGGTGGTCCTCCGGATCAGTGACCCCATCATAGGTGGGGAGCGGGGGGATGTTGGTCCCTGCTGGCTCCGCTAGTATGTTACGCGCCAACGGCTGTCTTACGGGTCCGTGACGAGAAAGGCGCCCCAAAATTCCCCCACTCCATCCTCCTGTCTCTGGCCCCTCGTACTCGCGTGGGCGCCACAAACTGGGACGCCTCTGATAACCTGATTCACTTTCCGTCTCCGCCACCCTTTCTCTTTTCTTCGTTGGACTAGGCGTCATCCCTCCACCTCTCTTTAGGGCGTCAACCTCCTTTCGGAGCGCCTCGATTGCTCCATCTTGGTCCTCCATGATTCTGAACAGCTCTCTCTTCGTCATCGAGGCGCCTTCCGACCCTCGAAACATGCCATCACTTTCCTCCCTCTCATCCATCTCGGGCGCCAGCCCCCTTAATCGTTCCGACTGGTCCTCCGTGACCTCCTCCCTTTCCCTTCCATCGCTCACCTCCATTTATCTCACTCATGACTTCAGGTTATATTCCCCTTCCTGGCGCGCCAATTGTTTGAGCCACTATACCCCCTTCACTATTCGGACGTCTCCCTTCGCCTGGCGTCGACCTACACACACAAAGAGGAGGGCGCCTCGGCCCGTTAGTGCTCCGACGCCCAAGTTAGTTTCTGAGGGAGAGTAGAGTTCTCAAGTAGTATTTTAGTCAGAGAGAGTCCAACCTGCATAAATGCTACCGACTGCCCCTATTTATACTCACCGAACTCGAGGCTGATCTCCTCCATGTCACTATCCTCATTTAATGCTCTGTGTCCCCTCTGTGAGACACCCAACTGCCTTGTCAGGCTCATGACACATGACAGGCATCCAACTGCCTTGCCAGGCTCCTGACACATGACAGGCGCCCGCAGGCAGTGGTCCACCGGACAGCTGGCCTCAATTTGGCTTTTAGTGTTTTATTCTTTGGGCCCTTTCCCTTGTCTGGGCCCAAGGGCCTCTAGTGGATCCCTTCTTTTCGGGCCTTGCCCCCCAACTCTCTTTCTTTGGGAGCCCAAACTCCTATTCTGCCTACGTTAGAGTGGTATCGAAAAATGAAGAAAATAAGCTTCTTTTTCCCCCATTTCTTGAGTCAAGCAGTACCTTTTAAGGAGTGCTACCCCTATTGTCTTGGACCACCAGTCGAAGAGTGGGCAGAATGCTGAGCAGTGCAGTTAAGATGACGCTAAAAATATTTAAAAAAACACCAATTAAAAGGCATAAACTCACAATTTCCTCTAAAAGTTCTTATATTCAAAATAACAACTTACGTGTTCTACTAACATAGCCAGCTCCAATGGAATAGGGTCATTCAGGTGTTGGAAAATCTTGACAAATCACTCTTCATACTTCTTATTCTTCTCCAATTTAAAGTAAAATCATGATCGGAATCTCTAAGTAAAATTCTAAAATCATCTGATTTTACGATCAAAATCCCGATTTTGACTGCATTGGTTGCTATGACACCCTTTCCTTGTAGTGATAGTAGAATCAATGATCAAATTCATAGTGACGAGAGTTTGCCTTAATTAAACTTGTCATCTCAGTCGTGTAGAGAAGATAAAAAATGAAGGGGTCGTTTGCTTGTTGGATTGAAAAATGAGGGTTTTGGCTCAAAAAAACCTTTGGATTTATGAGGGATTTGTATCATCATGGATTTGAAGAGTCTATTGTTTGCATGATAGATTTGATGATATAATTATGATGGATTTGCTATAAATATAACTAGCCATCAAGGATATACAAATCCCACCCCAATATGTGGGATTTACAAGTCCGTGGGGTCCACGGATTTGGATGCAAAAAATGGAACAAATCTGTGGACCCACGGATTTAACACCTGACAACAAACAATGGACTTGGCTAAAATCCATCATGTTTGGGATTTGAGTCCCAAATCCATGATCCAAATCTATCAAGCAAACGACCCCGAAGTATGTGAAGGGAGGACATATAATTGATCATCACAGAGGTAAGTATATAATTGATCAAATTAAAGAGATGTCTTAATTAATGAACAAGAATGATCATAAGCGAAGAATAATGATAATAGTATAGCATTGATCATGAGGATACATGTAGGATCCTATCGATCGAGTTTGGTGCGTGGAAAGGAGTGGGTGGTGCGTAGCGTGAGTTTCACGCAACGTAACCCTGGGCACCACTTGATCATTTCGATTCCCTCACAATTATTATATAAGTGTTGCCAGATAATGGCCGAGTCGTAGCTTAATTGGGCGAGCTGTCACCGCCAGGTTCAACTACTGCAGGTGGTAGTAGGTGCGTTTGTCAACTTAATTATCCAACTCTTAAGCATTTAACTAATCATAGCTAGCTTCTATATATTCAACTGCTACTCCACCCCCCTTATCATTCATTCATCATCCATACTATGGACTTTAGAGTTGTTGGAGATTCGGGAAAACTCCATTTTTTTCCTGGATCATTAGTTAATACCTTAAAATGTATAAGGTATTTAAATGGTATACAATTTATTCTCAAATTGTTTTTCAATAACTCGAATTAATTAATAGAATATATTGATTTTGACATGTTGCCAGAGCTTTTAACTTAGAGAGCTCATGTTCGTCTTTTCATCACTTCCAATATCAATAGCTCATGACTTATTAATTAAACACATATTATCGTGAACCTATCCAATTTTTAATTTCATAGGTTTGCTTTACCGTGAAATTCTTAGATGAAATGTCATCACAAACATCATATTAACTCAACCCATGGGGAGCGAAGGAACTCTCAAGTGTTCTCAAGATGACTGTCTATATCTCTTGTTTTCTCTTTGGAGAACTTCTCTAAACCAGAACTGGTTCTTTTGTTGAATCATTAATTGATTCCCCTCTCGGCTCCCACATAGAGTCTACGAAATAATATTCATCAAAGCAATGTGAAATCCCCATCTGCATCTACTCCATAAGAGGGAAATCTCACGCAGATCGGAAGAATTGCATTCACTCACCTATGCTCCTCAACTACCCAGCAGCAGTTGCACCAAACACACACCTAAGAGGGGATATAGATCCATGCAGAAAATGAAAAGATGGGAGCCTCCTGACAAATCAGAAGCCCATTACTCCCTGATGCAGCTGGCGAACGAACAATCAAGGGGGAAGCATTTAAGAGAAACCCACTGAAGCAATCAAAGATAGGGACTAAAAAGAGGAAAATGACAGTGGAGAGACTCTTAGATGAGTTCTTGATAGAGAATTCAATGAAGATTCGTACTTAGAATCCTTATGAGAAGAAGGGATGAGACCTCGAGCCTAGAGCCAAATCTAAGGAAGGAAAACATAACAGAGGAAACAAATAGAGAAATTTTCATTTAACGCTTGATAAGATGGATATCCTCCACAAGTACTTAGAAATTAAAGCTAAGAGAGGCTGTAAGTATAAGAGAAAAATCAGGGCAAAGAAAACCTCCAAGCTAATCAAACTCCCAAACCAAACTCCAGACTCACAACTCCTCTCCATAACTCCCACAACCTACTTTGTTCATTGTTTCCTCTACAACACCATGGATATTACTAACCTTCTTGCTCGCACGGAAGAGCTCAACACCACTGGACGACCGAATCTCATCTTGTCTCGAGGCATCAGTAATTCTATGATGATTGGGAAACTCCTCTTCGAGCACAAGATTGCACCGGCCAAAGCAGTGGGGCCTGCCCGATATGTTTGGCGTAAATATGGAGAGCGTGGATCATTTATTCCTAACTTGCAGGTTCACTCAGGAGATTTGGCAATCGTTGAGAAGATTTGTGAAGCTGCCTTGGCTCAGGACTTTGGACATTACTCCATTGATTAGAGGGTGGCAGCTGCAGGATCCACTCTACCCAGAGAAATGGTGTTCAAGAGTTTTCCTACATGCCTTATGCTGGCGGGTGTGCCTCGAAAGACATAGAAGAATTTTCAGAGATGAGGAGGAACCAAGCAACGTTGTGTGTTATAGAGTTGGCCGCTCCATAGCCGACTAGTTAAGCGCCAATGAGAAGGTGGGAAGGATCATTACAGAAGATTGGATGAGGACCGTAAAGCTACGATTCATGCCAAGAGCTTCACATTATTGAACAAGCTTTACAACCTTCAGCTTTGAAGGATAATTGGAGAGTGTCTGGGTTTCTGTTGGAAAGGGTTTTTGCAGGGGTGGTTTTGCCCTCTGCTTGGACTCTATTTACGGCAGGGCGCCTTTGCCTCTGCTTTTTTTCGTTTCCTTTCTTCCCTTTCCTTTTGCTCTCTTTTTTTCCGTCGGCATTTCTGTCGATCTCCAATATATATGGAGATATTGGAGTATGATGAGTGGATTTGTCGGATTGGGTTTAGGGCAAGGAGGTATTGTCGGTTTCCTTTTGGGTTTGGGTCTTCGTATGTGGCACGGTAAGGGTATCCGAGTAGGAATGGGTTTTTGGGTAGCATTAGGGTTGCATATTAGGTTTTCTATTCTATAAATATGTAAGTTCGGCGGTAGTCCAGTTTATCTAATAATAAAACTAAAGGTTTATCGACACCAATGGCGTTCTCTCGCTTGTGAGCTATAAGCAACTCCCGAACCAAGAGCATCGGTTCATCAGTGGTATCAGAGCCTGCAGCTTCCCCGACAATGGGGGTTCAGCAGCTGAACTGCGTTCGGCGTTGGAAGCCACCACCGAATGCTTGGAGGCGCAAGGGGCGCGGATGGAGGCGACAATCCAGTCCCTCCAGAAAACCGTGACGGGGATGCTCGAACGGATGTCCCAGATGGATGAGAATTTTATCTCTCCGACGATCACGAACAGAAGCAGAACCACCAGTAGAAGGGAAGGAGAAGGCTCTAGCAGAACAGGGGGCGGCGACAAGACCCTAAAGGTGGGGTCGCTTCACATGGGGGATAGTGTTGTAGTAGAAAAGAGGACAACGACTAGAAATCTGACACAGAGTATGGAGGAACAATCCACCCGCCCGGATTTGAGAGAAGTCACAGACCCATAGTCATCTCACCAACCAATGGTGAAATTCTCACACCTGACAGAAGGTAGGGGAGGTACAGGGAAGATATGGAGGCTAGAAGACTCGATCTGGATCTGGATATAGCAGCTGCAACAACGGAGACAATTTTTTTCATTGGAGAAGAGGAAGCTAGGGAAAACAAGTTGATGGGGCAGATAGCCCTAAGTCTTGGGCTTATGGGTGCGTCGGCTGATGACTCGATATTTGCACATGTTTTCCCCTTTGTTTCTTGATCGTTTAAGCTTGAATTATCGCTTCTTTGGACTATTTTACGCTAGGTTGTGTTCCTTTGTCACATTTCAGGTCCTAGCACATAAAGTAAAGCGTAGGCGCAAGTTTCAAGTCAATCGGAGATCAATTGGCGACTCGGGGGAAGAAACTCGGGTATGACTTGAAGAAGAATGGATTTATACCTCAGTTTGTGACCATATAATCATGTAATCATGTCATGAGAAGAAAGAAGACGAGACTACGAGCGTCTGGGATCAAACGGCACCTGATTTGGAGTCCGAACGAGGGAGAAAAGAAGAATCAAAGATAGGGGAAAATTGGTTTCGGGCTTCTCTGAGAAACAGAAGGGGGCCCTATCGTGACGCTAAAATCCCCGGTAGGGGATTTTTGGGCTTGATAGGGGATTTTCCCAAAAATCCCCTATCGTGAACCAAAAATCCCCGGTCGTGACCTAAAATACCCGACAGGGGATTTTGACCAGGGATCGCGAATGCAGGCTGTTAAAAGCCTGTTTTGTGCGTTTTTGCAAGGGAGAGTTGGGTTTTGGATCCCAAACACCCAAGGGACGAACCAAAGAGAGAGACGGCGATTTGAGGGCATTCTTGGAGTGGAATTGGAGGATTTCTTCGCCTTGGAAGCTCAAGGAACAAGCCCGGACTTGAAGACTGATCATATGAAGATTCTTACTGCAGTCTCTCTCTTCTCTATGGAGTAACTTCTCTTCACTTAGGTTTTGAGGAACCCTAGCTATGGTTGTTTGATTGGATGATTGTATGAGTACTCTTACTTGATAATCTTGAGTTCATATTCAATCTATGCATGTTTTCATGATTCAATTCTGCTTTAGTCGAGATTATTGATTCTGCTTTGATCCTATGAGAGCGAATACCTGATTAGGTCAATAGAGCACCATAGATTGATAGTATTGGATCGATTACTTAAGTCGAGGGTTGATTCAATGCTTTGTATCGATTGAGAACCTCATTCGATAGTGGGAATCTAGTTCAGAACGCCTTGATCGGTTGTTCTAGAGAAGGATACGTCCCTCTAGGCAATTGACTCAAGAGGGCCTTGTTCCTTTAGTCGAGACTCAAGGTCTAGTTAAGGATTCTCCGCATTGTGAATGAAAGTGAAACAGTTAAGAGATCATTAATCATTAATCTGGCTAGTGGCTAGGGGGAATCATACCTAAGTGAGTTCCCAACCTGTGATTAGATTAACTTTAACTGTAGTTTGTTAGAGTAGTTTTAGTTCTTTCATCTTAATCTGGTTTGCTCGATAATGAACTGAAGCTGAGTAATAGTAACTCTAGAGACCCGTGGATTCGATATTTATTACTTGAGCCACTATACTGCAGTCCCTTTCATTGGTTACACTTGGCCATTGTTAGGAGTTGTGTCATAGCGAGTCATCGGCCCAGATGGGTGAAATGGGAGCCCAAGCTGATGTCACAAATCTGGCCCAAGTGGGTTCAAAGAGGCCCAATTACATCAATATGATAGCAACTATGAGCAAGACCAGACCATTAATAAAGGGGAGATGGGCCGTAATAACAAAAAAATAAAAAAGGAACCTGCCTGGTTGCGGGAGGGTTGACTCAAGTTGGGTTTAATGAAGCCAACCAAGCCCATTTGGGCATAACTTCTCCTACTTCTTCATTTACAGGGACATGAAGCAATAGGAAGAAGAAAAATCACAAATCCAAAGCTTCATCATCTGGAACAAGGAAGGAGTTGGAGATGGGAGGATATGTGGATGGGGGAGGAGCTAAAGATAAGGCAGCAGTGGTTCGCCAAAAGCCACCTCACTCATCATGAGCATCGTAAGTTGGAATTATAGGGGGTTTGGGCATCCCCTTACAAGGAGCTATGATAAACGACTCTTTCGTCGTTATAGTCTCTCAATCGTTTTTCTTATGGAAACATGTAAAAACAAGGCCTTTATGGAAGAAAAAAGGAGTTTCCAAATTTTCCCCAATAGAGAGTATGTGGAACCATATAACTCCTCAAGGGGTTTTGCTTTGTGGTGGAAGTCGGTTATAAATATTAGTCTTAGTAGTAGTAGTAGCTACTATATTGATGTTAGTATTGGTATGGGTAGAAAGTTCTATTGTACTTTTGTTCATGCACCCTCTACATTGTTGGTAGATGGGAATTTTGGGAACTACTTAGCTCTTTTTGTAGTAGTAAGGAGGATAGTTGGTTTGTAAATTGTAATTGGCGACTTCAATGCCGCTATCTATGATTATGAAAAAGAGGGGAGGCGTCCTCTTAGATACGAGATTGTGGAACCTTTCAAGAGGCTCATCTTTCACAAAGCCCTTATTGATCTTGGCTTCAAAGGTGGGCCATTCACATTGACGAACAGACGTACCGGTATCTACACAGTACGAGTGATACTGGATCGTGTTTTGTGCTCTACTTCTTGGAGAGCACATTTTGATGAATTGATGTTGTTCCATGAAAAGATGGTGGAATCAGATCATTGTCCAATTAGGATGGACCACTATTATCGTGGGACTATAAGAAGGAGAATCCCTTTTAGGGTGGATGAGAGGTGGCTTGACAAAGTAGAGTGTCAAGGAATTATTTCTCGAGTGGGACTTGGGTGGAACATCATCTAAACAACTCAACAAGTGTGAGAGGGATCTGAAAGCTTGGTCATAGGATTTTCACTTTGCTAGCATTCAAAGAGAGAGAGATATTATCTCTCAGCTGTAAGTCCTTAATAGACCGCCTCGTACACAAGCCAATGTGGAGGAAGAAAAAAGTTTCATGAGTGAGCTGACAAAGTTATGGAAGGATGAGGAAGATTTTTGGAGATAGTGTTCTAGAGTGAATTGACTGCATTCAGGTGATAAAAGCCATCGTTCTTTCACTCGAGCATTGTGCATAGAAAACACAGGATTAAATTCTGAGACTCAAAGATGAGGAGGGTAATAGGGTTGAGGATGAAAGAAGACATAGAGGGATGGCCGGGGATTTCTACAAGGGCCTTTTCAAGGCTAGAAACTCAACACCTTTCGAGCATCTCTTGGAGAACTTTCCGAGATAGGTCTCTGATGAAATGAATGAGGACCTTTGTGCTCCAGTTAGCAATGAAGAAATCAGGAGAGCGGTTTCTCTCTCAGAGTAAGGAAAGCTCCAGGTCCCGATGGTTTTCTGGGCATTTCTATCGCATATTCTGGGCACGGTCGGTGAAACTCTATGGAGGAAAGTAAAGATTTTCTTTGAAACAGCGATGATGCCTGATGGGTGGAATGATACCCATATTGTTATGATCCCAAAGGTTGATCATCCGGAGATTATTGGCCAATTTCATCCTATAAGCTGTTGCAACTTCAGGTACAAGATTATCTCAAAGATTATTACCCACCACCACCACCACCGCTCTCCTCTCTCCCTTTTTCGCTCGGCCTTCCCCCATTTATTCAAGATTTTGTTACCAACCCTACCCTGAATTCGAAGAGATTTAAGCATCAAAACCACGCTCGCACTAGAATCGTCGTCTTCCACAGGAGCTTGCAAGTTTAGATCTAGAAATCTTTATTTTTTGTCGATTTTGGCAGCTGCTGGAGGAGGTGGTGGTGGGGTAGCTGCTGTCGGCGACTGGTAGGAACCACCCTGATTCCTGCTGCTGCTACTTCCCCTCGCTCTCCCTGTCCTACACGATGGAGGAAGACCCGGCAAAAGAAAACTCCGGATCTACAATCTGAAAGCTCTTCCTCGGGTTCTCCCTCAACTCGTAAACCCAATCGCCGACTCCGTTGAAACCTCCAGCTGCCACCCCCGTTGCTGCAGATTGTCTGATCTTGACGATTTGCTGCTGCTCCACTTCCAGCTCTGCCGCCTCCAACTCATCTTCTTCTTCGGAATAGGAAAATGGGGAAGACGATTCAGTTATCGGGTAGTAGTTGGCTCAACGGTGGCGAGTAGGAGAAAGAAGATGAAGAGCGAGGGGGAGTACGAGTGAGGGCGGCGGCGAAATCGCTGGGGATTTAGATTTTTGTAGTGGTGGTGGATGTCGAAGAAGGGAAGGTATGGACGCGACTCACGAGTGGTGGGGAGAGAGGAAGAAGCTAGTTTTTATTTTAATTAATTGTTGACGTGGCATCTACGTGTAAAATTATGTTGATTTGTAGCTTACGTGGGCGATGAGTTGGATCCTAGTCAGCATTCTGTCACAGAACTTGACGGCATCCCAAACGCTGTAAGTTCTGACGAATTTGGCTAGATTTGTCACACTACCTTCTAATTTTGGGCTATTTTGTGTTTTCAATAGTTATTGCTATATTTGTCACAAATATGAAAGTTATTGCTATACTTGACTGTTAGGAATTACTCTACCTAGGGGTGGGCAACCGGTTCGGTAAACCCGAACCGAACCGAAACCGAATTAAACCGAACCGAAACCGAACTAATGCTATTCGGTTCGGAATTCGGAAGAAAAATATGGATATTTCGGAAATCAGGGTTCTTTCAACCGAACTGAATTTCCGAATTTCCGACCAAAAACCGAAATACTATAATTGCAAGCTCAAATGGTGGATTTTTATGTTTGTATTTGTTTTTAGTCTTAAATATTTGAAATGTTTTATGACTTATGTGTTGAAAAGTTTGATTTTATAATTGATGATGCATATAATTACATATTTATTGTTTATATTAAGGGTGAAAAATAATTTAAAAGTGAGAAAATACAAGTAGGCTCTCAATTTCGGTTTTGTGTCCCGAACCGAACCGAATTATAATTCTATTTAAACCGACCGAACCGAATTTTAATTCGGTTCGAATTCGATTTGGGGTTTAGGAGAATTCGGGGACCCGGTATTCATAATTTCGATTCGGTCGAAACCAAACCGACCGAATTCGACCGACCGAATGCCCACCCCTAACTCTACCCAACAATAACTTCAATAATACTTTGCCCTTTACCAAAATGTAAGATTAGATCGATATAAACAATAGATAAAGTAGTTGAAAAGTGAAGAAAATGAAAGCATCTGTGATATTGCGAGTTAAATTACCAATTGGTTCTCTATTGGTGCAACCCCATTGGAGGTTGCCACGTAAGCTCCACCTAGAGTTTTGGAAATGACTCCTGCAAAGCAAGCAGGTGGAGGTTTTGTTTAGTTATCTGTGGCCTGTGGCCTGTGGGCTGCCTCTGTCGATCGATGGGAGCACATAATAGTACTGAGCAATAAAGAAGAGGTAGGGAATTATGGGAATCGAAGGGGCAAACGCAAGAAACTTTATTATTTATAACGATGAGTGCTGCTGACTGGTCGCTATCTGACAGGTGGAAGCAAAGCCGCGTCCAGCGTGGACGATTCGACCAGGCAGATGGGATCCAGCTGGCATCTGAGTTGCAGCCGGAAAGTAAGAGAGAGAGAGAGAAGGAACGTGTACACTACAATATTATTGTTTGAAATATTAGGAATTGGAGAAGGGAAGGGAAAGGCGGGCACTCCAAAGCGCATGTAGAAAAGAAAAGAGGATCGGACAAATAACAGCCTGGCCTAGCAGGCAGCTGCTCAATTGCTTGCTGGCTGGCCCTCAACTCAATGGTCAGGCAATTGCACAACATTAGGCTGACTCCAATGCTAGTCCCCAAATTTACTAAATTAGGGATCATCTCTATTTTTTTTTCTTTTGCTCCAATGTTACACCCTTTAAATATGAGATCTTTCTTTTTTTAGTTTTTCATTTACTTAAAACTATACTTATGGAAGCATTAATATAATTTGTTAATATTAATATTTGTATAGTTCGTCATCATTTTCAAATAGAATTTTTTCAATAGAATTTTTTTAAATTCCGAGACCAAATTTTTTTGGCAAAAAATGATTGACCTAATTAGAGTTTACACACAACACTTGAAAATGATAAAGCTAAAAGAGTTCACATAATAGTTCAAATGATACAAGTGATTGGTTACACACAACACTTGATAATGATAAACCTTAAAGCTTAAAGATTACACACAACACTTTTTTTCGTTGAATCAGATTCTTTTCATTAACGAAAACAGTGAGACCAATACAGCCACACCCAACTATTTACAACGAAAGGGCAATTCCAGTGTGAAACTACCCGTGCAACAAAAACACAACACTACTTAAAAACAGAAAAACTCACTCCCACTATACTATCAAGCACTACCCCTCTACTACTGCAAAAATGGAAGACCCGCCTGCTGGCAGCCATGCATCAGCTTCTACCTCAGCTTCTCGCGGCTTCTCCCCATGACTCCTTCGACACCTCTCCTGCCAGATAAAAGTGATCAAAGAAGTCCAAATCAAACCAAACAGTCTTCCCAGAGGTGAGTGTTTCCACATAGTCAGACACGCCTCTAAGAGCCTGGAGTCCCACGTTCTACTTCGTAAACCCAGATCTATGCCACTAAGCATTCTTTGCGAGAAACTATAATCAAAGAACAAATGATCATGCGTCTCACTACCCTGCCCACATAGAACACACCCATCTTCACTTGTTCTCCCCCCATTTGACCAATTTAACCTTAGTAACCGTAGCATCCATGACCATGATCCAAGCTATTACACTCCAACGTGGTGCTGAAAACTTACCCCATAATAGTATATGTCAGTCCTTGTTGCTGCCATGAGGACGAAGAGTATCATAGATTCTACTTACATAATACAAAGGCATATGTTGCCCATTCCACATGCCTACAGCCCCCTGCAAACCCATGTACGAGTGAACAGTCGCCCTTAGCTTCAATATATGTCTCCATGCCCATGAACTAGAAGCATTAACCTTCATAGTCCATAGATCCCCACTTTTGCAGCGATATGCCAACATCCAAGCCACCCAAAGAGCTCCAGAACGCATCATGAGGATCCAAAGCATCCTGGCAGTACACGCTTGGTTCCAAGCAGGAAGGTCTCGCAGCCCTAAACCCCCTTCGGAATGAGGCAAAGCAATCCTTTCCCAAGCAACCTTCGCACGGCCAGTATCACCACCATGCCAAAGAAAATCAGCACATACTTTCTGTAGCTGTCGTAAGAACTTTTTTGGGAAAACAAACATATGGAACCAGTATTGAACCATTCCCAGTAGCACAGAAGAAACCAATTGAAGTCTTCCTGCATAGGAGAGACTCTTTGCTCTCCAGGATCGAATACGTTTCGTGAGCTTGTCAAGTAGAGTTGCACAGTCAGCCGAGCTTAGCTTTCATGAGAGCAGTGGCAATCCAAGATATCGCACTGGTAGTGTTCCAGCATTAAAACCTGAAATCGCAAGTTCATTAGAGCTAAAGTTCACCGGTTCTCCCCCAAAATAGACCTCACATTTCTCCGGATTACACTTTAAACCAGATAGATAATAAAAGTCTTGGAAGAGGGACTTCACACGAAGAAGAGACTGCCCAGATCCCGTAGTAAATATGAGCAAATCATCCGCGAAACTCAAATGATTTAACCCAACCTTACTACATAATGGGTGATAAGGCAAAAGCTTTTTCGATCCAGCATTGTTCAACAGCCCTGACAATCCCTCCATAGCTATGCAAAATAGATACGGAGATAAAGGATCTCCTTGTCTGACCCCCTTCCTCGCTTTGAAGAACCCACAAAGTCCTCCATTAAGACTGATGCTAAAGTGGGCAGTAGATAAACAGACCTTAATCCACTGCCTATACTGAACTGGGAACTCCATTAATTCCATAACTGTGAACAAATACTCTCAGTTAACTGAATCAAATGCTTTCATGAGGTCCACCTTAATGGCACACCTCGACGAAAGCTGCTTACGTTGATAACCACTTACTAATTCCTAAGCCAACAGAATATTATCCATAATTCTTCTGTCCTGGATAAACGCTGTTTGATTTTCACTGATGATGTGGGGTATTGCAGCCCTAATACGATTTGGCAAAATCTTAGACACACATTTATATAACACATTGATACATGATATAGGTATGAAGTCTTTTAGCTTATCATTATTTGCAACCTTGGGACACAAACAAACCGTTGTAGCATTAATACCACTCAACATTCTATTTGAGGAAAAGAAATCCACAATACCTGTTATGATGTCATTCCCAATTAAGTGCCATGCTTTCTTGAAGAAGCCTGCTGAAAAGCCATCAGGCCCTGGCGCCTTCTGACTATTAAGTTCAAAGAACACTTTCTTTATATCTTCAGGCAGCACTGGAGCACAGAGTAAGCGAGAAACTTACTCTGGTACTTTCTTCCTGATCAGGGGTCGTAAACAATCAACATCCACCACCACTTTCTGATTAACCACACCAAACAAGTTTTTATAAAAGCTCACAGCCTCCTCAGCAATCAACTCAATGTCCACCAGCTCTTCCCCTGTGTAAGTGATCAACTTCCTTATGGCCTTCTTAGAATTTCGAATTTTCATCGTTTGATGAAAGTACTTATTACACTTATCTCCCGTATTCAGCCAAGGGAACAACCGCCACAACCTCTTTCCAGTCTGCATAAATGGGAAAATCGACATTCTCATCCCCAAATTTGCCTCTCGAGATGCCGATTGCCTCCAAAAATGGCGCCGATCGCCATTATTGATGTCGCGTTGGAGCCGGACGTCCGCCATAAATGGGGAATTCCCCAATTATAGGGCTCCCGTTGGACTTGGCCTTAACACTATGTTTGGCTAGAGGTGTAAATAGAGTGGTGCAAATTTTTTATATGTCATTTTCAATGCATTTACTCTCATTTGGTCGGTGCAAGTAAGAGGTAAATTCACTATTTCTCTTAAACCTTCAATTTGAAGGCAAAAAGAGAGAGAAAAGGAAAGAGAAGAGTGAGTGTGTAAATTAATGTTAAAATTATTATAATGTGTATTATTATATTTAAATAAATCTATTTTGAATAAATATATATTAAAGAGTAAGAAAGAATATAATTATTATGTAATCATAAATAATAACTTTATAATATTATTATTATTATTCTTATTAATATAAAATTTGTCCGTGAATTGCAAGTTTGTCAAATTGACTCCAATTGTTGAATGTGCTTAATGAAGTTTGACTCAAATTTGCGTTGAAAAGTATAGAGAAGAAGTCATGAAAAAAGTAGAATGAGAAAATGTTTGCGATTGGACCGCGGTTCTCATGAGTTTGGTTCGGTCCGGACAAGACTGAATTGTTGCACTCCCTACCTAGTTCGGGTTCACGGTTTGACTTGAGAATAAGTTTGTCAAGGTTCGTCTAGTCAAATCGAAATCAACTTGTCGACAAACAACGTTCTAGCGGGAGATATGAGCTAGCTATATGTCTTGACCATAGGTTGTGCTTCGAGCTTCGGGATTGCTCGATCAATGATTGTATTAATAATTACTTTTATTAAATCATATTTGTGAATATTTGGGATTATTATATAAAGTTTTTTATTTTATTATTTTGCAGGGAGCAAGGCAACAGAATTAACTTTTTTTTGACAAAGTCAACAGAATTAACTTGAAGGTTAGTTAGTTTGAGATTATGGTATGAACAAGAACGAAAGAGGAAGGAGTTAATGAAAAGTTATTGAAATACTATATTGGTCGGAAGGGAAGTAGGTTTATAAATCGATATGAGTTTCAATTTCTTCTTTTGAAAAGTAATCGTCTATTCCAATTTCTAAGGATTTGCGGCGCTCCTGCGGAAGGCCATTGCTGATAAGAGATTGGATGGAGTGAAGGTGGCGCCTAGGGCTCCTAAGATATCTCACTTGTTCTTCGCGGATGATTCTTATTTGTTCTTGCGAGGAAACCTCCAGGAATGTGAGAATCTGATTGAAGTCTTAAATGAGTATGAGGACCTTAGCGGTCAAAGGGTTAACCTGGCGAAGTCGGCAGTGTGCTTTAGTAAGAATATTGTGTTGCCTGACCAGGAGTTCTTAGCCTCTATTCTAGGGGTAGGGGCGGTGGGAGTTCATGATAAGTACCTAGGTTTGCCTACTCTAATTGCCAGATCTAAAATGGCTACCTTTCGGTACTTGGAGGAGAAGCTGCTTGAGCGATTACAGGGGTGGAAGCAAAGAACTTTGTCATGGGCTGCCAAAGAAACGTTGATTAAATCGATCGCTTTGGCTTTGCCTTTGCATGTTATGTCCTGCTTTAAGTTGCCTTTATCCCTGTGTCGGTTATTGGATAAGCACGTTGCCCGATTCTGGTGGGGGGTGGTGGAGGATCGGTCGAAGATTCGCTGGGTGTCTTGGCGAAACATGTGCAGGAGCAAGCATGACGGGGGGATGGGGTTTAGACGATTTGAGCACTTCAACCAAGCCTTATTGGCTAAAATTGGGTGGCGTATCATGATGGAGCCTCAGTCCTTATTGGCCCAGGTCTATAAAGGGAAGTACTTCCCCAGAGGCACATTCCTGCAAGCGACGGCTAGGTCTCGCCCTTCGTGGGGGTGGCAAAGCATTCTGTTTGGTCGTCAGTTGCTGAAAAAGGGCCTTCGGTGGCAGATTGGTAATGGTCGGTCGGCATCGTTGCTCTATTCGAATTGGATACCGCGGTTCCAGATGGACCCCCCTAATTATAGTCCTCGTGTGCTTCCAGAGGGGGGGGACCCGCGGGTGGAGGAGGTCTTGTGTCCTGGTGAGGGGAAATGGAATGATCTTGTGCTTAGCCAGTGGTTTGATCCACCGACCTGCCAGGCCATTAAAGTAATCCCTTTGCCACGGAGAGATGTTGAGGATAGATTGATCTGGCATGGTACTGTTGATGGGGTGTTCTCTGTCAAGTCTGCTTATCATCTGGCTGTTGCCGTGGATAGGAGGGAGGGTGGATGGAAATCGGTGGTTGGTTGGATGGACAAACCTAGTTGGGTTCGGTTGTGGAATGCGAATATCCCCCCAAAGTTGAAAGTTTTTGTGTGGCAGATATTCCACCGCGCCCTACCGACTACGGAGGCTCTCATTGAGAAGAAGGTAGAGGTCCATCCTCGGTGTCCGGTCTGCTGGGAGGGTACTGAGACTCTTGAACATCTCTTTCTGGACTGTCCAGTGGCTCGTGCCCTCTGGGACTATTCGGGTTTGGATTACCTTGGCGAGGGTTTGCCTCGGCATACTTTTCCTCTTTTCCTGAAGAGATTGTTGGCTCTTGTCCATGACCCGGGTTTGTTCATGAAGGTGGTGGCCATTCTTTGGAGGATCTGGCGGTCTCGGAACTGGGTTGTCTTTGAGGGCAAGCAGTTCGGGTTTCAGGTTTTGATGCGTCAAGTCCACCAGCAGTATGATGAGTGGGTTGGTCTTTCTGCAGATCCCCCATCGGCGCAGGGGTTGGTGGGGCCAGGCAATATCGTTTCTCCCTCGGGAGGGGGCGGCAGGGCAATCTGTATGTGGGATGGGGCAACGCGAGGAGGTTCTCATTCTGCTGGTGGGATGGTCCTGATGAGCCCAGCGAGGGAGGTCCTTGTGGTTAAAGGTGTCCAGTTCCCATGGATTGATGATCCCATGGTGGTGGAATTGCTGGTTCTCAGGGAGGCGATCGTCTGGTGTCTAGAGCTGGGCTTTTCGGAGGTGAGGATGGAGGGGGACGCCAAGGTGGTCATTGACAAGATTAACAAGGCGGATGCTAGAGATAACAAGGGGGGGCGGTGCTTGAAGAGATAGGACAGTATTGTCAGGCCCATCCTGGTTTTTCTTTTCGATTTGTAGGTCGGTGTAACAATAGGGTAGCCCATTTGGTGGCTCGCAAGGCCCTTTCTTTGTACCCGTCTATGAGTTGTCATTTTGATTTTCGTACCTGGCTTGCGTCCAGGGTGTAACTATCGTTTATATCAATATATGATTACCTTTTGTCAAAAAAAAAAAAAAATTCTATATATAGTTTATACTTTATACACATAACTTGCATGTCAAGAAATTTTAATATATGTAAGATATAACAAGTGTGTCATTAACTAGACTCGATGTCACTTCCCACTTCCAGTTTGTTTGTAGCTAGCTAGTATGTCGTGTATGGCATTGGTAGCAGCTGCGGCAGCTCACATGGATTGGTACAAGTGATTTTCAGACCACAATAATGGTGCCTGCTGCCTGGCTGGCTGTAGAGAAGTTCTGTAGACGCCTCATTCTCTCCTTTCCATAATGAGAACGGTGCATTATGGCATGGCACCAGGATAACAGCAATGAACAAACTCCATATCTATCCCACTTCTCAAGGGCTAAAATTATTGGATCAGATCATCTGCTTTCCCCCCTTCTTTTGGAGAAAACAAAGAGCAGTCAAAAGGCCAATTCATTAGCCTCAATTATTGTTACCTAAGCTAACACCTGTTATTGTTGATGTTATGTTTAGAAGCCGACTTCCACCTTGTGGTAACTCAAAACATTGGAAGTTGACAGTAACTTTTTTGGTCTACGCTTCAGATAGATTCATGCAAGAAGAAAAAAAATTATTAGTCAATTGTGATGTGAGAACCTCTCCTCGTTATGAAATATGAAATTGTTCTACGGGCAGAGATGGGGGATAGCTTGAGGCTCAAGGAGACGGCCAAATATGCTAGTGAATTTTGGGGTTTAATTTGAGGAAGGATATTCAAGATCAAGGCTGGAATCCACCCAAAATCAAGGGTAAAACGAAAGACGAGTTGAAGTTAATGCATATTATAGTTGGACGAAAAATTAAGTGGAAGTCTACATAATTAGTTGGACGAAAAATTAATTAAAAGCTCATAATGGAAGCACTCCTAGACTTTAAGGTTAGCATAATATGAGGTTCTAACATGACCAATATGCGCTAAAAAAAATTGAAAATATATCTCAGAAGTTCTTAAAATAAATCATTTCCCAACCTTGTATTCGAAGCCAACTCATTAGTTAGACAAAGAATAAAAGAGAGAGAGAGAGAGAGAAAGAGTAAAAGCTAGTAGAGGAATAGTGTTGAACAAGATTAGGCGGCAAAAGCAATAAGTCCATGACTAGGGATGACAACAAAACTCGAATTTATCGGTATTTTATTCGATCCAACTTGATTAATGCGAGTAAAATTCGTGTGGACGGATTTTGGGCGGGTTTGGATTTAAATCCGCTATACTATTCAGTGGGTTTGGTTGGATTTGGATTTAGATAAATCCGTTCCATGAGTACCCGTCCACACCGATATAATTAATTTTTCCTGGTTATTTAATATTCTAAACAATATATTTTTCTTAAACAACTAATCTTCTTTATGTTTGTGGAGACATGCCTAATTTGTTCTTTCTAATTGTGTACCATGAAGTTGATATTATGGAGTGTAGTGTGAAGAAATTTAGTTCACAAGGAGGAAGGAGCTTTCATCATGTTGTTTATAGAGTTTTATCTTTAATTTTGAACAATTTCAATTGATAATTTGTCGTTCGCTTGTATGCTCTAGATTTGTGTTTTTTATATGAATAATTTAATGAGAAAATTGATGTTAGACTTTTATTTTGAAAGAAATTTGTTATTGTAAATATTTGACCACAAAAATCTACTGGTATCCATGAACTCGCGGATACCCAGCGGGTTGGGTTGGGTTTGAGTTTTTCAAACCCGGCGGGTTTTACCGCGGGATTTTTTGGCGGATAAACCCATGGGTTTGGGTTTTGCAAACCCCGTCCCAACCCGACGCATTGCCATCCCTAAACAAAACCTGAACCTATGGGTACCTTACCCTATCCAACCCGGGCAACGCAGGTAAAACTCGTGTTGATGGGTTTTGGGCTGGCTTCGGGTCTAAATCCGTTCACTATTCATCGGGTTGGGTTTGGGTTTAGATATACCCGCCCACACCCATATAATTAAGTTTTTCGGTATATTTAATATTCTAAGCAACTAATCTTCTTTATGTTAGTGGAGACATGTCTAATTTTTTCTATCGAATTGTGTAGAATGAAGTATACATTATCGAGTGGAGAGTGAAGAAACTTAATTGACAAGGAGGAAGAAGTTTTCAATTAATCCTGTTGTTTTATGGATAATTTGTGATTAGCTTCAATTTTCTTTAGTTTTCTAGATTGGTGCTGAACAATTTGTATGATTAATTTGTGATTTGCTTTAATTTTCTAGAATGATGTTTTATACATGGATAATTTGTATTGAGATATAGATATTTGACTTTTATTTTGATAGTAACTTGTTATTGTAAATTTTTTACAACAAAAACCAGTGAATACCCATAAACCCGCGGATATTCAGCAAATTGGGTTTGAATTTTTCAAACCCTGTGAATTTTACCTCAGAGTTTTTTTAAGAATAAATTCATAGATTTGGGTTTGGATTTTGGAATGTCCCGGACACTCCAAAACCCCTAGGTCCGCCACTGGTCTGACCATATCCATGACCGAGTAAACACTAATTCATTATTCACTTTGTGGTTATAAACAAGGAAATGATTAGTGTGAATGAAAAATCCAAAGAAAATAAAAAAGAGGTAGATAAATGAATTACAGAAGACGCCAGAAAAACGAGTATGAGCTGCTGCTGCTGCTCCTGAATCTAGGTTAGTTCTGACAATTACAAGAAGATGGTCCAATACAGTCTGCCCATTTTAATTAATTGCTCTAATAATTAAAGAAAATTAAATCCCACTTACATTATTAATTATGAAGTAGAAGTAAATGATCGCACATCGTTTTTAAAAATAAAAGCAGGCGGGCAGAGGCAGGCAGCTCTCGCCCATACCATTCCCCATTCCGCTCTCTCTCTCTCTCTCTCTCTCTCTGACTCTGACCCGTCTTCCTTCCTTCCTTCCTTTCTTTCTTTCCTCGCCTACTTTCTCTCCGCGTTCCTTCCCGCCGCCCATTCCCACAACAAAAGTAGACTTCCGCCAATCCGCAGGGAAGAAGAAAGAATAAGTCTGTGCCTATTTTCTCCGACGGAACCTGATGGCAAAGAAGCTCAAAGAGAAGGCCAAGAAAGTGGCATACATCTCTGTTCCTTCCCAGATAATCAACTCCCTCTCTTCATCCTCCTTGCAGTCTCTCCTCCATTCCCCCAAGAAGGCATCATCGTCAAGGAAGAATAGCTTCATCATCGCCCCTCTCCTCAGGAACTCCAAGCTATGGTGCTTGGCTCTCTTCTTCTTCGGCCTTGTCGGGATGCTCATCAACCTCACCCATCCCCTGCTTCTTCCTTTCTCTACAACCCGCCCCTGTACCAACGATCTCCCCCAACAGCAGCAGCAGATTGGGTTTGGATCAGAGAACATAATTAGTGGCGAGGGAGTTAGTGTTAGTATTAGCAGCAGCAGTAGCAGTAATAATGTATCCCAATCATCGTCCTTCTGGGAGCAGCCGGATGGGTTGGGGTACAGGCCATGTTTGGGGTTGACCAGAGAATACCAGAGAGCCACCGAATCGATGTTGAAAGAGCGGAGCAAGAAGTATCTGCTTGTGGTGGTCGCTGGAGGAATGAATCAGCAGAGGAATCAGATTGTGGACGCCGTCGTCATCGCCAGGATTCTTGGGGCTACTTTGGTGGTTCCCATCTTGCAAGTCAATGTCATTTGGGGAGACGAAAGGTATAGTATTATTAGTTACTGATGATGGATACCCTCGCCTCTCCATTCGTCTAAAGGAGAAAGATTGCATCTTTGATCCTCCTGATTTTCTTTGTTTGATTTCTTTCTGCAGTGAGTTCTCGGACATATTCGATTTGGAGCACTTCAAGGCGGTTCTGGCGAATGACGTCAGGGTAGTTTCTTCTCTGCCTTCGACCCACATAATGACCAGGCCAGTCGAGGAGAAACGGACTCCTCTGCACGCCTCTCCTCAATGGATCCGCTCCCGTTATCTCAAGCGGGTATGCTGCTCCTGCTCTCTCATTTCACTTTCCCCTTCCTAGTTCCTACACTCTCTCTCTCTCTCTCTCTCTCTCTCTCTCTCTCTCTCTCTCTCTCAAGAGTCAAGTCAAGAGGGTTGCTTTGCGTTCTGGTTTTGAACTTGCCCCCAACTTGACGCAACAATGCTCATCTCCAGCTGGCCTCTTGCAAGCTGCTGTTACTTGTGGCCCCGCTCCCTCATTTATATGTTGGCAAAACAGAATTGAATTGTAATTTGCAAAGTTGTTCTACGGTAGAATACCGGCCAAACACGCCAAACTTGTAGTCCTTTTCGAATATCCCTAATAAGTCAAAGTGTCAAACCACCCCCTGCATTCTTCCAATGACATTGAATTGCGTGTTTCATGAATTGGCTTTAGAACAATCAAATACTACTAGCATATTTAGATGCTTACTGTTACCACTCCCCATTTTTGGCAGCTCAACAGAGAAGGGGTTTTGCTTCTACGTGGTTTGGACTCGAGGCTTTCCAAGGATCTTCCTTCCGATCTTCAGAAACTACGATGCAAGGTAGCATTCCATGCCTTGAGGTTCGCTCCAACCATTATGGGACTTGGCAACAAGATGGCAGACAGAATGTCGAGCAAAGGTCCGTACATTGCACTCCATCTCCGGATGGAGAAGGACGTATGGGTTCGGACCGGTTGCCTACCTGGTTTGAGCCCAGAGTACGACGAGATGATCTCCAGCGAGAGAACACGAAGACCTGAGCTACTCACTGCCCGGTCCAACATGACTTCCCACGAAAGGAAGCTCGCCGGATTGTGCCCTCTGAACGCCATGGAGGTGGCCAGGCTGCTCAAGGCACTGGGAGCACCAAAGGGTGCAAGAATATTCTGGGCTGGAGGGGACCCACTAGGAGGACTCGAAGCTTTGGACCCCATAACTAAGGAATTCCCATACTTGTTCAACAAGCATGATCTGGCCTTGCCCGGGGAGCTTGAACCATATGAGAAGAAAGCGTCCTTCATGGCTGCCATTGACGTCATTGTGGCGGAGAGAAGCGACGTGTTCATGCCTTCTCATGGTGGGAACATGGGCCACGCAATCCAGGGACACCGAGCTTATGCAGGCCACAAGAAGTATATAACTCCCAACAAGAGACACATGCTGCCTTATTTCCTGGATGATTCGCTTCCCGAGGCCGAGTTCAATAGGATCATCAAGGAGTTGCACAGCGAGTCGTTAGGGCAGCCGGAGCTCAGAAGTAGCAAAGCTGGAAGGGACGTCACCAAGTACCCGATTCCTGAATGCATGTGCAATCATACTTCTTCACACTCCACAGTGTGATTAGTAGACATTCAGAGTTAGTGCAGAGCTAAATCTCAGCTCATCGCCTGATTGGATTGCTAATGAGCAGCCAGTTGCAGCAGCGGCACTCCTTTTCAGCAGAAATACACAGACAAGACACTGAAAGGTTTGCTGCCACATTGTAAATGAGGAATACACAAACTGGTGGAAGGAAGTCAGGTTATACGGTGGATGTCATTTTTTTAATTCTTTATTAGTTTCTAGGCCTTTTATAGTTTACTACTTTACCTTCATTTTCTAGGATGGAAGGGTTGCTACTTCTAAAGTTCATTCTTTTGTACGCAAGTAAAGGTGCCACAGGACAACACATGTATATGAATCGAATAGTTAAATCACTTGAACGAGTATCGTGCTGCACTGTCCTAGCAGTTACCATTCAACAAGTAATCTGGTTTTTGCATGACCTCAAGAGGGTTTCTGCTGAGTTTCAGCTGTCTGATAGGTTACATTACATCACTGCTGCTCGATGAAGGAAAACAATGGAAGAAACATAAAATTATGCAGGAAGTGGGAAAAGAATGAAAAGAGAAATAAGAGCCTGCTCACCAAAAAAAGAAGAAATAAGAGCATCAATTACCCAAAAGAAAATTGCACCGCCATTACATTACTGTTAACTTCCACTCTATTCAGAATGATAAAAGAGGCTTATACTGATACACAACACACCCCGCTGGTGATCAAATAATGATGCTACCTATTTTCTTGCATACCGCTTAAAAGCAGTGATGAATTTTCTACAGATATTAGTGAAAATATTGTTGCGACTTCAATTACCAATCAAAAGGTGAAGGCAGCCTCCCATGTTACCATTCAACAGTGTGCTACTTCTGGTTCAGCCGGGTCGTTCAGAAACGTGGGCTGCTGGCTTCAAGAGGAATAACCAAAACTCTTACTAATCTGTCAAATTGAATATTGGATTGGAAGTCTCCTCTGTCCAATGCCAGTGGCTAAATGACACCAGCCAAAGCAACTGATTCATCAGAAGAACATGGCCATAGTGGTGAAAGTTCAACAACCTTCCCTATTATGATCAGTGAAGGAGAAACTAACTCGGCTTCTGAAATCTTATCAGCAAGATCCTTCAGTTCCGCGAAAACCTGTAGATAGTAGAAATAGACAAGTCAGCATTCTCAGCCGCATGGAAGAAAAAGAAACACAAGAGCCTATCTTCCACTAGTTGTCCAAAGCTTACAATGCGCTGTTGTGGTGTGGTTCCTCTCTCGACTGCAGCAGCCGGTGTGTCTTCCGGCAAGCCATGATGGATCAATTTTGTAGCAAGAGAAGGGAGAGTGGCCAAGCCCATGTAAACCACCAGGGTTGAATCAGGGTCAGCAGCATTCTCTGCAACAAACAGTGGATCGGTGCCTCCTTTCCTTGAATGACCGGTTAGAAACCTTACGCTATTGGCAACCCCTCGGTGAGTTAATGGGATTCCCAATTCTGCTGCAATTCCTGAAGCTGCTGTTATGCCTGCATAAAGTTAGCACAAGAAAATTGAGCAATGCCACACGCAAACCGATCTTGGAAAACTTTTGCAAGTGGTTGAATTGGATTAAATACCTGGAATAACTTTAACATGAATGCCTTGCTGTTGTAGAAAATCCATCTCCTCTCCACCTCTACCAAACACCTAAAATGGCAACAGTCCAATAGCAACCATGTCAGCAAGAATGTCAAAAAGAAGGGGCATCACGTTGCATTTCTAAAGACTTCACTTTTATGTACAAACTCACCAGAGGATCCCCTCCTTTGAGCCGGACTACTGTGGCCCCTGCTTCAGCAAAACTCAGAAGCAGCTCGTGTATCTCCTCCTGCATTCAGGCAGAAGACTCATCCATAAGTCCACATTGACAAAATTCTCGAATGGGTCACCCACACTAAGCAGTTGATATAGCTAATTGAAATGGAGTGATCTAATGTGGGAATCCTTGAAATTGCAATGAACTAATAGCATTTGGAGTCATTTGGGGTTGGGATTGGGCAATCTCAGTTGTTCTGGTACCTGGGTTCTACTGTGGTAGCCAGCAGTCTTGCCGACGTAGAGCAATCGAGCATCGGGACCAACCAAATCGAGAACGTCATTAGAGACCAACCGATCATAAAGCAAGAGATCAGCCTTCTGAATCGCTCGCAGAGCTTTGATTGTCAAGAGGTCGGGGTCACCAGGGCCAGTGCCGACCAAGAAGACACTTCCGCAGCAGGGTTTCTGAGAATCGCCGTCGGGAGAAGAATGTTGTTGCGTTAGTAGTCTCTTTTCCCTGAGGACTTGAAGCAGCTTCTTGAGCTCCGGGAGCTGCAATGCGATGTCGTTTTGCCTGATGGAATCTTCATCATCACCTTCACGAAATGGGGGAGGAGGAGGAGGAGGAATAGAAGAAGAAGAAGAGAAAGGCGGAAGGTGCTCCTTATAGAGCCAGTTGTCACGGCGGTACTGCTGGAGGGAGTGCTTTTCGGTGAAAGGGGAGGCGGCGCGGAGACAGCAGAGGGTGTTTGGGTTTGTGCGGACTGAATGATAATAGCTAGTGCAGTCGGAGGAAGAAGGAGGAAGAGGAGAGAGGGAGGGGAGCCTGTAGACGGCGGCCATGAGTTGGGAGAAATTTGCTGAATCGAAATCAGTGAGTGATGATTTTATGTTGAAAGAAAGGAGGAAGGAAGAAGGGAGGGAAAGGAGTGGCCTTTTTTCGGTTTGCCCCTTCTGGAGTTGATAGAGACCAATTTTTGGGCTACATACATCAACATACGAAGTTGCGACTTGCGAACAGAAGGAGCAGCCAAGCCAAGCCAAGGCAAGGCGAATTTGGATTCTGTATCTCTCTCTCCCCCCTCACGCCGCCTCTGACCTCTCTCTGTTACTGTTTGGTGAGAGCGGGGAGGCATCTTAGCGGGCGGCTTTTGGGGCCGACGGAGGGACCACATGTTCGAGAATTGGGCTTGGGCTAAAATTATTGCTGCAGCCCAGTTAATCAAAACTACCACCAGATCACGAACAGAGAAAGGATGTATCCTGGGCCTAGTCCATGGGTATAAGTTGAGGCGATGTCTTTGCCTCTTTGGGCTTCAGTTGAGAAAAGAGTAAAGCCCATGAATTCATGCTCCGTAGAGAGATTTTGCTGTTTCTCCTTCTTTCTATGCTTCTTTGTATTTTGCCTCTTTGAAGGAGACTGACTGGAAATGAAGTAAAATGGCCCTCTTCTTATAAATTCACTCGAATGGAACTGGTACAAAATCTTTAGGCAGCAAGCAGTAGTGAATATATGTAGAATGAATTGAAGTTGGTACAATTTTATAAAAAAAACAGTATGGCCCTACTCAGACTCAAAATTATAAACGAATAAAATGAAGCAGTAGTGGTGGATGGATTCAGAGACAGGGCCGGGACATGTATGAATTGGTTGGAAAGTAATGGACTAGTATTGGATGATGTCCAGATGATGAATTGCTGCTTTTGGAAGGAGCAGGAGCAGGAGCCGACGCCGGAGAGGATTTCTGATCCTGATGATCTCCATGAACATGATGATGATGATGATCGGCGGCCTTGGAGGAGGGGGCAGAGTGAGAAGAAGGAACAAGCTGGAAGCAGCCACTAAACATGCCTGTAACCAAACCCATTTCTATCCGCGTACGTATGAAGGTGCTTAATTAATAGCTGTAATGCAGATGGAGAGAGGATGAGCAGGGAGGGGAAGTAATGGTGCGCTTTGATTTCTTGGCTGATCAATATATCAGGCTATCAGCTGGTGAGTGAGTAGCAGGTGTAAGGTGGAAGAAAGAGAATGAACAAGTCTCAGGTGCAATGGTAGGCTTTGTTTTGTGATCTCCTAGTTAGCTCATAGCTGGCAACAATGTGTATTTATACCGGGAGGAAGGAGGAAGGGAGGGACGAGGGGAGGTATGTCAAAAAATTAAGGAGCTAGGGAAAGGGTGGGGAAAGTTCGATCCGGAGAAAATAGTAACTTATGCTGATGCTGAATATGATGGTTGCTGGGTAGAGGAAGCCGCCGATTGCCGTGGAGATCAAGGAACAAGAATTTATCTTATTACTTCCCTCATATGTCATTATCACTACTAGCTTTTTACCCGGCCCATTGGCCGGAGATGTTCATTTTATCATTGACATTAATTCAATTTATCTATATGTTTAAACTATTTTAGACCTTCTAAATTTATTATATTTTGTATTGATAAGTGAGTATGTGGTGTGTCTATATATTGAAAATTCTCAATACTTAGCACATTCACTTATACTGTTTGAATTCTCTAATCATAAACCATGTCACAAAGGTATACCACGTCCAGTACAATTTTTTCTATCTTATATGAATCCACGCTGTTCAGATGAGGACATCTTATGAAGAGTTTCTTTGTATATATACTTTATTATTGGAGAAATTTCTTCATCCCAATTTAAAGTTGACACTTTGAATGTTCATGAAGTTTACTGTAAGATCTTATTTGTATTTAGTCTCTTATATAATATGTATCAATTGCTAATTTCTGAAAATTAATTTGGACTAACTGAGACTCATTATCGTTGTTTATATATTGTTTTAGAATCTCAATCCAAGATACTCACATACGGATTTTGATCTTAATATGGTGTGTTAGTGTATAATTTTACAACTTGTAGAACCTCCATTTGCTAAAATTTATTTATGTTTGGTATTTGTTTAGAAATAAAAATTTCATTACTTATACTAATATATGCATTTTTTTGTATTGCCACATTTATTGTCAATATATTATATATTATAAAGAGTTTAATTATTTTTAAATGTAATTAACGCTTGTTTTTTACCCGGATTCGTAAAATGTTAAGAAAATAAAGGAAATATGAACAATTGTAAAAGAAAATAAAGGATGGAAGGACATATTATAAGTGAGAGAAAAGTTATTCTTACTTATCATCTTCATTTATCCAATGAGGTGATCTATTCTTGTTCCATTGAATTTTTATCAAATTATTTTATTTCGCAAATATATTATTATTTATGCATGTGTTTTATTGCAAAAAAAAAATGCATGTGTTTGCTAAGAAAGATCATACCTCTTATGATGATTAACTTCTCTAATCTTGCTTCATAGGTCAGTGGTTGATGAACACATGATGTTTAACATACAATTTAGCAAAGATTCATCTAACTTTCACATTTATCATTTTTTAATGTATCTCGTGTCTCATCTTAAGATATGAAGTCAAGTTCATCAACAATCATACCGAAGTCATTTTAAAATTTTTTATTTATAATCCTTGAAAATTTATTACTCCAAGTCTGAAAATTAAATTTCTTAACATATGACGTAAAACTTCAGTAGAGTTTGTTAAATTAACACGATCTAGAGCAAAAATGCAAAATATTAGTAATGTGAACTTAGGATACATTGTAAATTATTGCACCTATGATTCATATTTTTTCACTTAATTAGAATGAATAAGGTTTTTGTTTAAGAAATAGATTTTATTGCTTGGTCAAGTTTCTATTCAAACGTTTCTTGTTTTCTCTCTTTAATTTCCATCGTTATTTTTTCGCGATAAAATGTTATTATGTATGTGTGTTTGTATAAATTGTTCATCAAAATGTAACATATTTGTAAATTATTGTAAAAGTGAATTAAAAATTTACTTAGTGAGCTTTAATAAGATATTTGTTTGGTTGAGAAAAAAGTTATATGTGTGACTCAAAGACATTAGTCTATTGTTGCGTACATCTATACAATGCAAAAGTAAAAACAAAAACATAAAGGAAGTATTGGAAAAGAAAAATAAATATTAAAAATTTAGAGATAACAAATGTAATATATGTCACTTTTCATACATTATTTATTATTGTGTACATTGATATAATACAAAAAAAAAAGGATAAAAGGGAAATGAAATATTAAATGAAGAGAGAGATAGCTCCATAAATATATCAATAACTATTTTTCTTTTTGTAAAAATATTGTCCACCTTGGCAATTTGTAAGCTCTCCAAGTGCTTAGGTGGCAAACAATTACTTTTGAATTGCCATAATATTATGTATAGATAGATAGATAGATAGATGTTTGATTGAAGTCTACCAAACATACTAACGGTAAGACTTTTTCCGTTTCCACATAATAGTATGATAGTATCTAGGATTTGCTCTGGCCTCTGGGACCAAGGAAACGTGGGCGGCGACAATACAATTGCCTGTGAGATAACATGATTACCTCTAACGTAAATGATACCCTTATTAATTATAGGCTTTTAAATAATAAATTTGTGTTGCATTTAATAATTTGTCTGAATTAAAAATTCATATTAATTACTTTTCTTTTTACAATACAATGGTAGTTGTATCAGTGAAATAGTAGTTGTATCAGTGTACAAGTGCAATTGTAGTTGTATCAGTGCAATAGTAGTTTTAAAAAAGAAATGTAACTAATATGAGTTTTAGTTTCCAAAGATTATTAAATGCAACATGAATTTAATACTAAAAATTCATATTAATTATACTCCTTTTTTTTAACTACCATTGCACTGATACAAAAAATTCATATTAATTACCAGTGGTATCTGGTATACCGAATACTAGTGGTATCGGTATACGACTGCACAATTGTCCAAACGGTATACCGGATAACATTTGGTAACTTACCGATGGGAAATCGATATACCGTAATACCGAAACCCATTAGTAAAAACCCAACGCAACAGATTGGGGTAAACCCTAATACCCAAAATCGGACCTCGCCTCCCCCGCTGCACGCTGCAGTCGACCATCTCTGTCTTTGATTCTCTCCCGAAAGTCAAAATGCTAGGCATCTCCGTCTTCCTTTTCTCGTCACCAGCCACCAGCCAACATCAGTCCCCGACGGAGAGAGCTACGCCGCCAGCTACCGCTTCTTGAAACCGACAGAGAGAGGTTCAATTCCAATCACAATTGAGGATTGAAGAACGAATTGAAGAAGTAGGAGAAGAACTATCAAAATACGAAATAAAGCATAATAGAAACACCGGATTTAACGTGGTATCTTCAATGTATTGTTGAGACTAATCCATGGAGAGGGAGAAACCTCTCGGAGTCAATCGTATGACGTAGCTTCAGAATGCTTAAGGGTTACATACGACATAATCACATATAAATATTAGCCGCCTACAAACCAAAGCAAGCGGCGGCGGAAGGTAATTAACCGAAACTACCAAAGGTTAATTACAATCCAGCACCTAAACTTCTAACAGCCTCCCTCAAATTGATGAAGTTTACGCAACATCAATTTGTAAGCCAGAAACCAATGTCGAGCAGTGGCCACTATTTTCGTCAGCAAATCTGCAGTCTGTTCCTCTAACGTAATATACGAAAGCTCCACCTATCCTTCTGACACAAGCTAACGAATATAATGCACATGAACCTCAATATGCTTGGTCCGATCGTGAAGAACAGGATTTGTAGCAATCCGGATAGCACTTGTACTGTCACCAAACAAGCGCATAGGAATCTGGCACTCAACACCAATCTCGGACAACAACCGCTGATGCCAAACCAATTTAGAAGTAACTTCGGACATAGATCGATATTCAGCTTCTGTGGAAGACTTGGACACACGTTGCTGCTTCTTACATCTCCATGAAATGAATGACTGACCCATCTTCACACACCATCCTGACGTAGAACGTCGAGTATCTAGACAACCAGCATAATCGACATCAACAAAAGCCTCCAAGATAGGTGTATTGGACACTGGGAAGAATAAACCCACCTCCTGACTACCGTGCAGATACTGAAGAATCCTGTTAACTGCTGCCAAATGCGGAGTTCGGGGTGCTTGCATGAACTGACTTACCACCTGAACAACATAGCAAATATCCGGACGAGTGTGCGTTAGATAAATAAGACTCCCGACCATACTCCAATAAAAGGAACCATAAGGCAGTAAATCACCATCTGTCTTACGTAGTTTAAGGATTTGCTCCATGGGAGTAGCACACGGAACACAGTCATCCATATGTGCAGTTTCCAGTAAATTCACTATATATTTTTGTTGACATGGCACCCCCTGATCTGGAGACACACACTAAAATTTAGTTGTATTAATATACCAATAATAAAATTTGAAACAAATTTTAAGGTTAACTGTTAAATTTTATAATTCAACCACATTCAATTATATTAGTTAGTTTTATCTACTAATTTATACATTAATGCAGTCTAGTTTATGAAAATGGATAAGATGGTGCAAAATATTAGAGGAAATGATTAATTTTCTATGATAATAATAGTCAAAAGAGAAAATTAATTCCTATGGATGTATTTGCTTGTGCAATTATATTTAGTTTGCTAATACATTTTTGTCAATAAAAATGTTGATCTAAATTTTCTTCAATGAAACATGAGATCGCATCATGAGTAATTGTTCAAAAATTATTTTAATGCACTCTTTAGATAAAATTTTGGCTACGCGACGATTGCGAAAGGTTAGGAATATTTGTAGTTCAAGGATGGCGGAGGAAAGTAATAGCTAGCAGAGGCGGAGCTACATGTAACCTAGGGTGGGCCCCGACCCCCGGGAATGGTCCCGGCCCCTAGGTTTTTAAGGATATTCAATAAAAATTGTATAAGTAGACTGGTTTTGTAAATCTTATTGTGTATTAGTCATGTGGTCTAATGATAGCTAATCTTAATTTGTGTTTTAAAGCACATGGGTTCGATCCACCTTGGCCAGATACATATTGTTTAATTATTTTCGGGCCCCCAGTCTCGAAACCGGCTCCGCCCCTGATAGCTAGTCGGAAAACTTGTCTAGAAACTTTGAGAAAACAAGAAAAATGGTTGAAAATGCGTTAAATAAAGTACAACGTTTCAGTTTCACAAACCAAAATGCATAATACCGGAAAAAAGTGAAATTATTAAAGGCCAATACGACAGTGCCGCTATTAAAAATGCGGCACCGGTGCCCCACTCTGTGATTCGTCCACCTGTACATGACATGGCGCTGATTTAATTTATTAAATAAGGCCATATCCAATAAACCATATGACCGGCCCAAACCAGCATCTCTCCAGAGTGACGGAGAACCTATATGCCGTCTTCCCACTTCCCGACCGTTTGCCGTTATTTTATTTTCATTTATTCAGTTAAAACTCGTTTAAATTTTAAATGCATATATTTCTGATTTCTCCAAGAAGTGAACACAAAAAGCAAATGAAAAGGCAAAAAAAATTGAAACTCCTTCACCGTGTTCCTCCTCCTACATTCATTCTGCAAAACAATTCGATGAATCTCTGATTCCTCTCTGTCTCGGTCGAGCTGCTCTACTGCCACCGTACAAGACGATCTGATCCTTCCCTCTGCGTCGTCCCTTTTCGGGCTGCGCGCCCGATCCCACTGTCGGAATCGTGTAAAAACCCAAAGTTGGTTCGTTGTTCATCATGGAGGAATGAGAAGAGCCCATGCTTGAAGGAAAACAGGATATGCAACTTGCAAGGCGTTGTTTGCTCTTTTTTTTTTTGGGTGAAAGTGTTGTTTGCTCTTTAGAAAGAAAGAAATCATGTCCCATGATGTGTTGCAATTATAAAGCCTGTAAATTAAACTGAAGGTATATAGATTGTTATAAACGCGCTGCTACAGATCGGGAAATCGCCGGAATCGACAAAGCAAGAATACGAAAGCGAGAACCGAAAACACGACACACGATTTACGTGGTTCACTAACACGATGTGTGTTAGCTACGTCCACGGGCGAGAGAGAGCCGATTTCACTATATCAAGGAGATTTCAGATTACAGAGGAGTATGAGAAGTATTTATAGTACTTCTCCATGTGGGTCTAAACCTAATCCAAACTGCCAAAGGAAACGGTTACAGACCAGGCCCAGAACCCGAACCCAAATAACATTGAGCCCATACACCGTGGGCCGGGGGCGTTGCCCCTGGACCCCACTCGCTGACCGGGCAGCGAGACCCCGATTACCAGTCGTAGCGGATGATAGTCCGATTCAAGTCACATCAACATAGATCTTTTTTCATAACTCAGCCTTTCACACCATTATCATCTAGGATAGATGCTCAGTACTGTACTGTTGCCCACGACTACCAAGTTTGATAGGAGAGAAGCTGAGGTGTACCTTTTTTTGTCTGTGTAAAGCAAAATGTAGCTTTTGTTGAGAATGAAGTACGAGAAACTCGATTAATAGGGTGGTTCTCATTCTACTTACTGGTTAACATCAATACAAAACTACATGTTGTTTGATGTAAAGACCTCAATAATTTGTTAAATTATAATTCATCTAGCAACAAAGTAGGCCACTGATGCCTAAATTAGCCTCCCTTATCCTCCTCCTTGAAGAACGAACTTATGTTTTATACAGAGCATGTACAGCTACAGAAACTGGAGGGCTCTCCAGGAACAGATCATCGCAATTCTGCATCTCAACACCCTCCACCTTGATGTAAACCAGTCATGCCTGCAACTGCAACAATTTTCGATCGAAAGTGCAAACCAGTCATGCCTGCTTCTCTAATTTGTCCTTAGAAACTCATCTCTTGTCATTACAAACCTTAGGTTTCCACAGCTAACAACAGGAAACAACAAGCACAGAATTAGAGAAGTAACTTACGAAATCACCTACATGAAAGTTAGATATAAGAAATAAACTCTACAAGCTCCTCCATGATGGCTATGCACCATGATACGACATGTCTAATTGTGTAACATTGTGTTTGTGTCGAGAGTAGTGAACAACAGAGTCGGGCAATGTAGATAATTATGTTTCAAATGCCCATACCAAATGAGCTAAAATGCAGCAAGCATATTACAATACGTGTTAGCAGATAGTGAATAATGCTAGGGCCACCCTAAGCTCTAAGAGGGGCATGTCCTACCCGCCAGTTATCGTGCCAAAGTTGCTTGCTCAGCTGCTGCTCCTGCTAGGTTTTTCCCGGAGGAAACTCGACTCCAAGCATTGCAGACCATAATATTTCCTCACATCAGTAAAGACACATTCACCAGCCCAGGGATCTGCAAGAACAGAAATAGTTGGGGAAAACTTCCAACTTTTTGTTTAGATGCCCTCTATGAAGTCGTTTGTGTTGATGAGTGCTCAGTGCATACACTTAAGACCTGTCATGTAGAAAAGAACAACTAGCTAAAAATTTCAGTAGCTTCAATTGACCTGATTGTTCAAGAACCATGAAAGCAAAACAATACCAAAATGCACATCAAAAGCTTCTCACCTACTCTCAACCCCTGAAATCATTGAACCGCCAATGGTAGAGCTAGCAGATTCACAAACGACATCAACGAAAGAATCATGTTTGTAGGAGGAAGTTCAAGTCAGCGGTAGCTAAGCTTACCCTCCACCTACCAATCTAAAGGTAAACTGGAATCAATGCCAGAGCAGATAGCATAAACAAACAACCAAATAACGGAAATCTTCCAGATAAGAAAATACCCTCCCACCTTGCAATATGCAGCAGGCCACTGCCAATACAACCATCTCCAGACAGGAGAAAGAAAAGAATAAACTGAAATAGAGAAGGGGAGAACAACATCATAATCAATGTCGGAGGGAGCAGTGAGGGATTTCAATCCAGGCGATAGTAGACCGGGAGATGGGATCGACGACGGACAAGTCGCCGGGAAAGATTTTGTAGAGACCGCTGGCGAGGGAGATCGATGAACTGTGCTTGTAGATCCATGTTTTCTGTTTTCTAATTTTGCCAAAAAAACAGTTACATGAATTTTAATTTAATTAATTAACATAAAAACGAAAACAAAACGTTGAACGGAGTTACGGAGAATCCTTTCGCCCGGTTGGGCTACTTCTAAGTTCTAACGGGCCACCTGGGGTTTGGTTGGGATTAATTAAACAAAATCAACGCCACCTCATATCCACGTGGACCAATGAAAGGTCGCGTCACCGGTATCGCACTTTTATTGGCGGCACCGTAGTATTGGCCATTATTAAATGATATATTGAGACACAATATATGTAAGGAAAATGTACTATTATTAATAGGAAAATATATTGAAAAAAGAAATTCGCTCGTAATTCTTCCAGTTCAAGTTTGAAACTGATGAAGCTAATAGATTGCTGATACAAACACTAATGAATTACAGCCTACAATAGCGAAGGACGGGAATTGACAGGAAAATAAGAAACTAGAATGGGAGGCCGCCTAGCTGCAGCTACTTCGGCTGCCGCTCCTATTACTACTTGATCAGCTACAGGCTTCTGGGACGAGGAGGACTTGCTTTTACTCCGACTACCCTTCTTCTTCTTATTATTATTATTTGATGATGATGACGACGACGATGAGGAGCTGCTGTTCCTGCTAGCATTAGGGAAACAACAGCTGGATGACAAAGCTCCACCCATACTGATCTAGCTTGTGGAAATGAGTACACTACTTTCCGTACAACAAATTGCCAATGAGAATGAGAGCAGATGGAGGATGATGGGAATGGATTTGCCTCTCCCTTCTTCACATTTATAATAACATTGGCTTGCGGTGCAAGTCTGTGAGATTATACTAGAGATGGAGCCTTTCCTCTTTCTTTCCTCTGCTTTCTCCAAATTCTCTTGCTCTTTCAGTGGTGGACCAAATTCACGGAGGGAGATAGAGGGAGGCTTTTTCCTAGACGCCCTTTTAGTATGATCCATGAAACCGTACCGGATATCGTACCGGAAAAGTCAATGGTATGATATTTTGTGATAAAACCGTGGTTTAATCGTAGTTCAACTGTTAGACCGTTAAATACCACCTATTGATTTAGCCTCCAATACTGATATTTCGTAGTTGAACCGTCGGTACGGTACGATTTCATGAACTATGCCTTTTAGGCGTTCATTTTTTCGGGGTAAAATCATTTATCTGTAGTTAATTGGATTCACTTGGGCAGTGGGTGAACTAATTTAAAGGGGCTGGGGAAATGTAATAGACGGAGCCCAGTTGGAGTATTTACAGTAGAGAAAAGCCCAATCAATCTTTCTTCAATTCCAGATCCAAAGTCCATTCCGCGCCGAAAATGGGGGTTCCGCTCGCGAGACACAGTTTATGTCCTTGGTTTCGCCGTCGATTCGTCCGATAGGTACACAGTCTTGGGGAGGAAACGAATCCTAATAAGAAATCGTAAAGAACAGCCCATAGAGGAGACAGACGAGCGGCGAGAGGCTAAGACGAACCTAATCTGTTTATATAGGAAAGCAAACAGCCGGAGAGGGAAGGAGAAGATGACAGTAAAGATCGTAGACGCAAGCTTGTCGAGCTTCGATCAAGTAGTCAGCAAGTTCAAAGCAGAGGCCTCCAATTTCAGCTCCAACTTCATCCTCTTCCTTGCCGATAATGATCCTTCCAGCTGGTGCCCTGGTGAGTCCTGTTAGAGTAGTCAAAGAGTAAAGAAAATACCAGGGAGAAGGAAAGTGCAAGTTGTTTTTAAGTTTGTTTTCCACTTTAGTTATTGGATAAAGTGGTTAGTGGGCTTTTGGAAAAAAGTGTGAGCTATTTAATTTGACATATTAAATCGCACTTAGCACGTTTGCGCGACGCGTTCGGATTGGAATTTTTGGCTAATTAATTACTGAAATTATTTTAATTAATTAATCCGGATAATTATTTGAATTTTGACTTTTGTGAAACGACGTAACCCTTCGGAAGAGAACTGTCGTTTTCACTATAAAAGTCTTCTGCAGCCAAACTTCTCGTCCAACGTTCATCTTCTTCTCCTCGTTTTTTCCTTCTCAAAAAACACAAACACAGAAGTCACGAAAGGTGCTGCTTTCTGACTTTGATTGGAGGGACTCCTGGGGGTGGTTTGCCTAAATCCTACTAGCAACTAAGTAATGGGGGCAAATAAACACTCTAAGGAGAGTGATCAGAATCACGTCTTCAATCCGTTTTATCCATATTGTTTCCCTGACAATCTTAGAGTGTTTATTTTCGCGTGACAATGGATTCTGGAGTGTAGAGCACTTTGAAGGCGTATGCCTCTGATTCCAACAAACTCAATCAGTTTGATGGAACCAATTTCACTCGCTGGCAAGAGAAGATGAAGTTTTTGTTAACTGCTTTGAAGATCGTGTACATACTGGATCCTGATTTGGTGCCGCTAGGAGAACCACAAGATACTCACTCTGATGAATTGAAGGCTCAGCGCAAAAAAAAGGAGTGATGACAGCCTACTGTGCCAAGGATAAATCCTCAATTCACTCTCTGATCGTCTATACGATCTGTATTCCCAGTTGGCGACCCCTACTGAGATTTGGACATCTTTGGAGAACCAGTATAAATCAGAGAAACAAGGCGCATATAAGTTTGTCACATTCCAGTTCTTTGAACTTAGCATGACTGATAAGCGTTCAATTCTGGATCAAGTTCATGAGTTCCTAATCTTGGCCTCTAAGTTCATTGCGTTGAAGATAACTCTTCCTGATGCGTTTCTGGTGGGGGCAATTATTGCGAAGTTGCCTCCATCATGGAACAACTATAGGAAGAAATTACTTATGGCTAGACCTGGCAAACGGGTCGGGTTGGGTAATTTTGGGTTGGGGACTTTGGTTACGGGTCGGATCATGTTTGGTTGCCTGATTTCGGGTCAAATATTGACCCAACATATTCGGTTTCGGGTCGGGTTACAGGTCATTTCGAGTTATGAGCGTTCTCAGAAACAATATCAAACATGTTTCATATTTTCTTACAGAACACAAATTT
Organism: Linum tenue; assembly: GCA_946122785.1. NCBI lineage: Eukaryota > Viridiplantae > Streptophyta > Magnoliopsida > Malpighiales > Linaceae > Linum > Linum tenue. The sequence goes on along the minus strand of CAMGYJ010000006.1, from coordinate 3,330,882 downwards.
TCACATATGCATGACAATGGTTTACCTAACACATGTCAATTAACATATTTTCAAATCCTCTCATGCTAAGGAAATGAAATACAAATTGCGCAAATCGTCAAAAAACAATCACAAGAGTAATACTACTACAAGAAACACATTATATTTGATTATCCTTAAACTCCAAAACATGTCATTCAAATCCTTGTGTCTTTTTTTAACATCTCGCCAATTTATGAGTGATTTTATCATTTAGGGAGTGATATATAAATTGGAACGGGTCTAACGGGTCGACCCGCTAACCCACCCAACCCGACCCAAAAAATTACGGGTTATCGGGTTCGGGTCATTCGGATTTCGGGTTACAAAAATATCTAATTTTCGGGCGGTTTCGGGTCGGGTCAACGGGTCGGGTTGTAATTTGCCAGGTCTACTTATGGCATAATCGATTGGGGCATGTTAACTTTTAAGACTCAGAAATACATGTCTAGAAATGGTTTAGTAGTTTGTGGTGATGACAGTGGAGATAAATGTGAAATCTGTGTGCAAGCTAAGATGAAGCGAAAGCAATTTCCTAAGTCGGTTGACAGAAAATCAGAATTGTTAGAATTAGTACATTCTGATATTTGTGAATTTCATGGTCAATTAACTAGAGGAGGATGTAGGTACTTCATTACTTTCATTGATGATAGTACTCGATTTACCTATGTCTATTTAATGCGAACCAAGGATAAAGCATTTGATAAGTTTAAATTGTATAAATCTATTGTTGAAACTCAAAAGGGTAGGAAAATACAAATCCTTCAAAGTGACAGAGGTGGAGAGTATTTTCCAAATAACTTTAATGAGTTTTGTGAGCAACATGGTTTAATACATCAAAGGACTGCTCCGTACACCCCACAACAGAATGGAGTATCAAAAAGAAAAAATGGAGTTCTTTCTTACATGATTAATGCTATGTTGATGAATGCTAGTGCTCCAAACAATTTGTGGGGTGAGGCTTTGCTAACAGTCTGTCATGTACACAATAGGATTCCGTCTAAGAAGCTAAGGGAATCTCCCTATGAGTTGTGGAAGGGAAGGAAACCGAACTTGAGTTATCTTAGAGTTTGAGGTTGTCTTGCTTTCTACAGAGTCCCAGATTCTAAGAGAACTAAGTTAGGACCACGAGCTTTGAAAGGTGTTTTTCTTGGATATGCAGAAAACTCAAAATCCTATAGGGTTCTAGATTTAGAATCTAATGTGGTTGTGGAATCGAGAGATGTTGAGTTCTTTGAGAACAAGTTTCGACATGACTCTACAAATGTAGAACCATGTAGAGTTACTTCTGTAGATTCCTCAAATGAGTCTATCTCTGCTCCCGCTTTTGATATTGGTTCTAGTAGCAAAAGGCCTTTAGATGACCTTGTTGCTAATGAACCATGCATAAGTCAAAGGTCTAGAAAGGAAAAGAGTTTTGGTCCACAATTTATTGATCCTCAAGATATAGTCTTTCCTGTAGAGGGAGATAGGTTAAATAAGGTTACAAGAAAGATACCCATTTTGTTCCATGTGCAAGACGATCCCAAAATCTATCAACAAGCAATGGCTTCTAGAGATTCTTCTTTTTGGAATGAGGCTGTCAATGATTAGATGGATTCGTTATTAATAAATAAGACTTGGGTTCTTGTGGATCTGCCTCCTGGATCTAAGGCTATTGGATGCAAATGGGTATTTCGCATTAAGTATAACACGGATGGATCAATACATACCTTCAAAGCTAGGTTGGTTGCAAAAGGGTTTAGGCAAAAGGAAGGAGTAGATTGCTTTGACACCTATGCACCAGTTGCAAGAATCACTTCCATAAGAGTGCTTTTAGCTTTGGCTTCTATTTATAATTTGCATGTACACCAAATGGATGTAAAGACGGCATTCTTAAATGGTGAGTTAGATGAAGAAGTGTATATGGAGCAACCAGAAGAGTTCGTGTTGCCTAGAAATGAAGGAAAGGTGTGTAAATTGCAAAAGTCATTGTATGGACTTAAGCAAGCACATAAACAATGGCATGAGAAATTTGATTCTGTTGTTTTGGCTCATGGATTTTCTCATAACTCTGCTGATAAGTGCATTTATTCAAAGTGCACAAAAGAGAATATGGTCATTATATGCCTTTATGTTGATGATATGTTTATAATAGGAACTAACATAAAAGGCATAAATGAGACCAAAGAGTATCTAACTTCCTTCTTCCAAATGAAAGATCTTGGAGAAGTAGATATTATATTGGGCATCAAGTAAAGAAACATAGTGGGGGGTTTTGCTTTGAGTCAGTCACATTATGTCGAGAATATGCTCAAGAAATTCGAGCATTTGGATATAAAGGAGGCTACCACCCCTTATGATGCATCTTTTATGCTTTGTGCGAATGAGGGAAGGGCAATGGCACAAGTTGAGTATTCTAGTGCTATTGGAAGTTTGATGTATGCAATAGGATGTACTAGGCCCGATATTGCATTTGCGGTGGGCAAACTTTCTAGATTCACTAGTAATCCTAGTGCTAATCATTGGAGAGCTATTGGAAGAGTCTTTGGTTATTTGAAAAGAACCAAAGATTTGGGACTCTTCTATAGCAACTTCCTGGCTGTACTAGAAGCATTTTCTCATGCTAGTTGGATCACGAGCGCTAGTGATAATAAATCCACAACAGGATGGATTTTTACACTAGGTGGTGGAGCTGTTTCTTGGGCTTCGAAGAAACAAACATGTATTACACACTCCACTATGGAAGCCGAATTCCTAGCCCTTGTGGCGGCTGGAAAAGAAGCAGAATGGCTAAGAAACATGTTGTTAGATATAGAGTTGTGGCCACAACCGATGCCAGCCATTTCTGTCTTCTGTGATAGTGAGGCTACATTGTCTAGAGCTTATAACAAGATTTACAACGGTAAGTCTAGACACATTAGCCTAAAACATGATTACGTTAGGTATTTGATTACTAACGGAATCATTTCTATTGTGTATGTAAGGTCATGCAACAATTTGGCAGATCCTCTTACAAAGGGGTTGCCAAGAGGCATGATCTATGAGACATCCCAAGGGATGAGATTGAGACCTTTTGTATAGTAAGAAGTAATGGAAACCCAACCTTTTCTTTAGATATTCACTAATTAAAAGGTTCAATGTGGTAATAAGTAATAACAAGTTACTCTAACTGGGAACTAGTTTATTGTACAAGTAAATTAGATGTAAGATAGTTGAGTTATAGAACTCTTAATGACGTTCATTTGGAATGTCACCTATGTGAGCATTTGGAGTGGTGCCGCTCTAACAAAAGTAAAGATCAACTTTTGTATATGCTCATGAAACAGGATAAGCACATGGCCATAATAGTGCTACCCTTGTTGGTGGTTGTGTTTTAGAGAAGAGACGAGTACGTGTGTGGTGTCTCCGGTTCTAGCTTTGGATCTTGACTCCTAGGCTTAAGCCCGTCATTGATTCGCTATGAACTTTGAGATGTTTACACTAAGTAAAGGTTCAAATCGAAAAGATACCTTTATGTATGCGTTACTTGTTCGAGGCATGTATTCTCGACTCTTATTGACTAAGTGGGGGATTGTTAGAGTAGTCAAAGAGTAAAGGAAATACCACATTGGTGGGAGAAAGAAAGTGCAAGTTGTTTTTAAGTTTGTTTTCCACTTTAGTTATTGGATGAAGTGGTTAGTGGGCTTTTGGAAAAAAGTGTGGGCTATTTAATTTGACATATTAATCGCACTACGCACTTTGCACGTTTACGCGACGCGTTCGGATTTGAATTTTTGGCTAATTAATCCATATAATTATTTGAATTTTGACTTTTGTGAAACGACGTAATCCGTCAGAAGGGAACTGCCGTTTTCACTATAAAAGTCTTCTGCAGCCAAACTTCTCGTCCAACGTTCATCTTCTTCTCCTCGTTTTTTCCTTCTCCAAAAACACAAACATAGAAGTCACGAAAGGTGCTGCTTTCTGACTTTGATTGGAGTGACTCCTGGGGGTGGTTTGCCTAAATCCTACCAGCAACTAAGTAGTGGGGGCAAATAAACACTATAAAGAGAGTGATCAAAATCACGCCTTCAATCCGTTTTCTCCATATTGTTTCTCTAACAAGTCCCTCCTGCTGCGTCTTCGTTTCTCGTGCAAAACCCTTGAGCACGCTTGAGATTAGATTCATAGATCACTGTTAGCTTGCATCGTCAACCAAGCAAAGCAAAATAACATAATCCTTTAGTTACCTTTTTTCTCTGTGTGTGTTTTGGTGGATTACATCCATACTGTGTGAGGGCTGAGCCAGTGATATACAAGAAGCTTGAAGAATCTCCTGCTGACGTCGCTCTCCTTCGAGCTTATGTTGGTGACAGACCCACTTGGAGGAACCCCGCCCATCCTTGGAGGCTCGATTCCAACTTCAAACTCACCGGGGTCCCAACCCTGGTCCGCTGGGAGAATGAAGCCATCACAGGCCGGCTCGAGGATCATGAAGCTCACCTCTTCCTACCAAAATCGACGCCCTTCTCTCTTCTGCCAAATAGAATAGGATCCACACTGTCATCGCCCTTTGTAACTGCCATTAGTTGGTGTTCGGCTGCTGCTGCTGCTTTACTTTTGTTGCCTAATAATGGAGTTTGGACTCAACCTCCCAATAATGGAGTTGCTACTGCTAGTGCTATGTATATGCTAGATAAATTGCTGCAGCTCGGGTGATCTCTGCTATCAATGGATTTTGCATTTTGGCTCATTCATTTGACTCTCCATTACTCAATGTTAGTAACTGTGGATACCTTAAAGCTTTAAGTTTAGATTGATCAACAACATGATGAATCCGAGAAGATAACAAATCACGTAATCTCTTCTTCACAAACAACGATCAACAACTAGTTTAGTTTTACTGTTTAACTATTTATCATTGTTCACAAGCAACCATGGATTTACTCTGCCCACTCTTACCCACAACACCATGTGTCTATAACTCAACTCATTAGTCCTGTTATGGGACAATCCAAATACCACATCGGTAATACAAGGGAAGGAACCCTTGTATATAAGTGTCCACCTAGCCCAATTAGTACGAGGCCGTTTGGGGAGGACACCCAAGAGTAAAACCGTGCGGGCTTGGCCCAAAGCGGACAATATCGTACTAATTGAGCACCCCGGTTTAACAAGTGGTATCAGAGCCTGGTTCGGTTCGAGGCGGTGGACGTCAGTTTGGTGGACCCTCATTCAGTGGCCTCGGGATTTGCGATTCGCATCTGTTTGGTGGATCCACGAGAGATCCACGTTTGGGCTTTGGCGGATCAAAGAGAGTTCCGCGTTTGGGAAGCAGATCAAAGAGAGTTCTGCGTCTGGTAAAGTCCTTGTACCGAGAAGCCCATCGATACAAGGCGTCTGGAGGATCAAGATAATCACTGAGGTGAGGACACGAAGTTCGTGGTCCTTGGCTTGAGGGGAGGATTGTTATGGGACAATCCAAGTACCACATCGGTAATATAAGGGAAGGAACCCTTGTATATAAGTGTCCACCTAGCCCAATTAGTACGAGGCCTTTTGGGGAGGACACCCAATATTGTAAGAATTGGTCACTCCTCTCGTACCGTAGTGCATCATGTTTCTCTAGTTAGTAAGCTTGTACTTTTTCTATGCTTGCAGTTGTGGGACCAAAGAGCTGGTACTTGGTAACAACTAGCAAGGAGATCTTCCCATCACTCAGTCTAGAGAGTGGTGGTCCATTGCTGCATGAACAATGCAGGGTTGGATCAAGTGGATTAGAGATGGCAAATGGATTGGATCCATGGATTGGTGGATCCATGAATCAAATGAATTGGATCCAATGGATTGGTGGATTCATGTATTGGATCAAATGGATTGGTGGATTATCCATTAGTCCAAATGACATACTCAACCTTGGACCAATATGTAAAATGTGAAAAATTTTATGTACTAAAATGTCGTAATAAAAAAATTTAGGTACAAAAATGTAATTTTTCAATGATATTTTCGTATACAAATTAATTTTTAGGTACCAAAATGTAAAATATAAAAAATATAGGTACCAAACCGTAATATGTCATTTGGATCCATGGATCAATCCATAAACCCACCAATCCACTTGGATTTGGATCAAATGGATTGGATTTAAATGGATTGGATTAGGTGAATATGTTTAATAGATTGATGGATTGGATTGAAAATTGTCACTTCTAGTTTGGATGCTCTCATCAACGCCTTTGCTGCATGAACACATTAGCAGGCACTCCCAGAAATGGGATTCACACTGTTAGTTGGCCGATGATTGAAAGGCGCAACCTACAGTTGCATGGCTAACGTTAGCTACTTACTACTGGCATAGCTTGCAGTTGCATGGCTAACGATTAGCTACTTAGCTACTAACTCTCGGCTTGTTTGGCTCTCAATGGAAAACCCACCAAAATTCACTTAAATGAACCCTTTATAAAGCCACTCCACCCCAGCTATCGATTTCAGCTTACGCCCACACGATCTCCATTCTCACCGTGTGAGCACCTTGCTCACAAAAGGGCTGTAACCTTTTCGAAATGAAAATGACCCTGCTACTCCACTACTGAGCAGAGGCAAAAATACGATAAGTAGATACATAATTTCGAGTGTGATCAGAAAACCAAAAACCAAACTATGATTGTCTTTGTGCAAAACTAAGACTTTCAGAGGGCGAGCGAAATAGGGGCTGAACGCTAAGCTCAGAGGAGGACATCAGGAAAAGGGCCATTGTGAACTGGGAATTCATCTTAAGTTCACGGAGAACGTCATTATAGCTCTAGACCATTTATTTGTGTCTTATTCCTGCTGTTGAATAAAGGAACAACAGGCAAGTATATTCCACAAATATTAACCTTTGGCTGTTTCTGGCCAAGAATAGAAAAAAGCAGATTAATCTGTTTTGTAGGGAGAGTTGTGTTAGTATTATTCTGTTCTACCCAATACCATTCACCCATTCACACCAAAAGGCAAAAAAAATGCAAGAGTACTAAGTTACTAATGCCTGCCTCATCATCCCTTCATAAATTTACCCAAACACAGGAGCAAACAGTTTGGTTAAAATGGCAAAATCAGCTAGTTGTTTAAGCTTTGGCACCTAAAATGCACATTTGCAGCCTGCAGAGCAGTATCACTTCAGAGAAACACATGACCGTGCCCTTTCTAGACCCAACTTCTCCCGCAATGGATGGAAAAAAGAGGTAATCTTCTGTCTCCATAACTCTTTAGCTGTTCAGTGAACTTCACTAAGCCTTGTTTACTCGAATCTTTTGGCCTTCCAAAGGCTGCAAGTGCATGAAAAGGTCAAACAACTATCAGAATTGAACTAACACAACAACCCTTAACAGGAAAAACAGAACAATTTAAAACAGCATCTGAAGAGACAATGGGTTCAAGTCATAAATAATACTTGCTCCAGAGAATAATGATCAGAAATGAGAATCTGCTGAATTAAAAAAAAGCAAACAAACATAAACATGACACAGAAATGGGTTGAAACTTACAGAGTTGTTGAAAGACGAGATGGCGACATCTACATCCTCATCCGACGAGAATGTGACAAACCCAAACCCACTGGATTTCGAAGTTCCTGGAACTCGAGAAACCTTGGCACTCAAAACTTTAGCCTTGTCAGAAAACAAGTTCTTAAGCATATCTGTTGTCACTGTTTTGGCCAGATTCCCCACGTAGACTTTGTGTGGGCTGTCAACAAATTGGGATTCCTCAGATTGCAAGAGAGGTGATTCTGTTTGTTCCAGTGGCTTCTCAGTGATGTTCACTTTGATCTCCCGTCCACCAATTTCCTGCAGCGAGTTAAAACCAAGAACACTGATGAAATTATCTCTCCAAAGCTTACCGTTCCAACTAGATTCTTGGGTTGGAGACTAGTGAACAAGAAAGAAAAGGCTTACTGTGCCATTCAGCTTCTCAACTACCGCATTCGCATCATCTAAAGTCTTCATTGAGACAAATGCAAATCGACGACTCCTGCCTGAGTACTTATCATACATAACCTGCAACGAGAACAAGAAGAAGAAAAAAACTCATTTTGCGCCAAGGATTAGGTCTTGGATATGCTTATCCCCATTCAAGACTATGCCTTTTCTCCGCCATACTGACAAACGATTGAAAAGAAGTGGTTTATAACTTATATCAGCTAGAATCAAGTTCAATTCAAGCCAACAACCAATTTCATACAAAGGCAACGCAGAAGTCGTTATTTAGGTGCTACAAGCCAGGGGAAATCAACCCAAAATACATTATTTATATGCGTTCAGAAAAACACAGGAGAAGCAAATCACCTCAGCTTTCTCAACAGCCCCATGTTCTTCAACAATTTTTCTGAGCTCCTCGCTATTCACATTCCTCGGGATGTTTCCGACGTACACCCTTCTGGCAGCGGGCGAGGATGGGTCTACAGAAGCAGCAGCTGGTGCGGCTTCTTCAGCTACTGCGCGGAGCCTGGTCGTGGAGCTAAGAACCGCCCGCAGCTGAGGGAATCGGTGAGTTGGGTTGGTTTGATTGTGGATTTGGGCACTGGGTTTCAATTGGTTCTTGGACAAGCGGAGTTTTGCAGTTGTGGGTAACGGTGATAACAGAGATGTTGAGATAGCCGCCATTGTTGGCAAGTAGGCAAAAGGAGAAAGGAAAAGACTTTAGCCTTAGGGGAGCAAAGGGCGATGCAGATTGCAGAGAAGAGGAAAGGAAACCGGAAAGGTCGAAGATAAAAGATTTTATCCACTTGTTTCTCCTCTCTCTTTGAGTATTTTATTATCTTTCTTTCCGTATTTTCTTCTAAAAAATAAAAGAAAAAGACAAATCATTACGTTACATTTTTTTGGATTAAAAACGGGTGTAGATAGGGGTGGAAATCGGTATTCCAATATCAAATATCGTAATCTCGAATATCGAATTACACTCTAAAGTCAATTGCAATCACAATTCCTAAATAATTTCGGTATCCCAATCCCAATCTCTAAATATTTTGGTATCCCAATCGGTACTTCGGTATCCTAATCGGTATTATCAAATACAAAATTAATTACCTTTACAATTAATAATTAAATATATAAATTAAATTTTATTATTTAATTTAGAGAGAAAAGACTAAGCAAAATGTCTTGAATTAGGATATTATTAAGGAGAAAGGAGGAGGAGACATCTCAAGTTCTTGTCATTGGGAATCGTTAATTTGACGAATTGGAGGTTGAGAGACGACTATTAATAGTGATAGAATGATCTATGTATAATTAAATGACACTCTTGGTATTCTAGGGTCGTGTAGTAGTGAATGAGAGAGTCTAGTTGAGAGGATAAAATATACACTAGCTTATATTTCGGTATTGATCGGTATTTCCGTACATACCGATCCCAATCCCGTAATCCCTAATACCGAATAACAATCGAAATTCAATCCCAATCCCAAAGAATAATACGTGTATTCGGTAATACCAAATATATACAAATTCGGTACGGTATTCAGTATATCCCAAATACCGGTACCAAACTTCTAGCCCTATGTGTAGAGCACCAATCCATCTTTTATTGAAATATCAAAGGGTTATAGGTATAATATGCCTCTTTATTATGACGTTTTATCAAACATACCCCTCTACTATTTTTTACATCAAATGTCCCTGTACTTTGAAAAAATTAGCAAACAAGCCATTCTGTTAAATTTTTCATTGAAAAAATCGTCAATCATGGTTGAATTGAGATTTAGACGACCCGACATCGGCAAATGGGAAGGAAAATGTCAGTTTTGTCCCCTGTTTTATTTCCCTGAGTCTTTTCAAAGTGAAATTATTTGAATGATTTGATTATACAAAAGAACCAAAACAATTCTAAAGTGAATTTATTAGGGATATTTTAGTCATTTGTGTCGCCCAAACTAAAGTTCGGCCTTGGTTAACGGTTTTTGGATGAAAATTTTAACAAAAGGGCATGTTTGATCATTTTTACAAAGTACAGGGGCATGTTTGATGTAAAAAATAGTAGATGGGCATGTTTGATAAAACGTCATAGTAGAGGGACATATTATACCTATAACCCAATATCAAATGGAAACGGTAAAACCGTCAACCGAGTCAAACAAGGCCCAACGGCAAACATCCGAATAAGAAATAGCAATAGAGTGATAACCGGGAATAAAGGGTGCCACTTGGGAGTTAGACAGTCGACCAAGAAGTTGACCTCTCTATAAATATGGGTGAGCCTGACTTCCCAATCACGACGCAGCAAAGCCTGAAAGGCCAAGGTGAGGCTGGCCTGTTGATGGCTATGATAGTCGGTTTCCTGAAGCAGTGCGATTGCTGTCTTGGAGTCAAGCTGCAATTTCACACGGGGTGCTTTGCTTCCCATGCTATCTCAACCCCCCCTAGGGATGGCAAAAATATCCGTAACTGTGGATATCCGCCAGAATCCGGCCTAATCGGGTAGAGTAAAACCCGAACTCGAAGGACATTTAGTGGGTATAGGTAAAACCCGAACCCGAATATTGCGGATAATGGGTGGGCATGGGTTTCTTACTATCCGACCCGAACCCGCCCGATTATACACATGCATATATATTTGTCTAGAAATAATCATTATTTTTCTCTAACATATTTTATATTTAGCATATAAATATAATATTTTCATGAAATTATGTTGTTTTAATTAATTTTCTTCATTCTAGCGAATTCTTGTCGTACTTTTTCTCTTACGTAATGTAAGAATACATGTGAATGTTAACATATTGGTTGAGTTATGGAGATAAATTATTACCCATGGATAACCGTGTACCCGAAACCCAAATAGGTATGGGCATGGTTTTGATTTTCTACCGTTTCACATGTGGGTATGGGTAAAACCCGAAGTACTTTGGGTACGGTAACGGATATGCACTATCCATCCCCACCCGACCCATTGCCATCTCTACCCCCCCCCCCCCCACACACACATTTGCTCGAGTAATGGTACACTTTCCCAGGTTTGTCGCATAGACCCCCTAACAAGTGCTCTTGCTCGTCTCTTAGCGCTCCTCCTGCAACGGTAAACCCTAACGATTGCAATAGCGAACCAAAATCATTACGTTTTAATAAGGTTTCCAACCCGCGGGTTGACCCACTTTGACCCTGGCCCGGTGAGAAAAACGGGCCACACGCACCCGTCGTGTCGATCGCTACAAGGTACCGGGTTGGAGGTCAAATTGTGTCATTTTTTTCTTTGGTTTGCGAAATGCGGCTATTTTTCGATCTTCCTTTTCACCTAACTCAATATTTGGAATTCTAAGTTGAACATTTGAATATTGATGTTATATAAGTGTGTGTGAATTTTCACTATATGTTGGATTTAAGTACGATATGTTATTTTGCTGTAATATTATATGTTATTGCCAAAACAGAAGCGTGCAATCGATAATTCAGACCAACACGAACGAACACAAATTTAACGTGGTTCACTAACACAATGTCTGCTAGCTAATCCACGGGCAGGGGAGAACAAATTTCACTAATTTGAGGAGAGTACAGGTTACAAACCAAATTCCGGAACGGACAAACCAAAAAACTAACCCGATTGACCTTACTACATACTAGGGTGATGAGAGTATTCATAGAACTCTTTTCCTAGTTCCAAACAGAAAACCAAACACATTTTCCAAACCTACAAGGAAAAGGCGAAAACAAAGGCCAAACACAACCCAAACAAAATAGGCCCAAAATACAAAGTAAACCCAAATCAGCTTTCGATGGCGAAGCAGGTCAGCGAGGACCAGGTGGTGAAGTTCACGTTGGACGAAGTCCAATCGGTCAAGGCGCGAAGCTCACACACTCTGCTGGGTCGCGTGTTCACCACGGCACGGTGTTCGCCGGTTGAGCTTCGGGAAGCAGTAAACTCTCCATGGCAGTGTAAGGGCAGGATCAAGGTGCTCCAAGCTAAACACGGCTTGTTTGAGTTCGTCCTGCCCAATGAGGAATCAAAAATTTGGGTACTCAAACGAACCCCTTGGGTGGTGAACGACAAGATTATACATCTCCGGCCGTGGACTCCGTCAGTGACACGGAAGACCTATGACGAGCTGGCCATGGCACCGTTTAAAGTGCAACTGTGGGACGTCAAGGAGGATTGCTGCACGGCAAAATTTGGTCTGAAAGTTGGGGGACCCATGATTGGCCAGGTCCTCGAAGCTGGTGTTTACTCATGCCCGGAATCAGGGAACTACTTCATCAAGGTGAAAGCGATGATTGATTTCTCTAAATCATTGAGGTCGCAACTGCTGGCGTCCAGTGTGGAAACGGGAGGCTTCTGGGTGCGATTGAAATATGAACACCTCCCCTCCTTCTGCTTCCACTGCGGGAGGGTGGGACATTTTCAGAGAGATTGTACGTTCGATCCCCCAAACCGCAATGAACGTTATGGGCCGCATATGATCACCAAGAAGCTGGGAACCCGTATTTATGATGCGGAGGATATATCCATCCCGTTCCAGGGAAACTCGAAGACTGTTTGGGTCAATAGCAATATTGAACGAGCCCCACAACACCACAATTTTTCTCACAAATTGGGCAAAGAAATATTGGTGGAAGGGGATACTCAGTATGGCAATAATAAGGTGGACCAAAGGACTCACAGTGAGGAGAACTCTGCTCCTATGATGAGGGGACAACAGGGATCCCCAAAGCGTAATATGAAAGGCTTTTTCATCCCACGATCGCCCAAAATGAAGCTGAAGGCCGTACATCGTCGGGCTAAAGGCCAGACGAACCAGGGCCAGGGCCGTGTTAAGCCCAGTCCTGCCAAGGCCCATGAAATGGGGAAGCTGAAACAAAGGGTGGGCCGTGTGGAACCCATTAATGCTGAGGCCCACGCGCTAGGAAAATTGAAACAGAGGGGGGTCTGCCCAGGCCGTGTGGAGCCCATTAGCTCTGTGACTCATGAGTTGGGCCGGTCGAAGTTTTGGATGACAGGGCAGAGCTCTGAAACCGCGGAGAGAAGTGGGCCGCGCGGGTCGTCATCGGTACTGTCCAGCCCTCAAGGCCCAGTGGAGAGGGAAGGCCTCCCAGACGAAAATCGCGTTCGCCGGAGGAAACTTCTACTGGCAGATGAGTCGGAGGAAGAAGAGAGTGCTCTCTTCGCTTCCCTGCAGAGAAAAGATAGCCCAGCTGCTAGGGCTCTTGCTGGTGGCGATCGGGGCAGTCCACCTCCGGCGAAACAGGCTGGGGAGAAGAGCCAGAGCATCCGCCCGAGACCACGGCGGCTAGTTAAAGCTTCGATGCGGCGGGGTTGTGATGATGATGCTGTGGAGGGGAAACAGAAAGAGAAAGCTGGCGACTTGAAGGCTCAGCGTACACCAAAGAAGAAGAACCATTCGGCTGGAATTGACAAGGGGACTTGGGTAGAGGTCCCGGTGCAGCTGGCCGAGAGCTTTGAACCTCCCTCGACTAAGAATGGGGCGAATTCAGAGGGAGGGGAGATGAAGGGTTCTAGGGAGTTGAGTTCGGATGAAGATGACAATCACTTTGAGATCAAGATCCGTAAGCCCAAACCGAATATTGGCCATGTCCAGCAGGTTGTTCGAGCATTTGAATCGGGGATGAATTTTGAGAAATCACCATCCCCTAAGCTGCCGAATGATGTGCCTAAAGCTATTGGTGGCGATCTCAGTGAAGAGCAAAGTGAGAGTCCGAATGAGGAACTGGGAGAATTGAATGAGTATGGGTCGAATCTTGAGACCCTGCAAATCAATGAAAGAAAAAGATCTTTTCAGAAAGTGGAAGGGGAGGAAATCAACCTCCCTACGCCTAAACGTCAGTTTGTGGAAGATAGAGATGGTGCTGCTACGGTGGAGGAAACCAGCCTAAAGTGGTCCCAGCAGGATCAATGAGGCTTTTGGCCTGGAATGTGAGAGGTATTGGACCAACCCTCACATTCCGTACTGCTCTTGGTTTAATTCAGTCGAATAATCCGGATCTTGTTTTCTTTTCTGAAACAAGAGCGCGTCGAAAAGTAGTCTCCCGTCGTCTTCGGGCTTTAGGTTTTGAGTCTTCGAATTCTTTCTTTGTCGATGCCATTGAGGCATCTGGTGGTCTTGTTGTTGCTTGGTCCCCCGGAGTGGTTGCTTCGGTGTTTTTTCAGTCGGATTTTTGTATTGGTATTGAAGTTAATGAAAGGGATTTTTCCTATGTTGTGTTTGGTGTTTATTTGAGTTGTAATGCTTCTCTTAGAGCTACTCAATTGGCCCACCTCCGGGATATCTGTGCCTCCACCCATTTTCCTTTTGTGGTTATTGGGGATTTCAATACCACTTTGCACGCTCATGAAAAAGATGGGGGTAATGCCTGGAGTATTGCACCCTCAATTAGTCTCCGAGAGTTTATCACAGACCTGGGGCTCCATGATCCCGGGTATCAAGGAGATAGCTTCACCTGGACAAATAAGCGAATTGGCAATGCTTGTATTCGTGAACGCCTTGATAGGGCCCTCTGCTCTCAGTCCTGGATTGATCAATTTCCTGATACTCTGGTCAAGCATTGTACTGACCTTGGCTCGGATCATCGGGCTCTGCTCCTTGCAGACAAACCCTTTGTCCGTCAGTGTCGACCTTTGTTCAGGTTTGATGCCAGGTGGGCGGAGAACCCAGAAGTGAAGGCTATGGTACATTATGTTTGGCAAGAACAAATCTCGGGTAACCCGATGTTTCAGCTCTGGGAAAGACTCAAGCGGGTGAGACACCTCCTTTATGATTGGAGCAGGGCTGGGACAACCAATTCTCTTCGTAATATCAAGACTCTCCAGGTCGAGATTGAGCACATCAAATCTCAGCACCCCATTGATTGGGAGGAGGTCAAGAGTTTAGAATCTGATCTGGCTCGCCAATGGGAAGCAGAGGAGGAATACTGGCAACAGAAGTCGAGAGTTCATTGGCTGAAGAAAGGTGACAAAAACACCTCTTATTTCCACACTGTCACGAGAACTCGTCGAAAACGCAACCATGTGGCTGGACTCTACAATGCGAATAGTGAGTGGGTTACTGAGGAGAAAGGAAAGGCAGAGATTGCCTGCCAATTTTATCAACACCTATTCTCCTCGGAGAACCAAGTGCTGAATATGACGGAGAGGGTGGCAGAACTTCCTATTGCTCGTAATGTAACTCAGGAGATGAATGATATGCTTACGGCAGAGGTTCTGCCTCAGGAGGTGCGTACAACTGTGTTTAAAATGGGCTCCAAACAGGCCCCTGGGTCGGACGGATTTACGGGGAAATTTTTCAAAGCCTATTGGGATATTGTCGGCGACTCGGTGATTGAGGCTGTTTGCTCTTTCTTTGCTACGGGCAAAATGCTTCGGAGCTTCAATCACACGTGGATTACGTTGATCCCCAAGGTAGACAATGTGGAGAATATGAGACAATTGCGGCCCATCAGTTTGTGCCAATTTGTGTACAAGATAATTACGAAGATAATGACTGCTAGGCTTGCCGATATTCTTCCGCGAATTATTTCGGCTGGACAAAATGCTTTCATTCGCGAAAGACAAATCATTGAAAACATCCTGATTGGTCACGAATTGATGCACTATTTGAAAATCAAGACTCGTGGTAAGAAAGGGTACATGGCTCTGAAGGTTGACATGGAAAAGGCCTATGACAGAGTTGAATGGCCCTTCTTGCTTGCAGTTCTTGACAAAATGGGGTTCAACTCAGTTTGGATCGGATGGATCCATGAATGTCTTCGATCCACCTCGTTCTCGGTCTTAATGAATGGGTCCCCTTCGGGTTTCTTCTCGCCCTCCCGAGGGCTCCGACAAGGGGATCCCCTGTCTCCTCTGCTGTTTGTGCTTTGTACGGAAGGATTTGCTGCTATTCTTCGGAAAGCAATTGCGGATAAGAGGTTGGAAGGAGTGAAAGTTGCTCCGCGAGCCCCTCGGATTTCTCATTTATTCTTTGCGGATGATTCTTATTTGTTCCTGCGAGGAAATCTCCAGGAGTGTGAGAATTTGATCGAGGTTTTAAATGAGTATGAGGAGTTGAGCGGCCAGCGGGTTAACCTGGATAAATCTGCGGTTTGCTTTAGTAAAAACATTATCCCAGCAGATCAGGAGTTTCTGGCCGCAATTTTGGGGGTGGGAGCGGTCGGGGTTCAGGATAAATACTTGGGACTCCCGACCCTGATTGCTCGGTCTAAGATGGCTACCTTCCGTTACCTGGAGGAGAAATTGCTGGAAAAGCTACAAGGGTGGAAGCAACGCACGTTGTCTTTGGCAGCTAAAGAGACTCTGATCAAATCGGTGGCTCTGGCGTTGCCTCTGCATGTCATGTCTTGTTTCCGGATGCCCTTATCGCTTTGTCGGCTCCTTGATAAGCACATTGCGCGGTTCTGGTGGGGTGCGACGGAGGGCCATTCAAGGATCCATTGGATGTCCTGGCGAAATATGTGCAGAAGCAAGCATGAAGGGGGTTTGGGGTTCCGGCGCTTTGAACAATTTAATCAGGCTCTTTTGGCTAAAATTGGCTGGCGAATTATCCAGGAACCTCAATCCTTGCTGGCCCAAGTTTATAAAGGGAAATACTTTCCTAGGGGAACGTTTCTCCAAGCTCAAGCGCGCTCGCGTCCTTCCTGGGGGTGGCAGAGTGTTCTTTATGGGAGGCAGCTGCTTGAGCAAGGGCTTCGTTGGCAAGTTGGCAATGGCGAATCAGCACCTCTTCTATCCTCAAATTGGATTCCTCACTTGCATCCTGATAGGCCTGTCTACAACCCTCAGGTGCTCCCGGCTGGTGGTGAACCGGTGGTGGCGGAGGTCCTAGTTCCGGAAAGAGGAGGATGGTGTGAGACCAAGCTGAGGCAGTGGTTTGATCCCCCAACCTGTCGTTTGATTCAGTCGATTCCTCTGCCTCGTCGGAACATGGAGGATAAGCTTATTTGGCACTGCACGTCGGATGGGGAATTTTCGGTGAAATCTGCTTATCACCTTGCGGTGGATTTGGATAGAAGGAATGGGCGTTGGAAAGCTTCGGCTAGTTGGATGGATAAGACTAGCTGGGTCTGGCTGTGGGAGGCAAACCTTCCCCCGAAGTTAAAGGTGTTTGTTTGGCAGATTTTAAATCGTATCCTACCTACCACGGAGGACCTCATTGAGAAAAGTGTTCCTGTCCTTCCACGCTGTCCAGTTTGCTGGGAAGCAAAGGAGACTATGGAACATCTCTTCCTGGAGTGTCCTGTGGCCAGGGCTTTATGGGATTTAGCTGGGTTAGAGCATGTTGGGCAAGGGTTGCCGCGGCATACCTTTCCCTTGTTTCTCAAACGGGTGTTTGCCTTACTTCGCCACCCTCCGATGATCATGGCTGTGGTTGCAATTCTGTGGCGAATTTGGAAGTCGCGTAATTGGGTTGTCTTTGAAGGCAAGCAGTTTGGCTTCCCGGCCTTGATGCGCCAATGGCAACAGCAATGTGAGGAATGGGCGCGGGTGCCAGTAGACAGGGGTGAGGGTCTTCGCCCCAATCCCCTTCTTCCGGTTCAGGGGGATGATTCCATGATGGTTTGTATGTGGGATGGGGCAACGAAGGCTGGGTCTCATTCGGCTGGTGGAATGGTGCTTCTTGATTCTTATGGGGAGGTTCTTCGAGCCCAGGGTATGCAGTTTGGAGTCATTGACGATCCGTTGGTGGTGGAAGCGCTTGTTCTCCGCGAAGCAGTCTTGTGGTGTGTTGCCCAGGGTTTCCAGGAGGTGAGGTTTGAGGGTGATGCCAAGGTCATTATTGACAAGATCAACCAAGCGGCCACTGGGGATAGTAGGATTGGGATGGTGTTGGAAGAAATTCGGGAGTATATGGTGCTTAATCCGGGGTTTAGGTTGCGCTTTGTAGGACGGAGGAACAATAGGGTAGCCCATGTTGTGGCTAGAAAGGCCCTTGCTTTGTACCCGTCTACGTGTCGCTTTTTTAACTTTCAGACCTGGCTTTGTTCCAGGATGTAATGCTATCTCTTGTGAATCAATATATGATTATCTTTTGTCAAAAAAAAAAAAAAAAAACTCAAGTCATATTCTAACAATCTCTACCTTGACTTGAATTCTCTCTCAAATACCAAATATACCAGACGCAACCAAAGTTGCCAAATGTACCCAGACGCGATCTATATCGCCAAACTCAAACGCGATGCAAATCGCCAAACTCAGATGTAATCAAAATTGCCAGACGTATCCAAATGCAATTCATATCGCCAGACTCAAACACGATGCATATCGCCAAACTGAAACGCAATTAAAAATTGTCAGAAGTACCAACCTCTCCAAATCTCCAAAATTTCTTCTCAACAATTACCACCAAATAATTTCAAAACAAATTCCAATTGAGCCGCCGAAATTTTCAATCCAATTCTCAAATTAGAATTAGAAAGAGGACAACCAATCACCAATTTCAAACTCCCAAAACCCAAAACAACAATTCTAACGAACGAACCAAACAGCGCAATCCAATTTCCAAAATCACTAAGGATTACCAACGGACTCTCTTCTGGATCCACTAAATAGACGCGAATCACTAAGGATTACCAACGGACTCTCTCCCCAAAAGACAAGAACCACGAACATCGTGTCCTCACCTCAACGATTATCTTGATCTGCCAGACACCTTGTATCGATGGGCTTCTCGTTACAAGTATTTTTCTAGACGCGGAACTCTCTTTGATCCGCCAAACAGATGTGGATCTCTCCTGGATCCACCAAACAAGCCCAGACGCAGAACTCTCTTTGATCTGCCAAACGAACGCGGATCGCAAATCTCGAGGCCACCAAACGAGGGTCCCACCAAACTGACGTCCACCGCCCCAGATCTGCCGAACCGGGCTCTGATACCACTTGTCGCAGTCGGGGATGCTCAATTAGTACGATATTGTCTGCTTTGGGTCCAGCCTGCACGGTTTTACTCTTGGGTGTCCTCCCCAAAAGACCTCGTACTAATTGGGCTAGGTGGACACTAATATACAAGGGTTCCTTCCCTTGTATTTCCGATGTGATACTTGGATTGTCTCATAGTTATAAGTTATAACTCATATGTTAGATGAGATTTGATATAATTTATCAGGATAAGTACAATATAATGACTTTTCCATATTTCCGGGCTAAACCGGGCTAAAACAGGTGACCCATTAACCTTTCACCTACTAACTCGATTGGGTCCTGATCAACCCGCGAGTTGACAACCTTGCGTTACATAATGCAACTTAAGGTCTGCTTACCATACCGGTTATGAAGTTGATTAGTTAATAAATTTCAAAATTCAAATAATTAGGTGATAGTACACCTTTGCAATCTTCCAAAAATTGACCAGGAATAAATACGCCAAAATCGGTGCTTAATGAACTGAATCATCGTTGAAGAATAGCCTCAGGCCGAATACGTGATCTGTAGCCGGCAAAATCCAAAGAAAATGGCCTTTCGACGCCCCCAAAATTACGAAAATGCCATCCGATAATAAATTGGACTAAATCGGTGCTTAATAGACTTATCATCAATGGAGAATAGCATCAATAGACTTCATTATCGGGGGAGAAAAGCCTCGGCCTGATTCCGTGATTTGTAGCCTCCAGAATCGATGGTAAATGGCATTTCGGAAAAATCGCCCAAAATCTATGATGGTACACCTTTGCAATCTTCCAAAAATTGAACCGGAATAAATCCTCCCAAATCGATTCTTAATGGACTTAATCATCCTTGAAGAATAGCCTCAGGGCGAATCCGTGATCCGTAGCCTTCAAAATCTAAAAAAATGGGTTTTCGACGACCCCAAAATTATGAAAATGTCAACCGAAAATAAATTGGCCCAAATCGTTGCTTAATGGACTTATCATCCATGGATTATAGGATCAATAGATTTCATTATTGGTGGAGAATAGCCTCGGCCTAATTCCATGATCTGTAGCCTCCACAATCGATAGAAAATGACATTTTGGAAAAATCGCCCAAAATCTGTGATGGTGTACCCCCATTGCAATCTGCCAAAATTTGACCCTGAATAAATCCGCCCAAATCGGTGCTTAATGGACTTAATCATTGGTTAAGAATGGCCTCAAGCCGAATCCGTGATCTGTAGCTTTCAAAATCTTATGAAAATGGTCTTTCGACGCCAACAAAATTACCAAAATGTCATCCAAAAATAAATAGGTCCAAATCGGTGCTTAATGGACTTATCCTCCGTGGAGAATAGGATCAATAGCCTTCATTATCGGTGTAGAATAGCCTCGGCCTGATTCCGTGATCTGTAGCCTCCGGAATTGAAAGAAAATGCCATTTCGGAAAAATCGCCCAAATTCTGTGATGGTACACCTTTGTAATCTTCCAAAAATTGACAAGGAATAAATCCGCCAAAATCGGTGCTTAATGGATTTAATCATCGTTGAAGAATAGCCTCAGGCCGAATCCGTGATCTGTAGCCTTCCAAATAAGAAGAAAATGGCCTTTCGACGTCCCCAAAATTTTGAAAATGCTAACCGAAAATAATTGGCCCAAATCGGTGCTTAATGGACTTATCTTCCATGAGAATAGGATCATTAGACTTCATTATCGGTGGAGAATAGCCTCGGCCTGATTCCGCGATCTGTAGCCTCCAGAATCGAAAGAAAGCGGAATCTGCCAAAAATTGACCCGGAATAAATCTGCCCAAATCGGTGCTTAATGGACTTAATTATCGGTTAAGAATAGCCTCTGGCCGAATCCATTATCTGTAGCCTTCAAAATGCAAAGAAAATGGCCTTCCGACTGTACGTGGGCACCGGGTCGTGCCGCCCACGGGCTAGCACGACACGACATGGTTAGAGCACGGCACGAGCATATGAACGAAATAAATGGGCTAGCCCGGCACGAGCACGAATAATTTATGGGCCGTGCCAGGCCTAAACTTCATGGGCACAGGCACGAGTACGGGCGCGACACGGTATATAAGTGGGCCGTGTCGGGCCTAATATTTTCGAGACTTTATTGAGTATTTGAACGGACATGGCACGAAAATAATATTTATTTGATAAAAAATAAATATAAATAGAATTATAGGTTCAAATATTACAAAACACAAGTAGAAAAATAATAATTTTTGTTGTTAGAAGTGTCATAAAGATATATACGTAATTACTAACATAAGTAAAAATGAACAAAGAATTAAACAAAGGCAAATCACACTCGCTTTACTTCCAATTTTCTTTTCCCCCTTAATTGTTACTTTTCTCAAACATTATCGGTTAATACTATCTTCCTCCGTCCAATTTTCACCTTCTTTTTCATTCTCTCTTTTGTTTTCATCGATTTCATTAAACACGAATACGAGCATGGCACGAGCACGAATAGGCACGACACGATTCGAACCGTGCCCGGGCCTAGCAAAGTTTACAAATGGGCTTGCATGGCACGACACAAAAATTGACGGGCTGTGCCAAGCACGGCACGAAATAAATGGGCCCGAAGCGTGCCCGGGCCGTGCCGGCCCAAGCACGGCCCAACGCCCATATACACTTCCGACCGCCACAAAATTACGAAAATGGCATCCGAAAATAAATTGGCCCAAATCGGTGCTTAATGGATTTATCATCCATGGAGAATAGGATCAATATACTTCATTATCGATGTAGAATAGCCTCGGCCATATTTCGTGATTTGTAGCTTACAGAATCGAAAGAAAATGGCTTGTCAGAAAAATCGCCCAAAATCTGTGATGGTACCCCTTTGCAATCTGCCATAAATTGACCCGGAATAAATCCGCCCAAATCGGTGCTTAATGGACTTAATCATTGGTTAAGAATAGCCTTAGACCGAATCCGTGATCTGTAGCCTTCAAAATGCAAAGAAAAAGGCCTTTCGACGCGCAAAAAATTAAGAAATGCTATCCGAAAATAAATTGGCCCAAATCGGTGCTTAATCGACTTATCATCCGTGGATAATAGGATCAATAGACTTCATTATTGGTGGAGAATAGCCTCGGCCTGATTCCGTGATCTGTAGCCTCCAGAATCGAATGAAAATGGCATTTAGGAAAAATCTCTCAAAATCTGTGATGGTACCCCTTTGTAATCTGCCAAAAATTGACCCGGAATAAATCTGCCCAAATTGATGCTTAATGTACCTAATCATCGTTGAAGAATATCCTCTAGCTGAATCCGTGATCTGTAGCCTTCAAAATCCTATTAAAATGGTCTTTCGACGCCCACAAAATTACGAAATTGCCATCCGAAAGTAAATAGGTCCAATTCGGTGCATAATGGACTTATCATCCGTGGAGAATAGGATCAATTGACCGTGAATAAATCCGCCCAAATCGGTGCTTAATGGACTTAATCTTTGGTTAAGAATGGCCTCAAGCCGAATCCGTGATCTGTAGCTTTCAAAATCTTATGAAAATGGTCTTTCGACGCAAATAGAACTACGAAAATGTCATCCGAAAATAAATAGGTCCAAATCGGTGCAAAATGGACTTATCATCCGTGGAGAATAGGATCAATAGCCTTCATTATCGGTGTAGAATAGCCTCGACCTGATTCCGTGATCTGTAGCCTCAGAATCAAAAGAAAATGGCATTTCGGAAAAATCCCCAAAAATCTGTGATGGTACACCTTTGCAATCTTCCAAAAATTGACAAGGAATAAATCCGCCAAAATCGGTGCTTAATGAACTTAATCATCGTTGAAGAATAGCCTCAGGCCGAATCCGTGATTTGTAGCCTGCAAAATCCCAAGAAAATGGCCTTTCGACGCCCACAAAATTACGAAAATGCCATCCGAAAATAAATTGGCCTAAATCGGTGCATAATGAACTTATCATCCGTGGGTAATAGGATCAATAGACTTCATTATTGGTGGAGAATAGCCTCGACCTAATTCCGTTATCTGTAGCCTCCAGATCGAAAGAAAATGGCATTTCGGAAAAATCACCCAAAATATATGATAGTACCGTTTCGCAATCAGCCAAAAATTGACCCGGAATAAATCCGCCCAAATCGATGCTTAATGTACCTAATCATCGTTGAAGAGTAGCCTTAGGCCGAATCCGTGATCTATACCCTTCAAAATCCTATTAAAATGGTCTTTCGATGCCAATAAAATTACGAAATTGCCATCCGAATGTAAATAGGTCCAATTCGGTGCTTAATGGACTTATCATCCGTGGAGAATAGGATCAATAGCCTTCATTATCGGTGTAGAATAGCCTTGGTCTGATTCTGTGATATGTAGCCTCCAGTATCGAAAGAAAATGGCATTTCGGAAAAATAGCCCAAAATCTGTGATGGTACCCCTTTGCAATTTGTTAAAAATTTACCCGGAATAAATCTGCCCAAATCGGGGCTTAATGGACTTAATCATTGGTTAAGAATAGCCTCAAGCCGAATCCGTGATCTGTATTCTTCAAAATGCAAAGAAAATGGGTTTTCGACGCCTACAAAATTACGAAAATGCCATCCAAAAATAAATTGGCCCAAATCGGTGCTTAATGGACTTGTCATCCGTGGAGAATAGGATCAATAGACTTCATTATCGGTGGAGAATAGCCTCGGCCTAATTCCGTGATCTGTAGCCTACAGAATCGAAAGAAAGTGGCTTTTTGGAAAAACCGCCCAAAATCTGTGATGGTACCCCTTTGCAATCTGCCAAAAATTGACCCGGAATAAATCCGCCCAAATCGGTGCTTAATGGACTTAATCATCGTTGAAGAATAGTCTTAGGCCGAATCTGTGATATGTAGCCTTCAAAATCCAAAGAAAAAGCTTGTCGACTCCCACAAAATTACGAAAATGCCATCCGAGAATAAATTGGCCCAAATCGGTGCTTAATGGACTTATCATTTGTGAAGAATAGGATCAATAGACTTCATTATCTGTGAAGAATAGCCTCGCCCTGATTCCGTGATCTGTAGCCTCCAGAATCGAAAGAAAATGACATTTCGGAAAAATCACCCAAAATCTCTGATGGTACCCCTTCGCAATCTGCCAAAAATTGACCCGGAATAAATCTGCCAAAATCGGGGCTTAATGGACTAAATCATTGGTGAAGAATAGCCTCAAGCCGAATCCTTGATCTGTAGCCTTCAAAATGCAAAGAAAATGGCTTTTCGACGCCCACAAAATTACGAAAATCCCATCCAAAAATAAATTTGCCCAAATCGGTGCTTAATGGACTTATCATCCGTGGATAATAGGATCAATAGATTTCATTATCTGTGGAGAGTAGCCTCCAGAACCGTAAGAAAATGGCATTTCGGAAAAATCGCTCAAAATCTGTGATAAAATTTACCTGGAATAAATCTGCCCAAATCGATGTTAATGTAACTAATCATGGTTGAATAGTAACCTTAGGCCGAATCCGTGATCTGTAGCCTTCAAAATCCTATGAAAATGGTCTTTCGACGCCAACAAAATTACGAAAATGCCATTCGAAAATAAATAGGTCCAAATCGGTGCTTAATGGACTTATCATCCATGAAGAATAGGATCAATGGCCTTCATTATCGGTGTAGAATAGCCTCGGCCTGATTCCGTGATCTGTAGTCTCCAGAATCGAAAGAAAATGGCATTTCGGAAAAACGCCCAAATTCTGTGATGGTACACATTTGTAATCTTCCAAAAATTGACTAGGAATATATCCGCCAAAATCGGTGCTTAATGGACTTAATCATCGTTGAAGAATAGCCTCAGGCTGAATCCGTGATCTGTAGCCTTCCAAATCCAAAGAAAATGGCCTTTCGACGCCCCCAATATTTCGAAAATTCCAACCGAAAATAATTGGCCCAAATCAGTGCTTAATGGACTTATCATCCATGGAGAATAGGATTAATAGACTTCATTATCGTTGGAGAATAGCCTCGGCCTGATTCCGTGATCTGTACCTTCCAGAATCGAAAGAAAGTGGCATTTTGGAAAAACCACCAGAAATATGTGATGGTACCCCTTTGCAATCTGCCAAAAATTGACCCAGAATAAATCCACCCAAATCGGTGCTTAATGGACTTAATCATCGGTTAAAAATAGCCTCAGGCCGAATCCGTGATCTGTAGCCTTCAAAATGCAAAGAAAATGGCCTTTCGACGCCCACAAAACTACGAAAATGCCATCCGAAAATAAATTGGCACAAATTGGTGCTTAATGGATTTATCATCCATGGAGAATAGGATCAATATACTTCATTATCGATGGAGAATAGCCTCGGCCTAATTTCGTGATCTGTAGCTTCGAGAATCGAAAGAAAATGCCATTTCAGAAAAATCGCTCAAAATCTGTGATGGTACCCCTTTGCAATCTGCCAAAAATTGACCCGGAATAAATCCGCCCAAATTGATGCTTAATATACCTAATCATCGTTGAAGAGTAGCCTCAGGCCGAATCCGTGATCTGTAGCCGTCAAAATCCTATGAAAATGGTCTTTCGATGCCAACAAATTATGAAAATGCCATCCGAAAATAGATAGGTCCAAATTGGTGCTTAATGGACTTATCATCCGTGGAGAATAGGATCAATAGCCTTCATTATCGTTGTAGAATAGCATCGGCTTGATTCCGTGATTTGTAGCCTCAAGAATCGAAAGAAAATGGCATTTCGGAAAAATCGTCCAAATTCTGTGATGGTACACCTTTGCAATCTTCCAAAAATTGACCAGGAATAAATCCGCTGATACGCCCCTGGGGGCTGTATGTTTATCAAAGTCACGCAGAAAACGACTTAATCGAAGAATCGATTGAGCTCGAATCAAGAACAACGCGTTCTTAATACGAACTTGGATAAAACGGAACCAAATGGACAAATCCACACCCGGGGATAGCTCGATTGGTATAAAAGGGTAATTGCTCGACCACGATTGAAGTGACTATTCAAGAAACTCACCAATAGCGACGAAATCCTTAGACTCATCCACTAGTTCATTGTAGGTTTCTCCGGAACGCTGACTCTGTTCTTGCGGAGGAAAACAGAGTCGGTTGGCTGCTCCTTCTTTCTCCATCGTCGAACCACTCGAAGTTTCGCTTTCCTTGTCCCAGCTCGCCGCTAGTTTTCGAGTGCACTCGTCTATGGTTGGATTGGGTTTAATTGGAATGCTTCGTTCGTGATGCCTCTCTGGAATCTGATTCTGCAACACAGACTTTTTCGGTGAGGCTACTTTATCCGTCAGCAACTTCAGCTCATCAATTCGACGTTGGATTCTATCGAATTTAGGTTGGAAGGTCACTTGAATTGCTTCGATGACCATCTGTTTCAATTCGTCCATGTTGATTGGTTGTGTGTCCATCGTCTGCTCTTCGAATTGGAATTGCTTCTACAAAAAAAATCTCCTCTTCTCCTCTGTCTTTTTTTTTTTCTGCACACGACCAATTGGAATTACTCTCGAGCTCCTCCTTGCCCCTGCGTTGAACGGGGCTCTGATACCACTTGATACACCCCTGGGGGGGTGTATGTTTATCAAAGTCACGCAGCAAACGACTCAATCGAAGAATCGATTGAGCTCGAATCAAGAACAGCGCGTTCTTAATACGAACTTGGATAAAACGGAACCAAAAGGACAAATCCACACCCGGGGATAGCTCGATTGGTATAAAAGGGTAGTTGCTCGACCATGATTGAAGTGACTATTCAATCGATACACAAACACAGCAAGTTTGGAATCCACCAAACACAAAACAAGTCGCAACTTGCACAAACCAAACAGTTTCGATTTCTATTCAACAAAGTCTCTATGTTTACAACGAAAACTAGAAGGTATTTAAAGGCATATAAACCTAATACAATGCTAATATAACTTGGAAACAATTAAGGTAAAATTCTACAGTAAAAAGGACATAAAATTCGGGTTTAAACTCCTTTTCTTGAAGCACAAGCAAGCTGCCAGCAAACCATCCAAAAGCAGCTTTCGTACTAACTTCGAACCTTTCGTTCAAGGCTTTCCCGAACTCCAATTCTTCATCCAATTCCTTCCCTTTGTTCACAAACATACCTAGTTTCATGTTGTGGAAGCCTTTTGACTTGAATCCCATCCAGGCTCCTTGAATTGAGCTCCAAAGTAGGCTTCACAGAACAGTTTTCTGCCTTAGTCATTTTCTGGCAGTTTTCCAGTTTTAAGGTATCAACTTTGAGGCCTTGGAAAAGAACCTTAATGACATCTTCTGGATCTTCAAAGCATACCTTTGGAAACATGGAAACTTGGATCTGCCATTCTTCTTCCCAACTTTGTTAGCTTCTTTGTTGAGTAATTGTGACGTGTACAGTTGGCTATTTGGGATCATATCATCCGCCAAAATCTGTGCTTAATGGACTTAATCATCATTGAAGAATAGCCGCAGGCCGAATCAATGATCTGTAGCCTTCCAAATCCAAAGAAAATGGCTTTTCGACGCCCCCAAAATTTTGAAAATGCCAACCGAAAATAATTGGCCCAAATCGGTGCTTAATGGACTTATCATCCGTGGAGAATAGGATCAATAGACTTCATTATTGGTGGAGAATAGCCTCGGCCTGATTCCGTGATCTGTAGCCTCCAGAATCGAAAGAAAGTGGCATTTTGGAAAAACCACCCAAAAACTGTGATGGTACCGCTTTGCAATCTGCCAAAAATTGACCCGGAATAAATCTGCCTAAATCGGTGCATAATGGACTTAATCATCGGTTAAGAATAGCCTCAGACCGAATCCGGATCTGTAGCCTTCAAAATGCAAAGAAAATGGCCTTTCGACGCCCACAAAATTACAAAAATGTCATCCGAAAATAAATTGTCCCAAATCGGTGCTTAATGGATTTATCATCCATGGAGAATTGAATCAAAATACTTCATTATAGATGGAGAATAGCCTCGGCCTGATTTCGTGATCTGTAGCATCCAGAATCGAAAGAAAATGGCTTTTTGGGAAAAATCGTCCATAATCAGTGATGGTAGCCCTTTGCAACCTGCCCAAAATTGACCCAGAATAAACCCGCCCAAATCGGTGCTTAATGGATTTAATCATCGGTTAAGAATAGCCTCAGGCCGAATCCGTGATCTGTAGCCTTCAAAATGCAAAGAAAATGGCCTTTCGACACCCACAAAATTATGAAAATGCCATCCGAAATTAAATTGGCCCAAATCGGTGCTTAATGGACTTATCGTCCGTGGAGTATAGGATCAATAGACTTCATTATCGATGGAGAATATCCTTGGCGTGATTCCGTGATCTGTAGCCTACAGAATCGAAAGAAAATGGTATTTCGGAAAAATCGCCAAAATCTGTGATAGTACACCTTTGCAATCTGCTAAGAATTGAACCGGAATAAATCCGCCCAAATCGGTGCTTAATGGACTTATCATCCGTGGAGAATAGGATCAATAGACTTCATTATCGGTGGAGAATAACCTCGCCCTAATTCCATGATCTGTAGCTTCAAGAATCGAAAGAAAATAGCATTTCAGAAAAATCGCTTAAAATCTGTGATGGTACGCCTTTGCAATCTGCCAAAAATTCACCCGGAATAAATCCGCCCAATTCGGTGCTTAATGGACTTAATTATCGGTTAAGAATAGCCTCAGGCCGACTCTGTGATCTGTAGCCTTCAAAATCCAAATAAAATGGCCTTTCAACGCCCACAAAATTACGAAAATGCCATCCGAAAATAAATTGGCCCAAATCGGTGCTTAATGGACTTATCATCCGTGGAGAATAGGATCAATAGACTTCATTATTGGTGGAGAATAGCCTCGGCCTGATTCCGTGATCTGTAGCCTCCAGAATCAAAAGAAAATGACATTTCGGAAAAATCACCCAAAATCTCTGATGGTACCCCTTCGCAATCTGCCAAAAATTGACCCGGAATAAATCCGCCAAAATCGGGGCTTAATGGACTAAATCATTGGTGAAGAATAGCCTCAAGCCGAATCCTTGATCTGTAGCCTTCAAAATGCAAAGAAAATGACTTTTCGACGCCCACAAAATTACGAAAATCCCATCCAAAAATAAATTTGCCCAAATCGGTGCTTAATGGACTTATCATCCGTGGATAATAGGATCAATAGATTTCATTATCTGTGGAGAGTAGCCTCCAGAACCGTAAGAAAATGGCATTTCGGAAAAATCGCTCAAAATCTGTGATAAAATTTACCTGGAATAAATCTGCCCAAATCGATGTTAATGTAACTAATCATGGTTGAATAGTAACCTTAGGCCGAATCCGTGATCTGTAGCCTTCAAAATCCTATGAAAATGGTCTTTCGACGCCAACAAAATTACGAAAATGCCATTCGAAAATAAATAGGTCCAAATCGGTGCTTAATGGACTTATCATCCGTGGAGAATAGGATCAATAGCCTTCATTATCGTTGTAGAATAGCATCGGCTTGATTCCGTGATTTGTAGCCTCAAGAATCGAAAGAAAATGGCATTTCGGAAAAATCGTCCAAATTCTGTGATGGTACACCTTTGCAATCTTCCAAAAATTGACCAGGAATAAATCCGCTGATACGCCCCTGGGGGCTGTATGTTTATCAAAGTCACGCAGAAAACGACTTAATCGAAGAATCGATTGAGCTCGAATCAAGAACAACGCGTTCTTAATACGAACTTGGATAAAACGGAACCAAATGGACAAATCCACACCCGGGGATAGCTCGATTGGTATAAAAGGGTAATTGCTCGACCACGATTGAAGTGACTATTCAAGAAACTCACCAATAGCGACGAAATCCTTAGACTCATCCACTAGTTCATTGTAGGTTTCTCCGGAACGCTGACTCTGTTCTTGCGGAGGAAAACAGAGTCGGTTGGCTGCTCCTTCTTTCTCCATCGTCGAACCACTCGAAGTTTCGCTTTCCTTGTCCCAGCTCGCCGCTAGTTTTCGAGTGCACTCGTCTATGGTTGGATTGGGTTTAATTGGAATGCTTCGTTCGTGATGCCTCTCTGGAATCTGATTCTGCAACACAGACTTTTTCGGTGAGGCTACTTTATCCGTCAGCAACTTCAGCTCATCAATTCGACGTTGGATTCTATCGAATTTAGGTTGGAAGGTCACTTGAATTGCTTCGATGACCATCTGTTTCAATTCGTCCATGTTGATTGGTTGTGTGTCCATCGTCTGCTCTTCGAATTGGAATTGCTTCTACAAAAAAAATCTCCTCTTCTCCTCTGTCTTTTTTTTTTTTCTGCACACGACCAATTGGAATTACTCTCGAGCTCCTCCTTGCCCCTGCGTTGAACGGGGCTCTGATACCACTTGATACACCCCTGGGGGGGTGTATGTTTATCAAAGTCACGCAGCAAACGACTCAATCGAAGAATCGATTGAGCTCGAATCAAGAACAGCGCGTTCTTAATACGAACTTGGATAAAACGGAACCAAAAGGACAAATCCACACCCGGGGATAGCTCGATTGGTATAAAAGGGTAGTTGCTCGACCATGATTGAAGTGACTATTCAATCGATACACAAACACAGCAAGTTTGGAATCCACCAAACACAAAACAAGTCGCAACTTGCACAAACCAAACAGTTTCGATTTCTATTCAACAAAGTCTCTATGTTTACAACGAAAACTAGAAGGTATTTAAAGGCATATAAACCTAATACAATGCTAATATAACTTGGAAACAATTAAGGTAAAATTCTACAGTAAAAAGGACATAAAATTCGGGTTTAAACTCCTTTTCTTGAAGCACAAGCAAGCTGCCAGCAAACCATCCAAAAGCAGCTTTCGTACTAACTTCGAACCTTTCGTTCAAGGCTTTCCCGAACTCCAATTCTTCATCCAATTCCTTCCCTTTGTTCACAAACATACCTAGTTTCATGTTGTGGAAGCCTTTTGACTTGAATCCCATCCAGGCTCCTTGAATTGAGCTCCAAAGTAGGCTTCACAGAACAGTTTTCTGCCTTAGTCATTTTCTGGCAGTTTTCCAGTTTTAAGGTATCAACTTTGAGGCCTTGGAAAAGAACCTTAATGACATCTTCTGGATCTTCAAAGCATACCTTTGGAAACATGGAAACTTGGATCTGCCATTCTTCTTCCCAACTTTGTTAGCTTCTTTGTTGAGTAATTGTGACGTGTACAGTTGGCTATTTGGGATCATATCATCCGCCAAAATCTGTGCTTAATGGACTTAATCATCATTGAAGAATAGCCGCAGGCCGAATCAATGATCTGTAGCCTTCCAAATCCAAAGAAAATGGCTTTTCGACGCCCCCAAAATTTTGAAAATGCCAACCGAAAATAATTGGCCCAAATCGGTGCTTAATGGACTTATCATCCGTGGAGAATAGGATCAATAGACTTCATTATTGGTGGAGAATAGCCTCGGCCTGATTCCGTGATCTGTAGCCTCCAGAATCGAAAGAAAGTGGCATTTTGGAAAAACCACCCAAAAACTGTGATGGTACCGCTTTGCAATCTGCCAAAAATTGACCCGGAATAAATCTGCCTAAATCGGTGCATAATGGACTTAATCATCGGTTAAGAATAGCCTCAGACCGAATCCGGATCTGTAGCCTTCAAAATGCAAAGAAAATGGCCTTTCGACGCCCACAAAATTACAAAAATGTCATCCGAAAATAAATTGTCCCAAATCGGTGCTTAATGGATTTATCATCCATGGAGAATTGAATCAAAATACTTCATTATAGATGGAGAATAGCCTCGACGTGATTTCGTGATCTGTAGCATCCAGAATCGAAAGAAAATGGCTTTTTGGGAAAAATCGTCCATAATCAGTGATGGTAGCCCTTTGCAACCTGCCCAAAATTGACCCAGAATAAACCCGCCCAAATCGGTGCTTAATGGTTTAATCATCGGTTAAGAATAGCCTCAGGCCGAATCCGTGATCTGTAGCCTTCAAAATGCAAAGAAAATGGCCTTTCGACACCCACAAAATTATGAAAATGCCATCCGAAATTAAATTGGCCCAAATCGGTGCTTAATGGACTTATCGTCCGTGGAGTATAGGATCAATAGACTTCATTATCGATGGAGAATATCCTTGGCGTGATTCCGTGATCTGTAGCCTACAGAATCGAAAGAAAATGGTATTTCGGAAAAATCGCCAAAATCTGTGATAGTACACCTTTGCAATCTGCTAAGAATTGAACCGGAATAAATCCGCCCAAATCGGTGCTTAATGGACTTATCATCCGTGGAGAATAGGATCAATAGACTTCATTATCGGTGGAGAATAACCTCGGCCTGATTCCATGATCTGTAGCTTCAAGAATCGAAAGAAAATAGCATTTCAGAAAAATCTCTTAAAATCTGTGATGGTACGCCTTTGCAATCTGCCAAAAATTCACCCGGAATAAATCCGCCCAATTCGGTGCTTAATGGACTTAATTATCGGTTAAGAATAGCCTCAGGCCGACTCTGTGATCTGTAGCCTTCAAAATCCAAATAAAATGGCCTTTCAACGCCCACAAAATTACTAAAATGCCATCCGAAAATAAATTGGCCCAAATCGGTGCTTAATGGACTTATCATCCGTGGAGAATAGGATCAATAGACTTCATTATTGGTGGAGAATAGCCTCGGCCTGATTCCGTGATCTGTAGCCTCCAGAATCAAAAGAAAATGGTATTTCTGAAAAATCGCCAACATTTGTGATAGTACCCCTCTGCAATCTGCTAAAAGTTGAACCGGAATAAATCGTCCCAAATCGGTGCTTAATAGACTTAATCATCGGTTAAGAATAGCCTAAGGCCGAATTTGTGATCTGTTGCCTTCAAAATCCAATGAAAATGGCCTTTCGACGCCCACAAAATTATGAAAATGCAACTTGAAAATAAATTGGCCCAAATCGCTGCTTAATGGACTCATCTTCCGTGGAGAATAGGATAAATAAACTTTATTATCAGTGGAGAATAACCTCGGCCTGATTCCGTGATCTGTAGCTTCCAGAATTGAAAGAAATTAGCATTTCAGAAAAATCGCACAAAATCTGTAATGCACTTTGCAATCTGCCAAAAATTGACCGGGAAAAAATCCGCCCAAATCGGTGCTTAAAGGACTTAATTATCGGTTAAGAATAACCTCAAGCCAAATTCGTGATCTGTAGACTTCAAAATCCAAAGAAAATAGCCTTTCGACGCCCACAAAATTACGAAAATGTCATCCGAAAATGAATTGATCCAAATTGGTGCTTAATGGACTTATTATCCGTGGAGAATAGGATCAATAGACTTCATTATTGGTGGAGATTAGCCTCGGCCTGATTCCGTAATCTGTAGCCACCAGAATCGAAAGAAATTGGTATTTCGGAAAAATCGCCCAAAATCTGTGATAGTATTCCTTTGTAATCTGCCCAAAATTGACCCAGAATAAATCCGCCCAAATTGGTGCTGAATGGACTTAATCATCGGTTAAGAATAGCCTCAGGCCGAATCCGTGATCTGTAGCCTTCAAAATGCAAAGAAAATGGCATTTCGACGCCCACAAAATTATGAAAATGCCATCCGAAATTAAATTGGCCCAAATCGCTGCTTAATGGACTTATCATCTGTGGAGAAAAGAATCAATAGACTTCATTATGGTGGAGAATAGCCTCACCCTGATTTCGTGATATGTAGCCTCCAGAATCGAAAGAAAATGGCATTTCGGAAAAATCGCCGAAAATCTGTTATAGTACCCCTTTACAATTTTCAAAAAATTGACTCGGAATAAATCCGCCCAAATCGATGCTTAATGTACCTAATCATCGTTAAAAAATAGGCTCAGGCCGAATACGTGATCTGTAGCCTTCAAAATCCTATGAAAATGGTCTTTCGACGCCAAAAAAAAAAAAAGGTCCAAATCGGTGCTTAATGGACTTATCATCTGTAGAGAATAGGATCAATAAACTTCATTATCGGTGGAGAATAGCCTCGGCATGATTTCGTGATCTGTAGCCTCCAGAATCAAAAGAAAATACAATTTCTGAAAAATCATCCAAAATCTGTGATAGTACCCCTTTGCAATCTGCCAAAAATTGACCCGGAATAAATCCGCCCAAATCTGTGCTTAATGGACTTCATCATCGTAGAAGAATAGCCTCAGGCCGAATCCGTGATATGTAGCCTTCAAAATCCTAAGAAAATGGCCTTTCGACGGCCACAAAATTACGAAAATGCCATCCAAAAATAAATTGGTCCAAATCGGTGCTTAATGGACTTATCATCCACGGAGAATAGGATAATAGATTTAATTATCGATGGAGAATAGCCTCGGCCTGATTCCGTGATCTGTAGCCCCCAGAATCGAAAGAAAATGGCATTTCGGAAAAATCGCCCAAATTCTGTGATGGTACACCTCTGCAGTCTTCCAAAAATTGACCAGGAATAAATCCGCCAAAATCGGTGCCTAATCGACTTAATCATCGTTGAAGAATAGCCTCAGGCCGAATCCGTGATCTGTAGCCTTCCAAATCCAAAGAAAATGGCCTTTCGACGCCCCCCAAAATTTCGAAATTGCCAACCAAAAATAATTTGCCCAAATCGGTGCTTAATGGACTTATCATCCGTGGAGAATAGGATCAATAGACTTCATTATCGGTGGAGAATAGCCTCGCCCTGATTCCGTGATCCGTAGCCTCCAGAATCGAAAGAAAATGGCACTTCGGAAAAATCGCCCAAAATCTGTAATTGTGCCCTTTTACAATCTGCAAAAAATTGACCCGGAATAAATCCGCCCAAATCGATGCATAATAGACCTAATCATCGTTAAAGAATAGCCTCAGGCCGAATCCGTGATCTGTATTCTTCAAAATCCTGCGAAAATGGTCTTTCGACGCCAACCAAATTATGAAAATGCCATCCGAAAATAAATAGGTCCAAATCGGTGCTTAATGGACTTATCATCTGTAGAGAATAGGATCAATAAACTTCATTATCGGTGGAGAATAGCCTCTGCCTGATTTCGTGATCAGTAGCATCCAGAATCGAAAGAAAATAGCATTTCTGAAGAATCGCCCAAAATCTATAATGGTACCCCTTTGCAATCTGCTAAAAATTGACCCGGAACAAATCCGCCCAAATCTATGCTTAATGGACTTTATCATCGTAGAAGAATAGCCTTAGGCCGAATCCGTGATCTGTAGCCTTCAAAATCCTAAGAAAATGGCATTTCGACGCCCACAAAATTAAGAAAATGCCATCCGAAAATAAATTGGCCCAAATCGGTGCTTGATGAAATTATCTTCAGTGGAGAATAGGATAAATAGACTTCATTATCAGTGGAGAATAACCTCGGCTGATTCTGTGATCTGTAACTTCCAGAATCGAAGGAAAATGGCATTTCAGAAAAATCGCTTAAAATCTGTGATGGTATGCCTTTGCAATCTGCCCAAAATTGACCCGGAATAAATCCGCCCCAATCGGTGCTTAATGGACTTAATTATCGGTTAAGAATAGCCTCAGGCCGAATCCATGATCTGTAGCCTTCAAAATCCAAATAAAATGGCCTTTCGACGCACACAAAATTACGAAAATACCATCCGAAAATAAATTGGCCCAAATCGGTGCTTAATGGACTTATCATCCGTGGATAATAGGATCAATAGACTTCATTATCGGTGGAGAATAGCCTAGGCCTGATTCCGTGATTTGTAGCCTCCAGAATTGAAAGAAAATGGCATTTCTGAAAAATCGCCGAAATCTGTGATAGTACCCCTTTGCAATCTACCAAAAATTGACCCGGAATAAATCCGCCCAAATCGGTGCTTAATGGACTTAATCATTGGTTAAGAATAGCCTAAGGCCGAATTAGTGCTCTGTTGCCTTCAAAATCCAAAGAAAATTGCCTTTCGACGTCCACAAAATTACGAAAATGCCATCCAAAAATAATTGGCCGATATCGGTGCTTAATGGACTTATCTTCCGTGGAGAATAGGATAAATAAACTTCATTATCAGTGGAGAATAACCTCGGCCTGATTCCGTGATCTGTAGCTTCCAGAGTCGAAAGAAAATGGCATTTCAGAAAAATCGCACAAAATCTGTGATGCCCTTTGCAATCTGCCAAAAATTGACCCGGAATAAATCCGCCCAAATTGGTGCTTAATGGACTTAATTATCGGTTAAGAATAGCCTCAAACCGAATACGTTATCTGTAGCCTTCAAAATCCAAAGAAAATGGCCTTTCGACGCCCACAAAATTACAAAAATGCCATCCGAAAATAAATTGGCCCAAATCGGTGCTTAATGGACTTATCATCCGTGGAGAATTGGATCAATAGACTTCATTATTGGCAGATTCCAAAGGGGTATCATCACAGATTTCAGGCAATTTTTCCAAAATGCCCTTTTCTTTCGAATCTGGAGGCTACAGATCAAGGAATCAGGCCGAGGCTATTCTCCATTGATAATGAATTCTATTGAACTTATTTTGGACAAATGATAAGTCGATTAAGCACTGATTTGGGCCAATAAATTTTCAAATTGCATTTTCTTAATTTTTTGGGCGACGAAAGGCCATTTTCTTTGGATTTTTCATGCTACATATTACGGATTCTTCCTCAGGTTATTCTTCAACAATGATTAAGTTCCTTAAGCAACAATTTAGGCAAATTTATCCCGGGTAAATTTTTGGCAGATTCCAAAGGTGTAGCATCACAGATTTCGGTGATTTTTCCGAAATGTCATTTTATTTCTATTCTGGAAGCTACAAATCACGGAAAAGCCCGAGGCTACGCTACCAATAATGAAGTCTATTGATCATATTCTCGACAGATGATAAGTCCATTAAGCACCGATTTGGGCCAATTTATTTTTGGTTGATGTTCTCGACATTTTTGGATCGACGAAAGTCAATTTTCTTTGGATTTTGAAGGCTACAGATCACGGCTTGAGGAAATTCTTCAACGACGATTAAGTCCATTTAACACCTACTTGGGCGGGTTTATTGCAGGTCAATTTTTGCGAGATTCTAAACTGGTACCATCACAGTTTTCGTGCAATTTTTCTGAAACGCCATTTTTTCGATTCTGGAGGCTACAGATCACGGAATCAGGCCAAGGCTATTCTCCACCGATAATGAAGTCTATTGATCCTTTTCTCGACGGATGATAAGTCCATTAAGCACTTATTTGGGCTAATTTACTTTCGGATGGCATTTTCGTAAATTATTGGGCAACGAAAGGCCATTTTCTTTGGATTTTGAAGGCTACAGATTAGGGGTTCGTCCTGAGGCTATTCTTCAACAATGATAAAGTACATTAAGCACCGATTTGGGAGGAGTTATTCTGGTTCAATTTTTTGCATGCTCTAAAGGGGGGTAATATCACAGATTTCATGTGATTTTTCCGAAATGCCATTTTCTTTCGATTCTGGTGGCTACAGATCACAAAATCAGACCGAGGCAGTTCTCCACTGATAATGAAGTCTAACGATACTATTCTCGACGGATGATAAGTCCATTAAGAACCAATTTGGGCCCATTTATTTTCGTATGGCATTTCCATAATTTTTCGAGCGACGAAATGCCATTTTCATTGGATTTTGAAGGCTACAGATCACAGATTCGGCTTGAGGCAACTCTTCAATGATGATTAAGTCCATTAAGCACCAATTTGGGCGGATTTTCTCGGGATCAACTTTTGGCAGATTCCAAAGTGGTACCATCACAGATTACATGCAATCTTTCCGAAATGCCATTTTTTCGATTCTGGAGGCTACAGATCACGGAATCAGGCTGAGGCTATTCTCCACTGATAATGAAGTCTATTGATCCTTTTCTCGACGGATGATAAGTCCATTAAGCACCGATTTTGGCCAATTTATTTTCGGATGGCATTTTCGTAAATTTTTAGGCGACGAAAGGGCATTTTCTTTTGATTTTGAAGGCTACAGATTACGGATTCGTTTTGAGGCTATTCTTCTACAATGTTTAAGTCCATTAAGAACCGATTTGGGAGGATTTATTCTCGGCCAATTTTTGCAGACTCCAAAAGGGTACCATCACCGATTTCGGGCGATTGTTCTGAAATTCTATTTTCTTTCGATTCTGGAGGCTACAGATCACGAAATCGGGCCGAGGCTATTCTCAACCGATAATGAAGTCTATTAATCTTATTCTCGACGGATGATAAGTCCATTTAGAACCGATTTGGGCCAATTGATTTTCGGATGACATTTTCTCAATTTTTTGGGCGACGAAAGGCCCTTTTCATTGGATTTTGAAGGCTACAGAGCACGGATTCGGCCTGAGGCTATTCTTCAACGATGATTAAGTCCATTAAGCACTGATTTAGGCGGATTTATTCCGTGTTATTTTTCGGCAGATTCCAAAGGTGTATCAACACAGATTTCGAGTGATTTTTCCGAAATGCCAATTTCTTTCGATTCTGTAGGCTATTGATCACAGAATTAGGCCGAGGCAATTCTCCAGCGATAATGAAGTACAATTATCCTATTCTCGACAGATGATAAGTCCATTAAGCACCAGTTTTGGCC
This sequence comes from Linum tenue, assembly GCA_946122785.1. Lineage (NCBI taxonomy): Eukaryota > Viridiplantae > Streptophyta > Magnoliopsida > Malpighiales > Linaceae > Linum > Linum tenue. Next base: position 3,292,518 of record CAMGYJ010000006.1, on the reverse strand, counting down.
AATTTATTTTTTATTGGCATTTTCCTAATTTTTTGGGCGACAAACGACCATTTTCTTTGGATTTTGAAGGCTACAGATCCTGGATTGGCCCTGAGGCTTTTCTTCAAAGACGATTAAGTCCATTAAGCACCGATTTGGGCAGATTCATTCCAGTCACTTTTTGGCAGATTCCAAAGGGGTACCATCAGAGATTTAAGACGATTTTGACGAGGCTATTCTCCACCGATAATGAAATCTATTGATACTATTCTCAACGGATTATAAGTCCATTAAGCACCTTTTTGGGCCAATTTATTTTTGGATGTCATTTTCGTTATTTTTTGGGCGACGAAATACCATTTTCTTTGAATTTTGAAGGCTACTGATCACCGATTCGGCTTGAGGCTATTCTTCAACGATGATTAAGTCCATTAAGCACCAATTTGGGAGGAATTATTGTGGTTTGGTTTTTAGCAGATTCCAAAGGGACCATCACAGATTTCGAGCGATTTTTCCGAAATGCCATTTTCTTTCAATTCTGGAGGCTACAAATCACAGAATCAAGCCGAGGCTATTCTCAACCGATAATGAAGTTTATTGATCTTATTCTCGATGGATGATAAATCCATTAAGCACCGATTTGGGGCAATTTATTTTTGGATGGCATTTTTGTAATTGATTGGGCGACAAAATGCCATTTTCTTTGAGTTTTGAAGGCTACAGATCACGGATTCGGCCTGAGGCTATTCTTCAACAATGAATAAGTCCATTAAGCACCAATTTGGGCGGATTTATTCCAGGTAAGTTTTTGGAAGATTCCAAAGGGTACCATCACAGATTTCGCGTGATTTTTCTTAAATGTCATTTTCTTTCGATTCTGGAGGCTACAGGTCACAGAATCAGACCGAGGCTATTCTCCGATCTTTTTCACGAGTTTGATGATAAGTCCATTAAGTACCGATTTAGGACAATTTATTTCGGATGGCATTTTCATAATTTTTTGGGCGACGAAAGGCCATTCCTTTGGATTTTGTAGGCTACAGATCACGGATTCGCCTTGAAGCTATTCATAACGACCATTAATTCCATTAAACACCCATTTTGGTAGATTTATTCCCGGTCAAATTTTACTAGATTTCAATGGGGTACCATCACAGATTTCGTGTTATTTTTCCGTAATGCCATTTTTATTCAATTGTGGAGGCTACAGATCACGGAATCAAGCCGAGGCTATTCTCCATCGATAATGAAGTCTATTGATCCTATTCTCAATGGATGATAAGTCAATTAAGTAAAGATTTTGGCCAATTAATATTCAGATGGCATTTCGTAATTTTTTGGGCGACGAGATGCCATTTTCTTTGGATTTTGAAAGTTACAAATCACGGATTCACCCTGACGCTATTTTTCAACTATGATTAAGTCCATTAAGCATCGATTTGGGCATATTTTTTCCGGTCAATTCTTGGCAGATTCTAAAGAGGTACCGTCTAAGATTTTGGGCGATTTTTGCGAAATGCCATTTTCTTTAGATTCGGGAGGGTACATATCACGAAATTAGGCTGAGGCTATTCTCCACCGATAATGAAGTCTATTGATCCTATTTTCAACGGATGATAAGTCCACTAAGCACCGGTTTGGGCGGATTTATTCCGTGTTAATTTTCGGCAGATTCCAAAGGTGTACCAACACAGATTTCGTGCGATTTTTCCGAAATGCCATTTTATTTGATTCTGGAGGTTACAGATCACGGAATTAGGCCGAGACTATTCTCCACCGATAAGGAAGTCTATTGATCCTATTCTCCACGGATGATAAGTCCATGCATCGATTAGGGCCAAGTTATTTTTGGATGACATTTTCGTAATTTTTTGGGCTATGAAAGGTCATTTTCTTTGGATTTTGAAGGCTACATATCACGGATTCGGCTTGAGGCTATTCTTCAGCGATGATTAAGTCCACTAAGCATCGATTGGGGCGTATTTATTCCATGTTAATTTTTTGCAGATTCCAAAGGGGTACCATCACAGATTTCGTGCGATTTTTCCGAAATGCCATTTTCTTTCGATTCTCGAGACTACAGATCATGGAATCAGGGCAAGTCTATTCTCAACCAACAATAAAGTCTATTGATCCTATTCTCGACGGATGATATGTCCATTAAGCACCGATTTGGGCCAATTCATTTTTGGATGGCATTTACGTTTTTTTTTTTTGCGACGAAAGGCCATTTTCTTTGGATTTTGAAGGCTACAGATCACAGATTTGCCCTGAGGCTATTCTTCAACGATGATTAAGTCCATTAAGCACCGATTTGGGTGGATTTATTCCCTGTTAATTTTTAGCAGATTCCAAAGGGGTACCATCCCAGATTTCGTGCGATTTTTTTGAAATGCAATTTTCTTTCTATTTTGGAGGCTACAGATCACGAAATCTGAACGAGGGTATTCTCCACCGATAATGAAGTCTACTGATCCTATTCTCGATGGATGATAAGTCCATTAAGCACCAATTTTGGCCAATTGATTTTCAGATGGCATTTTCCTAATTTTTTGGGTGACGAACGACCATTTTCTTTGGATTTTGAAGGCTACATATCATGGATTCGCCCTGAGGCTATTCTTCAACGACGATTAAGTCCATTAAGCACCGATTTGGGCAAATTTTTTCCGGGTCAATTGTTGGTAGATTCTCAAGGGCTACCGTCTTAGATTCCGGGTCTATTGATCCTATTCTCGACAGATGATATGTCCATTAAGAACTGATTTGGGCCAATTTATTTTCGGATGACATTTTCATAATTTTTTGTGACGCGAAAGTCCATTTTCTTTGGCTTTTGAAGGCTACAGATCAAATTCGGCTTAAGGCTATTCTTAACGGTGATTAAGTCCATTAAGTACGGATTTGGGCGGATTTAGTCTATATAAATTTTTAAGAGATTCCAAAGGGGTACCATCACAGATTTCAGTCGATTTTTCCGAAATGCCATTTTCTTTCGATTCTTGAGGCTTCAAATCACGGAATCAGGCCAAGGCTATTCTCCATCTATAATGAAGTCTATTGATCCTATTCTCGACGGATGATAAGTCCATTAAGTACCGATTTGGGCCAATTTATTTTTGTATGGCATTTTTCTCTATTTTTGAGGGGCGAAAGACCATTTTCTTTGGATTTCGAAGGCTACAGATCACGGATTCGGCCTGAGGCTTTCTTCATCGATGATTAAGCCCATTAAGCACCGATTTGGACGAATTTATTCCGTGTTAAGTTTTTGGCAGATTCCAAAGGGGTACCATCACAGATTTCGTGCGATTTTTCCGAAATGTCATTTTCTTTCGATTCTGGAGGCTACAGATCACGGAATTAGGCCAAGACTATTCTCCACTTATAAGGAAGTCTATTAATCTTGGTCTCCACGGATGATAAGTCCATGCACCAATAGGGCCAATTTATTTTCGGATGAAATTTTCGTAATTTTTTGAGCGACCAAAGGCCATTTTCTTTGGATTTTAGGGCTTCATATCAAGAATTCGGCTTGAGGCTGTTCTTCAACGATGATTAAGTCTATTAAGCACCGATTTGGGCGGATTTAGGCTTATCAATTTTTAGCAGATTCTTAAGGGGTACCATCATAGATTTCGGGCATTTTTCCGAAATGCCATTTTCCTTCAATTCTGGAGGCCACAGATCACGGAATCTGGCCGATCCTTTTCTCCACCGATAATGAAGTCTATATCCTATTCTCGACGGATGATAAGTCCATTAAGCACTGATTTGGACCAATTTATTTTTGGATGGCATTTTTGTAATTTTTTGGGATACGAAAGTCCATTTTCTAATGGATTTTGAATGCTAGAGATCAACGATTCGGGCCTGAAGCTTTTCTTCAACGATGATTAAGTCCATTAAGTACCGATTTGGGCGGATTTAGTCTTTATCAATTTTTAGCAGATTCCAAAGGGGTACCATCACAGATTTCAAGTGATTTTTCCGAAATGTCATTTTCTTTCGGTTCTGGAGGCTACAGATCACGGAATCAGGCTGAGGCAATTCTCAACCGATAATGCAGTCTATTGATCCTGTTCTCGACCTATGATAAGTCCATTAAGCACCGATTTGGGCCAATTTATTTTCGAATGACATTTTCATAATATTTTGGGCGACAAAAGGCCATTTTCTTTCGATTTTGAAGGCTGTAGATCACGGATTCGGCTTGAGACTATTCTTCAACGACGATTAAGTCCATTAAACACCGATTTTGGCCGAGTTATTCCAAGTCACTTTTTGGGTGATTCCAAAAGGGTACCATCAGAGATTTTGGACGATTTTTCCGAAATGCCATATTTTTGGAATTTGGCCGAGGCTATTCTCCTCCAATAATGAAGTCTATTGATCCTATTCTCGACGGATGATAAGTCCATTAAGCACCGATTTGGGCAAATTTATTTTTGGATGGCATTTTCGTTATTTTTTAAGCGATGAAAGGCCATTTTCTTTTGATTTTGAAGGTTACAGATCACAGATTCAACCTTAAGCTATTCTTCAACGATGATCAAGTCCATTAAGCACCGATTTAGGCGGATTTATTCCGTGTTAATTTTTGGCAGATTACAAAGGGGTACCATCACAGTTTCGTGTGATTTTTGTGAAATGTCATTTTCTTTCGATTCTTGAGGCTACATATCACGTAATCACGCCTAGGGTATTCTCCACCTATAATAAACTCTATTAATCCTATTCTCGGCACATGATAAATACATTAAGCACCTATTTGGACAATTTTATTTTAAGATGTCATTTCATAATTTTTTGGTCGACGAAATGCCATTTTCTTTTGATTTTGAATACTACAGATCACGGATTCGGCCTGAGGCTATTCAACAATGACGATTAAAACCAATAAAAACCGATTGGGGCGGATTTATTCCGGGTCTAATTTTGGAAGATTCCAAAGGGGTACCATCATATATTTAGGGCGATTTTTCTAAAATGTCATTTTCTTTCGATTCTGGGGGCTGCAGATCACGGAATCTGGCCTAGGCTATTCTCAACAGACAATGAAGTATGTTGATCCTATTCTCGACGAATGATAAGTCCATTAAGCACCAATTTTCGGCAATTGATTTTCAAATGGCATTTTCATAAATTTTTGGGCAACGAAAGACCATTTTCTTTGGATTTTGAAGGCTACAGATCACGGATTTGCTCTTAGGCTATTCTTAAACGATGATTTAATCCATTAAGCACCAATTTGGGCGGACTTATTCCAAGTCACTTTTTGGCAGATTCCAAAGGGGTACCATCACAGATTTTGGGAGATTTTTCCCAAATGCTATTTTCTTTCGATTCTGGAGGCTACAGATCACAAAATTAACCAGAGACTATTCTAAACCGTTAATGAAGTCTATTGATCCTATTCTGAAGATTGATAAGTCCATTAAGCACCGATTTGGGCCAATTTATTTTCAGATAGCATTTTCGTAATTGTTTAAGCGACGAAAGGCCATTTTGTTTGGATTTTGAAGGCTACATATCACGGATATTTCGTGAAGCTATTCTTCAACGATGATTATGTCCATTAAGTACCGATTGGGGCGGACTTATTCCAAGTCACTATTTGGCAGATTCCAAAGGTGTACCATCACAAAATTTGGGAGATTTTTTCGAAATGCCATTTTCTTTCGATTTTAAAGGCCACAGAACACGAAATCAAGCCGAGGCTATTCTCAACCGATAATGAAGTCTATTGATCTCATTCTCGACGGATGATAAATCTATTGAGCACTGATTTGCGCCAATTTATTTTCGGATGGCATTTTCATAATTTTTTGGGCGAAGAAAGACAATTTTCTTTGAATTTTGAAGGTAACAGATCATGTATTCAGCCAGAGGCTATTTTTCAACGACGATTAAATTCATTAAGCATCGATTTTGGCGGATTTATTCCCGGTCATCTTTTCGCAGTTTCCAAAGGGGTACCATCAAAAATTTCGGGCGATTTTTCCGAAATGTCATATTCTTTCGATTTTGAAGGTTACATATCACGGAATAAAGCCGAGGCTATTCTCCACCGAAAATGAAGTCAATTGATACTATTCTCGATGGATAATAGGTCCATTAAACACCAATTTGGGCCAATTTATTTTCGGATGACAATTTCATAATTTTTTGGGATATGAAAGGCCATTTTCTTTGGATTTTGAAGACTAGAGATCAACGATTCGGCCTGATGCTAATCTTCAACGATGATTAAGTCCATTAAGTACCGATTTAAAGGCTACCGATCATGGAATTTGGCCGAGGCTATTCTGAACCGATAATGCAGTCTGCTGATCCTATTCTCGACGGATGGTAAGTCCATTAAACACTGATTTTGGCCAAATTATTTTCGGATGGCATTTTAGTTATTTTTGGGCGACGAAAGGCAATTTTTTTTGGATTTTGAAAGTTACAGATCACTGATTCGCCCTAAGGCTATTCTTCAACGATGATTAAGTCCATTAAGTACCGATTTGGGTGGATCTCAATTTTTAGCACATTCCAGAGGGGTACCATCACATATTTCGGGCGATTTTTCCGAAATGCCATTTTCTTTCAATTATGGAGGCTACAGATCACGGAATTAGGCCGAGACTATTTGTAACACCCCGAATTTTGGGTTCAGGTTCGACCAAAATACGCGAACGGTTGGATTAACGGTTACGTACTAAGGATTGCAACCGCGGATTAGGAATAATAATAATAATAATAATAATAATAATAATAATAATAAAATATAGAAAAGAGGCACGGGCCAAGAGGGCGCTCGGCCCTCATTGATTTTCCATCACCCCCCAACACGCCAAGAACCCATCCGGATTCACTAAATGAAGAACCCCAACCCTAATCCCAGGTTCCACGCTTGATTCCCTTCGACTCTCTCCCTTCTCAGCAGCCGCTTCAACATTTTCCAGCCGCCATTCTTTTGCCCAGCATCATCACCGCCTAGCATCATCAACGCCCAGACCGCCTTTCCTTCTTGAGTTTGCTGCCGCCCGTACAAAGAGAAAAGCTCTCCCAAAAGGAAACCCAGACGCAACCACAGAGAAAGCAGAAAGCAGTCAGAGATGGGGAAATCCATCAGATCGAAGCGGGAGAAGAGGTTGAGAGCCATTAGAAGGGACATAATTCAACCCCTCTCCATCGGCCCAAAAAGGAAAATACGCCGCCCAACTTTTTCCTCTAGGTCGATCTCTGTACCTCTCCGTCCAGCTCTTCATCGCGGAACCACAATTATGGATGATCACCATCGTCTCAATGCCATGTGCAGGGGATTTTAATTGGAGAAAACATGGATAAGGGGATATGATTTCCAATTATACTAGGGGTAAAGGATGGTGGACGAGTGCAAGGGAATTCAGATGAGCTAATGCAATTATTAGTGCATGGGTTACTTTGTTTCAAGGAAGTAGGTAGGTTGGCACGACCGTATGCGAGCAGCAGCTGTTAGCAAGGCATGGGAGGAGATAATTCACACAAGAAGAGGATGTGGTATCCCAGGTTTCCGGTTTGGATTCAGGCCATGATGAGATGTCACTCGTAAGGTGAGTGTAAAGGGGGTAAATTCTACGCCTTACGGTTTTTCAAGTATTTGCTTTGAGTATTTTTAAGTATTGATTTACGTGATGTGCGTGCAGTATTTGATTCATGTTTGATATTGCATGATTATGTTTGATGATATGTGCAATGGTTGAGCTATGATTTGAAGTGAATTGTGGATGAGTTATTTCTTACTTGAAGCTTGATGTCTATGAGTTAGTGTTAAAGTTTAAGAAACAAGTTCTTTTTAAAGAAGTAACTCACCTTCAAGAAGGTGAAGTCTTTTTAAGTGTTTTTAGTCACTAGCGCCAGTCCGTTGCCTTTTGAGACATTTTGAGATGGAGCAGCAGTTATGCTCTTGAGACTTTTAAGATGAGCAGCAGTTGTGCTCTTGAGAATCGTGGTGAAGAGCCACCACGATAAGTTTAAGATGTTAGGGGGATGAATCGTTACGACTTCCCTAACTAAGTTTAAGTTTAAGGAAAGCCTGAAGGGCTTCTCATACGTATGAGTTGGCAACCGGACTAGCTAGTGAGGGATCCCCGTGTCAGTCAAGTGTTTAAGTCAAGATTTGAGCTTTAAGAGAGGAGAGTAACTTCAACTCCCTCAAAGTTTAAGAGTTAAGATTTTAAGATTGGAAGTACAAACAACTTCCACTAGTCAAAGTTAAGTGTTTAAGTAAAGTACTCAAGTATTAGAAATATTCAAACGTAAGGGCGTAGACTGACCCCATCTCACTCACCAGTTTGACGAGCTAGAGAAGGAGCTAGAGGAGTAGTTAGTGAGCAGCAAGTTCGAGGGTAGCCAGCTAGAGGAGGGCAGTGCAAGCGTCACGGAGGATGCCTAGTTAAGATTTTCAGTAGCAGCAGCGGCATAGACTACCTAGTTATGTACAATTTATGATTATGAGTATAGACTGGAGATCAGTTTGAGATTTTAAAGTTTGAGTTTAATTTGCCCACGTGTTAGGGCTTTGCTTTGAACTACAAGTGTGTGTTTTCAGTATTTTATTTATGAAAATTTTTCCCGCTGAAATTTAAGGTTTGAGTATTTTATTTATCAAGGGCATTTTAGTAAAAGTAGTACCCGGCCGGGTTAGGGTGTTTCATTTTGGTATCAGAGCCGGTCTTCCTCTGTTCCTTGGTCTCCAAGGAATACTGGAATATCGGTCTCAGTTTTAATGGTTTTTGTTTTTAAAGGAAAGGAAAACGAGTCAAGGATCTTCTTTTAAGAGTTTGTAGAATCTCCAGTCTACTATAGTCATATTAAGGGGAATAACTATGACAGTAGGCACGATGGGATGGTAGCCCAGGGTGCGATTGTTTAAGAATAGGCTAGGACGCGATTTAGTTAACATGTCGTGGTTTGTCTAATGAGAGATTTAGGCATATGGTGATCGCCAGTAAGAAAGAAGGGATGAAAGAAACGTGACCAACCCAAGTAGAATCTCAAAGGCTCTCAAGACCAAGTATCTCATCGACATGATGGATAGTAGTTTCAATTAGTTAACCAACTACTCGGACGTTAGCAAACAGATCATCACCATCAACCTAGAGAAGGAAGGAGGAACGTTGCAAAGGTCTGTGGAGGTAGAACCAAATGTGCGAGGACTTCAACTCCAAACACCAGCAAAGAGGTGGCCATTGAAAGGGAATACCTCAAGGATTTCGAAGGAGTTGAGAGAGTAGTACAAGGATTTTACTACTAGGAAACAAGTGGATGATCTAATAAGCTAAGACAAACAAATTGGAGAAAGATGAATCTCCAAAGGAAGAGGAACAATCACCAGATGTCAGTAACTATGATAATAGGATGATGTTAGGGTCTCTGGTCCTAAACAGTGGAAAGTGGGCAACAGGTCAAGAAACGAAGAGGTACCCCGAGAAGTCTTTCAACTAGTTTTAGTGGTCAACGCTATTACAACACAGTGACAAGGAGTAGTGGAAAGCTTAAACTTCAAGAGAAGCTAATGTAGTATAAATGAAGTAAAGGAGGAAGTAAGTAGGTTAGAGGGGGTCTGAAAGGACGTCAAAAGTCAATAGCTTAAGAAGGAGAGGAGGCATGGTCGTTCACATATGACGATGCAGGAACCCTTATAGATAAATCATGTTACTGGAGAAGAGGGTACATAACCCTGGGGAGTTAGGCCGATGACAAGCCTTTAGAAGGAACAAGACAAGCAACGAGATAAATGATGTAGAGGGAAAGTTATGGTCTCAGTACGACTACCATTGGACGAGACGTGGAGGAAAGTGCCACCAAAGTCTAAAGCATGCCTGGTAGAAGACAATGGGGAGTCAATACATAAGAAAAGGCATGGAACGTGAGAGGGAATAACAGTTAGCTGGTAGATGACAGTACGAATAGAGAACCACTTCTTAGAAGTGCGTGAGTTGGATACCAAGATAACACCGAGTTAGAAGGAGGATAGTAGAGACCCTACAAACTACCCAGATCACAAAAGTTCAGGAGGATGTTGGGACCGTTGGAAGGGGTATGCAAGAGTTCACGATGATTTGTTATGGGATTGTCCTCTCTTAAATAGAGGGAACACCTAGCCACCTAGGGTACATGAGGGTTGACAGAAGGAGGAACCTCTGTAATAAGTTGGAACTAGAGGGCTAAGAGCTGGAGTTTCGGAAACAGTTGTAGGAGTAAGTCATTCAACCAACCGGGAATAGACAAGGAATTAGAACGTTTAATGGAAGTTCGAATAGATATTAGAGAATTTGAGGAGAAGTCTCAACGGTCGTAATAAAGAGAGTTTGCGTACAATACCAGGAAAGAGCAAGAAGGCTAGAGAAAGGTTGACGATATTTCAAGAAGTCAATTGGTCAAGTATCAGGTGGGATTTGCAAGTTTCTTTGTGCAAAATTATCGTTAAAATTGCTTAATGATGGGTGAACAATCTAGAAGTGGTACCGGACTTTGGGAAGTCGTAAGGAGCATAACTGTGAAGTGGCAATAGTGATGTCGTAGCGTGTATGGAGTCGAGGAAGGACATGAAAGTACCCAACGAATGAGTGGGAATATGCGTAAATGACTCTAGTTCAAGGAGCATGCAGGGATGAAGGAAGTGAGGAAGGGTCAAAGCAAGGATATGAAGGACAACAAGAAAGCATTAGGTTGATTACCAGTAGAGAACAATTGATCCATAGGAAGTCCATCGAGAAATTTCGGCCAATTGTAAGGTGGAATCGTGGTCGTCAAGAATAGTCAAAGGGAGAACCTTATAGGTCGAGATACATAAGTGAGAAGAGAATATGAGAACCTAGATGACTACATCGAGAACAAGGGACATCTAGAACTAGCGAGTAACGTCAAGGAGAAGAGTCATGAGTAAAGAAGTAATAAGGATATGAGTTTAGGGAATCTGATAGGGTACCCCAAAGTGAAGCCAAGATTGCCTATGCTGGTGAAAGGTGTCAATCTCTCGGGCAAGACTATATTGGATGGGGAAACTGTACGAGGAATTTCAGCTAGGGTCTAAGAGTAGCATAATGGATAGTACGAGAGTTTCAAATACAGGCGGCGACAAGAAAGTGCTAAGTTAGGCGCCAAGATTGGACAAGTAAGCCAAAGGGAAGGTCATGACTCTTGAAGGGGGTCATAAAGTTGTTAGCAAGCTAGAGAAAGATGCAAGGGATGCTTTTAAGGCATACAACAAGTAAGATTAGTAGTGTGAGGTTTCAGGGTAAAACAAGAAGTAACAAGGAGATGACCATTCAGTTGATGGCAAAAAGGAGGAGACGATGAATCTTGGAAGAAAGTAAGAGATTCAAAGTTATAAGGTACAAGGACCTAGGTGATATATGTGGTCAACCACATATGAGGTTACGTTAAGAGAGTTTTGCGATAAACAAGATGGAGGTTAAGCCGTTATTTGTAACCTCGGGATTGAAAGGGGTACTGAGAACATTAATAGGGATGTGTAGGGGATTTTCTCATGCTAAAGGTACCATTTTTGGTGAATCGGGCATCAAGAGTGCGTAATATGTGGAATTATCAAAGAGGAGAATAGCGAGGCCTATAAAGGGAGAAGAAGCGATACCTAGAAACCAACATCGGGGGTAATCATTAAGCAATTCAAACATTTGATACTAAGGAGAGTCATCAGCAGTCAAGATAGGGAGGACGAAGTTCAAGGTCTGGGCCTGTTACGAGCGAAAGTTACGACGAGTCATGACTTGAATAGGGCTGGCCAATAATTTATTTTCTTTAAGTTCTTAAGGAATCCAAAGTAGAGACCCAAGACAAATAGTTGAGAACAATATGAGCTACGAAGCCATTACAGCATTAGAGGCATTTAAGAAGGCAGAGTGCCATAGTGCCATGGACGCATTGAGCAAGTAACTAGCTTGAACAAGAGATTTATGAAAAATGGGTGAGTAATTAGTTGGCGAAGAACCACACGAATTGGAGGAAAGGGTTCATAGCTCAAGGTCGTACAAGGTAAAGGAAGTATACAACTCAGTAGTAGAAGGATTTCCTCAAGTGAGACCTTAAGTTGTCGAGGTCCACAAATTTCGAGGTCGAAATTTTTCTTAAGGAGGAGGGAAATGTTATATCCCAGTCGAGACAACCGCTATCAATTGCAAGGTATTTTAGGCCAAAGGCCAAGTACACAGTTCCAATTTCGGGGACGAAATTGTTTTTAAGGGGGGAAGAAATGTAACAACCCGAATTTTGGGTTCAGGTTCGACCAAAATACGCGAACGGTTGGATTAACGGTTACGTACTAAGGATTGCAACCGCGGATTAGGAATAATAATAATAATAATAATAATAATAATAAAATATAGAAAAGAGGCACGGGCCAAGTGGGCGCTCGGCCCTCATTGTTTTTCCATCACCCCCCAACACGCCAAGAACCCATCCGGATTCACTAAATGAAGAACCCCAACCCTAATCCCAGGTTCCACGCTTGATTCCCTTCGACTCTCTCCCTTCTCAGCAGCCGCTTCAACATTTTCCAGCCGCCATTCTTTTGCCCAGCATAATCACCGCCTAGCATCATCAACGCCCAGACCGCCTTTCCTTCTTGAGTTTGCTGCCGCCCGTACAAAGAGAAAAGCTCTCCCAAAAGGAAACCCAGACGCAACCACAGAGAAAGCAGAAAGCAGTCAGAGATGGGGAAATCCATCAGATCGAAGCGGGAGAAGAGGTTGAGAGCCATTAGAAGGGACATAATTCAACCCCTCTCCATCGGCCCAAAAAGGAAAATACGCCGCCCAACTTTTTCCTCTAGGTCGATCTCTGTACCTCTCCGTCCAGCTCTTCATCGCGGTACCACAATTATGGATGATCACCATCGTCTCAATGCCATGTGCAGGGGATTTTAATTGGAGAAAACTTGGATAAGGGGATATGATTTCCAATTATACTAGGGGTAAAGGATGGTGGACGAGTGCAAGGGAATTCAGATGAGCTAATGCAATTATTAGTGCATGGGTTACTTTGTTTCAAGGAAGTAGGTAGGTTGGCACGACCGTATGCGAGCAGCAGCTGTTAGCAAGGCACGGGAGGAGATAATTCACACAAGAAGAGGATGTGGTATCCCAGGTTTCCGGTTTGGATTCAGGCCATGATGAGATGTCACTTGTAAGGTGAGTGTAAAGGGGGTAAATTCTACGCCTTACGGTTTTTCAAGTATTTGCTTTGAGTATTTTTAAGTATTGATTTACGTGATGTGCGTGCAGTATTTGATTCATGTTTGATATTGCATGATTATGTTTGATGATATGTGCGATGGTTGAGCTATGATTTGAAGTGAATTGTGGATGAGTTATTTCTTACTTGAAGCTTGATGTCTATGAGTTAGTGTTAAAGTTTAAGAAACAAGTTCTTTTTAAAGAAGTAACTCACCTTCAAGAAGGTGAAGTCTTTTTAAGTGTTTTTAGTCACTAGCGCCAGTCCGTTGCCTTTTGAGACATTTTGAGATGGAGCAGCAGTTATGCTCTTGAGACTTTTAAGATGAGCAGCAGTTGTGCTCTTGAGAATCGTGGTGAAGAGCCACCACGATAAGTTTAAGATGTTAGGGGGATGAATCGTTACGACTTCCCTAACTAAGTTTAAGTTTAAGGAAAGCCTGAAGGGCTTCTCATACGTATGAGTTGGCAACCGGACTAGCTAGTGAGGGATCCCCGTGTCAGTCAAGTGTTTAAGTCAAGATTTGAGCTTTAAGAGAGGAGAGTAACTTCAACTCCCTCAAAGTTTAAGAGTTAAGATTTTAAGATTGGAAGTACAAACAACTTCCACTAGTCAAAGTTAAGTGTTTAAGTAAAGTACTCAAGTATTAGAAATATTAAAACGTAAGGGCGTAGACTGACCCCATCTCACTCACCAGTTTGACGAGCTAGAGAAGGAGCTAGAGGAGTAGTTAGTGAGCAGCAAGTTCGAGGGCAGCCAGCTAGAGGAGGGCAGTGCAAGCGTCACGGAGGATGCCTAGTTAAGATTTTCAGTAGCAGCAGCGGCATAGACTACCTAGTTATGTACAATTTATGATTATGAGTATAGACTGGAGATCAGTTTGAGATTTTAAAGTTTGAGTTTAATTTGCCCACGTGTTAGGGCTTTGCTTTGAACTACAAGTGTGTGTTTTCAGTATTTTATTTATGAAAATTTTTCTCGCTGAAATTTAAGGTTTGAGTATTTTATTTATCAAGGGCATTTTAGTAAAAGTAGTACCCGGCCGGGTTAGGGTGTTTCACTATTCTCCACCGATAAGGAAGTCTATTGATCCTATTCTCCACGGATGATAAGTCCATGCACCGATTAGGGCAAATTTATTTTCGGATGACATTTTTCATAATTTTTTGAGCGACGAAAGGCCAGTTTCTTTGGATTTTGAAGGCTACATATTACGAAATCGGCTTGAGGCTGTTCTTCAACGATCACTAAGTCTATTAAGCACCGATTTGGGCGGATTTAGTCTTATCAGTTTTTAGCATATTCCAAAGGGGTACCATCATAGATTTCAGGCGTTTTTCTGAAATGCCATTTTCTTTCGATTCTGGAGGCCACAGATCACGGAATCTGGCCAAGACTATTCTCCACCGATAACGAAGTCTATTGATCCTATTCCCGACGGATGATAAGTCCATTAAACACCGATTTTGACCAATTTATTTTTGGATGGCATTTTCATAATTTTTTGGGATACGAAGTCCATTTTCTTTGGATTTTGAAGGCTAGAGATCAACGATTCGGGCATGATGCTTTTCTTCAACGATGATCAAGGTTCTAAAAGGCGCTAGGCGTAAGGCAGGCGCTCGGCTCCTAACTTGCGCCTTGCCTGATTAGGCGTAGCCTAGGCGCGCCTAGACGTTCAGAGCATAAATGGAAAAAGTTCTCAAATATTTCCTGTTTTATGGAATAGTTTATATAATCCAAGTGCATATAAAATTAGCAATGCCTAGTTCTTAACAGTAAACACTTAACATAACAAATAACAAGCAAATAGTGACCACTTCCTAGAATCACAAGTTCATAAAATGTCGAAATACTAAACAATAGTCAATAAGTTCATAGGAAAATGTTCATTCTTCATCATCCAAGTAGGTCCGTCCAGCCACCACTTCATCTTCATCATCCTCAAAAGCAATCTCCTCACCATCCTCCTCCTCTTCCTCCTCTTCAGACTCTAATTCTTCATCATGGAGCTCTCTCACTCGTGTACTCCTGAGAAGCTCACTCTGTTCACCCGCCATTGCATCTGTAACAGTACTCGAGGGTTCACAATATGATTCCTCATCTTTATCTACGAATACATACATAGCATGGTCATCCCCTTCCCGTGTTTCTGATTTTCTAGGGCAAGAGGCAATTTTCTAATTTTCTAGGACAAAACGAAGAGTATTGGGTTTAACCGCCTAAGCTCGCCCAGGAACGCCCAGGCACGCCTTCTCTCCACTAGGCGCAAACTAAGCGCTATTCCTACCTACTAAGCGCTACCAGCGCCTTTTACAACGCGTATGGCCAAGTCAAGGCGATCCTCCACCGCCTAGCGCCTAATTGAGCCTAGGCGCGCCTTCTTGAACCCTAACGATGATTAAGTCCATTAAGTACCAATTTGGGTGGATTTAGTCTTTATCAATTTTTAGCAGATTCCAAAGGGGTACCATCATAGATTTCAGGCGATTTTTCCGAAATGCCATTTTTTTCGATTATGGAGCCTACAGATCACGGAATAAGGCTGAAGCTATTCTCAACCGATAATGCAGTCTATTGATCCTATTCTTGACGGATGGTAAGTCCATTAAGCACCGATTTGGGCCAATTTATTTTCGAATGGCATTCTCGTAATTTTTTGGGCAACGAAAGACCATTTTCTTTGGATTTTGAAGGCTTCAGATCATGGATTCGGCCTAAGGTTATTCTTCAACGACGATTAAGTCCATTAAGCATCAATTTTGCCGGATTTATTCCAAATCACTTTTTGGCTTATTCCAAAAGGGTACTATCAGAGATTTTGGACGATTTTTCTGAAATGCCATATTCTTTCGATTATGGAGGCTACAAATCTCGGAATCTGGACGAGGCTATTCTCCTCCAATAATGAAGTCTATTGATCCTATTCTCGACGAATGATAAGTCCATTAAGCACCGATTTGGGCCAATTTATTTTTGGATGGCATTTTCGTTATTTTTTGGTCGATGAAAGGCCATTTTCTTTGGATTTTGAAAGCTACAGATCACGGATTTGGAATTAGGCTATTCTTCAACGATGATTAAGTCCATTAAGCACCGATTTAGGCGGATTTATTTCGTGTTAATTTTTGGCAGATTACAAAGGGGTACCATAATAGATTTCGTGTGATTTTTGCAAAATGTCATTTTCTTTCGATTCTTGAGGCTACAGATCACGGAATCAGGCCTAGGGTATTCTCCACCTATAATACAGTCTATTAATCCTATTCTCGACGCATGATAAATACATTAAGCACCTATTTGGGCCAATTTGTTTTAAGATGGAAATTCGTAATTTTTTGGTCGACGAAATGCCATTTTCTTTTGATTCTGAATACTACAGATAACTGATTCGGCCTGAGGCTATTCTACAATGACTATTAAATCCATTAAAAACTGATTTGGGTGGATTTATTCCGGGTCTAATTTGGCAGATTCTGGGGGCTACAGATCACGGAATCAGGCCGAGGCAATTCTCAACAGATAATGAAGTATGTTGATCCTATTTTCGACGAATGATAAGTCCATTAAGCACCAATTTGGGGCAATTGATTTTCAGATGGACTTTTCATAAATTTTTGGGCAACGAAAGGCCATTTTCTTTTGGATTTTGAAGGCAACAGATCACGGATTCCCCCTGAGGCTATTCTTCAACGATGATTAAATCCATTAAGCCCCAATTTCGATTCTGGAGGCCACAGATCACAGAATTAAGCCGAGACTATTCTAAACCGTTAATGAAGTATATTGATCCCATTCTCGAAGATTGATAAGTCCATTAAGCACCGATTTGGGCCAATTTATTTTTAGATATCATTTTCGTAATTGTTTAAGCGACGAAAGGTCATTTTCTTTGGTTTTGAAGGCTACATATCACGGATTTGTCGTGAAGCTATTCTTCAACGATGATTAAGTCCATTAAGCACCAATTGGGGAGGACTTATTCCAAGTTACTATTTGGCAGATTCCAAAGGTGTACCATCACAGATTTTGGGAGATTTTAGGTAGATTCCAAAAGGGTACCATCACAGATTTCGGGCGATTTTTCCGAAATACCATGTCCTTTCGTTTCTGGAGGCAACAGATCACGGAATAGGGAAAAGGCTATTCTCCACCAAGAATGAAGTCTATTAATCCTATTCTCCACGGATGGTAAGTCCATTAAGCACTGATTTGGGCCAATTTATTTTTGGATAACATTTTTGTAATTTTTGGGCTACAAAATGCCAGATTCTTTGGATTTTGAAGGCTATAGATCACAGAAGGCGACGAAATGCCATTAACCACCGATTTGGGCAGATTTATTCCGGGTCAATTTTTGGTAGATTCCAAAGGGCGACCACTACAGAATTCGGGCGATTTTTCCTAAATGCCTTTTTCTTTCAATTCTGGAGGCTACAGATCACGGAATCAAGCCGAGGCTATTCTCCATCGATAAGGAAGCCTATTGATCCTATTCTCCATGGATGATAAGTAAATTAAACATCGATTAGGACCAATTTATTTCAGGATGGCATTTTCGTAATTTTTTGGTCACCGAAAGGCCATTTTCTGGATTTTGAAGGCTACATATCACGGATTCGGCGTGAGACTATTCTTCAACGATAATTAAGTCCATTAAGCACCGATTTTTGCGGATTTATTCATGGTGAATTTTTGGCAGATTCAAATGGGGTACCATCACAGATTTCATGCCATTTTTTCCGAAATGTCATTTTTCGATTTTGGATGCTATAGATCACAGAATCAGGCCGAGGCTATTCTCCGCCGATAATGAAATCTAGTGATCGTATTCTCCACCGATGATAAGTCCATTAACGACCGATTTGGGACAATTTATTTTCGGATGGCATTTTCCTAATTTTTTGGCCGACGAAATTCTATTTTCTTTGGATTTTGATGGCTACATATCACGAATTCGGCCAGATGCTATTCTTAAACGATAATTAAGTCCATGAAGCACCGAATTGGGCGTATTTATTTCGGGTCAATTTTTGGCAGATTCAAAATGACATTTTTCCGAAATGCCACTTACTTTCGATTTTGGAGGTAACAGATCACGAAATCAGGCTGAGGCTATTCTCCACCGATAATGAAGTCTATTAATCCTATTCTCCACGGATGGTAAGTCCATTAAGCACCAATTTGGGTCAATTTGTTTTCGGATGGCACTTTCATCATTTTTTGGGCGACGAAATTCTAATTTTTTTGGATTTTGAAGACTACATATCACGGATTCGGCCTAAGGCATTCTTCAACGATAATTAAGTCCATTAAGCACCGATTTGGGCCAATTTATTTTCGGATGACATTTTGTAATTTTTTGGGCGACGAAATGTCATTTTCTTTTGATTTTGAAGGCCAGAGATTATGGATTCGACCTTTTGTATTCTTAAACGATGATTAAGTACCTTAAGCACCGATTTAGGTGGATATTTTCCTGGTCAATTTTTCGCAGATTCCAATGAGGGACCACCCCAGATTTCGAGCGATTTTTCGAAATGCCATTTTCTTTCGATTCAGGAGGCTACAGGATCAAGGAATCAGGCCGAGGCTATTCTTCACCGATAATGAAGTCTATTAATCCTATTCTCCACGGATGGTAAGTCCATTAAACACCGATTTGGACCAATTTATTTTCGGATGACATTTTTGAAAATTTTTGGGCGAGGAAATGCAATTTTCTTTTGATTTTGAATGCTACAGATCACGGATTCGGCCTTAGGCATACTTCAACGATGATTAAGTCCATTAAGAACTGATTTAGGCGGATTTCTTCCGGGTCAATTTTTGGCAGATTCCAACGGGGGACCATCACATATTTCGGGCGATCTTTCCGAAATGTCATTTTCTTTTGATTCTAGAGGCTACTGATCACAGATTCATGTCGAGGCTATTCTCCACCGATAATGAAGTCTATTGATCCTATTCTCCACAGTTGATAAGTCCATTAAGCACCGATATGAGCCAATTTATATTCGTATGGAATTTTAGTAATTTTTGGGGGATGAAAGTCCATTTTCTTTGGATTTTGAAGGCTACAGATCACGGATTCGCCCTGAGGCTATTCTTCAACGATGGTTAAGTCCATTAAGCACCCAATTGGGCGGATTAATTTAGGGTCGATTTTAGGTAGATTCCAAAGGAGTACCATCACAGATTTCGGGCGATTTTTCCGAAATACAATTTCCTTTCGATTCTGGAGGCAACCGATCACGGAATAGGGATAAAGCTATTCTCCACCGAGAATGAAGTCTATTAATCCTATTCTCCACAGATGGTAAGTCCATTAAGCACTGGTTTGGGCCAATTTATTTTTGGATGACATTTTTGTAATTTTTGGGCGACGAAATGCCATTTTTTTTGGATTTTGAAGGCTACAGATCACAGATTCGGCCTTAGAAATTCCAGATCAATTTTTGGCAGATTCCAAAGGGCGACCACTACAGAATTCGTGCGATTTTTCCTAAATGCCATTTTCTTTCGATTCTGGAAGCTACAGATCACGGAATCAGGCCGTGGCTATTCTCCACAGATATTGAAGTCTATTGATCCTATTTTTCACGGATGATATGTTCATTAACCACCAATATGGGCCAATTTATTTTCGGATGACATTTTTGTAAATTTTTGTGCGACGAAAGCCCATTCTCTTTGGATTTTGAAGGCTACAGATCACGGATTCGTCCTAAGGCTATTCATCAACGATGATTAAGTTCATTAAGCACCAAATTGGGCGAATTTATTCCAAGTCTATTTTTGACAGATTCCAAAGGGGTAACCATCACAAATTTTGGGCGATTTTTCCGAAATGTCGTTTTCTTTCGATTCAGGAGGCTACAGATCAAAGAATCAAGCCGAGGCTATTCTCCATCGATAAGGAAGCCTATTGATCCTATTCTCCACAGATGATAAGTCAATTAAACACCGATTAGGGCCAATTTATTTCAGGATGACATTTTCGTAATTTTTCGGTCGACGAAAGGCCATTTTCTTTGGATTTTAAAGG
Source organism: Linum tenue (assembly GCA_946122785.1). NCBI lineage: Eukaryota > Viridiplantae > Streptophyta > Magnoliopsida > Malpighiales > Linaceae > Linum > Linum tenue. The sequence goes on along the minus strand of CAMGYJ010000006.1, from coordinate 3,272,264 downwards.
CTACATATCATGGATTCGACGCGAGGCTATTATTCAATGATAATTAAGTCCATTAAGCACCGATTTTTGCGGATTTTTTCATGGTCAATTTTTGGCAGATTTCAATGGGGTACCATCACAGATTTCATGCAGTTTTTTTTCGAAATGTCATTTTTTTTATTTGGGATGCTATAGATCACAGAATCAGGCCGAGGCTATTCTCCACTGATAATTACGCCTATTGATCGTATTCTCCACCGATGATAAGTCAATTAAGCACCGATTTGGTTCAACTTATTTTCGGATGGCACTTTCCTAATTTTTTGGCCGACGACATTCAATTTTCTTTGGATTTTGATGGCTATAGATCACGAATTCGGCCAGATGCTATTCTTAAACGATGATTAAGTCCATGAAGCACCGAATTGTGTGTATTTATTTCGTGTCAATTTTTGGCAGATTCAAAATGAAATTTTTCTGAAATGCCATGTTTTTCGATAATGAAGTCTATTAATACTATTCTCCACGGATGGTAAGTCAATTAAGCACCAATTTGGGCCAATATATTTTCGGATGACATTTTTGTAATATTTTGGGCGATGAAATGCCATTTTCTTTTGATTTTGAAGGCTACAGATCACGGATTCGGCCTTAGGCATTATTCAACGATAATTAAGTCTGTTAAGCACCGATTTGGCCGGATTTATTCCGAGTCAATTTTCGGCAGATTCCAATGGGGGACCACCACAGATTTCAGGCGATTTTTCCGAAATGCCATTTTCTTTCGATTTAGGAGGCTACAGATCAAAGAAATGTCGAGGTTGTTCTCCACCGATAAGTAAGTCTATTGATCCTATTACCCACGGATGATAAGTCAATTAGGCACTGATTAGGGCCAATTTATTTTTGGATGACTTTTTTGTAATTTTTGGGCGACGAAAGGCCATTTTCTTTGGATTTTGAAGGCTACATATCACGGATTCGGCCTGAACCTATTATACAACGATGATTAAGTCCATTAAGCACCAATTTGGGTGGATTTATTCATGGTGAAGTTTTGGCAGATTCCAAAAGGGTACCATTACAGATTTCAATTGATATTTCCGAAATCATTTTCTTTCGATTCTGGATGCCACAGATCACGGAATCAGGCCGAGGCTACTCTCCACCAATAATGAAGTCTAGTGATCGTATTCTCCATGGATGATAAGTCCATTAAGCACCGATTTGTGCCAATTTATTTTCGGATGGCATTTTCATAATTGTTTGGGTGATGCAAGTCCATTTTCTTTGGATTTTGAAGGCTACAAATCACGGATTCGGCCTGAGGCTATTCTTCAACGATGATTAAATCTATGAATCACCGAATTGGGCGGATTTATTCTGGGTAAATTTTTGGCAGATTCCAAAGGGGTACCCTCACAGATTTCGGGCGATATTTCCGAAATCCCATTTTCTTTCGATTTTGGAGGCTACAGATCGCGGAATCAGGCTAAGACTATTCTCCACATATAATGAAGTCTATTGATCCTATTTTACACAGATGATAAGTCCATTAAGCACCGATTTGGGCCAATTTATATTCGGATGGCACTTTCATAATTTTTTGGGCGATGAAAGCCCATTTTCTTTGGATTTTGAAGGCAACCGATCACGGATTCAGCCTGAGGCTATTCTTCAACGATGATTAATTCCATTAAGCAACGACTTGGGTGGATTTATTTCGGGTAAATTTTTGCACGATTCCAAAGGGTTACCATCTCAAATTTTGGGTTATTTTTCTGAAATGCATTTCTTTCGATTCTGTAGCCTACAGATCATGGAATCAGGCACAGACTATTCTTCTCCGATAATCAAGTCTATTGATCCTATTCTCCTCGGATGATAAGTCCATTAAGCACCGATTTGGGGCAATTTATATTCGGATGGCAATTTCGTTATTTTTGGGCGACGAAAGGCCATTTTCTTTGGATTTTGAAGGCTACATTTCACGGATTCGGCCTGATGCTATTCTTCAATGATGATTAAGACTTTCAAGCACCGATTTGGGCCGATTTATTCATGGTGTATTTTTGGCAGATTCCAAAATGTTACCATCACATATTCAGGTGATTTTTCCAAAATATCATTTTCATTCGATTCTGGATGCTACAGATCACGGAATGAGGCCGAGGCTATTCTCCACCGATAATCTAGTCTATTGATTGTATTCTCCACAGATGATAAGTCCATTAAGCACTGATTTGTGCCAATTTATTTTCGGATGGCATTTTCATAATTGTTTGGGCGAGGCAAGTCCATTTTCTTTGGATTTTGAAGGCTGCAGATCACGGATTCGGCATGAGGCTATTCTTCAACGATGATTAAATCTATGAATCACTGAATTGGGCGGATTTATTCTGGGTCAATTTTTGGCAGATTCCAAAGGGTTACACTCACAGATTTCGGGCGATTTTTCCGAAATGCCATTTTCTTTTGATTTGGGAGGCTACAGATCGCGGAATCAGGCCGAGGCTATTCTCCATTGATAATGAAGTCTATTTATCTTAAACTACACGGATGATAAGTCCAATAAGCACTGATTTGGGCCAATTTATTTTCAAATGCCATTTTCGTAATTTTTCGGGCGACGAAAGGCCATTTTCTTTGGATTTTGAAGGCTATAGATCACGGATTCAGCCTGAGGCTATTCTTCAACGATGATTAAGTCCATTAAGCACCGACTTGGGTGGATTTATTTCGGGTCAATTTTTGCAAGATTCCAAAGGGCTACTATCACAAATTTTGGGTGATTTTTCCGAAATGCCATTTCTTTCGATTCTGCAGCCTACAGATCATGGAATCAGGCAGAGACTATTCTCCACCGATAATCAAGTCTATTTATCGTATTCTTCACGGATGATAAGTCCATTAAGCACCGATTTGGGCCAATTTATTTTCGGATGGCATTTTTGTTATTTTTTGGGGGACGAAAGGTCATTTTATTTGGATTTTGAAGGCTACTGATCACGGATTTGGACTGATGCTATTCTTCAATGATGATTAAGTCCATTAAGCACCGAATTGGGCCGATTTATTCCCGGTCAATTTTTGGCAGATTCCAAAGGGGTACCAACATAGATTTCGTGAGATTTTCTCGAGATGCCATTTTCTTTCGATTCTGGAGGCTACTAATCATAGATTCGGCCTTAGGCATTCTTCAATGATGATTAAGTCCAGTAAGTATCGATTTAGGGGGATTTATTCTGGGTCAATTTTTGGTAGATTCCAAAGGGGGACCATCATAAATTTTAGGTAATTTTTTCTAAATTTCATTTTCTTTCGATTCTGGAGGCTACAGATCACGGATTTATGCCGAGGCTATTCTCCACAGATAATAAAGTCTATTGATCCTATTCTCCACGGATGATAAGTCCATTAAGCATCGAATTGGGCCAATTTATTTTCAGATGACATTTTTGTTATTTTTTGGGCGACGAAAGTCCATTTTCTTTGGATTTTGAAGGCTACAGATCACAGATTCGGCCTGAGGCTATTCTTAAATGATGGTTAAGTCCATTAAGCACCGACTTGGGTGGATTTATTTCGGGTCAATTTTCGGTAGATTCCAAAGGGGTATCATCACATATTTCGGCTGATTCTTCCGAAATTCCATTTCTTTCGATTCTGGATCCTACAAATCACGGAGTCTGGCCGAGGGTATTCTATTACGATAATCAAGTCTATTGATCCTATTCTCCACGGATGATAAGTCCATTAAGCACCAATTTGGGCTAATTTATTTTCGGATGGCATTTTCGTTATTTTTTGGGCGACGAAAAGCAATTTTCTTTGGATATTGAAGGCAACAGATCACGGATTCAGCCTGAGGCTATTTTTCAACGATGATTAAGTCCATGAAGCACCAAATTGGGCGGATTTATTTCGGGGCAATTTTCGCTAGATTCCAAAGGGGTATCATCACAGATTTCTGATGATTTTTCCGAAATGCCATTTTCTTTCGATTCTGGAGGCTACAGATCAGTGAATAAGGCTGAGGCTATTCTCCACTGATAATGAAGTCTATTGATCCTATTCTCCACGGATGATAAGTCCATTAAGCACCAATTTGGGCAAATTTATATTTCGATGGCACTTAAATAATTTTTTGGGCGACAAAATTCTATTTTCTTTGGATTTTGAATGCTATAGATCACATATTCGCCCTGAGGCTATTCGTCAATGATGATTAAGTCTATTAAGATCTGATTTGGGTGGATTTATACCGAGTCAATCGCCCCAAAATCTACGATGGTACCCCCCACTGGACTTTGGCAAAAATTGAACCGGAAGAAATCCAACCAAATTCTACTTAATGGACTTAATAGTTGTTGAAGAATAGGCTCAGGCAGAATCCGTGATCCGTAGCCTTTAAGATTCAAGGAAAATGGCCTTTCAAAAAAAATCGGCCAACGAATTACGAAAATGCCATCCCAAGCTAAATTGGCCCAATTCTGTGCTTAATGGACTTAATAATCGTAGGAGAATATGATCAATACACTTCACTATTAGTGGAGAATAGCCTCGAGCTGAATTCGTGATCTGTAGCCTCCAAAATCAAAGAAAATGAAATTTTGGAAAAATCACCTGAAATCTATGATAGTACCCCTTTGGAATCTGCCAAAAATGTGCCCTCAAGAAATCCGTCCAAATCTGTGATTAATGGACTTCATTGTCGTTGGAGAATGGACCCTAAATCCGTCAAAATCGTTCAAAGAATTACGAAAATGTCATCCCAAAATAAATTTGAAAATCATTGCTTAATGGACTTTATCATCGGTGGAGAATATGATCAATAGACTTCACTGTCAATGGAGAATAGCCTCGGGCTGAATTCAAGATCTATAGCCTCCAAAATCAAAGAAAATGAAATTTTGGAAAAATCGCCCGAAATCTGTGATGGTAACCTCTTGGAATCTGCCAAAGATGGACCCGGAAGAAATCCGCTCAAATCTGTGCTTAATGCACTTAATCGTCGTCAAATAATAGCATCAGGCCGATCCCGTGATTTGTAGCCTTCAAAATCCAAGAAAAATGGCTTTTCGAAGAAAAAAAATCGCCCAAAGAGCTACGAAAATGCCATCCCAAAATAAATTGGACAATTTGTGCTTAATGGAATTAATCATCGGTGGCGAATAGGATGAATGGACTTCACTATAGTGGAAAATAGCCTCTGGCGGAATCCGTGATCTATAGCCTTAAAAATCGAAAGAAAATGAAATTTCGGAAAAATGCCCCAAATCTGTGATTGTGGACTCATACAAAGATATTGAGTAGACGGTTGATGTATCAGACTCTACCCTATCTTTCGTAGCATGCATTCCCATCCGTGTCGCAACTGATTCGGTAAGCTACGTGTCCGGTGCACGGAGAACTACCTTCGGTACCCAAAACTTACTCGTGGCAACCTTCCGGCCGCCCAATGACCTATAACGCTAGTCAATACTCCCACTGGGGCTAGAAAGTAAGCCCCACAACCCAAAGCAGCGAAGAACAAATAAAATTTGCTATAAAAGCCGGCTAACGGGGGTATTCCTGCGTATGAGAACATAGTAATGGAGAAGGTAATAGCCGAAATAGGAATCGTTTTGGCTAGAGCGCCTAAATCCACTATATATTTGACACGGGTTTGCCGTAATGCTAAAACTACGTCATTAATGCATAAATAAAGATACCAATTAGTAGTGATTGGATTCCTTCTATAGTTCCACATGAGAAACCAGTACGAATATAACCTACATGTCCAATTGAACTATGAGCTAGAAGTCTTTTTACTTTCGTTTGGGCCATGGCGGCCAGTGCTCCTAAGATCATAGAAGCAATGCTACAAAAAAAGAATATTTTTTGCAATGTAGCTCCATAGGAACCATAAATAGAAACACGTGAAATATTAGCAGAAATAGATATTTTAGGTGCAATAGAAAGGAATGCAGTAACCGGGGTGGGCGAACCCTCATAGATATCAGGTGCCCACATATATAGAGCCAAAAGAGATATGGAGAGGGGAAGGGGATTTTATTCGGGGCTCGAGAGATGGAATAGATAGGGCCCCACAATTTTTTAATTCACCGCGGAGGAATTAACACAAAAGGGAACGAGGAATTTTCAATGAAAAAAGTGGTCTCTGAACCGAACGTGAAAGTTGTTTTCCATCAGACGGCTGTTCCCATAACTCCACTCTCGACTTGGATTATATATCCAAAAAGTTCCGGTCTCGGCCATTCCACACGCTGCCTAGCGGAGGCGTGGTTATCTGAAGTGGATTCTCTCTTTTATAGTAGATGCCGAACCTCCTGCCCCATTGACTAAGAAAGGGGCGGGCCCAGAAGCTACATGGACCCCTTCCTTTCTGTTTTTGCCAGAGCTTTCCGGGGCCGAGCCAGAATTCTCCCTAAAAAAGGGCAGCCCGAAGGGTGCTATCCCAATAGGCCGGCGGGCGGAACGAGGGAGGATACGATAATCATACTACCGCGGTCGAAAAAGCATGTTCCCTTCAGATAACACGCACCGTAGACCATCCTCGACCTTCTTCATTTTTGATGAAAAAGAAGAAAAAATGTCAATTTTTGAAAGCCTTTTCCTTCCCCCGCCGCGTCTCCCCTCCTTCGTCGAGCCTTTCCTTTAATGGTTGGGGGAAGCATTCCCTTATCTGAACTTGGCGAGCATTCTTTCCAGCCTTATTCAAATAAATAGGGGGTGTTGTTTGGTTTCAACATAGGCTCAGCCATGATTTGAAGATCCTAGCTACGCCATGCGTTCAATACAAAATCTGGAAAGCTACAGGGATGACAAAAAGAGGGTGCTTTCCTATGTTGCACTGAAAAAAGAAGGACCTAAGAGAAGAATGTTTTCTCTTAGGTTACTTCCTCCCACACCCCTTTACTAATAAGGGAAAGAAAGCGCCCGACCCGCGTTAGAGGGGAAGATTAGCAAAACGAGAAAAGACAGAGGGAGGGGAGCAGCATCTTATTCTTTTCGCGAGAACTTCCAGATAAGAAAAGCATTTGGGACGGGCTCAGCGTTCATTTTGTTGACAGAAAGGATCAAATCCATTTTTGGCACCCAATAAAAAATTCTTTCTACTTGATTCATAGATAGAAGAAATGATTGATAGACAAAAGATAGATGAACGAGATATCTTTTTTTGTCGAAAAAACAAAGAGGAATAGAAAAACCTTTGTCTATGTATCCTTTCTTTATCATCTTCCGATTCTTTTTTCTATCGTTATATCTGCTCTCTCTAAAAAAAATGGAGAGAGAAAGAGCAGACTTGTTCCAACCCTATATCCAACATCAATTCATATCTATTGATAGGAAGATCTTCGTCAAATACTCGACTTTGCCCTATTTTAGGAATTCCTCATATCCAAGGCAGAGGCAGCTTACCACAAGGACCCCACCCCATACGACTACTTGGGGGGGGGGGGGGGGTTGTTCGCCTTTTGAATCAAAGAAAGTAAGTAGTAGGGCTACCCCCTTTGGAATCTGCCAAAAATGGACTCGGAAGAAATCCTCCTAAATCCGTGCTTAATGGACTTAATCGTCGTTGAAAAATAACCTCAGGCCGAATCAGTAATATGTAGACTTCAAAATCTAAGGAAAATGGCCTTGCGAAAAAAAAAATCTGCCAAAGAATTACTAAAATGCCATCCCAAAATAAATTGGCCAAATTTTGTGCTTAATGGACTTAATCATCGATGGAGAATAGGATCGATAGACTACACTAGCAGTGAAGAATAGCCTAGGGCTAAATCCATGATCTGTAACCCGCAAAATCGAATGAAAATTATATTTCGGAAAAGTCGCCCGAAATCTGTGATGGTACCACTTTTGAACCTGTTAATAATGGATCTGGCAGAAATCTGCCCAAATCCGTGCTTAATGGACTTAATCGTCGTTGAAGAATAGCCTCAGGCCGAATCCGTGATCTGTAGCCTTCGAAAAAAATCGCCCAAGGAATTACGAAATTAACATCCCAAAATAAATTGGCCCAATTCTATGCTTAATGGACTTTATCATCCGTGGAGAATAGTCTCGGGGTGAATCAATGATCTGTAGACTCCAAAATTGAAAGAAAATTACATTTCGAAAAACTCGCCCAAAATATGTGATGGTACCGTACGCCATTTTGAATCTGCAAAAAATGGACCCAGAAGAAATCCGCCCAAATTCGTGTATAATTGACTTAATCATCGTTGAAGAATAGCCTTAGGCCGAATCCGTGATCTGTAGCTTCAATGTCCGAGGAAAATGGCCTTTCTGAAAAAAAAAATCAATCCAAGAATTACGAAAATGCAATCCCAAAATAAATTGGATCAATTATGTGCTTAATGAACTTACTCATTGGTGGAGAATAGGATCAATAGACTTCACTATCGGTGGAGAATAGCATGTGGCTGAATTCTTGATATGTAGCCTACAAAATCGAAAGAAAATGGCATTTCGGAAAAATCGCTCAAAATCTGTGATGGTACACCTTTTGGAATCCGGAAAAAATGGACCCGGAAGGAATCCGCCCAAATCTTGCTTAATGTACTAAACCGTCGTTGAATAATAGCCTCATGCCGAATCCGTGATCTGTAGCCTTCAAAATCCACGAAAAGAGCCTTTTGAAAAAAATCACCAAAAGAATTACGAAAAACATCATCCCAAAATAAATTGGCACAATTCTGTGCTTAATGGATTTAATCATCGATGGAGAATAGTATCAATAGACTTCACTATCGGTGGAGAATAGCCTCGGGCTGAATTCGTGATCTGTAGCCTCAAAAACCAAAAGAAAATGGTATTTCGGAAAAATCGCCAATGGGCCTATTTCTAGGTTTAATGGACTTAATTATTAGTAGAGAATAGGATCAATAAACTTCACTATAGATGGAGAATAGCCTCGAGGTGAGTCTGTGATCTGTAGCCTTTAAAATCGAAATAAAATGACATTTCGGAAAAATCTTCCAAAATTTGTAATGGTACCACTTTGGAATCTACCAAATGTGGACCCGGAAGAAATTCGCCCAAAATCGTGTTTAATGGACTTCATCGTTGTCGAAGAATATCCTCAGCCTGAATCTGTAATATGTGGCCTTAAAAATCCAAGAAAAATGGCCTTTCGAAAAAAAATGCCCAAAGAATTACGAAAATGCCATCACAAAATAAATTTGCCTAATTATGTGTAAATGGACTTATTCATTAGTGGAGTATAGGATCAATAGACTTCACTATCGGTGGAGAATAGCCTCGTGTTGAATCCATAATCTGTAGCCTCAATAATCAAAAGAAAATGCCATTTCGGAAAAATCGCATTAAATCTGTTATGGATCCCTTTTGGAATCTGCCAAAAGTTGACCTGGAAGAAATCCTCCCAAATGCGTGCTTAATGGACTTAATTGTCGTTGAATAATAGCATCAGACCGAATCCGTGATATGTAGTCTTCAAAATCCAAAGAAAATGGCCTATCGAAACAAACTTGCCCAAAGAATTACGAAAATGCCATCCCAAAATAAATTGGCACAGTTCTGTGCTTAATGGACTTAATGATCGCAGGGAATAGGAATAATAAACTACACTATCGATGGAGAATAGCCTCGGACTGAATCCGTGATCTATAGCCTCCAAAATCGAAAGAAAATGGCATTCCGGAACAATCTCCCAAAATTTGTGATGATACCCCTTTGGAATTTACCAAAAATGGACACTGAAATAATCAGCCAAAATTCGTGCTTGATGGTCTTAATCTTCGTTGAAGTATAGCCTCACGCCAAATCCGTGATTTGTAGCCTTCAAAATCCAAAGAACATGGCCTTTCGAAACAAAATCTCCCAAAGAATTATGAAAATGCCATCCAAAAATAAATTGGACTAATTTTGTGCTTAATGGACTTAATCATCAATGGAGAATAGGATCAATAGACATCACTATCGGTGGAGAATAACCTCGAGGTGAATCCGTGATCTGTAGCTTTTAAAATCGAAAGAAAATGGCATTTCCGAAAAATCGACCGAAATCTGTGATGGTACCCTTTGGAATATGCCAAAAATGGATCTAGAAGAAATCCGCCCAAATCCGTGCTTAATGGACTGAATTGTCGTTGAAAAAATTGCCTCAGGCTGAATCCGTGATCTGTCTCCTTCAAAATCCAAGGAAAATGGTATTTCGAAAAAATTTGACCGAAAGAATTAAGAAAATGCTATCCCAAAATAAATTGGCACAATTCTAAGCATAATAGACTTAATTATCGGTGGAGAATAGGATCAATAGACATCACTATCGGGGAAGAATAGCCTCGGGTTGAATCCGTGATCTGTAGCCTCCGAAATCGAAAGAAAATGGCATTTCGGAAAAATCGCTCGATATTTGTGATGGTACCCCTTTGGAATCTACCGAAAGTGAACCCAAAAACTTGACACGCTAAAACACAACACCAAACTGCGACCAAGTGTAATCGCAGTCCGGAAATGCAGTAACAGGCAAGTTCTAATGTCAACCCGGGGTCTAGATCTACTGCCTACTCCGTGAATATCTATTATCTAGCCAACTAAGTCAAGTGATTATTGATTTAAGTAAAAGCAGTAAGAAAGCAGGAAATGGTTCGGTTTTCTGAAGCAAAGGAAGAGTCACTCGGGAATGAGTCCCCCTAGCTCCTTAGTTAGGTTCCAGTTGTGATTACTTTTGGTTGCTTTAGTGCTAATTATACTGCGGAAGATCCGACAGTAGCTTGGAATCTCTTAAGCTGACCAAGCCCTCTCAGTCCAACTACCCGGCAGACGACTAGTCTTCACCAGGATAGAAAGCCGAAGCTATGAACAGAGAACTCCACCACTGGAATTAGATTCCAGTACAAAGCAGTGAATCGACTAACTCTCGTATAATCGATTCACTACTACCAATTGAAGAAGCTCTAACAACCTAATCAGATTTTATCTATCTCAGGTTGCAGCAGAAATCAATAAAAGGTGATCAGACTTTAATTGACTCATTCAAAACACTTCAATCGATTATAATCAAGCAATATCACAATCCAAACGTAATTACAATCAAGATTCCTAACACATGGAACTAGGGTTCTTCATACCCAAGTGAGAGAGAGTTCTACTCCATAGAGAGAGAGAGAGGAAAACAGAATACAAAGCAGTCATACTCATAACAATGGGAAGAATCTGCTCTGGGATGATGATTTTCACTCCTATGATGATCTCCAAGCTCGATTTGATGAAACCCAGCTCCAAGATCGCTTCTAGGATGTGTTCTTCGCACTTTCTCTCTCTAGGGCTCTGTTTTTGCCCCAAAAAGTCGACTCCCTCTCCTTTGGCTCGAATCTGCCTCAAAAACCCGATTCTGGGCGAATTACTGGCTGAATTACGGTCGTAATCATTGTCTGCCCGTAAATCGCCAAAAACGCGCGTTTTACTTAGCTCTGAGGAAGGGAATTACGGTCGTAATTTCCCAATTACTGCCAGTAATTACTTAATTACGATCGTAATTAATGTGACTCTTGCCCGTAATTGACTCTGCGACAGGAAATCTGGGGAATTAGGCTCGGCATTGCAATTACGGGTAAGACAGGAGCAATTACGACCGTAATTGGTCAAGGTCTGCCCGTAATTCTCATCTTGAACCGCCAAATGACCTCCAAATGACCCGAAACTTGCGCCCATACACCTCTTTACTTGCTAGGACCTGAAATACGACAAAACAACACTACCTAGCGTAAAATAGGCCAAGGAACAACAAATTCGAGCTAAAATGGTCAGGGAACAAGAGTGAAAACATGTGCAAAGACGACGCTATCATATTCCCCCACACTTAACCGTTTGCTTGTCCCCAAGCAAACCAAGTCAGATATAGGGTAAGCTCGAAACATCTCAATCATGCAACCCTTGGGGACATATCACATAGGCACGAAACATGGGAATCACACTGGCTTTCAAACATCAACACATGAACAACTTTAATCACAACCTGGGCAACCACCACAGAGGACATTCGAGTGCAGCAAAATCGAGTAAAGGAGGAGTCTCCCTTCTGTTCATCAACCAACATAGACTTGACTCAACCACTTACTCAAGACAGTCACCTCATGCACAAAACTCAAGATATCAGAATTGAGACCGAGCAATCTAGGTTCTCACCGGGGTAAAAGAGTATAGAGAATATGAGAAAATGAATCGCTCACTCTCGACCAGTGGGGTCAGGACAATTTGATGCAAAAATGCGCATGCTTATTCTCTCAATCCCTAACGTCTCTTCACCATGAATGCAGCCTCTAAATAAAAGAGTTCACATAAATGGGTGTCATCACTAACTAATCCGGAGGTCTTAGAAACAGGTTCAAATGACTGGCTAGGGTCTTGGACATGGGGAAAAGGCCTTTTAGGTGGTGGAAGTATTCATAGCACAAGGTTCCACAATTCCAAACCCAACACAATCACAGCCAATCAAACCACTTACTTTCTTTCTGTCATTCTACATTACTCAAATTCTTTTAGAGCAAAAGAGCGAAGGAGGTCACGAAAATGTTAGTATTTCCAAGCCAGACTGCTAAGAAACACTACTTAATGGGCACTATTCAGATTTTTGGTGGTGCCAATATGATCAAACAGCAGTGCTTGGAGCCCTCAAATCTCGAGATTTGGACAGCGGACTAGGCTCCAAGCACACATTTATACATTCCAATGAATACAAAGAACCCCCCCCCCCCCCCCCCACACCCCACACTTAAATGTGACAGTTTCCTCAATGGAGCAGAGGGAAGGGGAACGATGTTACCGTGAAACAGTGGTTAGGAACGGTGACTGGAGGGCGGACCAGTCAATAGCAGAGGACTGGACAAGGACCAGTCCAACGGGTACAGAGCTAGAGTCAGCAAAACACACACACATAGGGTGAAAGAAACCATAGTTCCAAGTCTATAATCCAAACAAACAGGACAAGAGAAAAGGAAACACAATACGGAGTCTCAGTCTGGAAAGAAAGACAAAGGCAGAGCCAGCTTAGTTCTCATCGCCTCCATCGCCAGCTGGAGGCGGGTAGAAATCCTCATGCCCCGGGGACGCCTCCCAAGGGTAGCTAACAGCAGCAGGGTCCATGTCCTAGTAGCTCATCATGTAATGCTGAGCCGAAATGATGCGGCGGCGACCTTCGCGCTCACGGTCGATGCGGGCATTGATGTGCTCCTGGCCAGCAAGGATCTGCTCGTTCTGGCGGGAAATGGCTGCCAGCTGCTCAGCAATGTAGGAGATGGGCGCAGCAGCAGACGGGCCGGCAGCGGAGGTGGAGGTGCCAGCTGCAGAAGGTGTGGTCCAACGAGCTGCAGCATCGCTTGCCTCGGGGAGATCCTCGCCCTCTGGTGCACAAGGAACAAGGCGAGGAAGTCCCCGGATCCAGGTCACGTCCCCGTCGCGCTGCAGTATCAGCTGGCGCCGTAGGGTGTCCCTGGAGAAGGGTGTCAGTGGCAATATGACAGTGAACCCGGAGAGGTCGATGTTGAAGTACCATGCCAGGGCAGTGACCACCGGCCCACAAGCCAGAGCATGACCACAGCGAGAAGCCTTGGCGAGAGTCCTGGCAATGAGAGAGGACAAATGGAGATTGTCTTCCTCCTGGCTGATGGAGTCCATGCAGTGCAAGGTGCGGAGCTGAAGATGACTGGTGGAGCCATCGCTGGGGGTGTAAGTGATAGACCGTTATTTACACATGTTTTTACCCCCGTTCTTACACCGTTTGAGGTGTTGATTCTCGTGTTTTAGGCTGATTTCACGCTAGGTTGTGCTTGTTTGTGATATTTCAGGTCCTAGTACGTGAATGGAGGCTTGGGAGCGAGTTTGGGGTCGATTGGACGAAGTTCGGACGCGTGGCGAGGTGCCAAGGAAGCCGCACGGGCAGACCGGGGCATCACACGGCCGTGCGAAGTGCAATTGTGGCCGTGTGATTTCCACCGAGAGCAAACACGGGCAACTCAGGAAATCCACACGGCCGTGCAACCCTGGCCGTGTGAGAAGCCTGAAGATCGAACTAATCCATACGCTGCGTTTTGACTCGCACGACCACTTGGGTGAGCCACACGGCCGTGTGGCCTGCCCGTGTGAGTGGGAAAATTCTGGTTTTTGAGCCAATTTCGAGCCAAAAGTGGGAGAATCGGATTTTCAGAGGAAAAACAGAGCCCTAGAGAGAGAAAGTACGAAGAACACATCCTAGAAGCTATCTAAGAGCTGGGTTTCATCGAATCGAGCTTGGAGATCGTCATAGGAGTGGAAATCATCATCCCGGAGTAGATTTTCCTCATCATTATGAGTATGACTACTACGATTACTGTTTTCTCTTCTCTCTCTATGGAGTAGAACCCTTCTCTCACTTGGGTATGAAGAACCCTAGTTCCTTGTGTTAGGGATTTGATTGTAATAACTTGGGATGATTATACTGTTTGATTTTAATCGAATGATGCATGTTTATTGAATTGATTGGAGTCTGATCAGCATTTCTCGATTTCTGCTGCAACCTGAGATAGATAGAATCTGATTAGGTTGTTAGAGCCTCTTCATTCGATAGTAGGAGATTGGCTATACGAGAGTTAGCCAGTTTACTGCTTTGTACTGGAATTCAATTCCAGTAGTGGAGTTCTGTGTTCATAGCCTCAGCTTTCTATCCCGGTGAAGACTAGTCGTCTGCCGGATAGTTTGACTGAGAGGGCTTGGTCAGCTTAAGAGATTCCAAGCTACTGTCGGATCTTCCGCAGTCTAATCAACAGTGAATCAACCCAGGGGAATTACAATTGGACCTAACTAAGGGGCTAGGGGGACTCAATCCCGAGTGACTCTTTCCTGACTTTGAAAACCGAACAATTTACTGCTTTCTTACTGCTTTTGCTTTAAACAACAATCACTCGAATTAGTTTGCTAGATAATAGACAATCACGGGTAAGCAGTAGATCTAGACCCCGGGTTGATAATAGAACTTGCCTGTTACTGCATTCCCGGACTGCGATTACACTTGGTCGCAGTTTGGTGTTGTGTTTTGGCGTGTCAAGTTTTTGGCGCCGTTGCCGGGGACCCTCTAGGCTATTGGGGAAACGTGAGAATTTGTTACTCTAGCTTTTTCTTTATTGCATTTTTCTCTTCCACCTGTTTGCCTTCACGGGTTGTTTCTGCTGACTGTGTGCAGGTAGTGCATGACCCGTAGCCAGTCGGGAGATCTACTACCAATAGACCAGGAGCTTGAACGAACCTGCAGGAACTCCAAGCGGGCTCTAAAGGCGCGACTGGCTGCGGAGAAGGCACTATCACAGCTGCAGATCGGAGAAGAAGAAGAAGAAGGAGAGATGGCTGATCCACAGAACCACGATGTGATCAACCCAGATGAGCAGACCATGGGATCCTACTGGACCGCTAGAGCTGCGGACATGAGGTCACCCATTCAACACCCTCATGTCCCAGCCAACAATTTTGAGGTGAGCACCTCAGTGATCACCATGCTGCGCGGTTCAGTGGTATTCCGTGGTAAGGAGGGAGAGTGCCCCCGATCACATCTCAGGCGATTCCACGAGCTCATCGATGGAATCAAGATCAATGGGGTACCAGCAGATGCCATCCAGCTGAGGTACTTCCCATTCACTCTGGAGGGGCAGGCCAAGGAGTGGCTAGATACTCGACCTCCGGGCTCTATCACCACGTTCGCCAACCTGGCGGACAAGTTCCTCACCCGCTACCATCCTCCATCCAAGACAGCTGACCTGCAGAAGCAAATTACACATTTTGCTCAGGATGAGGATGAGACCATCAGGGATGCTTGGGAGAGATACACCAGTCTCTTTCTCAGGTGTCCCAATCATTGTTTCAATGATGCATTCAAGGTGGGCACCTTCTATCACGCCCTCTTCCCGGAGGATAAGCAGCTGATTGATTTGGTTTGTGGCGGGAACATGTTGACAAAAACCCCGCCACAGCTGAATCAACTCTTTGAGGAGATGGCGGATAACGGGTACGACTGGGGCACTGCCAGGAGATCGAGACGAGCACCAGGACGGGGTGTGCATGCTGTGGGCACCCAGTCATCTGATTTGGTGCAGGTGGTATCGAAGCTGGTTTCAGCTATCGATCGTTCTGGTTTGATTGCAGGTACAGGACAGCCGCAGGCGATGCACTGCCAGTGGTGTGAGAGCTCTCATCACACCGTGGAGGACTGTCAGGCGATGAGGGAGTCGTCTACTCCCCAGGAGCAGGTGGACTTCATCGGGAATGCCAGGCGCTTCGACCCTACAGCAACACCTATAACGAGGGGTGGCGCCAGCATCCTAACTTTTCTTGGGCTGGGCCAAATCCCAGACCACCAGCTCCCTAGGGACCACCCGGTTTTAGAGACCTCCATACCAGCCTAGACAGGGGCAATTTCAGCAGCCACAGCAGCCACTCTACCCGCCCAGACAGGGGCCAGTTCCACCTCAGTCGCAGGCACGACCATTTCAGCAGGCAGGGGCAGCACCTGCAGCCCCAGTACAGAGTGACCCGATGGCGGAACTGAGAGATCTGGTGGGTTCTCTGGCCACCTCCAGTGCAAATAAATTCAACAACATTGAGCAGTTCATGGAGAAAGCTTCAGGCAAATTCTTGGAGCTAGAAGCTGGTCAGAGAAACACACAGGCTGTGCTGCGAGATATACAGACCCAGCTTGGGAGTGTTGCCCAGGCTGTTGCTCAGAGGACTCCAGGTACCTTACCTGGTCAGACCATCCCTCACCCGCAGGATCCGAATGCCAACTGCAGTGCCATCACGACCAGGAGTGGCAAGGTGACTGCCGATCCACCTGTTCGGGCAGAGGAGAGAGAGACCCCTGCTTCAGCACTTCCAGCTAATCAGGAAGAAATGGAGAAGGAGGTTGAGGTGCCTACTCCTAAACCGCAACCAGTGGTGAAGGAGTATGTACCACAGCTTCCCTTTCCTACTCGGTTGCACAAGGACCGACTGGAGACTGAGTTTGCCAAATTCATGGCAATGCTGAAGCAGGTGAATATTAGCATGCCCTTCGTGGAGGCATTATCGAAGATGCCCAAGTATGCCAAGTTCATGAAGGATCTCCTCACCAACAAGAGGAAGCTTGGGGAGCTGTCTACGGTGATGCTTAACGAGGAGTGTTCTGCCATCCTGCAGAACAAACTACCAGAGAAGCGAAAAGACCCAGGGAGTTTCACTATCCCTTGCATGATTGGTAGTTTGCATGTAGGAAAGTCCTTGGCGGATTTAAGCGCTAGCATAAATGTCATGCCATATACACTGTTTAAGAAGCTAGGCCTAGGTGAACCCAGTAATACTAGGATGAGCATCCAGCTTGCTGATATATCCATTGTGCATCCTAGGGGTATAGCAGAGGACTTGATAGTCGCAGTAGGGCCATTTTCATATCCTGTTGATTTTGTGATTTTGGACATAAATGAGGATGTTGATGTGCCATTGATACTGGGTAGACCTTTTCTCGCCACCGCCAAGGCGCTGATTGATGTTAATGATGGAAAACTGATTTTAAGAGCTGGGGGGTGAATAAATCACCTTCTCTGTTTCTGCTAATATGAAACACCCCCAGCTCCATGATGATCTAGATTACTGTGATGTTGTTGTTGATTTTGAGACCGCACTCGCCATCACGAGTGCGGGTACTGATGATTTCCTTGAGCGTTGTCTTTTGCTAGGGGAACAGGCATCACAGGATGTGCAGTTGGAGGAGCAGCTTGCGGAGCTGGACGAGGCTGCGAGCGAGGGGCGAGAGTTGGAGCTTAAACCCCTCCCATCTCACCTGGAGTATGCATTTCTCCGGGAGGGGAATAAGCTCCCGGTTATTATTAGCTCGGATTTGACACCCGAGCAGAAGAGCAGGCTGGTGGCTCTGCTGCAGAAGTATGCCCGGGCCATGGCATGGAAGATCACCGACATCAGAGGCATTAGCCCATCCTTCTGCTCCCACAGAATTTTGATGGAGGATGAGGTTAAGCCATTCAGGCAGCCACAGAGGAGATTGTCTCCTAACTTGGAGGCAGTGGTCCGGGCAGAGATTGTGAAGCTCATGGATGCAGGGATCATCTTTGCTATATATGATAGCAAGTGGGTCGGCCCCACTCAGGTGGTCCCGAAGAAAGGCGGGATGACTGTGGTCTCGAATGAGAAGAAGGAGTTGATCCCGATGCGGACCGTGACCGGCTGGAGAGTCTGCATCGATTACCGGCGTCTGAACGACGCCACCAGGAAAGATCATTTCTCCCTACCTTTCATTGATCAGATGCTGGAGAGGTTGGCTGGCCATGAGTTCTATTGCTTCCTGGATGGCATGTCTGGTTACTTCCAGATTCCTATTGCACCGGAGGATCAGGCGAAGACCACATTCACTTGCCCCTTCGGCACTTTTGCTTACCGGAGGATTCCATTTTGGCTGTGTGATGCACCGGCGACCTTCCAGAGATGCA
Organism: Linum tenue; assembly: GCA_946122785.1. Taxonomy (NCBI): domain Eukaryota; kingdom Viridiplantae; phylum Streptophyta; class Magnoliopsida; order Malpighiales; family Linaceae; genus Linum; species Linum tenue. Next base: position 3,253,806 of record CAMGYJ010000006.1, on the reverse strand, counting down.
TGCTGGCGATCTTCGATCGACTGGTTGGAGAGATCATGGAAGTCTTCATGGATGATTTCTCGGTATATGGAGACTCTTTCACTCACTGTCTCCATAACCTGGAACTCGTCCTGAAGAGGTGCGAGGAGACTAATCTGGCACTCAGCTGGGAGAAGTGCCATTTTATGGTTCGTGAAGGTATTGTGCTCGGGCACAAGATCTCCAAGCAGGGGATTGAGGTAGATCGCGCGAAGATTGAGACGATCAGTCAGCTACCTCCTCCCGTCTCTGTGAAGGGGATTCGCAGCTTTCTGGGTCATGCAGGCTTTTACCGGTGCTTCATCAAAGATTTCTCGAAGATTGCCCTGCCTTTGACCAAGCTGCTAGAGAAGGATGCGCCATTCCAGTTCACTCCCGAGTGCACAGCTGCATTTGAGACTCTGAAGGAGAAGCTTACCCATGCACCTATCATGGTGACTCCTGACTGGTCTCTTCCTTTTGAGCTGATGTGCGATGCGAGTGACTATGCAGTTGGAGCAGTTCTGGGTCAGAGACGCGAGAAACACTTCCAGCCCATTTACTACGCGTTGAAGACCTTGAACGATGCACAGGAGAATTACACCACCACAGAGTAGGAGCTCCTCGCTGTGGTGTATGCGTTTGACAAGTTCCGACCCTATCTGGTTCTCTCTCATGTGGTGGTCTACACTGACCACTCGGCGATTCGTTACCTGATGAGCAAGGCTGATGCAAAGCCTAGGCTCATCCGCTGGATCCTGCTGCTGCAGGAGTTTGATATCGAGATCCGGGACAAGAAGGGAGCCGAGAATGTTGCTGTAGATCATCTTTCACGGTTGGAAGCCCCTCCGGTGGACAACTTCGAGGAAGAGATCGACGACTCCTTCCCGGGTGAGCGATTGCTGGCGATGACCCTGGTGGACAGCGTGGCCCCTTGGTATTCTGACTTTGCCAATTATCTGGTGGGCAAGCACTTACCCAAGGGGATGGCTACTCATGCAAAGCGCAAGTTCTTCTCCGATCTGAAGCACTACTTCTGGGAGGATCCTTACCTCTTCAGAATCGGAGCAGATGGCGTGATCCAATGAGATGGGAGACATCCTGTCTCAATGTCACGAGGGACCTACTGGAGGTCATCATGGAGGAAACCGCACGGCACGGAAGGTGCTACAGTCGGGCTTCTATTGGCCTCGCTCTTCAAGGATGCAGACACCTTAGCACGACAGTGCGACCGCTGCCAAAGGTCAGGTAACATTTCTGCCCGGGATGAGATGCCCCAACATATCTCTGTTATTTGTGAAATTTTTGATGTTTGGGGTATCGATTTCATGGGCCCATTCCCTCCATCTTTTGGCAATCTGTACATATTGGTTGCAGTGGACTATGTCTCGAGGTGGGCAGAAGCTCAAGCCATGCCCACCAATGATGCAAGACGGGTCTGCTCATTTCTGAAGCAGCTGTTCTCCCGGTTCGGGACACCTCGCGCCATTATTAGTGATAGAGGAACCCATTTTCAGGGGCAATTCACTAAACTCCTCTCTCCCTATGGCGTTAAGCATCAGGTGTCGGTGGCCTACCATCCCCAGTCAAATGGGCAGGCCGAGCTGACGAACCGGGAATTAAAACGGATAATTGAAAAGACGGTGGATCAGTCCCGCAAGGATTGGTCCACCAAGCTCGATGATGCTCTCTGGGCGTATAGGACTGCCTATAAAAATCCGATTGGCACCTCTCCCTATAGGCTTGTCTATGGGAAGGCGTGCCATTTGCCGGTAGAGCTAGAGCACAAGGCCTTATGGGCCATTAAGCTGCTAAACCTGGATTTGAGTGTTGCAGGTACAGAACGTAAGTTGCAGCTGCTGGAGTTGGAGGAGTGGCGTTACCACGCCTATGAGAACACCCTGCTCTACAAAGAGCGCACCAAGCGTCTCCACGACGCTAGGTTGAGGGGCCCGAAGGAGTTTCAGGTAGGTGATTGTGTTCTGCTCTTCAATGCACGCCTGAAACTCTTTCCGGGCAAGCTCCGTTCGAGGTGGTCGGGTCCCTTCACGGTGACCCAAGTTTTCCCGCATGGTGCGGTGGAGATCAGCAATGCTCAAACCGAGACATTCAAGGTGAATGGCCACCTCCTAAAGTTGTACTTGGGAGGTGCTGTCGAGCGCGCAGAGCTGCTGATCAAGCTCGAGGACCCTTAGTTCCTCTACTGGCGTCCAGCTAAAAGACGGTAAAGAAGCGCTTGTGGGGAGGCAACCCCACCGAGGTTTGCATTTTCTTACTCTTTTTCCTTTGATTTTTTGTGTTTTTTGAGTCTTGAGATGTTGATCCAGAGTCAAGTGTCATTTTTTGGTGAAAACAGGTTGAATTCGGGGCTCCAGCACTTCGCACGGCCAGGTCATAAACTTGCACGGCCGTGTGGAATTTTTCCCCTGGCCGTGCAAGCTCTCGGCGAAAATCACACGGCCAAACGTGCAAAATTGCACGGCCGTGTGGCTCGGCCTTGCCTGGCCGTGTGGCCGACACGGGCAAACCATTTCCTCGCACAGCCGTGTGGAATTTTTCCCCTGGCCGTGCGAGCTCTCGGCAAAATCCGCACGGCCAAATGTGCATATCGCACGGCCGTGTGGAATCCCTCAGCCAGGCCGTTCGGCCAACACGGGCAAAAGTGCCCCTTGCACGACCGTTCGGCCAACACGGGCAAAAGTGCCCCTTGCACGGCCGTGCGGGCCTGCCCGTGCGGCCATGCACGGCCTATAAATTCGGCCAGCACGGCCGAGCAGGTCAGAAATTTCATTTTCCTCGCCGGAATCCTCTGTCCTCGCCGGAAAACCGCGACAAAAACCCCCCTTTTCGATTTTTCGGCCACTTTGGGTCATTTTTTCACCAAATCAACAACAAACCCACCCTTTCTACACCCAAAGCGGCCCATCCCTCCATTTTGAGCGAATTTGGACAACGTTTTTGTCGCCAGAGGCGATTTCCGGCGAGGCTCCGACGAGCACTTCCGGCCACTTTTTCGGCGTTTCGTCGCTTCCATCGCCTTCCCCTCATCATCCCCTACACCTCTACTTGAGTCTCCAGGTTTGATTTTTCCCTTAACTATGTTAATTGTGGAGAATTGGGTGTGTAGGGTGTATGTTTAGAGAACCTTATTGAATCTTGTGATTTTTGTGCAATTGATTGAGGGGAATGCATGGAATGTGTTTAAACTGTGTTGGGCAATGTCCCCCTTGCTTGTTTGAGCCCTTGTGTGCGAGAATTTTGCCAATTTCATGCTCAACTTATTAGTGCACACAAGGTGTTCAATGAAATGCCTGTTTTTCATGCCATGTTGTGGCCACCGGTTGGGGCCCTTAATGATGTAGTTTGAGGGTGTATTTGCTATGGATGTGAACCTTAAGTTGCCTATTTTCTCGTTAATGTGCACCCCCACTCAGATTATGCTTGATTTATCGAGTTTTTGACCCCCGAACTATGGATGAAACCATGGTTAGGCTGTTTTCTGTTCTTAAGTGTGGGGGTGTGCTTGACCTTTTCTTTGGCTCTTTTGGTTCCACTTTGGGCTGTTCTTTTGCAAGACAATGTCGAAACCTGATCTCAAGCACCCGTTCATCCGGGATCTGCGGAGGGGCCCCGACGAGGATCGCTTCAAGGAGGTCCTGGCCACCCCGTTTGGGCAGCACCATTGCTGGTCCAAACGGGAGTTTCGGAAATTGAACTGCTACGAGCAACTCTCCGCCGCCCTCACCAACCACACATGGCGCCGTCTGCTCACCATTTGCGAGAAGGTCTACTACGAGCCCGTCTGGGAGTTCTACACGACCTTCAGGCACACACAGACGACCGATTGGAAAGACGGTACAGCCGTCAGATTCAGGCTAGGCGGTGCCCCCCGGTCGATGAGCTACCATGAGCTGGCCGAGGCTCTCGACCTCGACCTGGATGACGGTGTGGACTACATCACCGAGGTCAACGACCCGCCGGAGGTGGACTTCATGAGGCTGTACACCCGCCTGGCTAAGCCAGGCCAGAGGAAACCCTTCTCGGCTGGGAGGACGAAGGCCACTACCCTCATGGTCGACAACCGCCTTCTCCACCACCTGCTGGCGAAGTCCTACACCCCAGCGTCCGATAGTGCCAGCGCCATCACTAAGAGGGCCATGTACCTCATCTCTTTGATGCGCCAGTACGACCATCCTCTCCACTTGGGATCGGTGGTGGCCAGGACCTTTGACAAGACTGCCACGGAACTGAAGAGCCTCCACTGCGCCCCTCTCATCACCCGCATTGCCACCTACTTCGGGCTTTCGCTGCAGGGGTGCACACAGCAGGGAGACACTGTCGTCTTTGGCAGGAAGACGATCGGTCACATGCACCTGTTGCGAGAGAACCGCGGCATTCTATGGGTCGAGGGGTTTCCAGAACCGCAGATCCCCGCGGAGCCCGAGCCAGAGGACCAGCCAGAGGGCCAGGAGGAGGAGGCTGCTGATAATGTGGAGCCAGAGGATGTGGACGCTGCAGCTGATCCACCACAGACTGACTTCCATTACGGGAGTAGCAGCTCCGCTTTCCCGGGCCAAGATTACTTCTCCTATCAGTTCGAGCAGCTGCGGATCCAGAACCAGCAGATCCTCGACCAGCAGATGCAGTTCCATCAGCATTACGCGGAACACCAGGCCGCGTACCAGAGCAGGATGGCTGCTTATGATGAGCGTCTGAACATACTCTAGACACAGCAGGGAGTGACTCTCGCCCACATCGAGCGGGAGAAGCGCCATTCACGGCGCATGCAGGAGGTTCAGCAGCACCTGCTCCAGCTGCTCCCGGGCGAGCAGCCGGTCTGGAGGACTCCCTGGGATGACTCCCCACTTCCACATGCCCCAGCTGACGGTGATGATGGTGCTGATGGCGCTGCTGGTGATGACGCCTTCATGGGCGACATCGACATCGACTTGGATGATCTTGGCGACGAGTAGGCTGTACTTGTCGCCCATCTCAGTGTGTTTTGTTTTTCGTTTTAGACTTTTGTGTGTTTGCTCCATGTGTGAGGAGCTTGAACTTAGTGTCGTTTGTTTTTGTTTTTCTTTTGTGGTTTGTTTTTGATGTAGCCGTCTGGGCTAACACTTATCCCTAACGCACAGTGTGCTAGTGTGTTTTTGGTGTTCGATTCGTGCAGAACTGTCCATTCTCCCGTTTGTTTCTCGCTGACTGGTCCACTTCCAGTCCCCCAGCAGTGTTTCAATCCGGTAACATCATTCCCCTTCTCTTTCCCTCCACTCCATTAAGGGCAATGTCGTGCTTAAGTGTGGGGGGTGCTTTGTATCGATTGGAATATATATTTGGGTGCTTGGAGCCTAGTCCGCTGTCCGAATCTTACGATTTGAGGGCTCCAAGTACTGCTGTTTGATCATATTGGCACTGTGTTTTGATGGATGAATTGAATGGTTTTCGGATTAATGCATGACAGCTTGATTGTGACTAGGACAACCTATGATGAGGACTGAGACGTGCAGTAGAATTGTGTAGGAGTTCAGTTTTTCAACTGTTTGCTCGCCAACTGTGACTTGGATTGATTACTTGTTCTTGACAGTCGTTTATGCATCTAGTTCAGGGTATCAGAATGTGAGATAGAGCATATAGGTAGCCATGTGAGATTTGATCCTGCTCGTTTCTTTCTTGTGCGATAGATCCCTCTTCCATGATGTGTAGCATTCACGTTGTCACTAGCTAAGATGATGGGGGCATAGGATTAGCCCACGCCCAAATTGACTGTCCTGATGTGGCATATCCCCTAGTCAGCCCCTTTGAGCCGTGTGTTATCCTTTCTTTTGGTCTATAATGAGAAAATCACCCTTTTCATCTTTTAGAAGGTTCCACAGAGTGGTTTTTACATATTCTCTGCTGTTTCTGCTAAAGTTAATGTGAGTGTTGGAGGTAGTGCTTAAAAGTTGGGCAGGTGTTTGAAATATGTGCAGAAGTGGTGGCTCTCTTAAGAAATGAAAAGAAAAATGAAAGAAAAACAAAGAAAAATTGAAAGGAAAAGAGAGCCACTACCAAAAATCTGAATAATGCCCATTAAGTAGTGTTTCTTAGCAGTCTGGCTTGGAAATGCTGATGTTTATGCCTCCTTCGCTCTTGTGCTCTTGAGATGTTGTGTATTGAAGAATAGCAGAAAGGGAATACCGGTTTGTTTGACTGTGATTGTATGGGTTTGGAAATGTGGAACCTTGTGCTATGAATACTTCCACCACCTAAAAGGCCTTTTCCCATGTCCAAGACCCTAGCTAGTCATTTGAACCTGTGTCTAAGACCTCCTGATTAGTTAGTGATGACATCCTATATGTGAACTCTAGCATTTAGAGGCTGCCATCATGGTGAAGAGATGTTAGGGATTGAGAGAAATAGCTTGCGCATTTTTCGCATCAAATTGTCCTGACCCTACTGGTCGAGAGTGAGTGATTCATTTTTCATATTCTATATACTCTTGTACCCCGGTGAGGACCTAGATTGCTTGGTCTCTATTCTGATGTCGTGAGTTGGATGCATGAGTTGACTGTTTTGAGTAAGTGGTTGATTCAAGTCTAGGTTGGCTGGTGAACAGAAGGGAGACTCTTCCTTTACTCGATTTTGCTGCACTCGAATGTCCTTTGTGGTGGTTGTCCAGGTTGCTTTTGAGGTTGTTCATGTATTGATGTTTGAAAACTAGTATGATTCACGTGTTCTGTGCCTTTATGACTTGTCCCCAATATTGGTTGATTGAAATTTGTAAGCTTACCTGGTGTCTGACTTGGTTTGCTTGGGGACAAGCAAACGGTTAAGTGTGGGGGAGTTTGATAGACCGTTATTTACACATGTTTTTACCCCCGTTCTTACACTGTTTGAGGTGTTGATTCTCGTGTTTTAGACCGATTTCACGCTAGGTTGTGCTTGTTTGTGATATTTCAGGTCCTAGTACGTGAATGGAGGCTTGGGAGCGAGTTTGGGGTCGATTGGACGAAGTTCGGACGCGTGGCGAGGTGCCAAGGAAGCCGCACAGGCAGACCGAGGCATCACACGGCCGTGCGAAGTGCAATTGTGGCCGTGTGATTTCCACCGAGAGCAAACACGGGCAACTCAGGAAATCCACACGGCCGTGCAACCCTGGCTGTGTGAGAAGCCTGAAGATCGAACTAATCCATACGCTGCGTTTTGACTCGCACGGCCACTTGGGTGAGCCACACGGCCGTGTGGCCTGTCTGTGTGAGTGGGGAAATTCTGGTTTTTGAGCCAATTTCTAGCCAAAAGTGGGAGAATCGGATTTTCAGAGGAAAAACAGAGCCCTAGAGAGAGAAAGTACGAAGAACACATCCTAGAAGCTATCTAAGAGTTGGGTTTCATCGAATCGAGCTTGGAGATTGTCATAGGAGTGGAAATCATCATCCCGGAGCAGATTTTCCTCATCATTATGAGTATGACTACTCCGATTACTGTTTTCTCTTCTCTCTCTATGGAGTAGAACCCTTCTCTCACTGGGGTATGAAGAACCCTAGTTCCTTGTGTTAGGGATTTGATTGTAATAACTTGGGATGATTGTACTATTTGATTTTAATCGAATGATTCATGTTTATTGAATTGATTGGAGTCTGATCAGCTTTTCTCGATTTCTGCTGCAACCTGAGATAGATAGAATCTGATTAGGTTGTTAGAGCCTCTTCATTCGATAGTAGGAGATTGGCTATACGAGAGTTAGCCAGTTTACTGCTTTGTACTGGAATTCAATTCCATTAGTGGAGTTCTGTGTTCATAGCCTCAGCTTTCTATCCCGGTGAAGACTAGTCGTCTGCCGGATAGTTTGACTGAGAGGGCTTGGTCAGCTTAAGAGATTCCAAGCTACTGTCGGATCTTCCGCAGTCTAATCAACAGTGAATCAACCCAGGGGAATTACAATTGGACCTAACTAAGGGTCTAGGGGGACTCAATCCCGAGTGACTCTTTCCTGACTTTGAAAACCGAACAATTTACTGCTTTCTTACTGCTTTTGCTTTAAACAACAATCACTCGAATTAGTTTGCTAGATAATAGACAATCGCGGAGTAAGCAGTAGATCTAGACCCCGGGTTGATAATAGAACTTGCTTGTTACTGCATTCCCGAACTGCGATTACACTTGGTCGCAGTTTGGTGTTGTGTTTTGGCGTGTAAGTAAGATTTCCCCAATAGCTGGTTGAGGATGCGCCACTTTGGGCGCAGCTGAGTAGCCGTGGTGTAGCCCGGTGTGAACACAACGCCTGCGAACTCTGGGAGACAAATCCTCACGAAGAATTGTTGTCACGAAAGATGGGACAGTCATTCTGTTCGATGGTCAGGTGGCAGGCGAATGGTGGAAGGAGCCCCAGTGCCCGACCGAAGTCATCATAGCTGAGGGAGTAAGACTCCCCGCCAAGTCGAAACTGAATGGCGTTGATGTGCTCGCCCGCGTGGGTCCGGAAGTGCACGAAGGTGGAATAGAACTCCCAGATGAGCTCCTGATAGATCGGCTCAGCGAGGCAGAGGAGGCGGCGCCAAGAGTAAGCGCGGATGGCAGCCTCCATTGCCTCGCTAGCACCCAGCTCCTCGAAAACCTCAAAATCAAGGTAATGGTGCTGAACGATTTTGCGGCGTCGGATATCCCGCAGAGTCTGCCTCTGGTCGGTGTCGAGCATGTTCAGTTAAGTGTTCATGGTCCTGCAGCTAAAAAGCAACAAAAACACAACAACATACATGGAAATTTGTCAATGGTGAGTTCACAATCATCCGCACCCGGGGCCCTCGAATCATAAAATTCGGACAGTGGACTAGGCCCCAGGGGAGGAAAAACATTCAAGACCATTCACCATCCACACAAGATTAAACGCACTTGGAGCCCTCGGAGAATAAACCTGGACAGCAAATTAGGCTCCAAGTGGGACAATCACAAACACATGCTGCTCGTTAGGCCAACCAAAGAAGTAACAAACAAAGCATGCAATACCGTAGGCCTACCGAAATCATTCAAGCACACCCCAATCCCCAAATTCCCTCACTTAAACCCGTAATATCAATCCTCCACAATTCACAAGTAAAAATAGAGAAGCACACCTGGAGGCACAAGAAGATATCGCGGGGAAGGTGAGGGAAGAGGGGGACTCAACGACGATCGCCGGGAAACTCGCTGGGAGGCTCGACGGAGTTTCGTTGCCGGCGACTTCACCACCGCCAAATTGACCCAAAATTTTGGGGAATGAGGGCCCGGACGCCAGGAACGCATTGGTGGTCGCGGTTTTTCGATTGGAGGTCGGAGGAGGGAGATCGGGCCGGAAGAATACCGAAGAGTCGCGGTTTACTGGCGACCCAAACCACCGCAAAACTCGACCCCACTGGTATAGGCTTGTGCGCGCCGACGAGAGGAGCACGGGAGTGGTTTCGGATTTTAATTTGGAGCTCCGGTGAGGGAGTTATGGCCGGAAAACCACCTGAGAATGAAAGGGGGCGATTTTCCTGTGAAGGAGAGAGAGAGGGGCGACCAGAAAAATGAGGAGAGAGAGGAAGATTACGGGCGTCGCCCGAAATTTAAATCTCCTGGGGAAATTACGGGCAGAATTACGACCGTAATTTGCCCCTACTTAGCCCGTAATTTTAACGCCGCGAGCCAACTGCCCCCCTGTGCTAATTACGGGCAGGATTACGACCGTAATTGGGCTGATCCTGCCCGTAATTTCACTGCCGAGACAAATCTCCTCTTCTGGTTTAATTACGGGCAGGGGCATGACAAATTACGACCGTAACTGGTCTCCCCCTTGCATGTAATTTCACTGCCGCGAGCCCTTTTCTACAATTTTGAAACCGCAATTTCGAGCAACCAAAACCATTCGTGCCCCGGCTCGAAAATAGAGACCACCATAGATAAAAACATGCCATCCAGGGCATGAAAAACATTCCAGAAAGACTCCAAACAGACTCAAAGACTCAAAAACGAAAAGGGAAAAAGGACAGAAATGCAAACCGTGGTGGGGTTGCCTCCCCACAAGCGCTTCTTTACCGTCTTTTAGCTGGACGCCAGTAGAGGAACTAAGGGTCCTCGAGCTTGATCAACAGCTTCGCGCGCTCGACAGCACCTCCCAAGTACAATTTTAGGAGGTGGCCATTCACCTTGAATGGCTCGGTTTGAGCATTGCTAATCTCCACCGCCCCGTGCGGGAAAACTTGGGTGACTGTGAAGGGTCCCGACCACCTCGAACGTAGCTTGCCCGGGAAGAGTTTCAGGCGTGCATTGAAAAGCAGAACACGATCACCTACCTGAAACTCCTTCGGACCCCTCAACCGAGCGTCGTGGAGACGCTTGGTTCGCTCTTTGTAGAGCAAGGTGTTCTCGTAGGTGTGGTAACGCCATTCCTCCAACTCCAGCAGCTGCAGCTTACGTTCAGCACCTGCAACACTCAAATCCAGATATAGCAGCCTAATGGCCCAGAAGGCCTTGTGCTCTAGCTCTACTGGCAAATGACACGCCTTCCCATAGACAAGCCTATAGGGAGAAGTGCCAATCGGGTTTTTATAGGCCGTCCTATATGCCCAAAGAGCGTCATCGAGCTTGGTGGACCAATCCTTGCGGGACTGATCCACCGTCTTTTCAATTATTCGTTTTAGCTCCCGGTTCGTCAGCTCGGCTTGCCCATTTGACTGGGGATGGTAAGCCACCGACACTTGATGCTTAACACCATAGCGAGAGAGGAGTCTAGTGAATTTCCCTTGAAAATGGGTTCCTCTATCACTAATGATGGCGCGAGGTGTCCCGAACCTGGAGAACATCTGCTTCAGAAATGAGCAGACCCGTCTTGCATCATTGGTGGGCATGGCTTGAGCTTCTGCCCACCTCGAGACGTAGTCCACTGCAACCAATATGTATAGATTGCCAAAAGATGGAGGGAATGGGCCCATGAAATCGATACCCCAAACATAAAAAATCTCACAAATGACAGAAATATGTTGGGGCATCTCATCCCGGGAAGAAATGCTACCTGACCGTTGGCAGCGGTCGCACTGTCGTGCGCAGGTGTCTGCATCCTTAAAGAGCGAGGGCCAATAGAAGCCCGACTGTAGCACCTTCCGTGTCGTGCGGTTTCCTCCATGGTCGCCTCCAGTAGGTCCCTCGTGGCATTGAGACAGGATGTCTCCCATCTCGTGCTCCATGACACAGCGCCGAATCACGTCGTCTGCTTCGATCCTGAAGAGGTAAGGATCCTCCCAGAAGTAATGCTTCAGGTCGGAGAAGAACTTGCGCTTTGCATGAGTGGCCATCCCCTTTGGTAGCTGCTTGCCCACCAGATAATTGGCAAAGTCAGAATACCAGGGGACTACGCTGTCCACCAATGTCATCGCCAGCAATCGCTCACTCGGGAAAGAGTCATCGATCTCCTCCACGAAGTTGTCCACCGGAGGGGCTTCCAACCGTGAAAGGTGATCTGCAGCAACATTCTCGGCTACCTTCTTGTCCCGGATCTCTATATCGAATTCCTGTAGAAGCAGGATCCAGCAGATGAGCCTAGGCTTTGCATCAGCCTTGCTCATCAAGTAGCAAATTGTCAAGTGATCTGTGTAGACCACCACATGAGAGAGCACTAGATATGGTCGGTACTTATCAAATGCATACACCACATTGAGGAGCTCCTTCTCAGTGGTGGTGCAATTCTCCTGCGCGTCGTTCAAGGTCTTCGACGCGTAATAGATGGGCTGGAAGTGCTTCCCGCGTCTCTGACCCAGAACGGCCCCGACTGCATAGTCACTCGCATCGCACATCAGCTCGAAGGGGAGAGACCAGTCAGGAGTCACCATGATGGTTGCATGGGTGAGCTTCTCCTTTAGTGTCTCAAATGCAGCTGTACACTCAGGAGTGAACTGGAATGGTGCATCCTTCTCCAGCAGCTTGGTCATAAGCAGGGCAATCTTCGAGAAATCTTTAATGAAGCGCCTGTAGAAACCTGCATGACCCAGAAAGCTGCGAATCCCCTCCACAGAAATGGGAGGAGGTAGCTTACTGATCATCTCAATCTTCGCGCGATCCAACTCAATCCCCTGCTTGGAGATCTTGTGCCCGAGCACAATCCCCTCACAGACCATAAAATGGCACTTCTCCCAGCTGAGTGCCAGATTAGTCTCCTCGCACCTCTTCAGAACGAGTTCCAGGTTATGGAGACAATGAGTGAAGGAGTCTCCATAAACCGAGAAGTCATCCATGAAGACTTCCATGATCTCTCCAACCAGTCGGTCGAAGATTGCCAGCATGCATCTCTGGAAGGTCGCCGGTGCATTACACAGCCCGAATGGAATCCTCCGGTAAGCAAATGTACCGAAGGGGCAAGTGAATGTGGTTTTCGCCTGATCCTCCGGTGCGATAGGAATCTGGAAATAACCAGACATGCCATCCAGAAAGCAATAGAACTCATGGCCAGCCAACCTCTCCAGCATCATATCAATGAAAGGTAGGGGAAAATGATCTTTCCTGGTGGCGTCGTTCAGGCGCCGGTGATCGATGCAGACTCTCCAGCCGGTCACGGTTCGCATCGGGATCAGCTCTTTCTTCTTATTCGGGACCACAGTCATACCACCTTTCTTCGGGACCACCTGAGTGGGGCTGACCCACTTGCTATCAGATATAGCAAAGATGATCCCTGCATCCATGAGCTTCACAATCTCTGCCCGGACCACTGCCTCCAAGTTGGGAGACAATCTCCGTTGTGGCTGCTTGACTGGCTTAACCTCATCCTCCATCAGAATTCTGTGGAGCAGAAGGATGGGCTAATGCCTCTGATATTTGTGATCTTCCATGCCATGGCCTGGGCATACTTCTGCAGCAGAGCCACCAGCCTGCTCTTTTGCTCGGGTGTCAGATCCGAGCTGATAATTAGCGGGAGCTTATTCCCCTCCCGAAGTAATGCATACACCAGGTGAGAGGGGAGGGGCTTAAGCCCCAGCTCTGGCGGCTCCTCCAATGATGTAGCGATCCGGGGCGAGATAGGGATCGGCTTGAATGGTATCTCTCGCCCCTCGATCGTGGTCTCATTTAGCTCCGCGAGCTGCTCGTCCAGCTGCACATCCTGTGATGCCTGTTCCCCTAGCAAAAGACAACGCTCGAGGAAATCGTCAGTACCCGCACTCGTGATGGCGAGTGCGGTCTCAAAATCAGCAACAACATCACAGTAGTCTAGATCATCATGGAGCTGGGGGTGTTTCATATTATCAAAAACAGAGAAGGTGATTTGTTCACCCCCAGCTCGCAAAATCAATTTACCATCATTCACATCAATGAGCGCCTTGGCGGTGGCGAGAAAAGGTCTACCCAATATTAATGGCACATCCACATCCTCATTTATGTCCAAAATCACAAAATCAACAGGATATGAGAATGGCCCTACTGCGACTATCAAGTCCTCTGCAATGCCCATAGGATGCACAATGGATCTATCAGCAAGTTGAATGCTCATCCTAGTATCACTGAGTTCACCTAGGCCTAGCTTTTTAAACAGTTTATAAGGCATGACATTTATGCTAGCGCCTAAATCCGCCAAGGACTTTCCTATATGCAAACTACCAATCATGCAAGGGATAGTAAAACTTCCTGAGTCTTTTCGCTTCTCTGGTAGTTTGTTCTGCAGGATGGCAGAACACTCCACGTTGAGCATCACCGTTGATAGCTCCCCAAGCTTCCTCTTGTTGGTGAGGAGATCATTCATGAACTTGGCATACTTGGGCATCTTCGATAATGCCTCCACGAAGGGCATGCTTATGTTTACCTGCTTCAGCATTGCCATGAATTTGGCAAACTCAGTCTCTAGTCGGTCTTTGTGCAACCGAGTAGGAAAGGGAAGCTGCGGTACATACTCCTTCACCACTGGTTGCAATTTAGGAGCAGGCACCTCAACCTCCTTCTCCATTACCTCCTCATTAGCTGGAAGTTCTGAAGCAGGGGTCTCTCTCTCCTGTGCCCGCACAGGTGGATCTACAGTCATCTTGCCACTCCTGGTAGTAATGGCCTTGCAATACTCATTTGGGTCCTGCGGATGAGGGATGGTCTGACCAGGTAAAGTTCCAGGAGTCCTCTGAGCTACAGCCTGGGCAACGCTCCCAAGCTGGGTCTGGATATCCTGCATCACAGCCTGTGTGTTTCTCTGACAAGCTTCTAGCTCCCAGAATTTACATGAAGCTTTCTCCATGAACTGCTCGATGTTATTGAACTTGTTTGCACTGGAGGTGGCCAGAGAACCCACCAGATCTCGCAATTCCGCCATCGGGTCACTCTGTACTGGGGCTGCGGGTGCTGCCCCTGTCTGATGAAATGGCCGCATCTGTGACTGAGGTGGAACTGGCCCCTGTCTGGGCGGGTAGAGTGGCTGTTGCGGCTGCTGAAATTGCCCTTGTCTAGGCTGGTAAGGAGGCCTCTGGAAGCCAGGTGGTCCCTGGGCGACTGGTGGTCTAGAATTGGCTCCGGCCCAGGAGAAGTTAGGATGCTGGCGTCACCCCCTCGTTGTAAGTGTTGCTGTAGAGGTCGAAGCGCCTGGCATTGCCGATGAAGTCCACCTGCTCCTGGGAGGTAGACGACTCCCTCATCGCCTGACAGTCCTCCACGGTGTGATGGGAGCTCTCACACCACTGGCAGTGCATCGCTTGCTGCTGTCATGTACCTGCAATCATCCCAAATCGATCAATGGCTGAAACCAGCTTTGATACTACCTGCACCAAATCAGATGACTGGGTGGCTACGGCATGCACACCCCGCCCTGGTGCCCGTCTCGATCTCCTAGCAGTTCCCCAGTCATAGCCCTGCTCTGCCATCTCTTCAAAAAGTTTATTCAACTGTGGCGGTGTTTTGGTGAGCATATTCCCGCCACAGACTGAGTCAATCAGCTGCTTGTATTTCGGGAAGAGAGCATGGTAGAAGGTGCCCACCTTGAAGGCGTCGGTAAAACCATGGTTGGGACACTTGAGGAAAAGACTGGTGTATCTCTCCCAAGCATCCCGGATTGTCTCATCTTCATCCTGAACAAAGTGAGTAATCTGCTTCTGCAGGTCCGCTGTCTTGGACGGGGGATGGTAGTGAGGGAGGAACTTGTCCGCCAGGTTGGTCGAGTGTCTAGCCACTCCTTGGCCTGCCCCTCCAGAGTAAATGGGAAGTACCTCAGCTGGATGGCATCGGCTGGGACCCCATTTATCTTGATTCCATCGATGAGCTCGTGGAATCGCCTCAGATGTGATCGGGGGCACTCCCCCTCTTTGCCACGGAATACTACCGAGCCGCGCAACATAATGATGACCGAGGTGCTCACCTCAAAGTTGTTGGCTGGGACTTGGGCGTGCAGAATGGGCGACATCATGTCCGCAGCTCTGGCGGTCCAGTAGTACCCCATGGTTTGCTCCTCGGGAAAGTCCACATCATGGTTCTGTGGATCCCCCATCTCTTCTTTGTCGGCGATTTGCAGCTGTGCTAGCGCCTCCTCCGCAGCCAGTCGCGCCTTTAGAGCCCGCTTGAAGTTCCTGCAGGTCCGTTCAAGCTCCTGGTCTAATGGTAGTAATTCTCCCGACTGGCTACGGGTCATGCACTACCTGCACACAATCAGCAAAAGCAACCCGTGAAGGCACGCAGGTGGAAGAGAGAAAAATGCAGTAAAGAAAAAGCTAGAGTAACAAACTTTCACGTTTCCCCAATAACCTAGAGGGTCCCCGGCAACGGCGCCAAAAACTTGACACGCTAAAACACAACACCAAACTGCGACCAAGTGTAATCGCAGTCCGAAAATGCAGTAACAGGCAAGTTCTAATGTCAACCCGGGGTCTAGATCTACTGCCTACTCCGTGAATATCTATTATCTAGCCAACTAAGTCAACTGATTGTTGATTTAAGTAAAAGCAGTAAGAAAGCAGGAAATGGTTTGGTTTTCTGAAGCAAAGGAAGAGTCACTCGGGAATGAGTGCCCCTAGCTCCTTAGTTAGATTCCATTTGTGATTACGTTTGGTTGATTTAGTGCTGATTATACTGCGGAAGATCCGACAGTAACTTGGAATCTCTTAAGCTGACCAAGCCCTCTCAGTCCAACTACCCGGCAGACGACTAGTCTTCACGAGGATAGAAAGCCGAGGCTATGAACACAGAAATCCACTGGAATTAGATTCCAGTAGAAAGCAGTGAATCGACTAACTCTCGTATAATCGATTCACTACTACCAATTGAAGAAGCTCTAACAACCTAATCAGATTCTATCTATCTCAGGTTGCAGCAGAAATCAATAAAAGGTGATCAGACTTCAATTGACTCATTCAAGACACTTCAATCGATTATAATCAAGCAATATCACAATCCAAACGTAATTACAATCAAGATTCCTAACACATGGAACTAGGGTTCTTCATACCCAAGTGAGAGAGAGTTCTACTCCATAGAGAAAGAGAGAGGAAAACATAGTACAAAGCAGTCATACTCATAACAATGGGAAGAATCTGCTCTGGGATGATGATTTTCACTTATGATGATCTCCAAGCTCGATTTGATGAAACCCAGCTCCAAGATCGCTTCTAGGATGTGTTCTTCGCACTTTCTCTCTCTAGGGCTCTGTTTTTGCTCCAAAAAGTTGAGTCCCTCTCCTTTGGCTCGAATCTGCCTCAAAAACCCGATTCTGGGCGAATTACGGGCTGAATTACGGTCGTAATCATTGTCTGCTCGTAAATCGCCCAAAACGCGTGTTTTACTTAGCTCTGAGGAAGGGAATTATGGTCGTAATTTCCCAATTACTGCCAGTAATTACTTAATTACTACCGTAATTAATGTGACTCTTGCCCGTAATTGACTCTGCGACAGGAATTCTGGGGAATTAGGCTCGGCATTGCAATTACGGGCAAGACATGAGCAATTACGACCGTAATTGGTCAGGGTCTGCCCGTAATTCTCATCTTGAACCGCCAAATGACCTCCAAATGACCCGAAACTTGTGCCCATACACCTCTTTACTTGCTAGGATCTGAAATACGACAAAACAACACAACCTAGCGTAAAATAGGCCAAGGAACAACAAATTCGAGCTAAAATGGTCAGGGAACAAGAGTGAAAACATGTGCAAAGACGACGCTATCATGGTACCCTTTTGGAATCTGCCAAAAATGGATCTAGAAGAAATCCGCTCAAATCCATGCTTAATGGACTGAATCTTCGTTGAAGAATAGCCTCAGGTCGAATCTGTGATCTATAGTCTTCAAAATCCAAAGAAAATGGCATTTCGAAACAAAATCGCCCAAAGAATTACGAAAATGTCGTCCCAAAATAATTTGGCCCAATTATGTCTTGAATGGACTTATTCATCGGTGGTGAATAGGATCAATAGACTTCACTATCAGTAGAGAATAACCTTTATATATATGCATGATTAGTAGACGCGAAAATAAAATGAAAATAGCATTTTGAAAAAATCGCCCGAAATCTATTATGTTACCCCCCTTGGAAACTGCCAAAAGTGGACCCAAAAGAAATCATCCTAAATCCGTGCTTAATGGAGTTAATCATCGTTGAAGAATAACCTCGGGCCGATTCCAAAATCTGTAGCCTTCAATATCCAAGGAAAATGGCCTATCAAAAATAAATCGGCCAAAGAATTACGAAAATGCCATCCCAAAATACATTGGCCAAATTTTGTGCTTAATAAACTTAATCATCGGTGGATAATAGGATCAATTGACACCACTATCGGTAGAGAATAGCCTCGGACTGAATGTGTGATCTGTAGCCACCAAAATCGAAAGAAAATGACATTTCTAAGAAAATTGTTCGAAATCTGTGATGGTACCCCTTTTGTTTCTGCCAAAAATGGACCCGGAAAAATCCGCCCAAATCGCGCTGAATGGACTTAATCTTTGTTGAAGAATAGCCTCAGGTCCAATCCGTAATCTATACCGTTCCATATCCAAGGAAAATGACCTTTCAAAACAAAATTCCCCAAAGAATTAAGAAAATGTCATCCCAAAATAATTGGCCCAATTTTGTGCTTAATGGACATAATCATCGGTGGATAATAGGATCAATAGACTTCACTATCGCTAGAGAAGAGCCTCTGCCTGAATACGTGATCAATAGTCTCCAAAATGAAAGAAAATGGCATTTTGGTAAAATCACATGAAATCTGTAGCCTTCAAAATCCTAAGAAAATGGCATTTCAAAACAAAATTGCCCAAAGTATTACGAAAATGCCATCCCAAAATAAATTGGCCCAATTATGTGCTTAATGGACTTAATCATTGGTGGAGAATTGGATCAATAGACTTCACTATCGGTGGAGAATAGCCTAGGGTTGAATCGGTGATCTCTAGCCTCCAAAATAAATAAATAAATGGCATTTCGGAAACATCACACAAAATCTGTGATGGTGCCCCTTTGGAATCTGCCAAAAGTGGACCCGTAAGAAATCAGCCCAAATCCGTACTTAATGAACTTAACCGTCGTTGAAGAATAGCCTTCAAAATCTAAGGAAAATGGACTTTCGAAAAAAAGTCGCCCAAAGTATTAAGAAAATGTCATCCCAAAATAAATTGGCCCAATTATGTGCTTAATGTACTTAATCATTGGTGGAGAATAGGATCAATAGACTTCACTATCAGTAGAGAATAGCCTCTTGCTGAATCCGTGATTTGTAGCCGCCAAAATCGAAAGAAAATGGCATTTCGAAAGAATCGATCGAAATCTGTGATGTTACCACTTTGGAATCTGCCAAAAGTGAACCCGGAAGAAATCCGCCCAAATCGCTGCTTAATGGATTTCGTAATCTTTGAAGATTAGCCTCAGACTGAATCCGTGATCTGTAGCCTTCAAAATCCAAGGAAAAACGACTTTCGAAAAAAAAAATTGCCAAAAGAATTACGAAAATTTCATCCCAAAATAAATTGGCCCAATTCTTTGCTTAATGGACGCAATCATTGGTGGAGAATAGGATCAATACAATTCACTATCGGTGGAGAATAGCCTCGGGTTGAATCCGTGATCTATAGCCTCCAAAATCAAAAGAAAATGGCATTTCGGAAAAATCTCCCAAAATCTGTGATGGTACCCCTTTAGAATCTGCCAAAAATGGACCCGAGAGAAATCCGCCCAAATCCGTGTTTAATGGATTTAATCATCGTTGAAGAATAGCATCAAGCCGAATCTATGATCTGTTGCCTTCAAAATCCAAAAAAAAATGGACTTTCGAAAGAAAATTGCCCAAAGAATTACAAAATTGTCATCCCAAAATAAATTGGCTCAATTCTGTGGTTAATGGACTTAATCATCAATGAAGAATAGGATCAATAGATTTCACTATCGGTGGAGAATAGCCTTGGGCTGAATCCGTGATCTGTAGCCTTCAAAATCCAAGGAAAATCACCCAAAGAATTACAAAAATGTCATTCGAAAGTAAATCGCCCAAATTGGTGCTTTCGGTGGAGAATAAGATCAATAGACTTTATTATCGGGAAAAATAGCCTAGGACTAAATCCCTGATATTTATCCTCCAAAATCGAAAGAAAATGTGATTTCGGAACAATCGCCCGAAATTTGTGATGGTAGTCCATCGGAATCTGCCAAAAATGGATCCTGAAGAAATTCGTCCAAATTGGTGCTTAATGAACTTAAACATCGGTGGAGAATAAAACCAATAGACTCCATTATCGGTGTAGTGTAACCCCGTGCTAAATCCTTGATCTGTAACCTCCAGAATCGCAAGAAAATGAGATTTTGGAAAAATCGCCTAAAATTTGTGATGGTACCTCTTCGGAATCTACCTCAAATGGACCAGGAAGAAATTCTCCCAAATCATTGCTTAATGTAGTTAATCATCGTTGAAGAATAGTCTCAGGCCGAATCCGTGATATTTAGCTTTCCAAATCCAAGGAAAATTACCAAAGAACTATATGAAAATTAATTCGCCCAAATAAGTGCTTAATGGATTTAATCATTGTGGGGAATAGGATCGATAGAATTCATAATCTATGGATAATAGCCTCGAGCTAAATCCTTGATATATTGCATCCAAAATTGAAAGAAAAGGGGACTTCAGAAAAATCGCCTGAAATTTATGATGGTACCCCCTTTGGAATCTCCCAAAAATGGAAATGGAAATGGAAAAAATTCGTCCAAATAGGTGCTTACTGGACTTAATCATCGTTGAAGAATAGCCTCAGGCCGAATCCGTGACCTCTCGCCTTCAAACTGCAAGAAAAAAGGCCTTTTGGAAAAATTCTCACCAACAATTACGAAAATGCCATCCAAAAATAAATTCGCCCAAATCAGTGTTTAATGGACTTAATCATGGGTGCTTAATGAACTTAATAAGCGGTGGAGAATAGGATCAATAGACTCCATTATCGGTGGAGAATAACCTCGGGCGAATTCTTGATCAGTAGCCTCCAAAATAAGAAGAAAATTGGATTTCAGAAATATCGGCCGAAATATGTGATGGTACCTTGTTGGAAACTGCCAAAAATGGGCCCGGAAGAAATACACCCAAATTAGTGCTTAATGGACTTAATCATCGTTGAATGCCATCCAAAAATAAATTCGCCCAAATCAGTGTTTAATGGACTTAATCATGGGTGCTTAATGAACTTAATCATCGGTGGAGAATAGGATCAATAGACTCCATTATCAGTGGAGAATAACCTCGGGCAAATTCTTGATCAGTAGCCTCCAAAATAAGAAGAAAATTGGATTTCAGAAATATCGGCCGAAATATGTGATGGTACCTCGTTGGAAACTGCCAAAAATGGGCCCGGAAGAAATACACCCAAATTAGTGCTTAATGGACTTAATCATCGTTGAAGAATAGCCTCAGCCCGAATCCGTGATTTGTAGCCTTCAAACTCCAAGGAAAAAGGCCTTTCAAATAAATTCTCCCAAACAATTACGGAAAATAGCATCATAAAATAAATTCTCTCAAATCGGTGCTTAATGGACTTAATCGTCGGTGGAGAATAGGATCAATAAACTCCTTTATCGATGGAGATTAGCCTCGGGCTGAATCCTTGATCTGAAGCGTCCAGAATCGCAAAAAATGGGACTTCGGAAAAATCGACAAAATCTATAATGGTACCCCTTTGAAATCTGCCAAAAATGAACCCAGAATAAATCCTCCAAATATGTGCTTAATTGACTGAATCATCGTTGAAGAATAGCCTCAGGTTGAATCTGTGATCTGTAGCCTGCAAACTTCAAGGAAAAAGGCCTTTCGAAAAAATTCTCCCATACAATTACGAAAAATGTCATCCAAAAATAAATTTGCCCAAAATTGGTGCTTAATGGACTTAATCATCGGGGGAGAGTAGGATCAATAGAATCAATTATCGGTGGAGAATAATCTCAGGTGAATCCATGATCTGTAGCCTCCATAATCGAAAGGAAATAGGATTTCGGAAAATCGCCCGAAATCTGTCATGGTACATCTGTGGAATCTGCTAAATATAGACCTTGCATAAATATGCTCAAATCGGTGCTTAATGGACTTAATCATCGTTGAAGAATAGCCTTAGGCAGAATCCGTGACCTCTCGCCTTCAAACTGCAAGAAAAAAGGCCTTTTGGAAAAATTCTCACCAACAATTACGAAAATGCCATCCAAAAATAAATTCGCCCAAATCAGTGTTTAATGGACTTAATCATGGGTGCTTAATGAACTTAATAAGCGGTGGAGAATAGGATCAATAGACTCCATTATCGGTGGAGAATAACCTCGGGCGAATTCTTGATCAGTAGCCTCCAAAATAAGAAGAAAATTGGATTTCAGAAATATCGGCCGAAATATGTGATGGTACCTTGTTGGAAACTGCCAAAAATGGGCCCGGAAGAAATACACCCAAATTAGTGCTTAATGGACTTAATCATCGTTGAATGCCATCCAAAAATAAATTCGCCCAAATCAGTGTTTAATGGACTTAATCATGGGTGCTTAATGAACTTAATCATCGGTGGAGAATAGGATCAATAGACTCCATTATCAGTGGAGAATAACCTCGGGCAAATTCTTGATCAGTAGCCTCCAAAATAAGAAGAAAATTGGATTTCAGAAATATCGGCCGAAATATGTGATGGTACCTCGTTGGAAACTGCCAAAAATGGGCCCGGAAGAAATACACCCAAATTAGTGCTTAATGGACTTAATCATCGTTGAAGAATAGCCTCAGCCCGAATCCGTGATTTGTAGCCTTCAAACTCCAAGGAAAAAGGCCTTTCAAATAAATTCTCCCAAACAATTACGGAAAATAGCATCATAAAATAAATTCTCTCAAATCGGTGCTTAATGGACTTAATCGTCGGTGGAGAATAGGATCAATAAACTCCTTTATCGATGGAGATTAGCCTCGGGCTGAATCCTTGATCTGAAGCGTCCAGAATCGCAAAAAATGGGACTTCGGAAAAATCGACAAAATCTATAATGATACCCCTTTGAAATCTGCCAAAAATGAACCCAGAATAAATCCTCCAAATATGTGCTTAATTGACTGAATCATCGTTGAAGAATAGCCTCAGGTTGAATCTGTGATCTGTAGCCTGCAAACTTCAAGGAAAAAGGCCTTTCGAAAAAATTCTCCCATACAATTACGAAAAATGTCATCCAAAAATAAATTTGCCCAAAATTGGTGCTTAATGGACTTAATCATCGGGGGAGAGTAGGATCAATAGAATCAATTATCGGTGGAGAATAATCTCAGGTGAATCCATGATCTGTAGCCTCCATAATCGAAAGGAAATAGGATTTCGGAAAATCGCCCGAAATCTGTCATGGTACATCTGTGGAATCTGCTAAATATAGACCTTGCATAAATATGCTCAAATCGGTGCTTAATGGACTTAATCATCGTTGAAGAATAGCCTTAGGCAGAATCCATGATTTATAGCCTTCAAAATCTATGGAAAATGGTTTATTCAAAAAAAATGTGCAAAAATTACGAGTAATTCCATCCAAAATTAAATTCGCCCAAATTGGTGCTTAAATGACTTAATCATCGGTGGAGAATAGGATCAATAAACTTCATTATTGATGGAGAATAGGATCCATAGACTTCATTATTGGTGGAATAGCATCGGATTGAATCAGTGATTTGTAGCCTCCAAAATTTAAGAAAAAAGGAATTTTGGAAAAATCGCTCAATATCAATGATGTTACCCCATTGGAATCTGCCAAAAATGGGCTCGGAAGAAATCTGCTCAAATCGGTGCTTAATTGATTTAGTAATCTTTTAAGAATAACTTCAGGCTGAATCCGTGATCTATAGCATTCAAACTCCAAGGAAAAGACATTTCCATTAAATTCTCCCCAACAATTATCGGTGGAGAATAGGATCAATAGATACCATTATCGGTGGAGAATAACCTCGGGTGAATCCATGATCTGTAGCCTACAAAATCAAAAGAAAATTGGATTTCGGAAAAATTGCTCGAAACTATGATTGTACACCTTTGGAATCTTCCAAATATAGACCCAGTAGAAATCTGCCCAAATCGATGTTTAATGGACTGAATCATCGTTGAAGAAAAGCTTCAGGCGAAATTAGTGATTTGTAGCCATCAAAATCTAAGGAAAATAGCCATTCAAACAAAATCACCTAAAAATTATGAAAATGTCATACCAAAATAAATTCGCACAAATCGGTGCTTAATGGACTTAATCTTCGGTGGAGAATAGCATCAATAGACTACATTATCGGTAAAGAATAGCCTCGGACTCGATTTGTGATCTGTAGCCTCCAAAATTGAAAGAAAATGGGATTTCAGAAAAATCGCTCCAAATCTGTGATGGTACCCCCTTTGGAATCAGCAAAAAATTGACCCCGAAGAAATCTGCCGAATCCAGTGCTTGATGGACTTAACCATCGTTGAAGAATAGCCTCCACCGAATTCGTGATCTATAGCCTTCAAAATCTAACGAAAATGGCCTTTCAAACAAAATAGCACAAAAAATTACGAAAAAATTATCCAAAATTAAATTTGCCCAAATTGGTGTTTAAAGGACATAATCATCAGTGGAGAATAAGATCAACAGACTTCATTATCAGTGGAGAATAGGATCAATAGACTTCATTATCGGTGAAGAATAGCCTCGGACTGGATTCGTGATATGTAGCCTCCAAAATTGAAATAAAATAGGATTTTGGAAAAATCGTGTGAAATCTATGATGGTACCCCTTTGGAATTTGTCAAAAGTGGAACCAGAAGAATCCGCCCGAATCGGTGCTTAATGGACTTAAACATAGTTGAAAAATAGACTCAGGTCGAATTCGTGATCTCTAACTTTCAAAATGCAAGGAAAAAGGCCTTTTAACCAAATTCTCCCAAAAAATTATGAAAATGTCATCCAAAATTAAATTCGCCCAAATTGGTGTTTAATGGAGTTAATCATCGGTGGAGAATAGGATCAATAGACTCCATTATCAGTGGAAAACAACCTCGGGAGAATCCGTGACATGTACCCTGCAAAATTGAAAGAAAATAGGATTTCGGAAAAATCATGCAAAATCTATTATGGTACCCCCTTGGAATTTGCAAAAAATGGACTCAGAAGAAATCCACCCCAATCGATGCTTAATGCAATTAATCATTGTTGAATATTAGCCTATGGCCGAATCCGTGATATGTAGGCTTCAAATTTTAAGGAAATGGCATTTTGAAAAAAATTGCTCAAATAATTATGAAAATGTCATCCAAAAATAAATTCGTCAAAATTGGTGCTTAATAGACTTAATCATTGGTGGAGAATAGGATCAATAGACTTCATTATCGGTGGAGAATAACCTCGGGTGAATCCGTGATCTATAGCCTGCAAAATCGAAAGAAAATAGGATTTCTGAAAAATTGCCCGGAATCTACCAAATGTAGACCCGGTAGACATCTGCCCAAATCGGTGCTTACTGGATTTAATCATTGCTGAACAATAGCCTCAGGCCGAATCCGTGATCTGTAGCCTCCAAAATCCAAGGAAAATGGCCTTTCAAACAAAATCACCCAAAAAATTACGAAAACGTTATCCTAAAATAAATTGGCACAAATCGTTGCATAATGGACTTAATCAACGGTGGAATATAGGATTAATAGACTACATCACCGGTAGAGAATAGTCTCGGGCTGAATATCTGATCTGTAACATCCAAAATCAAAGAAAATGGGATTTCGAAAAATAGTCTGATAACTGTGATGGTACCCCATTGAAATCTGCAAAAAATGGACCCCGAAGAAATCCGCCCAAATTGGTGGTTGATGGACTTAATCATCGTTGAAAAATAGGCTTAGGCCGAATTCGTGATCTGTAACTTTCAAAATCCAACGAAAATGGCCTTTCAAACAAAATCGCCCCAAGATATTACTAAAATGCCATCCAAAATTACATTTGTCCAAATCGGTGCTTAAAGAACTTCATCATCGTTGGAGAATAGGATCAACAGACTTCATTATCAGTGTAGAATAAGATCAATAGACTTCATTATTGGGGGAGAATAGCCTCGGACAGGATTCACGATAAGTAGCCTCCAAAATCGAAAGAAAATAGGATTTCGCAAAAATTGCCCAAAATCTAAGATGGTACCCCATTAGAGCTGCCAAAAATGGAACCAGAAGAAATTCGCCCAAATTGGTGCTTAATGGACTTAATCGTCGTTGAAGTATAGCCTCAGCCTGA
Source organism: Linum tenue (assembly GCA_946122785.1). Classification (NCBI taxonomy): domain Eukaryota; kingdom Viridiplantae; phylum Streptophyta; class Magnoliopsida; order Malpighiales; family Linaceae; genus Linum; species Linum tenue. The sequence continues at coordinate 3,228,147 of CAMGYJ010000006.1, read as the reverse complement.
ATCCTTGATCTGTAGCCTCCAAAATAACAAGAAAATGGGATTTTGAAAAAATCACCTGAAATCTATGATGGTACCCTTTGGAATATGTCAAAAAAGGACCCGGAAGATATCCGCCTAAATCATTGCTTGATGGACTAAATCATCGTTGAGGAATAGCCTCACGCTGAATCCGAGATTTGTAGTCTTCCAAATCCAAGGAAAAAGGCATGTCAAAACAAATCGCCAAAAAACTTATGAAAATGTTATCCCAAAATAAATTCGCCAAAATCGGTGCTTAATGGACTTAATAATCGTTGGAGAATAGGATCAATAAACTTCATAATTGGTGGAGAATAGCATCGGTCTGATTCCGTGATTAGTAGCCTCCAAAATCGAATGAATATGGGAATTTGAAAAAATCGCCCAAAATTAGTGATGGTACCCCTTTGGAATTTGCCAAAAGTGGACCCGAATGAAATCAGACCAATCGGTGCTTAATGGAGTTAGTCATTGTTGAAGAATATCCTCAGGCCGAATCCATGATCTGTAGCCTTCAAAATACAAGGAAAAATGCCTTTCAAACAAAATAACCCAAAAAAATACGAAAATGTCATCCGAAAATTAAATTGCACAAATTAGTGCTTAAAGGACTTTATCATCAGTGGAGCATAGAATCAATAGACTTCATTACAGTGGAGAATAACCTCGGACTTAATCATTGATTTGTAGCCTCCAAAATAGAAAGAAAATTGGATTTTGGAAAAATCGCCCTCGAAATTTGTCATGGTACCCTTTTGGAAACTGTCAATAATGGACCCGGAAGAAATCCGCCCAAATCAGTGCTTAGTGAACTTAATCATCGTTGAACAATAGCCTCGGGCTAAATCTATGATTTGTAGCCTTCAAAATCCACGGAAAATGCGCTTTCAAACCAAATTGACCGAGAAATTACGAAAATGTCATCCAAAAATAAATTCGCCCAAATCGGTGCATAATGGACTTAAACATCGGTGGAGAAAGTGATCAATAGACTCCATTAAAGGTGGAGAATAATCTCGGGGCGAATTCATGATCTGTAGCCTTCAAAATCTAAGGAAAAAGGCCTTTCGAAAAAAATCGCCCAAAAATTTATGAAAATGCCATCCAAATATAAATTTGCCCAAATCGGTGCTTAATGGACTTAATCATCGATGGAGAATAGGATCAATAGGCTCCATTACAATGGAGAATAAGTAATAACCTTGGGCTAAATCCGTGATCTGTAGCCAAACATATCGCAAGAAAATTGGATTTTGGAAAAATCGCCGGAAATTTGTGATAGTACCCCATTGGAATATGCCAAAATGAATCCGGAAGAAATCCGCCCAAATCGATGCTTAATGAACTTAATCATCGTTGATGAATAGCCTCAGGCGGAATCCATGATTTGTAGACTGCGAAATTCAAGGAAAATGGCCTTTCAAACAAAATCACCGAAAACATTACGAAAAAGTCATTCAAAAATAAATTCACTCAAATTGGTGTTTAATGGACTTAATCATTGGTGGAGAATAGGATCAGTAGTTTTAATCATCAAGTGAGAATAGCCTCGAGCCGAATCAGTGATCTGTAGCTTTCAAAATCCAAGGAAAATGATCTTTCGAGAAAAATCGCCTATAAAAGTATCAAAATGCGCTCCGAAAAAATCTTCCAAAATTAACATTTAATAGGTTGGCCTCATTATTGGTGGATAATAGCCTAAGGTCGAATCTTTGATCAGTACCCTTTAAAATTCAAGGAAAAAATGCCTAAAATATGTGGTGGTACCACTTTGGAATCTTCCAAAAATAAACCTGAAAAAAAATCCGCTCAAATTGGTGCTTAATAAACTTAATCATTGGAGAATAATAGTCTCAAACTGAATCCGTGATCTATAGCCTTCAAAATACAAGGAAAATGGCATTTCGTAAAAATGTCCATAAAATAACGAATTGCCCTCTGAAAAAACAGCCAAAATCGACGATTAATAGACTTCATTATCAGTGAAGAATAGCCTCACGCCAAATTCTTGATCAGTACACTGAAAAATCTAAGGAAAATGACATTTCAAAAAAATGCCTGAAATTCGTGATGTACCCCTTTGAAATCTGACAAAAATAGACTCGAAAAAAATGCGCTCAAATCGGTGCCTATTAGACTTAATCTTCGGTGCAAAATAGCCTCCGGCCGAATCCTTCTATTACCTTCAAAATCTAAGAAAAATGGTCTTTCGAAAATCGCACATAAAATTATGAAAATGTCCTCCAAAAAAAATTTGCCAAAATCGACGATTAATAGACTTCATAACAGGTGGAGAATAGTCTCAAACTGAATCCTTGATCAGCAGGCGTCAAAATCTAAGGAAAATGGTCTTTCAAAAAATCGGCCGAAATATGTGATTGTACCGGGATGACATACGGTCACAATCCACTTTGTAGCCATTAGATGTAATCTCTCTCCTGTCTCTCTCCTGTCATTTTTAAAATGATGGTTGATATTAAACGAATTGTATTTTTTAAGGAAAAAAACTTACCACACTCAATCATTCTCCCTCCTATATAAAATAATAAAACCCTAATCTAACCCATACCAACTCTACAGCCGTTCACCTCCTCCTTTCTCTGCCATGCCCGCCACCACCCTCCGACATCTGGGTTTTGGTGTTAGACTCACTGGTACATACTAGTGACTAGTGGTACCAAATGATAGTGGTACGCGAACACTACCAAGTACCAAATGGTAGTGATACCGTGCAGCCTCTCTGCAGTCCGCTCGAACTCACATGAGCATTCTGCTGTTAACACTCAAGAATCCAGAGGTCAAATGTCCAAATCATCATTCTTTTGCTTCAAGACTTAATTGCACCGAGCAAAAACAGTTTGCAATTATGATGGTATGTACAAAAATGGGAGTTTTACACGCAAAGATGGTGCTTCTTTTCTTGTAATTATGCTTTACGTACTTTTAAGAATGACTGCTAGCAAAGAAAAGTATATTACAGACTGCTACAAAACTTAGGGCAGGGGAGAAGAGTCATCAGCTAGCTGCTCGGCCGTCCCATTCAGTGTGTTCGGTACACCTTTACTAATTCCAGGCTTTTCTAGCAGAGACTAATGGACCTGTGGTTCCACCTGTTAGCCAGATGCCCCAGCTGCAGCGCGCTTGATGCATTCTCCCTGTTCTTCTTTGGTGAACTCCTCCAGCAATTCACGTTGCCTTGGTGTTATACTCCTACACACAAGAGTGATACACAAATTTTATTATAAGCATTCCGAATAAGGGCCGAGCTTCTATAATATACCATCAACAAAAATTCAACACTCACGTTGGGATGCTGACGTTGAAGTGCACAAACTGATCGCCGTAAGAATATGAGCCACGGGCTTTAATTCCTGCACAACACAAACAAAAACCACACAGTAAAACCATAGAACTAAGTCACTCTACGGTAATTCATTCATATCAAGGCAAGATAGCTGCTATCAAGGTCCTACCCTTTTTCTTCAGCACTACTTTCTGACCAGGCTGGGTGCCTGCACGAACCTGAAAAGACCAAGACAGAAGACACCACATTGGCCAACTGCTTCTGACTTCCAGGCCTTTTTCCTACTAATATTAATAAAGGTTTTTGAACATTACCTTAACAACGACATCTCCAGTGAGTGTCGGGACCTGGATTGTTCCCCCCAAAATTGCCTGCAAAAAATAGCAAAATTAGGTTCCATCAACCTACTCAAAGTAACCGCTAAATAATCCCAAGACACAACAAGACCTACTAATATACATCTAATGACCAGCCCAGAAAAGGTGAGAAAACAAGGGCAAACCTTCCTATAAACTGATTCTCTTACGTGAACTCATAAACCCAACAAAATAATCAGTAGTATCATTTACCTGGGTAATACTCATAACAGCATCTACATGTATGTTAGCACCTTCTCTGCGGAAGACTGGGTCTTCACGGACCTGGAGCAGCAAACACAAACAGCATTGTTGCAAATCACTCGAAATCTCCTTGGTGGCAGTTAGAGGAAGTATGCACCGACATCAGCCCATGAGAATGGGCTAACTACAAGAGCCACATACTAAGCCGTACATTCAGAAATAATAAGTATTCTCTACTTTGAACAGCAAGTCACCAGACACCTTCTAGTATCTAGCTAAAGAGACTAGAGAGATAGCCATATCCCATCCACGGCGTTGCCTCTTGCACAAGCCGTGCCATTTAAGAGAGAGATGATATACGAGAAAACTTAGTTTTATGCACAAAGAATGTCACCTTTATGTTGACGAGGAGATCACCAGGCTGGTTTCTATCAGGGTCTGCTCCACCACTCCTAGGCACCTTGATTGTTTCATTATCATCAACTCCTATAATGAACAAGATTTAATACATGAGTTCTGGCATTTTAACAGCATTTCTGCATTTCAAGTCAAACTATGATCACCTTGCATTAGAAGCAATGGGGGATAAAAAGTTAATCAATGGAATATGAAGTATGGAAAGCAAGAAAAATCCAATTTAATGCGATTCTATGAACTATGATTGAAAAGGAACCATTAATGAGGCTAGCATATAGATTATAGAGCACCATATTCAAGATTCAGAATGACGACAAAAATTTATAGTTCCATTGGGGAGCCACAAAAATAGAATAAATCAGAAGACACGCATTGACTATTGAATGGATTTACTACATCAGTTTTGGCATTTTAACTGCATTTCTGCATTTCAAGTCAAACTATGCTCACCTCGCATCAGAAGCAATGGGGGATACGAAGTTATTCAATGGAATATGTAAGTATCCAAAAACCCAATTCAATGTGATTCTAGGAACGATGATTGAAAAGAAACCATAAAGGATCCTAGCATATAGAGGCACCACATTCAAGATTCAGAAGGAAAACAGCATACCTGGTACTATATCCAATTTGATAGATTTTGACCCTCTTTTTACCTTGCGCCCTTGACATGACTTGCAAAAGCTCTGCAATCAAACAAGTCAGTCTACACAATGATATTTAAATGTTTTGTTATGGAACAATCTGGTCGAGAAAGATGGTGTGAATTTGCTTAAGACAGGTAACAATAACATAAAAGTTGAAAAGTGAAAATCCAATTGAGTTTCCACCATACCGATACAGTTTGACCTGCGCCACCACATTGATTGCAGGTGTGCTGAACACTGAAAAACCCTTTTTGTGTAAACACCTGCATAGTCTAACATCTTGTCAAGAACACCTGGCATAAAACCCTGGTCCCAGTGAAGTTACACTTTAGAATACTAACCGTGCCGGATCCTTTACAGCGTTTGCAGATTTGAGGTTTTACACCAGGAGGTACACCTTCACCACCTGAAAATGGATGCATCCAAAATTCCAACTAAGCAAGTTTGAGAAAAGATGTCAAGTACAGTAAGTTGAAATGGTGGAAGCCAGCAGAGAAATTGTGCATACGGCATGTTTCACAAGGAACGTCAGTTTGAAATGTGATATTTTTTGTGCATCCCTGAACAGCTTCCATGAAGGATAGCTCAAGAGCAACCTAGAAAAACCGAAGATTTTTTTAAAGGAAAATAAGACATATTAGCATCAATACTACAGCAGAAAACTAAGAAACACTGGGCAAGAAGGAAACCTTGACATCTTCGCCACCAAGCCGTTGCTGATTAAACATGTTGCCGAATATCTAGCATCAAAATCAGGACGCATACCATTATGGACATTAATAGGAACAGATAAACATTATACAAGTTCTATAATGGAATTCTTCAAGTTCCTAGAAACTTTTGATAGACAACATTGGGTGTCCTGATTTCAAATACCAAAGGATTCTACACTAGCATTGACTGATCATTAGAGTTGTAAGTTATAGCAACATCATAACTGTAGAACCATTCATAAAAAGTTTCAATGAGTTAGAATCATCTCAAGATGGAACTCCCATGGAAAGGAAGCCTTTTGTTATTGAGAGGCATAACTCAACAAGGAAAATGAAAAAGAATTCAGCCGAAGCAGTACGAATTAACGGATAGTAGAAAGAAAGAAGCTCAAGAGCAAGTCATTACATCGTCCATTCTGAAGAAGTCCCCAAATGGATGTTCAAATCCCGCCCCACCACCAGGTTGGAAACCATTGTCACCTTGATGTTCGAAGGCCTCATGTCCAACCTAAAAGATGACCATACCACCAATATCAGAAAAAAATCATCACCAAAATTCAAAACCAGGAATAAGATACAATATTAAGACACTACATTGTACAACAATATCCAGCAAACAGTCAATGCAATATCATATCGAAGGCTTTAACTGACGGACATATACAAACTATCGAGCCACTGGTCCTCGAATATTCACGCTGTGAATATGAGTGGATGTGGATGTGTTTGAAAGAGAAGAAACCAAAAGGGAATGCACATGGCATCAAGTTGCTGTTATGAAATTATGCTCCAAAAACTACATCAGCTACAAAAGATACTATCTACAAGTGTTGAGAGATTTCAAAAGAGAAGTGAAACCTGATCGTATAGGGAGCGCTTTTCTTCATCTTTTAAAACCTGAAACACAGAGACAATCATAAAATGTAACAACCATTACAACAATTACAACGAGCATATAGTAGAGATAAAGGGGAAGCTGAAACATAAAAATGAAAAGCACCTCATAAGCCTTAGAAACTTCTTGGAACTTTTTGTGAGCTTCAGGATCATCTTTGTTACTATCTGGATGGAATTTCTTTGCTAGCTACAAATAATAGGCAGCACAAGTGTAAAGATATTAAAAGAGATCGCGAATATAGAGGAACAATTGCAGGATCAAGTTAAGTAAAAATGGGATTAAACAAGAGACACCAACTTACCTGATAGTACGATTTCTTAATGTCGGATTGAGTCGCATTCTTACTGACACCAAGTACATCGTAGTAATCTTTTGAGCTGAAAGCTGAAAGGAGAAATACGACTTAGATTAGATTAAAGGTATAAGACTGGCCACAGCCCAAAGGGTAAACGGGCAAAATAAACCTTTACCCCTAGCAAAACCTCTTCAACCATGGGGCAAACTAATGCCTAAAAGGCTTAATACGGGTTTAAGGGGCAAAATAGGTTGGTTTGGGTGGTGCGAAAACCAGAGGGCATATGGGTGTGGAGACGGCCATTCTCAAAAAGGGAGCCACGGTCATAACGCAGAGGTAGACACACCCCAGGAGGTTTGATGCCCTGGCCAGCCTTGCATGCTTGCAGCGCGCCACCCGGGGCCATCTACTGCTGCTTTTACTTCTTTTTTTGTTTAAGTAATTAATGTAAAGAGTTTGTTTTGTGAGTTTTTCAGAAGCGAAATCCATTTCGGTGTAACTTTCGTCCGTTTGATTTGTTGTTTGAAGATAAAAAAAATTATATTTAAAGCATAATAGATTTTATCAGTGAAACCCTCTTAATTTTTATCAATGAATCTCACCTAAACATAATAAAATGCATTTAAACACACTCAAACATAAACACTCTTAATGGGAAACTTGTCTATGATGTCTAGTGAAGCCTCGACTCCCAACTTGTTGAGGAAGTGGTTCACGTTCCTCATCCTCCATTTTCTCAAGTTCTAGTTTGAGTGTGTGGTCAAACATTTTAAGCTCTGCATGCTCTTGCTCATCCGACAATGAAAATTGAGATGAATTTATGATGATTTGTTGTAATAAATTTGTGAGAAGAGAAGAGTGGGTCGAATTGTTTTCCACTTAAGAAGTTATATTTTATAGAGAAATGAGTTAGATAGTAAATGAGTGATGTAAGTTGTTTCAAGTACTAATAATTGACTATACTTATGGACAATTTTGTATAAAGATGAAGTGAATCACTGAATCATTTATATATTATGAGTGTATGAGTTATTTCAAGTACTAATAATCGACTATACTCGTGAACACTTTTATATAAAAATGAAATGATAGATCACTAAATCACCTAGATAATAGACGAATGATGTTACTAAACTTCAATACCAATAATTGACCAATTAAGATGTGAACAACAATCAAAGTGATTAACTAATTGATTTCAACAATAAAAAAAGTATCATCTAAATTGATTAAGTTTTATCGGAATGTTCGTATCGAGTTGTTGTGAACAAATATAAAAAACTCAAAGTCCAAAATATGATTTATTAAATATCAAACCAACAATTATAAAACCATAGTTGCAACTGATTCAGTTAAGAGGAGGCTAAAAGGCTATATTTCCCCTGTTTTTATCCCGAGCTGTGGTTAGCCTAAGAGAAGAGAATAAAGGCCAGGTAAAAGATTGATCAGCATTCTGTGAAAAGAGATGTACCTGTGCCATGAATTGATCTTAAGCCATTTGGCTTTAAAGCTCCAAAAGACAACCGAAGTTTATAATTAACTGTACACATGTGGAATACGGTTATCAGTAAATGGAGTAATACCAATTTGGTCCAAATCTTTCTCTTCCTACCCAATACCACAGAGGTAATATATAGTTCACAGCTTCATATTCACCATTCTTGCAGAAAAAACAGAGAGCAGGTCTTACCGTTTTTGTTGTTTGGGAGAAAGGAATTGGTGGTGGCCCCAGCTTGATTCCAACCTCGAGTTGTAGTTGTTAATCCTCTACTATAGCTCCAATTGAGCAAACTTCTACAGACCTGAGAATTAAGCAAGTGAAGAATTATATGTCCCAAAAGAATGTGAGCCTATATCCCAGCAAAAATCGATCTCCCAATTGCCCAACAACAGAAAACAGAGAAGAGAGCAGAGAGCAGAGAAATAAAGAAAAGAGTTTCCCTTTGTCTTACATAATGAGGAGCAGATTGTTGAGAAAGCAATGAAGAAGAGCGGCGAGCAAGGGCAGAACCCACGAGGTAAACGCCACGAGAACGAACCATTATGTCGTTTTCTTTCCCCCTCGGATTTCACCGGTTCCCGTGAATTAAGCGATTTTCCCTGGGCAGTAGTTGGTTTAATTGAACTGAATGATTATTGGCAGAGGAGAGGGAAAAAATTGGAATTTTTCTCCGGTAATGGGATTGATTACGGAGATGGAACTTGGAAGGGAGAGGACGAGAGGTTAAACCCTAGTAAAGCCCTGTCCTGGTACGGGGGCAGGAGTACACGTTGTAATTTGGTTAAAGAAAGCTGGAAGCTTCTAGTCCTATAGGTTAAGCCATTTCTTACCAAATCAACAGATTTAAGCCAAGCCAACGGGAAATGGGTAGCGTGACTACTAATTTTTTGGTTGTCCCGTGACAATATTTTTATTCATCGTTTTCTTTTTTTGGGTTGAAAGACGGATGTCAAGCATCCTAATTCATAGAAACAAAACTATCATGGGTGATGCTTATAACATCGTAGGAGAGCCACGAACACAGTTTTGGGTCGCTCACATCGATAGGATGTGTGCCAAAAGGAAAATCATGTCCTATACAAGCAAGATACACTATGTTTGGCCCGGCTTTTAGAAGTACTTTTCGGGTTCAAAAGCTGAAGCAGGGCCAAACACCTGTAAAAACTCGGCTTTTGAAAAGCCGAAAAGCGCTTTTGTATAACATAAAAGCAGCTCCGATTTGGAGCTTCTGCGAAAAGCTGTTTTGAAAATACAAGATTATCCTTACCATATTTTAATTCTATTTCAGAAAATATCATTTTCCTTCATTTATATCATTTAAAAATAAAATAATTTATAAAATCATATTATTTAATATAAAAGAAATCTAACAAGATCCATTTTGACTACTTTTTATTGTTTAGAATTTTTATTCATATTTTGTATTATAAGTCCTTATAGTCATTTTACACAACCTCTTATATTAAAAAACACTTCTAATAGTTTTACAACCCAACACTAAACTGCTTTTTTTTAAAAGTACTTATCTAAAAGCAGTGGCGGATCCAGGAATTCTACGTAGGGGTGTCCTCTATAAAAAATTATATTAAATATTAGAATTAAATTAAATAATTATTAAATATGAAAATATCTAACTAATAAAGTTTCATTAAAAGTTCAGACGTGTTTCATCAAATGATAAAATGCATTCGGTGTTTATACTGCTCAACAAATATCTCTCGACATATCTTTACTAGACTAGGATATCCCGTAATTGAGTTTAATCGTTAGGTTTTGAAAATAATTTGAGATAAGAATAATATTTTACTATTATATTTGGATCTAAAACACAATAACAAATGAGTTGTAGCGTAATTGAAAATATATTAACTAATAGTGGCAGTGTCCCAAATTTAAATCACATAAACTACTACTTAAATATTATTTATACCAATACTCAACTACTACGGGAGATTGGATAATCATTTTCCCAAATTTTAAAGGTGTCCCACTACCACTTAAATATTTTTTTTCTCATACGCAAATTACTATCGTAGGTTGAATATGTATCCGCCACTGTCTAAAAGCTCCAGCCAGAAGCTGCTTCTGCAAAAGCTACAGCAGGGCCAAACTAAGCTATAGTCAGTAGCAAAATTACTCTCCCAATACACATGAGAAACTTTAACTTCCCATTCTCTATCAATTAACTCTCTAATATGGTTGGCGAGGAGGTTGTGTCTGTGATCATCTTCTCCAGAGTTGATGATGTTGATGGCTGTCATGCAATCGAGGTTCAGATGAATCTTTTTGAATCCCATTGTCCAAGCCAAATTCAACCCTTCAGCTGCACCCTTGAGCTCAGCGTTAGTAATCGAACAAGCACCAAGGTTACAAACAAAGGCACCTTTACAATGTCCAAGGCGATCACGTAGAAGGCCACCACCAACAGCTTTGCTTGTGGGGAAGATGACTGATCCATCCGTTAATTTGGATCCAGCCTTCTTCCGGTGGACGCCACGAGATCTGCTTGTTTTCTTTATGCCTCAAAGTGCTGGCCGAGATGGACTGTTCATTAGCCATAGCTTGCTCATAAATCTTAAGCCATGAACGAATCTGTTGGATGATGCCAGCTTCAGAGTAAGCTCGACCCTCCATTGCCTCTTCGTTTCTCTGTTTCCACAAATGCCAACAGATGATGCCAAATTCAAAGCCTTTCTCCTCATCTCTCAGATTCTCTCGAACCCAAGTCTGGAAATCCAAGTTTTGTCTTTGACCATTGTTCATCTTGAAGTGGTTCCAGACACCCCTAGTTTTGTTGCAGTGTCTGAGTATGTGCTTTGGTGTTTCATCGATCCCTGTGCAGTGAGGACAACAGTTGTTGTTAGTGAGCTTCAGTTTTTCTCGTTCTTTGTTGGTAAGCAGTCTGTTGTGGGTGGTGAGCCAGAGGAAGGGCTTTACCCTTGGCGGCCCCTTCCATTTCCACAAGTCCTTCCAAACTGGGATTGCATCCTCTTCAAGCTCATCAGCAGCAAGCTTGTACGCTGATTTGAGGTGAAATCTCCCATCAACTTCGATTCCCTAGATTGCTTTATCCTCCCCCATCTCAGGCTTTGGTGTCTATGCCCCTGCAATCATTAAAAAAACATCGTTCGGTAAGAGATTCTCCAACCTGCTCCAATCTCACTCACCTGAATCTGTGACCCAGTCTGCAACCGCCGAGTTTGCTTCCAACTCTGAAATCTCTCAGTAAGTGGTCCTCCAGGATCAACCCACATTCAAGCCAAGGGTGCTTCCAAAATGCAGTAGTCCTCCCATCTCTAATACTTCAGGTCGATGCTCTCTTCATGGGTTCCATGGCACGCAGAATTGCCCTCCAAATGGGAGAATGATTGCTTTTCTTCATTGAAACAATGTTCCCCTCTTTCCAGTTAAAGTATTTACCCTACATAACTTGAACCCACAGAGCATACTCATTGTTAAAAACATTCCAGGCAAGCTTGATCATGTAAGCTAAATTAAGACTTCTCGCAGATCTCAACCCAAGCCCCCTTGTTCTTTGGGTTTACAAACATTTTCCCAAGCAACAAGGTGGACCTTTCTTTTCCCTTCTTGGGATCCCCACACAAACCATCTGATCTTATGATCAATGGCAACACACAGAAGCAGGGAGGAAGGAGGTGTGCATTGCATAGGTGGGAATGGCGTTAAGGACAGTCAAAGCAAGCGCAACTCTTCCCGCTAGAGACAAAGTTTTGGCTTTCCAGGCAGTGAGTTTCTGGTCAATTTTATCCAGGATAAACCTAAACGTATTTCTATTAATCCTACCATGGAGGACAAGGACCCCAAGATACTTTCCAAGGTCAAAAGTGGCTTGGATTTCCAGCTTATCACAAACAACTCTCCTAGTCTCCTCTCTAAGATTTCTAGAAAAAAATACCCTAGATTTTTCCTTACTGAAAAGCTCCCCAGAAGCATCACAAAAATCAGTGAGGCATTTCATGACACATTCCGCCTGTCTAACATTTGCTTCTACAAATAACACACGGTCGTCTACAAAAAACAAGAGCGACAGGGGAGGTCCATTAGCCGACAGTTTCATGGGTATCCATCTCTTTTCCCTAACTTCTTTACTAATACATTGACTAAGACGTTCAACGCAAAGAGTAAAGAGGTAAGGGGATAAGGAACATCCCTGACGAAGTCCTCTACTTGGCTTGAAAGACTCAGTTTCACCGCCATTCCAGAGAACTTGCGTAGTTGAGGTCAAGACACAAGCCATAATGATCCTGATGCAGCTCTCGAGAATGTTGCTGCTTGGAGAGTCTCTTCAAGGAACCTCCAGTCAATGCGATCATATGCTTTGACGAGATCCACCTTGAGCAGCATTGTTCCTTTTTCCAATTTTCTTCATCATGCAGTGAACAGTTTCCTGCAAAATTATAATATTGTCAGTTATGTGCCTTTTGGGAACAAAACTTGACTGAGTAGGGTTAATGAGTTTGTTCATGAGTGGTTTCAGCATATTCGCAATGCATTTAGCCACCACTTTGTAATCAATGTTGCAAAGGCTGATAGGCCTAAATTGGCTCATCATCATGGGAGCATCAGTTTTGGGGATGAGGGCTAGGAGTGTCTCATTGGCCCTGCTGATCTTTCCAGGTTCCATGAAACAGTCAACAATAAACTTGTAGAAGCTCTTTCCCACCAGATTCCAACATTTCTAGAAAAAGAGGGCATGGTATCCGTCTTTGCCAAGGGCTTTCATGCTCTTCATTCCCATGATGAGTTGTCTAACTTCTTCTATACATGGAGGTTCTCATATCCTCGCACAGCATGCTGCCTCAACCCTGGGGAAATCAGCCACAATGCTATGACGACCTTCATTTTCCTCTCTTGTGAATTGCTTCACAAAGAAGTCTATGGCCATTGCTTGAAGAATGTCTGGATCCGTGACCCAATCTCCACCATCGTCTTTGAGCCTCATGATTCTGTTCCTCTTCCTTCTGCTTAAAGTGTTGTTGTGGAAGAATCGGGTATTTAGATCACCATGGACAAACCAGTTGGCTCGGGATTTTTGAAGCCAAAGGATTTCTTCCTGCCATAAGGTTTTCTCCAACTCCTCTCGAACTTCTCCTTCTTTCTCCAGAGAAGGTTTAGAAGGGAACTTTTCATTCATGCAATCCAGAGAATTTAGCTTGTTGAGTAGGTGTTTCTTTCTTCGAAAGATGTTTTCGAAGCTTTCTTTGTTCCATTTCTGGAGAATGTCAGCCAGACCCTGCAAAGAGGAGCAGAACTCGCTACCACTGTTCCAAGAAGAAGAAACAAGGGGAAATAAATCATTATGGGATAACCAGGGGCCAAAAATTGGAAACGTCTCATCAGTCTTTTCCTCTTTGTGCTCTCTCTTGTTGCAGGTTAAGATTGGCCTGTGATCAGACTTAATCTTAGGCAAGTGGTAGTTAGTTGTGTCAGGAAAGCATTGGTGCCATTCCAGGTTACACAAGCTTATATCAAGCCTCTCTTTGATTCTAGATCCGCTAGTAAACCAGGTGAAACGAGGACCATTGAAGCCAAGGTCCATCAAACCACAATCCTCGATGCATTCATTAAATGCCCTTGTTTTTGCATAGTTAAAGGGAGCTCCACCTTGCTTTTCTGAAGAGTTTGTAATGGAGTTGAAATCTCCCAGAATCAGCCAGGGGATCTTTGTTCTTTGACTTATGCTTCAGATGGCGTCCCAAAGCTCCCCTCTGTCATGCTCGTTGGGGCTAGCGTAGACTGTCGTGATATTATACACAACTATGTTATTAATTGAGCATTCCAGGTGGAGGAATTGCTTCTTAACATCTAAGACTTCTATTTCCATATCATCTTTATTCTAGAGGACCCAAATTCCTCCACTAAACCCAACAGCATCTAAAACCTTCCATGAGTCAAAGCCGAGGCTTTTAATAATGGAGATGGTGTCTTTCCCACTGACTCTCGGTTCCAAAATACATCCACATTTGGGGAGTGGGTGGCCTTAAACAACTCAAAGGTTGAACGGAATATGGGGTGCTTAGCACCCCTGCAGTTCTAGGAGAAGACTTTAATCATAAGACTGATTAAGGTGGGCTCCCCTCTGACCAAGCGGCTGGATCATTCCGTGTCAACATCCATAACTATCTCATTTCTCTCTACTCCATCTCCATTGCTGGCAGATTGAGTTTTGAGAACATTTTCAGGTTGTTTCTTCAGGTTTTTCGGGCTTCGACTGAAATCAATCTTCCTTGGATTCCCTTTCCCATTTTTTGGGGATTGATGTGACTGATCTTTTGTTGACTTGTTGTTCTCAGTGCCTTGGATTTGTTTCATCTTTGGTTGGTGTCCAGCTTGGCCATCACAATTCAACCCTCTCTTCTTCTCCTGAGATTTAGAAGAAGGGGTGGATTGGATTCTTCCTTGCTGTTCACCATGATGGCTATTATTCCTAGCACCAACCTCTTTTTTCCCCTTTCCAGAAGGAGCTCCCTTGCTGGGATTCTCAGCAATAGCAGGGGGTTCCCTGCCCTCGTTGTCTTACAGGACTCTAGCGTCGGTTTTTGGTACTCCTTTTTGATATTCTGCTTCTAGGTTTTCCTGCTGACTTTGGTCTCCTCTTTGCTAGGCTTTTCGTTGCCACTACTCTTTCTCATCGAGTTTTTTTCCACATTATCTCCTTGTTTCTCGCTTTCCATACTCTCCTTCAGTTGCTCATTAGCTTTTTCCAGCTCGGGTTGATCAATCATTTCCTCGTCATCACTCTTCTAATCCATGGTTTCCAGAGGTGCTCTTTCATCGACAGCCTCACTACCATCTTCATCCTCATCTTCGTCTGAATCTTCAAGTACTTCAAACCGTGATCCAGATCGAGCCTTGACCTTCGTATTAACTGTGGTTCCTTGGCTGCCTTCTTCTTTCTTGTTTTTGGTTGGTAGCTCCTTCCTCTTAGGTCTGGTTGCAATCATCCACGGCCCGAAGTCCTCCATAATCTCTAGTCTCAGCTCTCGTCGAAAATTAGTTTCATCAGTATGAGTTTCTCCTGTTTCCCTGGTTCCCCCTCTTTGTTTCGTTGGGCAGTTTTCTTCCAGATGGCCATGACAGCCACACTCAAAGCAAACGTTGTGCAAGCCGTCATATTCAACCCTTCTCACATGCCTCTTCAATCTGTATTTAGAAACCAGTCTTTTCCGCAAGCCAATTTCAACACAAATCCTTGCATAGTTACCTCTGAACCCATTAGACGTGTTGTAGTCTATCTTCTCCACCCTACCAATTTTGCTTCCAATGTCCATTAGAATTTCTTCATCGAAGTAAGCCAGTGAGAGTCGTGGGAACCTAACCCACACTACTGTTCGATTGATAACATCATAGTCCGGGTCAAAGTCCAATCTCCATGGCTCAGACACAATGTAATGATCATCCACTGTCCATGGTCCTCCATACAAAGCTCTACTGTAATCAAGTTGAGAATCAAAAATAGCTTGAAAATACCCGTTTCCAATGTCGCTATTTTGACTCCTCCTGTCTTAGCCCACATTTTCTAGATGCGTCGATGGATGAAAGCAAAAGGGTAAAACTTGTCCAGGACTTGAAAGGTGATTGCTCTACTCCAGCGTTGCTGGATCTGCGCATTTGTGCTTTTCTTGATTCTCACAGTTGGGAAATCTGGGTCATCTTCCCTGTCTTCGCCTTCGGACTCATCTGACATTAGCTCGTTCCCCTCTGGAATTGGAATTGGCGGTTTAGTCCCCAGGAAGGTGTCTTTGTACGAGCTTTTAGGTTGTTCTTCTTCGTGGTTCACTACTTCTGGCTCTTCACTATCCTCGTTCATCTTCTCCACGAAACTCTCATCTGTTTCAGCGTTCTTCAATCTAGCAGTCACAATAGCAATCTCCTTTCTTGCTTGGCCTAGGTGGTCTCCACCGCTTAGTGTCTTCGATTTCTTTACATGTAGAATTTAATAAGGTGGCATTGACGGAATACAAGAGATTTGTGGGTTAGATCCTCCACCTTTGCATAAGTTTTTTCGGTAATTAGAAACTTTACCATTAAGCACCCTCTTGGCAAATCGCACAAAAGCTCGGAAAATACATAGGCAACAACCCACTACAACCCTTCAAAGGAAAGAAAAACTAATACGCTATACAACGAGTACAGCTAGTAGTTTTCATAAACTGAGTTTGGAAATCAAAGTTGGTACAAGTAGAGGTGGAGTTTCGGTTACCTTAATCGGTCGGTTATCAGTTTAACTGATATAACCGAAATTCGATCGGTTATCGGAGGCTGGGTGAGATGATTTTGGTCCTGGAGGAGGTTCGGTTAACCGATAACCGAGATAACCGTTATAACCGAAGCCTATTTTGGTTAGTTGTCGATTAGGGAGGCCGGCCTTTCGGTTAACCGATAACCGACCATTCGGTTACCAGTTATAACCGAAATAACCAAAAATCCACCCCTAGATACAGGCATAAAGCCTAATTTCCTCTCTGAGTAGCTGAGCAAAAACAGAAAATCCACGTGGTTGCTCTCCAAAAACCCTTTTGCACCCCTCCTTCCACAGAAAAGAAATGCACCAACACCAAACTGAGGCCTCAATCATACCTCAGCTGCCATTTAAGAGAACTCTACTAGTCAAATGGGAGAACATGAGTGACCAATCACCAAGAATAATTACCTTGTCCCGTAATACAGAAGTAACAAAGTCCTGTGTTTAAACACACTAACAGAACATATGAGATCGACTTTCTTCAGCCGCTCCACAAAGAATGCAAGAGCTATAAGATATTACACCTCAGATTTTTAACTTATCCCTTGTTGCAATTCTGTCAAGCACAATCAGCCACAACGAAACTCTATTTCTTGGAAGAACATATTTGTTCTAGATGATTTTCCACCACTGCACTCTTGGTTTTTTCTTTCTGACTGATTCCCAAATAGTAGATACTGAAAATTTATCCATCTTCCTTCCTTTCCAAGCAACAAAACCATCAGTATTTAATACCATCCGATATTTTAACCAAGGACTTATCTTCAAAAGCTGCTTCCAGATCCAGGAGCCTTATGAGGTAGCTTTGGCCTCCCAAATAGAGACTCCTTTGAGCCTGTACCTAGCAATCCAGGCCATCTAGAAGCCTCCTCCTTGAAGAAGAAGCAACCAAATAAGCTTAGCAAGAGAAGCCACATTCCAAGAAGAAGCAACCAAATTAGGACAATGCAAGGGTGCTTTTGTCTTCAACCTTGGCTCGTGTTCTATCACTGCTGCTGAACTCAAAGGGGCGTTGGAAGGTCTAAAGATCACGTGGCAGAGAGGGTACAGGAGGGTTCAGCTCAATCTGGATTCTTCGACTGCTCTTGAGATCATCAATCAACGCCATAAAGACAATCATCGACATGGAAGCTTGGCTAAACAGTTGAGCTATTTTTTGAGCCTCGATTGGGAGGTTAAGGTTAGTCATGTGTATAGGGAAGCTAATTTTTCTGCCGATTACTTGGCTAACAAGGCACATGACTTTGATTTTGGCACACATCCTTTCAATGTGTGTGATTTGGACCTCGTCCAATGGCTTCGCCACGATGTAATGAGAACTTCCCATGAATGTTTTACTACTAATGTGATTTAGACGCTTTGCGTCTGTCTTTCCACAAAAAAAGAAAAATCCTTCACCCCAGGCCCCCCTCTTGCTTAAGAAAAGCCAAGACTTCCCAGGCTAGCTTTGCTCTCCCTGATCCTTCCCCATGCCAAATGAAGTCTGAACAGATTTTGTGAATGCTTTTTAATACCTTCTTTGGCAAAAGGAAGATGGCCATCCAGTAGTGAATGAGAGAGTAAAGGATAGACTCCACAAGCTACAGTTTTCATTATCGCTTCTTTGGCCTATTTTATTCTAGGTTGTGTTCCTTTGTCACATTTCAGGTCCTAGCACATAAAGTGAAGCATAGGCGCAAGTTTCAAGTCAATCGGATATCAATTGGCAACTCAGGGGACGAAACTCAGGCATGACCTAAAGAAGAATGGATTTCTACCTCACTTTGTGACCATAGAATCATGTAAGCTTGTCATGAGAAGAAAGAGGATGAGACTACGAGCATCTGGGATCAAACTACACCTGATTTGGAGTCCGAACGAGGGAGAAACGAAGAATCAAAGATAGGGGACCCGGAACTGCAAAATACCCACCGGGTATTTTGACCATCTGATAGGGTATTTTTGGCAGCATCAGAAGGCCCCCCCCCCCGGTCGTGAACCAAAAATACCCGATCGAGTATTTTCCCTTTTGCCCAGAAAAGTGACCCGGAGCATTTTGTTGATACCTGACCGGGTATTTGGACCTGGTTTCGCGAACACAGGCTGTTAAAAGCCTGTTTTGTGCGTTTTTGGAGGGGGGAGCTGGGTTTTAGATCCTAAACACCCAAGGGACGAACCAAAGAGAGAGAGGGCAATTTGAGGGCAATCTTGGAGTGGAATTGGGGGATTTCTTCTCCTTGGAAGCTCGAGGAACAAGCCCGGACTTGAAGACTGATCATCTAAAGATTCTTACTACAGTCTCTCTCTTCTCTATGGAGTAACTTCCCTTCACTTAGGTTTTGAGGAACCCTAGCAATGTTTGTTTAATTGGATGATTGTATGAGTACTCTTATTTGACAATCTTGAGTTCATATTCAATCTATGCATGTTTCCATGATTCAATTATGCTTTAATCGAAATTATTGATTCTGCTTTGATCCTATGAGAGCGAATACATGATTAGGTCAATAGAGCAGCATAGATTGATAGTATTGGATCAATTGCTTTAGACAAGGGTTGATTCAATGCTTTGTATCGATCGAGAACCTCATTCGATAGAGGGAGTCTAGTTCAGAACTGTAACACCCAACTGCTCTTCTCCATTTAAAACCCATAAAAATGTATGCACATCGTCAGCTATTTACAAAAATCCTCAAACTCTTGGTTCATTTTTTTTTTCCTGCGAAAACCCCATCTTCAAATAGCTCATGTGAAACAATGTGGAGAGTTCAGCCTTTCGCCCACCTCATCGATGTCAAACTTTAACATGCTTCGTCCCATGGCCTTTACCCATTTTAGCTATTCATCTGGGAAAAATATTGACGGGGGTGAGACGTCACTCAATGAGTAAATAATAACCTAATATAAATATTAATACGAAAATGATATCAAGCTATGTTGTGACTCGGAGTGTCTTCCGTCCATTATACTCAAAGTATATCTAATCACTTAATAACTTTACTTAGATCTCACCTATGTAGATTCGTACGAAATTTCTTCCCTTGTTCACTCGATCTATCACGTATACGTTATGGGTCATTCCTATATTTCATATATCCTTCGTTTAAGGTTTCTCCTTTACTTTACCATACCTAGTGTTGCATATGGTTTGTATTTATTCTTATATCCCATACGGATTTTCCTTCATATTTTACACTTCTATCAACACGTACCACATCAAGGTATGTATTGTAGATTCATAACATTATACACGTCGATATCTCATGGCACTACCATAAGGAAATTAGTAAATCATTACTACTTATGTCACAGCTTCCTAATCAATCGTTGTACTACTCCTCATAGGAGATCATCATAACATGTACCTCATATCACTTGATATGACATATAAAACACATCAACCTTCACATACCACATGTAATGGTTCACATTCTATACCTCAAATATGGCTAATACTAAGATTTCCATCTCAATCATATATCACACAAAGATGGCAAATATCAAGCTTGGCATTCACATACTCATGTTGCACCCAAAATCAACAATGAATCAGCATCCAATCACACACATACATATAGTTAGCTGGATTCAGCAACTTTTATTCTTTAATTTGCCAAGTCATGCACTCCCCGGGATCTCGTGAACTCGTAATCTCGTGATCTCGTAATCTCATAGGCACAAAGTGCCAAATCTCATAAACTCGTGGGCACAAAGTGCCTTATCTCATGAACTCGTTAACTCGTGGGGCACAGCGTGCCATATCTCATAAACTCGTAGCCAGGCCTGGCATTACTCCTTAAAAGGAGTTCTCGTATAGCTCTTTTATCTCTTAGGCTTGAAGCCTCTTTTCACTTATAATGAGTGCATGACAGGGCGCCATTACGTTTGCTTTAGGTGACCATGCAAAGGCTTATAGTTAGTCACAACTCAATGTATCACTTGTGTGCCGCAAGGCCATTTCATATCACATTGACTTGTATGGTTCACATGCCATTCTATCTCATCTCGTATCATTCACAATAGGCAACCTTTCTCGCCATTCTTTTAACTTGACTGCCTTGTATATATACCATTTCACATTTCATATATTACTCATCACATAATACTGTTTAGCACTCACATAACATGTACTATGACCTTCTGGTCATACCATCATACAATCATGTTATCATATCATCACATCATCATATAATTACCACAATACAGTAACCTCATCCAATCATAGTGTCATTCAATCATTTCATCTCATGCAATCATATAACCACACCACACTTGACATTCAATCATAATTGGTTTAAGTCTTACCAAGCCATCATACACGTTATACTCGGGCCGCTTCATGACCCGAATACCATAATCATATTAAGATAAACATTAGGTTAGAATTTACTCACAATCCGTTTAATCGGTTGTTCCCTTTCCCCTTGATGACAATGCAGCTTGCCCTTTCCTTAAAAAAATCATATACAGTTGATTTAATACCGCTATCAGTCATTACGCTTAACACACTTAATTTCCAATCTCTTGTAATCCAAGTACCATTATTCCTCAAACTAGAAATAGTTTCTTGTACTCGCAACTCACATAAATAGCTTTTCCCCACTAATATATAAACATTTTACCCTTAATCCATACAAGTAAACCCCAGTTAAATTTAGATCACTTTAGCTTAGCATCATTTGTCTTAAGATCATGATTATGCATGTTATTACACCCTAACAACCTACGTTGATCACTTCCCACCTAATAATATACCCAACAACACATGCAAGAGATTATATACATATATATGTATACCTGTACACTAACCCATCCTAGAAACTCAAATTAACAGGGACATGCAATCATGTTTCGCAATTCAGAAGCCACATATATGCATATATATTCTTAATACACAGAGCCACCATGCACCATAAGTCCATAATACAGCCCGAGCTTCCCTTACGGAGAGCGCTAACAATTTTTTTCTCCCCAAGAGATCCAAACGTTCTTCCCTTTCTATTTAACAATACTAGTCAGTAGTACCATATGAGGAACTCCTTACCTTATATAGTTAATACCCACTTCAATAATCTCACAGTTTTGCACTCCCGACTACAAATGCATGCCGTCTCAAGGATGGTGAAGGTAGATGACAATGGTGGAAGGAGGTGGTAAGGGAGTTCTCTGTCTCTCCTTAAAACTCAAAGCAGACGGATGGGATAAGGATGCATGTAGGAGGATCACTTTTTCCCACTATGAATCTATTCACCCCCTCCCAATTAACTCATTAAATTTGTTAATGTAAGGGTGGCTACGTGTATGGCCAAAGCTTGACCTTGAAAAATGGGGACTTTAGCTGCCATCATAATGAAATAGAGACAAGAACTATCACTTCTCTTCGGTCAATGGGAGGTCTATTAAATAGATTAGCTACGATACAAACAACAGAAGTGCAATCCCTTCTTACTTGCTTAATGGAAGACGTGCTTACTACTAAAAGAATTTAATTTAATTCAATTCAATTCATTTATTTGCTCTTGTGATCCTCTTGGTTTGGCTAAGTTGGAACAGTTTTGAGTGCTATAATTATCAAGTAACATTTAACTAAATTTGTGTGCTCTAACGTGTTCTCATAATTCTTCTCGCTAACCCTGTTAACCAATGCAAAACGTAAACAACATTCAATTTGCAAGGTACATATTCCACGTACTAAGCAATTGCGAGGGAGGGGATGTGACAATTCCTCCCCACTAAAATAAATTTCGTCCCGAAATTTACCTCAAAACAAGGACGAATAGCCAGCCTTCATGTTTTTTTTTTCCTACTTCTTTTCTTGAGTGGTTTCTTCAATCCACCTTACCATGAGAATGTTACGATCCTGGAGTTGCTTGAGTTTTCAATCGATTATCTCTACCGGTTTCTCTATATAAATCGGTTGTTTAACTCAATTTGTCCCGAGCTGAGTATATTGAGCCCACATGTGTTGTGTTGCTTACCTCCTAAATTTTTCCCTCTACACCACTTTTCTTATTAGCATGCAACCGTTATCGAACTACCTCGGTTCTCGGTCTAAAATTTCTATTAGTCTTTGTGCATTTTCATGACCCCACAACACAATCTTAATTAACTCTTCATGTTACTTTGTTGTTCAGGAAACCTATGTTTCGAGGATTCCTCATGTTTGGATATGTATACACTAAACCATATTCAAAGTTAGAACACTTTGTATTGCCACTCGAGTTTCAGATAAATTTTCATATACAATGCTATCTTAGTACCCATATGAATTAATACACACAAACTCTTTTAACGGTATGGTTATGTACTAAGAATTATCACATGAGATTTTAGCATTATGATCTTGCTTTATACATGAATTTTGATCCCCTAATTGGCAATGAGCTAAGAACAAAAACGAGCACAATACTCAAGTTCCTCGGCCACTAGTAAGACTCTTAAGATAAATTTTGTGTTTCATTTTGATATCAACATACTGGATTGACACGAGAGTCCCACATTCTTGATTTCCTTCACTATGCCCTTTGAGTCACTTTCACCTAATAGTCTCTTAAGTGTACTCACTTAGTGTCAAATCCTCACGGTCTAAGGACATAGTCCTTTATTTAATTTTCCAGTAACCTATAAAATTAATTTTGATATTTCCTCGCTTGTACTCAAAGCCTTTAACACCAACACTACATCTTATTTTCATTTACATTAAGCACTTTATCTCAAAGCCCAAAATCTACTTAATTAGCTAGGTTCACTACTTTGGTAATTCTTCCAATATCTTTTTCTCCTTCTGAACATCAAAGTTTCAACTTAATTTTTTTTTCTTACCTCATGCTCAAGTACTCTAACTTCTTTATCCACTCTTTGTCACCCCTGTACGTTATCTAGGGACAATTCGTAATACAATTTTAATTTCGTGATTACCTTCATTTCATGGTTAACCTTTTCAGTCAACGAGACATTTTACAATTATGTGTTCGATAAAACTTTGGAATTCTTGTCATAACAATGTTGGCCCAAACTGTTATCAAGGTAATCACTATTTCCATCCTCTGAATCTTTACAGGTTTCAAGTTACCTAATGAGTACAAAATTCCAAAATCATCATCCATCATCACAATTTCCTCCTCATACAGACGAGAAGTGTCACTAACCCCTAGTTAAATTACCGACAGTTTCTTTATAACGTTAAGCCAATATAGTGTCCTAATTTATTCAATGTCTCAATCGATTAGATTATACAATATCTTTTCTCTCTTTCTTCTAATTATTCATTATGGGTGCACCACTTAATGGCTTGCTGCTCCACTCACGTTCTCTATGTTTTCTTTCTAGTCTATTCGTCTTTCTTTACTAATTGAGTTTTCTATATATAATTCACTCTTCTCTTTCACCTCTCCAACTTCAAGCTCGAAGATCCCAAACTCTATTCCTCTCGTTTTCTATACTTTATTAGCTTGATCGTGCGCCCCAACCATTATCAATTATTTAACTACCCATCTTCCAAAAACTTGACTTCCACATCTCTCACTCTTTCCCAATTCATATTCGAAGCAGTAATCCTTTCATCCTAATTTTGTTTCTTTGACTTAAATTTAAGATTTTTCTATCACGCATTTCCTTCCTAACCCCATGGATGACCCTGACTCCATCATTCGAGAAGTTAAGTTCAAAATTCACATGATTGTGTTACTTTTTTTTGGTTTATGGAACTTTATCCGTTTGAAAAGACATATTCAGAAGGTAGAACGCGAGCATCAACTTTTTCTAGAGCGTCTACATCGTCAATACAACCCAGATTGTAACTGATCTACTCATATTCTTTCTTGGCGATGTAGTTCTTATAATCCTAGTAATTGCATGTTAATAAGAGTGCCTACTACTTTAGTATTATGTTCTCTATCTTGGGTAAATGTCTCAATGTTATCACTTATGTGATTTCTCTTTACTATTGTATTGTCATCTTATAAGTGAAGTGAATAAAGATACATGTTTGAGAATTTCGTCCATGTATCACTATCCCTAATTTCGTTTTCAACTTTTGTGAAATGCACATTATTCTCTCCCTTCAATCAACCTAAACATACATATGCTTAATGGTTCTCTTTAATCACCCAACCGTCATCCACTTGTTCCCTTACCATGTATCTTACATAGAATCCCACTATCATAAATTCATTCCACAGTATCACGTCACAAACCACTATATAATCAATCATCCCACTATGCCATCACGTCGATTTGACATCATCCGATCCTCCCTCTATAATATCTTATACATACACAAACATCATGTTATTCTTCTTCGCTTAATCACTATACCATATAAATATATAAGTATAAGAGTATAATCCTATATTCACTCTTCATATTTAATACTATCACGTCCATACTTAAACATGGGACGAAGCTTGACATAACCCGAGATCTTTGTAGTTCTTCGGGCTGAGGCGGCGGGAAGACTTCTCTTGCTTCTCCTTGACTGAACTCCACATGGATTCAATAACAAACTCGATTTGGATCCGGATCCATTCAGACTCATAATGAAAAACTTGATTTAAAACCATGAATATCTTTTTAAAACTATGCAAGACTCCTTTATAAAACCCGCTAGTATCCCGTGGGATCATATCCCAGCTCTGATACCAAAAATGTAACACCCAACTGCTCTTCTCCATTTAAAACCCATAAAAATGTATGCACATCGTCAGCTATTTACAAAAATCCTCAAACTCTTGGTTCATTTTTTTTTTCCTGCGAAAACCCCATCTTCAAATAGCTCATGTGAAACAATGTGGAGAGTTCAGCCTTTCGCCCACCTCATCGATGTCAAACTTTAACATGCTTCGTCCCATGGCCTTTACCCATTTTAGCTATTCATCTGGGAAAAATATTGACGGGGGTGAGACGTCACTCAATGAGTAAATAACAACCTAATATAAATATTAATACGAAAATGATATCAAGCTATGTTGTGACTCGGAGTGTCTTCCGTCCATTATACTCAAAGTATATCTAATCACTTAATAACTTTACTTAGATCTCACCTATGTAGATTCGTACGAAATTTCTTCCCTTGTTCACTCGATCTATCACGTATACGTTATGGGTCATTCCTATATTTCATATATCCTTCGTTTAAGGTTTCTCCTTTACTTTACCATACCTAGTGTTGCATATGGTTTGTATTTATTCTTATATCCCATACGGATTTTCCTTCATATATTTTTTTTTTTTGATAGTGTTGACATCCATTAATTAAGAAAAGGAAAGTACAAAGATAGCAGAAGAAATAGAACAGAACGGAACGGGAGAAGGAAACACCAATAGGCCAAAACATGCAGGCCAGCAAACAGGGCCAGCGCCCTATCCAAAGCGAAACCTGGGCAGAAGGGACGAAAACGAGGAACAAGAGAAAAGAAAGAAGTTCCCAGCACAGCCTGAAACAAAAAAGGCTAAGGCGTAGCAGTCCCGGGCGCCCTCAAGTTTCGGGCACCGCCAATGGTTCTGCTCCTAACAGTGCGAAGCCAATCCTCAGCAGCTTCTTTATCCACCTTTCCAGCGACCGATAACCACTGCGCAATGAGACCACCGATCCTGAACGCAATTCCATATTCGGTATTAGCCGCCCCGTCAAAAATCCTGCTATTTCTTTCCTTCCACAGACACCAACACAAAGAGTGAAGAAGGGTCAAGCTGCACCACTCCTTGGGATTCTCCGGCTTCCTACGCGGCCAGTCGTTGATGACCTGAGTTATGCTCCCCGAACCTCTGGAAGAATGAACGAAGGCGCCAATGATGGTCCAAACTCTGGCCGAAAAGCTGCAATGTAGGAACAGATGGTTCGCGTCTTCTTCGCTCGATGCGCACAAGACACACCTGCTGGGGAAACTCCATCCTCTTTTCTTCAGGGAATCATGTGTGAGGATCTTCTGCTGATGAAGGATCCAAAGGAAGGTGCAGACCTTGGACGGAATCCACGCTTGCCAAATGAATCTATGCGGGTAGTTTTCAGGTTGCACATATTTCTCTTTCACAAGGCAGCTATACAAGGAACGCACGCTGAATTTATCGCCCGCCTGCCAAATCACCGAGTCTGAACCTGTGGAGAAAACAGATGACGGTACAGAGTTAAGAATATCAAAAAATCTCTCCCTTTCCCTCTCAGCCCCCCCTCTAAAAGAAGTTGTAAAGGATATATCCCAATGCACACTCTCATTGGAGACTCGGACCAGGTCGCAAATCGAAGCATGGGGGGAAACAGCGGCAGCGGCCATTCGCGGAAACTCCTCAGCGAGAGATCGATCACCTTGCCAGTAGTCCAGCCAGAACGAAGTATCTGCACCTGAACCCGGTTTGACCTGTGCAAACTTCCAAAATACAGCCTTTTCTTTTATTATTTGGCTCCAGACGCTACATCCAACAGGTCCCGGAATACCACCACTCATCCACTTGGTCCCGCTGTCCGAAAACTTCTCCGTAATCAGGTTCTTCCACCAACTATCCTGTTCTTGGGTAAACCTCCATAACCATTTGCAAATCAGCGCCTTGTTCTGCAAATTAAGGTCCATGATTCCCAGACCGCCCCACTTTTTAGGCGCCAAGCACCTATCCCAAGCAACGAGATGCAATTTCCGCTGACCACAGTTTCCTTCCCAAATAAACTGGCGCTGCATCCTTTCGATTGTCTGAATCACCTTCTTTGGAGCTGAGAAAAGCGAGCAACGGAAAATGGGTTGACTTGATAGGACGGAATTACAAAGGACTATTCTCCCACCGATGGACAGGAACCTCGCTTTCCAACCTTCCAGCTTCACTTGCAACCTTGAGATCACATGATTCCAGGTTCTAGAAGCCGTCGGGGAATCTCCAAGTGGTAGGCCGAGATAAATGGTAGGGAGGTAGGCCCACTGACAACCTAGAATCTGAGCAAGCCTGTCGATGTTCTCCACGTCCCCCACCGGATAAATACAACTTTTGGTCACATTCACCTTAAGACCAGTGACGCTTTGGAAGCAGATTAACGCTGCAAGGATACTCCTGACTTCCTCTTCAGTCGCGTCGCAAAAAATAATGGCGTCATCTGCATATAGTAAGTGCGTGACCTCCCCTCTTCCGGATTCTTCGTTCATACAGAAACCCTTGATGAAACCGGCGCTACTGATCTCATGAATCATCAGGGACAAGACATCCATAATCAAGTTGAAGAAAAAAGGCGACAAAGGATCGCCCTGCTTCAGGCCCTTCTCTGGTTTGATAAACCCGACAGCCTCTCCGTTAACGAGAACAGACAATCTAGAGGCCGTAACCAACCCTCGAACCCATCTTTGAACCTTGGAATTGAAACCAATCGACTCCAATATCCGGAAAAGGCATTCCCAATTCACAGTGTCAAATGCCTTCTCGATGTCCAATTTCAGAACTAAACCTGCTTTCCCGCTCCTGCGTCTGCTATCTACCAGCTCGTTGGCAATGAGGCTGGCCTCGTGTAGCTGCCTCCCTCTAACACCCGCAAACTGATGATGATAGATGATTTTATTCATCAGCGGTCGAAATCGAGCAACTAACGCCTTGGAGATAATTTTGTTGATGCTGCCAACAAGACTGATTGGCCTGAAATCATTGGCCTCCTCAACCGCCTCTCTTTTCGGAATAAGGCAGATGAAGGAGTGTGCGACAGAATGGGGGACCAAGCCTGAGATATAAATCAACACGTACCACATCAAGGTATGTATTGTAGATTCATAACATTATACACGTCGATATCTCATGGCACTACCATAAGGAAATTAGTAAATCATTACTACTTATGTCACAGCTTCCTAATCAATCGTTGTACTACTCCTCATAGGAGATCATCATAACATGTACCTCATATCACTTGATATGACATATAAAACACATCAACCTTCACATACCACATGTAATGGTTCACATTCTATACCTCAAATATGGCTAATACTAAGATTTCCATCTCAATCATATATCACACAAAGATGGCAAATATCAAGCTTGGCATTCACATACTCATGTTGCACCCAAAATCAACAATGAATCAGCATCCAATCACACACATACATATAGTTAGCTGGATTCAGCAACTTTTATTCTTTAATTTGCCAAGTCATGCACTCCCCGGGATCTCGTGAACTCGTAATCTCGTGATCTCGTAATCTCATAGGCACAAAGTGCCAAATCTCATAAACTCGTGGGCACAAAGTGCCTTATCTCATGAACTCGTTAACTCGTGGGGCACAGCGTGCCATATCTCATAAACTCGTAGCCAGGCCTGGCATTACTCCTTAAAAGGAGTTCTCGTATAGCTCTTTTATCTCTTAGGCTTGAAGCCTCTTTTCACTTATAATGAGTGCATGACAGGACGCCATTACGTTTGCTTTAGGTGACCATGCAAAGGCTTATAGTTAGTCACAACTCAATGTATCACTTGTGTGCCGCAAGGCCATTTCATATCACATTGACTTGTATGGTTCACATGCCATTCTATCTCATCTCGTATCATTCACAATAGGCAACCTTTCTCGCCATTCTTTTAACTTGACTGCCTTGTATATATACCATTTCACATTTCATATATTACTCATCACATAATACTGTTTAGCACTCACATAACATGTATTATGACCTTCTGGTCATACCATCATACAATCATGTTATCATATCATCACATCATCATATAATTACCACAATACAGTAACCTCATCCAATCATAGTGTCATTCAATCATTTCATCTCATGCAATCATATAACCACACCACACTTGACATTCAATCATAATTGGTTTAAGTCTTACCAAGCCATCATACACGTTATACTCGGGCCGCTTCATGACCCGAATACCATAATCATATTAAGATAAACATTAGGTTAGAATTTACTCACAATCCGTTTAATCGGTTGTTCCCTTTCCCCTTGATGACAATGCAGCTTGCCCTTTCCTTAAAAAAATCATATACAGTTGATTTAATACCGCTATCAGTCATTACGCTTAACACACTTAATTTCCAATCTCTTGTAATCCAAGTACCATTATTCCTCAAACTAGAAATAGTTTCTTGTACTCGCAACTCACATAAATAGCTTTTCCCCACTAATATATAAACATTTTACCCTTAATCCATACAAGTAAACCCCAGTTAAATTTAGATCACTTTAGCTTAGCATCATTTGTCTTAAGATCATGATTATGCATGTTATTACACCCTAACAACCTACGTTGATCACTTCCCACCTAATAATATACCCAACAACACATGCAAGAGATTATATACATATATATGTATACCTGTACACTAACCCATCCTAGAAACTCAAATTAACAGGGACATGCAATCATGTTTCGCAATTCAGAAGCCACATATATGCATATATATTCTTAATACACAGAGCCACCATGCACCATAAGTCCATAATACAGCCCGAGCTTCCCTTACGGAGAGCGCTAACAATTTTTTTCTCCCCAAGAGATCCAAACGTTCTTCCCTTTCTATTTAACAATACTAGTCAGTAGTACCATATGAGGAACTCCTTACCTTATATAGTTAATACCCACTTCAATAATCTCACAGTTTTGCACTCCCGACTACAAATGCATGCCGTCTCAAGGATGGTGAAGGTAGATGACAATGGTGGAAGGAGGTGGTAAGGGAGTTCTCTGTCTCTCCTTAAAACTCAAAGCAGACGGATGGGATAAGGATGCATGTAGGAGGATCACTTTTTCCCACTATGAATCTATTCACCCCCTCCCAATTAACTCATTAAATTTGTTAATGTAAGGGTGGCTACGTGTATGGCCAAAGCTTGACCTTGAAAAATGGGGACTTTAGCTGCCATCATAATGAAATAGAGACAAGAACTATCACTTCTCTTCGGTCAATGGGAGGTCTATTAAATAGATTAGCTACGATACAAACAACAGAAGTGCAATCCCTTCTTACTTGCTTAATGGAAGACGTGCTTACTACTAAAAGAATTTAATTTAATTCAATTCAATTCATTTATTTGCTCTTGTGATCCTCTTGGTTTGGCTAAGTTGGAACAGTTTTGAGTGCTATAATTATCAAGTAACATTTAACTAAATTTGTGTGCTCTAACGTGTTCTCATAATTCTTCTCGCTAACCCTGTTAACCAATGCAAAACGTAAACAACATTCAATTTGCAAGGTACATATTCCACGTACTAAGCAATTGCGAGGGAGGGGATGTGACAAGAACGCCTTGATCAGTTGTTCTAGAGAAGGATACGTCCCTATAGAAAATTGACTCAAGAGGGCCTTGTTCCTTTAGTTGAGACT
Organism: Linum tenue; assembly: GCA_946122785.1. Classification (NCBI taxonomy): domain Eukaryota; kingdom Viridiplantae; phylum Streptophyta; class Magnoliopsida; order Malpighiales; family Linaceae; genus Linum; species Linum tenue. The sequence continues at coordinate 3,197,243 of CAMGYJ010000006.1, read as the reverse complement.
CAAGGTCTAGTTAAGGATTCTCCGCATTGTGAATGAAAGTGAAACAGGTTAGAGATCATCAACCATTAATCTGGCTAGTGGCTAGGGGGTATCATACCTAAGTGAGTTCCCAACCTGTAATTAGATTAACTTTAACTGTAGTTTGCTAGAGTAGTTTTAGTTCTTACATCTTAATCTGGCTTGCTAGATAATGAACTGAAGCGGAGTAATAGTAACTCTAGAGACCCGTAGATTCGATATTTATTAATTGAGCCACTATATTGCAATCCCTTTCATTGGTTACACTTGGCCATTGTTAGGAGTTGTGTCATAACTAGTCACTCCCCCCCCCCCCCCCCCCCCCCCAAAGAATCTATAAAAATCATTCAGAATCCCCCTCGGACCATTCAATGCAAAAGCAGACCCCTCAATGAAGATAAGTAGATCATCAGTAAAACTCAAGTGAGTTAGCCCCAACTGCATACACTGAGGATGATACAGAAGAATCCATTTCTGAGCAGCAGAATTGAATTAAGCATCCTAGTAAGTGGTTCCATAGCTATGGTGAATAGGTAAGGGGACAGAGGGTCCCCTTGCCTGACTCCCTTTGCAACTTTGAAGAATCCAAACAGACTTCCATGAATAGAAATACTAAAGAAAGCTTATCTCAAACACAAGTCAACCCATTTCAAAAACATTTGGGGAAACCCATTTTGACCATAACACATCTCAAGGATTCCTAGTTGACAGAGTCAAAAGCCTTTTTTAGGTCAACCTTCACTGCACACTTAGAGGAAATCTGTTTTCTTGAATAATTGTGAACTATCTCCCGAGCCATCGCTATATTCTCTATAATGCTAAGCCCTTTAATAAAAGCACATTGATTCCTACTTAACAGAAGGCATGACATTCTTTATTCTATTGGCCATGACTTTAGAAATTATTTTATATATCACGTTAATACAAGCAATGGGTCTGAAAGCATTCAAGTGATCTGCATTTTGCACCTTAGGGACTAAAGTTAAAGAGGTAGAATTCATACCAGTAGGCAATTTCAACTCAGTAAAAAACTTCTGGATGCCCCTAGTAACCTCAGGTCCAATCTATCTCCAGCACTTCTGATAGGAACTTACTGTCCATCCATCCGGCCCAGGGGCTTTGGTTGAATCCATCTCAAAGAGTGCAGTAGATCTCTCAAGCCCAATCACTTCACCCCATAGAAGTTGCTACTCAGGAGCAGAGAGTCTTCTCACCAAACATGTCTCAATTAGAGCTTCATCAACTTGAACATCCATATTCACCACACCAAACAACTTCTTATAGTAATGAAAAGCCTCATCAGCGGTATCCTGCATATCTATCAAAATCTCCTCTCTAGAAGCAACAAGTTTCCTTATTTGCTTCCTTGTTGTTCGGATTTGAGTAGTGATAGACCAATAATTACACATGTTTATACCCCTATTCTTGAGCCGTTGGAGAAGAGATTATCGTGTTTTAAGCCGATTTCACGCTAGGGTGTGTGTTTATGTCATATTTCAGGGCTTGGCGTTGACGTTGAGGCGAAGAAACGAGTTTCGGGTCAAAACGAGGACGTTTGAGTTGAAGGGTGTTGGAGGAGCAAAATACCCGGCCACGAGGAATTATACCCGGCCGGGAAAAGCAGTTTTGGACGCCAAGAAGGCAGAAGGGGTCCCGGCCAGAGAGAAAAAAATACCCGATCGGGTATTCTTAACCTCGATCGGGTATTAATCCCTGTACCTATGAGTTGCGTTTCGAAATCCCCGGTCGGGCACCTGAAATACCCGACCAGGGATTATGGCCGGGGATCACGAGCAACTGACTTTTAAGGGAAAGAAGGCCAATTTTGAGAGGGTTCCGAGTTTTAGAGAAAGAAAGTGATACCTAGAGAGAAAGCGATGAACCAGAGTTCCCAAGCGCCTTAGATCGATCTTCAACATCAGTGGAGCTCGGATAACGCTTGGAGAAGTTCCGATTGACGACCAGAAGCAGAACCTCATTCTTCACAACATGTTTTCTGCTTCTGAGCTAGAGTTTGCTTCTCTCTCCATGGAGTAACTTCCACATTCACCTGGGTATGAAGAACCCTAGATTTGTATGTTAGGTCTGATTGTATGAACCCAAGTATGAATCCATTGATTTGATTATATTCAATTGACGTCTGATTTGTTGAATGGCATGAATCCTGATCAAATTCCTGTTATTTCTGCTTTGACCTAGAAAGAGAATATCTGCCTAGGTTGATAGAGCACCCTTGATTGAAGGTAGTGAATTGACGACTTTGGTCGAGGAGTCAATTCACTATTCTGTACCGAATTTACTTCGGTGGAGGAGGTTTGGTTCGTTAGGGCCTCAATCTGTTTACTCCGGTGGAGGTTAGTCGCCCGCTGGGGACTCAGACTGAGAGGGTCTGCAGACCTTTAGTCGAGACTGCAGACTGTTTAAGAACCTCCCGCAGTATAACTATCTTTGAATTCGAACTTGGTAAATTACAATCTGGCTTAACTGTAGTCTAGGGGGAACCATATCCGGGTGACTTCTCTCAACTTGAAAACAACCTTTTACTGCTTTGCCTGCTTGTTTACTGAGACCTTCACTACGTTTAAACCGCTAAATAATAAGAATTCACGGAGTAGTCAACACACTTAGGACCCGGGTTGACATTAAAACCCAAACCCGCTATACTACGCTCTAGTAGGTGGTTACACTTGGCCATTTTCTAGTGTGACAGTAGAGGCATGTCAATTTTTTAGCACCGTTGCCGGGGACGGCTAGGTTGTTGAAGAAACGTGATTTCTGTTACTTTAGCATTTCCATTTCCGCATTGACTGTTTGCTTTTTCCCACTTGTGCCTTCATGGGGTTGCTTGCTTGGCTGTTTCAGGTAGTGCATGAACCGTAGCCAGTCAAGAGGTTTACTACCATTAGATCCGGAGCTGGAACGCACCTGTCGCCAACTAAGGAGACAACAAAGAGCGAGACTGGCTACGGAGGAAGTGCGCATCGACGGCCACTTGAGCAGCGATTCCGAGGAAGAATACGAGATTGATGGTGAGCAAAACCCGCCCCAGGGGATGCCTCTCCAGGTTCCCCCAGTGAATCAGATCCTGGGGAACAACCCAATACCACAGGCAGATGGGGTTCAACATCATCCACCGCCGCCGGGTCCTACCATGGAGTATTACTACACTCCACGGGTCGCTGATATCCGCCCCGTCATCCTCTATCCGCCCATTCCAGCGAACAACTTCGAGATCAAGCCATGCTGGATTCAACTTATTACATCTTCTATCCAGTTCCATGGCTTGAAGGATGAGGAGGCAAGGGTGCACCTTTCCCAGTTCCTGCAGCTGACAAACGGGTTCAAGATGAATAATGTACCCGATGATGGATCCGTCTTCACCTCTTCCCCCATTCTCTGGCGGGGCATCCGAAGAGGTGGTTAGAGACCCAACCCCCACTATCCATCACATCATGGGATGATCTGGCCAACAAGTTCGTGCACATGTATTATCCAACATCGAAGACTAGAGAGATTCAGCGGGAGATCACTCATTTCCGCTAGGAGCCAGATGAGTCCCTACGTGATGCCTGGGAGCGATACTCGGGATTCTTCTGATAGTGTCCCCATCACGGCTTCAGTGATGCATTTATAGTGGGGAATTTCTACAACGCTCTGACCCCAGAAAGCCAGCGGGTGATCGATTCTCTGTGCCCAGGAGGGGGGATATTCTCACCAAGACTCCACCCGAGCTGAATCAGATGATCAGCACTCTGGCTGCCAGGGATCACTCTTGGGGGCAGAGCACCAGAAGCAGGAGTTCCCGGGACCAAGGAGTGCATGCCATAGAGGCCAGGTATGGGCTAGAGCGGGAGGTGGCTGAGTTAGTACAGACATTGAAGCAGCCCAACAGTCTTATTCCGGGCAGAGGACTGGCTGAGCCTCCCGTTGCTCAATGTTAGTGGTGTGAGAGCTCGAACCATCTTGTGGAAGATTGCCAGGCTATGCAGGAGTCTTCTACACCCCAGGAGCAGTTGGACTTCATCGCCAATGCTCGGTGCCTCGATCCTTATAGTGGTACTTATAATGAAGGTTGGCGCCAGCATCCCAACTTCTCTTGGAATACCAGCAACACCACTAAACCACCTGGATTCCCAGCACTAGCTGGTGATTTTCAGCAGAGGCAGCCTTAGTAGCCCAGACAGGGGCAACCATTTCAGCAGCCGCAGCGCCAGTATGCTGAGCCACCGGCAGCTCCAGCGCCAGATAATCAGGTAAGCGAGCTGAAAAACATTCTGGCGGCATTCATGACTACTAGCCAGGAGAATTTTGCCAGGATGGACCAGAGCATTGCCTCACTGGAGGCAGGCCAGAGGAACCAAGGTGCCATATTACAGGACCTCCAAAATCATATTGGAGGAATAGCTCGTCAGAATAACACTAGGGCACCGGGAACTCTTCCTGCCACCACCGTCCCCAATCCGCGGGAGCCTCACCAGCAGCTGAATGCCATCACTACCAGAAGTGGCAAGACAACATCGGTTGTACCTGCCCCGGCTAGGCAGGAGGAGCCACTACCTGCTTCAGCACTTCCAGCCGATGATGCAGAAGTGAGGATGGAGAAGGAAGCACCTGCTCCCAAGCCACATCCAGTGGTTAAGGAGCATGTTCCCTAGCTTCCCTTCCCCACTCGACTACACAAGGATAAGTTGGAGACTGAGTTTGCCAAATTCATGGCAATGCTGAAACAGGTCAACATCAGCCTGCCGTTCGTGGAGGCACTGTCGAAGATGCCCAAGTACGCAAAATTCATGAAGGATCTCCTTACCAACAAAAAGAGACTTGGGGATCTCTCGACAGTGATGCTTAGCGAGGAGTGCTCGACCATTCTGCAGAGCAAGCTTCCAGAAAAGCAGAAGGACCTAGGTAATTTCACTATCCCTTGCTCCATTGGCAAATTACATGTAGAGAGATCCTTGGCGGATCTAGGTGCTAGTATCAATGTTATCCCATACGAATTGTTCAAAAAACTAGGCTTAGGTGAACCTAGCGCAACTAGGATGAGTATTCAATTAGCTGATCAATCTGTGGTTCATCTTAAGGGTATAGTGGAAGACCTCTTGGTTAAGGTTGGCAGGTTTTAGTATCCTATGGATTTTGTTGTCTTAGACATCAATGAAGACACAGAAGTGCCCCTTATTCTAGGAAAGCCCTTCCTGGCCACTTCCAGGGCCCTCATAGATGTCCGTGATGGGACTTTGATTCTGAGAGATGGCGAGGAGCAGATAACTTTCTCTATCGATAATAATAATATGCCTGCTGCCTCGCCTGTGCATGCTATTTCTCACCAGGTGCACGAGCCTGTCGTGTATCCTTCTGTGCCTCTCATTTTGCAGGACCCCCCTCTTAATCCTTCGCGGCCACTCCCTTCGACCTCACTACCCAATAAAAAGATCGAGGAGTGGCGGCCGAAGTCGCAGGCTACAATGCCTGCTCGGAAGAAAGGTGGCGACCACTATGAGCTGGTCCCACCTCCTGAACCACGAACACCCTGGCCATCCGAGTACTCACTCGCTTGCATCCTGCCGGATGGCCATGTCGAGCTGACAAATGCTGGTGGTCACACCCGTCGGGTGCATGGCCACCATCTGAAGTTGTACCTCAAGAGCAATGTGGATCCGCTCTTGGAGGCACCTGTTCCTGCACCACTCTAAGCATCCACCATGGGCGTCCAGCTAAAAGACGGTAAAGAAGCGCTTGTAGGGAGGCAACCCCACCATGGTTTGTTTTCTTTTCTTTTGGATGATGTACTTGGGGCTGACATTTGACCTAACATTTATGTGCTTGAGTTTTTGTGTTCCCTTTAGTTGTGCCTTTGCATCGACTGGTCCCCTCTCCAGTCCTCTTCACTTAGACTGGTCCACCTTCCATTCTCATGCAGTCCGTGCACACCGGTAACATCGTTCCCCTTATCCTTCCCTCTTCTCCATTGAGGGCAATGTCGAACTTAAGTGTGGGGGGTGTTTCTATTTTGATTGCTTAGATCTGTTTGTGTGCTTGGAGCCTAGTCCATTGTCCAAAATTTTGAATTTGAGGGCTCCAAGTACGTGTTCCTTGCAAATTGCCTGCTCAGTATGCTATGAATTGACAGTCTCTATAGTAATGTGCAACCTAGGGAGGTAGTGTAGCACTATGGAGGATGTTGTAGTATAAGATTTTTCCTATCTAGCTCTTTGTTGTGCCGGTTGATTTTGTGAATTAGTGGAGCTAGGACCGTTGAATTCATGTGGTAATGGTGACTCCTTGTGAATTGTGTTGTGGACTCGTGTATCGAACAGGGTTCTCATGTGGGAAATGAAAAACAGTTGGTCCTCCATGTCGAAATTATTGAAATCTTAAACATGGGGTAAGCCCAACGTGTGTGGCACCGTTCATTGCACAAAATCGGTTTTTGGAAGAGATTTTAGTGATCCTTAGTGGGGTACTCCTACAAGGTGAAGCTAAGCTTTCTCTAGTCCAAGTAAAATTTTCACCCGTTGAACGGTTGGCCTACTTGAGGATGTGTTTTTAAGGGCACGGATAGAGCTTTCGACCCCCCTTAATTTCATTGACCCTCCACACGAGTTGAGGAAAAGGAGTTAAAAGAAGTACTCTGGCGAGCGCCAGATGTACATAAATTGCTCTTGCTCAACTAATAAGAGTCGACCGTGCAAAAGACTGTAGTTGGAACCCCCGCCAAGTGAATGGAAAAAAAAAGAAATGTGAAATGAAAGTGAAAAAAGGGGTTCCAACGGTGAAATGAAGTGAAAGAGCACCCCGGTACAATGAGTCCTTGGTTGTGAATGGTGTGAGTCCCTTTATCCATGAACTGGCTGTCTTACTTCCACTTCTTCCCATGATCCTGGCTTGAGTCTAGTACTTGCATTGAGAGAGATAGGGGACGTCTTAGAAGACCAGTTGACCTCGTAAGCTGCTATTTGGTATTCGGGATTACGGGATTGGGATCGGTATATTGTAACACCCTAACCCGGCCGGGTACTAATTTTACTAAAATGCCCTTGAAAAATAAAATACTCAAGCTTAAACTACATCGGAAAATTTTCATAAATAAAATACTGAAAACACACTCTTGTAGTTTAAAGCAATGCCCTAACACGTGGGCAAATTAAACTCAAACTTTAAAATCTCAAACCGATCTCTAGTCTCTACTCATAATCATAAAACGTAATAACTAACTAGTCTCAACTACTGCTGCTGCTCATAGGAAACTCTAACTGGACATCCTCCAAGACGCTCGTATCCTTCTCCTTTAGTTGGCTTCCCTCAAACTGCTCCACTCGAACTCGCTGCTCTCTAACTCCTCTTAGTCCTCTTCAAACTGGTGAGTGAGTTGGGGTCAGTCTACGCCCTTACGTTTAAAATCTCTAGCACTTTTACTTAAAACGTTGAACTTAAACTGGTGGAAGTTGTTTCTACTTCCACTCTTAAAAAAAAATCTTAACTCTTAAAGTTGTATGGGTGCTACGGTTACTCTCCATTCTTAAAGCTCAAATCTTGACTTAAATACTTGACTGACACGGGGATCCCTCACTAGCTAGTCCGGTTGCCCAACTCATACGTATGAGAAGCCCTCTAGGCTTTCCTTAAACTTAAACTTATCTTGGAAGGCTCTTCTTCCACGATTTTTAAGAGCATAACTGTTGCTCATCTTAAAAATCTCAAGAGCATAACTGCTGCTCAACTTTAATATCTCAAGAGCATAACTGTTGCTCTGTATCAAAGATCTCAAGAGCATAACTGCTGCTCTATCTCAAAATCTCAAATGGCAACGGACTGGCGCTAGTGACCTATGAGAGATAATATCTAATTAGGCTTATAGAGGAATATACATTTGAAGTAGGGGACTGATTGTGCGAGAGTGAGTTCATTCATTGCTTTGTATTGGGTGAGAATCTTACATTGTGAATGGTTGTGATCTTTGAAAGAGCTACTGAATGCTTGGAGCCTAGTCCACTATCCAAAATTTCAAATTTGAGAGCTCCAAGCACATTTGACTTCTTGTGTTGTGCAGGATCATCATAGTGGGCACTTTTAAACATAACTTTTGAATTTTGTGGCCCATAAGTATTGGATGCATGAGTAATATGATTGAGATCGATAGCAACCCATAATGATGACCGAGAATGTAGAGGTTTTGTCATGTATCACTTTGTATATGATGGCAAAACTGTATGATAATTTGTTTAATCAATCACCATCCCCAGTTGTTTAGGCATAGAGAATGAGAAATCCGCATAAGAGACTAAGCATCTAGGTAGCCATTTGAGATTTGTGTCTATTTGTTCCTTTCGTGTGTGATTAGTTTCCTCTTTGCATGATGAACAACTTAATATTTGCATGAAAATGAATTGTGATACCACTGACTAGGAAGATGGAGACATAAGTATAACCCACAACCAAATTGACTACCCTATCATAATATATCTTAGTCAATCCCATTGAGGCTTAACCGATTTCTTTGCCAATACTACCTTGTTTAAAGCCACTCCATATTCTTTCAAGCTTACATTTGTTTGAACCTTTTTTAATGTTCCACTTGGTTGGTTTACATGGATTTATTCTTCATCATAAAGTAAGTAAGGAAGAAATGTCGAAAAGTGACAGCGTTGCACTTAAGTTTCAAAGTGACACGGTTACCATGCATCCATCATCGTGGATACCATCCAAACCTATAATGGATGGTAGCATTCCAAACACCATGGATACCATCCAACCCTATAATGGATGGTACCATCTCATTCATCACGGACACCATCCAACTTCTAAGTGGATGGTGTCATATAAGATCATGGATACCATCCCAACACTATGGTGGATGGTATCATCTCAAACATTATGGATACAGTCTCAACCGTATGTGGATGGTGTCATCCAAATAATAGGGATATCGTCAAATCATAAATGATACCATCCCATCTCATGGTTACCATCCAAAATCCTAAATGAACGATACCATACATTTAATGGTATAATGACCATCCAGTCATATGGTTACCACCCATGGTGGTTTTCTCGGTCAATATGGACACCATCCAAGTTACTAGATATGTGGTGACCATCCAGTCGTCCATCCATGGTGCATAGGGTTGTTTGTTGATGACATGTCAAGGGTTGTTACCAGTAGCACCAACTGACTCACAAGGGATGCTCGAAATGGAGTTCGTGGGTTGCTATGTGGAGCTAATTTTCAGAAAGAAAGAGAGAGGAAAATTGGAGGGTGATGCACAAAAAAACTTGTAGAAAGGCTCCGGAGGACAGGAGGACAAATCAAACCACAAACAATCTCGTCAAAATTTATCTTTTTCTTTCTAGAACCCTAGTCGTAGCAATAGCACCAGAGACCCTACACAAGGCTTATCTGTAGTTGTAGTCAGTATTTGCAGAGCTCTCAAGGAATCCCCACAAGAGTAGAGGTAACAACTAACAATAAGTAGATCCTTTGATGTATGCATTGAACACCCTCGTTCGAACGGTGTTTGAAGAGTGTGAACTGAATAACATCATTTTCTGGTTTCTTGAAGTCAGGGTGCATAGATCATGAAAAATTCCACCAAAAACAGATAGGATCGAGAGAATTGGCATTTGCATCTTTTGCATAAACTATGGTCCTGATCCCACTGGCAGAGTGGTGAGTAATTCATTTCTTATATTCTAAATCCTGGCGAGGGCTTACTTTGTTTGAATTCTCATGATGTTTTACTTGCTCTCTTGTGTGGATTATTTGGGGATATCGGGCTAACATTCATGTTCACAAAGTGATTTATAAGACTGATAAAGAGTCTCGCATGTCATGACTTGTTGCATTCGATGGCATTTTGTGGTGATTTCTTAGTGTCTCTCACATGTTGCTTCATGTACTGATATTGATGGCCATTGTGATTTACTGTTTTCGTGTGCCCCTATGACTGTGTCCATAGTTATTTTCAAATGAATCCCCTAACACATCTTGTGTTTTACTTGGTTTACTTGAGGATGATCAAACATTTAAGTGTAGCGGAGTATGATACGTGCGTAATTATACATATTTCGAACCTCGACCCTCGATTGTTTTTGGTCATTTATTTTGAACACACTTTCTCCTAAGCCAATATTACGCTAGGTTGGGTTCTTTTATCTTATTTTGGATCCTAGTATGCGGATGAGGCTTAGGAGTGAGTTTTGAGATGTTTAGAGGTCGAAACAAGTCCAAAGAAGGCTAAACCAGAAGTCACGGTCTGTGACCCCAAACCTCAAGGTTGTCAAACTTGGTATAAAAGGGCGCGAGAATATCACTAGGGCTCTAATCAAAAGTCACATCATGAAAACTGAAAGTCTCATTCATGCTTTTTACACTGACTTCACTAGTTGATACGTTGTATTTTGAAAAGTCACACCTTGAAATCTGAAAGTCACGGTCGTGACTTTTGACTTCCAGCCCATGACTTTTCCTCTGCTAGGGAATAAATACTCTTTTATGCAATTTTTTACGGGGGAGCTTGGTTTTGGATCCTAAACACCTAAGGGGGAGCCGGACTTTGGCCCTTGTGGCAGGCAAATGCCGCACTGCTGGCCAAAGGTGGATGGTGGTTCCTCTAGGAGAAAGACACTCTCTGAACCCAACTCGTTCGAGCCAAGTATGGGAAACAATGATAAGGACAAAATCTCTTTCGGCCTATTCAGGGATTTTTTTTTTTTTTTTTTTGCTTGGAGAAGCTTTACCAAAGCCTCTAGCTTGCTGCAACAAGGTTGTGCATGGAACATTCATAATGGGAAAGACACTAATTTTTCACGTGATGTCTGGTTGGTGCAGGTCCTGCTTGTGGAGCTCTCCTTGCAATCAGTGTCGGAATGAATGATAATGGACTACATTGTAGACTATCTCGACGAGGAAGGAAGATTGGACTCAAATCGTCTTTCTCCTTGGCTTTCAACAGATATCCAGTAGAATATCATGACAAGTTTGGTGGACCCCCTTTCCACCAAAAAGGACAACCTCTTCTGGACAGCCTTCTCGAATGGTCGTTTCTCCATGAAGTCAGCTTATCTCATGGTGTACCCTCCTCAAAGTGACCCTCGCAAAAAGATTTGGAAGCAGATATGTTGATTGTCGCTCTGGAAAGGATTCGCTGCTTTACGTGGCTGGTGACATTGGGAGGAATTGTGACCAACCAGTTGCGATTCTGCAGGAAATATATGACTTCTCAGCATGCTATCGCTGCAATGGAAGGCCGAAAACGATCGCCCATGTCCTCTGGGACTGCCCTCCGACGACCTTCTTCTAGAGTAGACATGTTCCCCAAGCAGAGCAGCAAGTCTTCTTCTCCTCGAAACAAGAGATTGGCTACACAAGAGCTTACTTAAAGATGATTCTCTCTCATCAGGTGTAATCTAGAATGCTTTTTTCAACATGGTGATCTGGTGCTATGGAAAAATAGGTGCACGACCTGCTTCAAAGGTGTCTCCTCATCACTTTCGCCATCATTTTTGGCTCACTCGATCAATCATAAGGTGGTCATGTGGCATAAAGTTTGGCATGCTGCAATCTTTTTGTAACATCCCGTTCCGGCAAACCCATATTTCGATCATTAGAAAGTTCGCGAATTAAAATCTAGCGTTTTGATAGTATTTCGACGAAAATCGGATTATCGATCGATCGGATAAGTATACGTATTAAATATATATATAATATATTATATATAATTAATTGGCGAGTTCTATTGTACCCCGGGTGAAATCCGGGGTATCGCATACCTTAAGTAAGAAAATGCTATCCAGAACTTGAATTGACTGATCTTTCAGACATGATACTATACTCTAACCCTTCAAGATCAAAATCTAGGTCTTAATTCACTAAATCTTATACCCCAAGATCAATTTAGTTAGAATCAATAATCGACGGTTATGATTCGTCCAAATATAGGCAAAAAAATCAATGCACCATATTAGGGTTTATAGTTTATGATTTAGATAATTAGGACCTAGGGTTCACTCATAAAGGGTTAGGGTATAGTATCATGCCCAAAAATCTTACTAATCCGAGGTCTAGATAGCATTTTCATACTCAAGGTATGCGGTACCCCGGATTTCACCCAGGGTACCGTAGAAGGCACCTTAATTATATATATAATATATTATATATATATACTCTATATAAGTCGGTCACAGTCTCAGACCACTTACATATATAATTCCCCTCCCCCGGTCCATTTATTTCCCCCCATCATCATCTTTTACATTTCCCACCGAGAGGAAACGGAAACAGAGCGAGCAGAGAGAGCATACAGGGGAGCGACGAGGAAAAATTTCCCAAGCTCAATTCTTGAGTTCTAGTGATCCAAAAGTCTCGTAAGTAATGCCTAATTCATTTATACATCGTGATTTATCGATTTAGAGCTTTAAAACGAGTTTTTGGTTCAGGAATTTCTTGAATTCCCGATAAGCCAAATTAGGGTTTCGGGGTATCTGGAAGCCGGATTAAGCCCAAATTTCATATACGAGCTTCCTGCAGCGAGGTAATTAATTCTCTGGTTCTAATCCATGAATTTCGGCTATTATTTAGGTTGGAGCCGAGATCGCTGAATTTAGCTCCGGCCAGGGTTTGATGTGTTTTTATCGAGAATTTGACTCGGAGCCTAGAACTAATATTGACGGGGATACTGCAGGGGATATTAGGACGGTCTCGGATTTTAATTCGGGGTTCGTTCCTGAAATTGACGTTTTAGTACGGGAAGGTTAAACCGGTGTTTGAACGACCAGAACTGGTGAGGGAATAGCACGACATACCGGGTTTGTCGTATCACGATAATTATGTTGATGCTTAGAATTGACCTAGGTGAACTAGAATGGCATGATTAGGGGTGTATGAACTTTTGTGCTATATGTTGAACCCTGGATTGTTGTATGATATTATTGACTTGCCCTAATCGATATGAACCTTGTTTATGCTGATGATTGTGTATATGTTGCAAATTGTGGGCTTGACTGTTAATATGCTTTACGATGGTTCGAGAAGGTGATTAGGTATGATTTTTCATGATTGTTGTATTTGGATGCACAAGTGGGGAAAAATATATCCCCTGGTGATATTATGATGTTTAAGGAGGATGACTTGCACGAGGGTTTATCCCGAGGAACTGCAATTATACGACTCCTGATTTACCTATGTTGAGCCAATTATGGCCAGGTCAAGTACATGTGCAAGTAATGAATTATGATTAAGCAAGATGAGATATGAATCATGTATAAGGATACCAAATATGAGTGTTGTGGTCTCACGGTCAACTACATAGTAATTAGGGCTCCCTATGCTATTACTTTATTATGATATGTATGATAGTCACACCTCTCATGTGGTGGTGACTGAAGATTTCTTACGAGATATGACCACACCCAGAGCGGTGTCGGGGTATGACTACACCCATAGTGGTGTGGGGTATGTATGACTACATCCGATGGGATGTGGGGTATGTTTCCCGGGAGAGTTATTAGCATGGGAGTAGCCAGGCGCCTATAAGTAAAACATGATAAGACGCATATGCATAAGTCAAAGTGGTTGAGTCTTTTGCCCATTGGGATATGAGGATGGCTGAGGTCCGATCCTAGTGTTTTGGCTTGATTGCTAGATGTATGGTAGGGGTATGCTGGTTATGAACTCACTATGCGATGATTATCTCACTCAGCTATGAGCTGACCCTCTTTTATTCTTTTCCTCTGCTTATGCTATGTGTAAGCAGATCATCAGCAGTAGCAAGTACTTAGTGTGGGCAAAGCGAGGAGTTGAAGGCAGAATGAGGTATTGTCTTCAACTATTCTGTGCTTAGACGACTACTTGGGATTTTGGCTAGTGATCCACACCTTTTTGTAAAAATGTTTTGAGAACGTTTTTCATGTGCATACTAGCTTCTGATGTAGTGTGAGATATCCACAGGTGTGGAAAGTTGATGATATGTGTATATTTGTGTAATTATGTAAGTTGTGACGATTATGGCATGTATCAGTATAGTATGCAGTTGTGTAACATGAAACTGTGACTATGGCTATGAAAAGCCAATGCATATGGTTGTGAGTATATATGTTTGTGATGAATTATTTTGTAGGATAAGTTGCAAGAACTGTTAGCCCATTACGCGAGTAATTCATGTCGAAATTTTATTTGGGTAAATTTTGATAATTAGTGTAACACCCGAGATTAATTCCGCTGCAATTGTATGAACAATATGATTAGGCAAAACGTATAGGGTAGGGTGTTACACTTTTCCCTGAATCGTCCATAATAGAAGGATTGAGAACATCCATTGGCACGCACCTCCGAGAGGATGGATGAAGTTTAATATTGATGGGGCATCAGTGGGAAATTCGGGATTGCAGGCACAGGAGGGGTGATCCGCTATGATCAGGTGCGGTGGATTATCGGGTTTGTAGCAAAGATTGGTGAAGCTTCGGCCGCGCTTGTAGAAATTTGGGTTGCTTGCATGACCTTGATGTAGCTTGGAAACACAGGTGTGTGAACTTGGTGGTCGAGTCAGATTCCCAGTTGGCAATTCAACCGATCAAGGAACGGTAGGACCCTATTCAACCAAACGCGTCGTTGTTGGCCTCGATTCGTTGTTGCTTAGCGACGGATTGGTTGGTTAGTATTGTTTGCACATACTGGAAGGGAATAGAGCCGCAGACTAGTTCTCGAAGCACAGTCTCGTCTATCACTACGGTATGCAAGAACTTATTAACCCACTCAGAGAGCCAAGTAGGATTTTGCAGGAGGATATTCAAGGGGTTCTTTTGAGCACTGAGTTGGCGTGTCTCCCTCATTTTGTTTCTATCATTGTTGGCTACGGCCTCCTGTGATGCCAAAAAAAATCAACTGTTATTGTATTGTTTATAATACTTTAAAGTTTGGTATATCTCACCTCAAGAGAAATAAATGTTGGCTAATGGTCATTGTTTTTTTTTTTTACTATTTATGCTATATTTTGTTAGATAATTTTTTTCGTTACGTCATTTTTCTTTTCAATCATGATAACTAAGTGATTGCATCATTAAATTTACAGATCATGAATAATTATTCATGAGCATTACAATCATAAAGAATAATTTTGAAATCACCTTAATGTCATATAAGTATTTCAAATAATTTGAAAAACCCCTGTTTTCACATACCGCTCGTACCTCTGCTCTCTGCTTTTACAAGAAAAGAATACTTCTCTTCTAATATATCACCCCCTCACCCAAGCAAAGCAAAGTTCCCATGGCAGCTTCTTGGGAAAAGCATTCCTTTCTTTTCCAAGGAGTACTGCATCTATATGTGTATATATATGCTACCTGTGAGCTGCATACCAGATAGCATATGTGCTTTGCTTCATCTCTCTTTCAAGTTTCCTGTACAGTTCCACTTTCTGAACAACCCCTTTTGATTTAATTTACAGCCCATTCTCTATTCACAAATCAAACATACGAACAAGCAAAGGAATAGAAGCAAGCAATCTAGTAGCTAGACTACAAAATACAATAAAGACTGTTCATCATGATCAACACTTATCCCAAAACCACCAACAATATGCATCATCCTCGCCATCTCCCTAACCATGCAGCCATACCCCACCAACATGGCGGCGGCGACCCACTCGACGAGTACGGATTGAAGGACACCAACCCACAGCTTGGAGGAGGCCGATCACGATCAGCATCAGCAGCAGCAGGATGGTTGAATAGCGACATGATGCTCTTCTCGTCGTCATCATCGTCATCGTCTTCCGCCACATTCGACCTCGTCGAGCAAATGACATACCTCTACGTTCGAGTAGTGAAGGCCAAAGACCTTCATCCAACTAATTCCATCACGGGAAGCTGCGACCCTTATGTTGAGGTCAAGCTTGGGAACTACAAGGGACGCACCAAGCACTTGGACAAGAAATTCAACCCTGAATGGAACCAAGTCTTTGCCTTCTCCAAGGACAGAATTCAATCCTCCATCCTCGAAGTCATCGTCAAGGACAAGGAAATGGCTACCAGGCTTGACGATTACCTGGGGAGAGTCGTGTTCGACCTCAACGAAATCCCCACCAGAGTGAGTAATTCAGCAGACCACATAACTTATATTGAAATCATTCATTCATAGATATGTTGTTAATTTACTAGGGTTGGTTCAACACTGCAGGTTCCACCGGACAGTCCTCTGGCTCCGCAATGGTACAGGCTGGAGGACCGCCGGGGTCACGGCAAAGTCCGCGGCGAGGTAATGCTCGCCGTCTGGATGGGGACTCAGGCCGACGAAGCATTTCCCGAAGCTTGGAACACGGACGCAGCTTCCGTGTACGGAGAAGGCGTGGTCAGCGTGAGATCCAAAGTCTACGTCTCCCCCAAGCTCTGGTACCTCAGAGTGAACGTGATCGAAGCTCAGGACGTAATTCCAAGCGACAGAAACCGGATCCCGCAGGTGTTGGCCAAAGTCCAGGTCGGAAACCAGATCCTGAAGACGAAGATCCACCAAAATCCGACGATCAATCCCTTCTGGAACGAGGACTTGGTGTTCGTGGTTGCAGAGCCGTTCGAAGAGCAGCTGTGCGTAACCTTGGAGGACAGAGTTCATCCTTCCAAGGACGAGGTCCTGGGGAAGATTGCGATTCCGTTGACCGCTCTGGAGAAGAGGCTCGACCACCGCCCCGTGCATTCCCGATGGTTCGACATGGAGAAATTCGGACTCGGGGGGGCTCTGGAAAGGAAGGAGATGAAGTTCGCGAGCAGGATTCACATCAGGGTGTGTCTTGAAGGTGGGTACCACGTGATGGACGAATCCACAATGTACATCAGCGATCAGCGGCCGACGGCGAGGCAGCTGTGGAAGCAGCAGCCCGTCGGGGTGTTGGAGGTCGGGATTCTCGGAGCTCAGGGGCTTCTTCCGATGAAGATGAAAGATGGCAGAGGGTGTACGGATTCCTACTGCGTGGCCAAGTACGGCCAGAAATGGATTCGGACACGGACCATTTTGGAGTCGTTTAATCCCAAGTGGAACGAGCAGTACACATGGGAAGTCTACGATCCCTGCACAGTCATCACTCTCGGAGTGTTCGACAATTGTCACTTGGGAGCTGCCGGCGGGGGGATTAATAATGGACGAGATTCCAAGATTGGGAAAGTTCGAATCAGACTCTCAACCTTGGAAGCACATCGAACCTACACAAACTCGTACCCTCTTCTGGTCCTTCATTCGAGCGGGGTCAAGAAGATGGGCGAGCTTCAGTTAGCCATCCGCTTCACCACTCTGTCGCTCGCCAACATGATGTATGTTTACGGACATCCTCTGTTGCCGAAAATGCACTACTTGCATCCATTCACTGTCAATCAAGTGGATAGCCTGAGGTACCAGGCGATGAACATTGTGGCGATGAGGCTAGGGAGGGCCGAGCCGCCTCTGAGGAAAGAAGTGGTGGAGTATATGCTGGACGTGGACTCGCATATGTGGAGTATGAGGCGGAGCAAGGCGAATTTCTTCAGGATAATGTCGTTGATCTCGGGTACCATTTCGATAAGTCGTTGGTTCAATGAGATATGCCAGTGGAGGAACCCCGTGGCCTCGGTTCTGGTCCACATCTTGTTCCTGATCCTGATCTGGTACCCGGAGATGATCCTTCCTACTGTGTTTTTGTACATGTTCTTGATCGGGATGTGGAACTACAGGTTTCGAGCCAGGGTGCCGCCTCATATGGACACGAAGCTCTCATGGGCCGAGGCGGTCAGCCCCGACGAGCTCGATGAGGAGTTCGACACGTTCCCTACTTCCAGAGGTCAGGACGTGGTCAGGATGAGGTACGACAGGCTGAGGAGTATTGCTGGCAGGATTCAGTCGGTGGTGGGAGATGTAGCTACTCAGGGGGAGAGGTTTCAGTCGCTTTTGAGCTGGAGGGATCCGAGAGCCACGAGCCTGTTTGTGGCCTTCTGCCTAGTTGCGGCTGTTGTGCTTTATGTGGCCCCTTTCAGAGTTGTGGCACTTGTTGCTGGTTTGTACAGTTTGAGGCATCCCAGGTTTCGAAGCAAGCTGCCTTCTGTGCCCAGCAATTTCTTCAGGAGGTTGCCTGCTCGAAGTGATGGCTTGCTTTAGATTTTTCTTTCCACTTTCCAATACAGGTTGTATGTATGTGACTTTGTAGTTTGTTCAGCTGTTGAGTTGCTAATATGCATACGTTTGTTCTCTCTGTAGCAAAGTTGCAAACTGTTACTTTCTTTCTTGTATTTTAGAGAAGAAACTAAGGAAAGCAAAGATACAAATAGAGAGGAGAAATCAACGCCAACAAGAGAATATAGTTCTTGAGATGCCATATGGTTCGCATTGATCAGATCAGCTGGTCAGCAACTGCCTCTCATAAAAGATGCACCAGAGTGACTTCAACCCCTCCACTGCTGATCATCAACATTCTTCAAGGTTCCCACAACCAAAATTCAGATCAGTATCCTCCTCTCTCCTGGCCGTGAAGATATACCATCAGTCGCCATCTTGACTTCATCTTCCGTTGATATTCAACATCCAACAGAGTTCCTCCACCCCCAGTAAGAGTACCTCCGCCAGAGTAAGGCCAACGCGGCAGTGGCCGTGGTGCTTCAGGAACAATATAATCTGTAGCGATAAGATGTCCAGCTTTTGCTGGCAAGTGAGGGTCAAAGAGTCCACCATCATGGCCTCCAACACTGCTCATAAGAACATGAGCTGTGGAAGTTGGATGATGATACTGCAGCTTGGTCAATTCGTCCTGATAATGTTGATACCTTGGCTGCTGCGTTGCAAGAGAGGGATCCAATCTGAACTTGAAGGTGCTGCAATCGCCAAGCCGGAATGGCTCGTCGGACCTCTTTCCATCTCCTCTCTTGTTGTTGTAACGAGGATAATCTTTCATCTCGAAATCAACTTGATCATGCAAGACCAAAAGGCTCTTGGAAGCAAGGCCTATGATGTTCCAGTCAGAATACGGTTTTGAAGTTTTGTGGGTGACATGTACTTCTCCATCAAGTCGTAGCATGGTTGATGCATTCCTGAAGAACCCATGCACTAGTTTCACGTGCTCTCTGCAATAATTGTCAACTAATTCGTGTTACTACAAGGGAGAATTATAAGTGATATTCAGATTCGATGAAAAGAGCAATGTGCCTAACCACTCAGCAGTTGGTCAGTCTCCATGTTACCTGATCAGGCGGGGATCGTCTTCCTTTCCGTGAAACCCTGCGTGGGGGAAGTTGAAAATGATGCGATCAAACTTGCGCATACACAAGTCAGGGAGAAGCTTCATTCTGGTTGCATCCACTCCATGGAAGACCTGAGCTCCCAACATTCTCAGCACTTCTAAGTTCCATCCTACTGTTTTGTATTTCTTCGTCAACTCGTCTAGTTAAGTCAAACAAAAATGCACAGAATGAATCCGACCCAAGGAACGAATCAACTCATATTCTTACACAACATATCAAAAACCAGAACTTCATGAATGATAAAACCAGAAAGGGATATAAAGATTTCGGGAACAACTGGATCAATGATTGTCTTTCAATGTAAAGTACAGAAAACCCTAAGAAATTAAGAGAGTTCAAATAAGCAGCAGAGCAGAAGAACCCAATTGATGATGAGTGTTTAGGTCAAGTGAAGTTTTTACCGAAGGTGTCAAGAGAGGTAGCGACGATATTGTAAGCGGAGCCGAAGGCGAGACCCAAAGACACAGTGAATGAAAAATCCCCTTCGCCGACCAACAGTATTTCTTGATCCGACGAATAGTGGGTCCTTACCCGCCGACGTTGTTCCATTTCGTCGCCGTCCGCCATCGCTGGGAAGGGAAACAGAGCCTACGAATATTGTTTGATACAGAGATGGCGCTGGGCACTGTTTCCTTTCTCTCCTAGTCCAACGACTCTACTCATCTCTCTCCTTTTGCATTCTTCGTTTGCTTTTGCTCCATCATTGAGCTCTCCAAGTCCAACTATTCTTAATACTGCCGGTTTGCTTTTGCTCCATCATTGAGCTCTCCAAGTCCAACTATTCTTAATACTGCCGCTAATTCTTTGAATTTTGAAATTTATTAACTAATCAACTTCATAAATCATAACCGGTATGGTAAGCAGACCTTAAGATGCATTATGTAATGGGGTAAATGCCACATTTGGTCACTGAGATTACTAAATCGTGTCATATTTAGTCACTATAAAAATTTAATAACAATTTTGGTCATTCGAATTACTGAAACATGTCACATTTGGTCATCTCCTGTAGCCTCCGTCCAACTCCGGTCACTCGAATTACTAAAATATGTCACATTTAGTCACTCGAATTACTGAAACATGTCACATTTAGTCACTCTCCCGTTAGTTTCCGCCCAACCTCAATTAATGGAGTTGGACAGAAACTAACGGGAGAGTGACTAAATGTGACCTGTTTCAGTAATTCGAGTGACCAAAATTGATATTAAAATTTTCTAGTGATTAAACATGACACAATTTAGTAATCACATTGACCGACATTTACCCTAATGTAACGTAATGATTTTGATTTGCTATTGCAATCATTAGGGTTTACCGTTGTAGGAGGAGCGCTAACAGACGATGGGAAAGTGTACCATTACTCGAGCAAATGTTGGGGGGAGGGGGGCTTGAGATAGCATGGGAAGCAAAGCACGTCGTGTGAAAATTGCAGCTTGACTCCAAGACAACAATCGCACTGCTTCAGGACACCGACTATCATAGCCATCAACAGGCCAGCCTCACCTTGGCATTTCAGGCTTTGCTGCGTTGTGATTGGGAAGTCAGGCTCACCCATATTTATAGAGAGGTTAACTTTTTGGTCGACTGTCTAACTCACAAGTGGCACTCTTTATTCCCGGTTATCACTCTATTGTTATTTCTTATTCGGATGTTTGCCATTGGGCCTTGTTTGACTCGGTTGACGGTTTTACCGTTTCCGTTTGATATTTGAATAAGAGGTAGATTGATGCTCTACACCCGTTTTTAACAAAAAAAAACTGAATGGCTAAACACCGCCCTAGGTTGTTTTTATAGCCCTATTTTAAACTAAAAAATTACTGTATTATCCTTTATGAAATAAATTAAATTAAAAAATCCTCCTTATTCCTTCAAAACTTGCAGCCGCACTATCCAACAAGATCCGGCCACCATTCACCAACTCCAAATGCCCGGCCACTCCGTCGCTTCCTCTCTTCGTCGCAATTTTTTCTTTTTTTGAATGTTGATGTGACTTTAATCGGACTATCAGTAGCTACGACTGGTAATTGGGGGTCTCGCTGCCAGGTCAGCGAGTAGGGTCCAGGGGCAACGCCCCGGTGGGGGTGCGGGGGCAACGCCCCCGGCCCACGGTGTATGGGCTCAATGTTATTTGGGTTTGGGTTCTGGACCTGGTCTGTAACCGTTTCCTTTGCCAGATTGGATTAGGTTTAGACCCACATGGAGAAGTACTATAAATACATCTCATACTCCTCTGTAATCTGTAATCTCCTCGATATAGTGAAACTGGCTCTCTCTCGCCCGTGGACGTAGCTAACACACATCGTGTTAGTGAACCACGTAAATCGTGTGTGTTTTTCGATTCTCGCTTTCGTATTCTTGTTTTATCGATTCCGGCGATTTCTCGATCCGTAGCAGCGCGTTTATAACAGTGAATAAAACCCTCACTCCACCACTAGAACCCCCCGGCTGTGGATGTCGTATGAATCACCCATCTCCAAACTCAACTCCGAGTCGTGTCTTTCCCTTCTCTTCGCCTCCGGAATCAACTCCCAGCCGACGCGGGTATATACCTTCACCACGTCGCCGAAATCAACTCCCGCTATCTATGTCCCATATACATTATGTGTCCCTTCTCCCCCTGCGGTGAGCATAACGATGATATTGATGGAGGCGGTTGACGGTGGAAATCGACGACAATGGGCCGCCGGCAGTGGGAATTAACGGCTGACGGACGTGCGCAGATAATGACGGCGACGGTTACGAATTTGGTTTCAGTTTTCATATGGATGTGCTTATTAGAATAAAATATTTCCTATAAATAAATTAGTGAATGACAAATAGGTAATTTTAACATTTAAATTAGGACAATTGTAGTAAAACTAGGGCGATATTTAACAATAAAAAAAAAATGTAACGTAATCTTTTTCTTTTATTTTTAGAAGAAAATACGGAAAAAAAGATAATAAAAGACTAAAAGAGAGAGGAGAAACAAGTGGATAAAATCTTTTATCTTCGACCTTTCCGGTTTCCTTTCCTCTTCTCTGCATCGCCCTTTGCTTCCCTAAGGCTAAAGTCTCTTCCTTTCTCCTTTTGCCTACTTGCCAACAATGGCGGCTATCTCAACATCGCTGTTATCACCGTTACCCACAACTGCAAAACTCCGCTTGTCAAAGAACCAATTGAAACCCAGTGCCCAAATCCACAATCAAACCAACCCAACTCACCGATTCCCTCAGCTGCGGACGGTTTTTAGCTCCACGACCAGTCTCCGCGCAGTAGCTGAAGAAGCCGCACCAGCTGCTGCTTCTGTAGACCCATCCTCGCCCGCTGCCAGAAGGGTGTACGTCGGAAACATCCCGAGGAATGTGAATAGCGAGGAGCTCAGAAAAATTGTTGAAGAACATGGAGCTGTTGAGAAAGCTGAGGTGATTTGCTTCTCCTGTGTTTTTCTGAACGCATATAAATAATGTATTTTGGGTTGATTTCCCCTGGCTTGTAGCACCTAAATAATAACTTCTGCGTTGCCTACCTTTGTATAAAATTGGTTGTTGGCTTGAATTGGACTTGATTCTAGCTGATATAAGTTATAAACCACTTCTTTTCAATCGTTTGTCAGTATGGCGGAGAAAAGGCATAGTCTTGAATGGGGATAAGCATATCCAAGACCTAATTCTTGGCGCAAAATGAGTTTTTTTCTTCTTCTTGTTCTCGTTGCAGGTTATGTATGATAAGTACTCAGGCAGGAGTCGTCGATTTGCATTTGTCTCAATGAAGACTTTAGATGATGCGAATGCTGTAGTTGAGAAGCTGAATGGCACAGTAAGCCTTTTCTTTCTTGTTCACTAGTCTGTAGTCTCCAACCCAAGAATCTAGTTGGGAGGGTAAGCTTTGGAGAGATAATTTCATCAGTGTTCTTGGTTTTAACTCGCTGCAGGAAATTGGTGGACGGGAGATCAAAGTGAACATCACTGAGAAGCCACTGGAACAAACAGAATCACCTCTCTTACAATCTGAGGAATCCCAATTTGTTGACAGCCCACACAAAGTCTACGTGGGGAATCTGGCCAAAACAGTGACAACAGATATGCTTAAGAACTTGTTTTCTGATAAGGCTAAAGTTTTGAGTGCCAAGGTTTCTCGAGTCCCAGGAACTTCGAAATCCAGCGGGTTTGGGTTTGTCACATTCTCGTCGGATGAGGATGTAGATGTCGCCATCTCGTCTTTCAACAACTCTGTAAGTTTCAACCCATTTCTGTGTCATGTTTATATTTTTTTGCTCTTTTTTTTTAATTCAGCAGATTCTCATTTCTGATCATTATTCTCTGGAGCAAGTATTATTTATGACTTGAACCCTTTGTCTCTTCAGATACTGTTTTAAATTGCTCTGTTTTTCCTGTTAAGGGTTGTTGTGTTAGTTCAATTCTTATAGTTGTTTGACCTTTTCATGCACTTGCAGCCGTTGGAAGGCCAAAAGATTCGAGTAAACAAGGCTTAGTGAAGTTCACTGAACAGCTAAAGAGTTATGGAGACAGAACATTACCTCTTTTTTCCATCCATTGCGGGAGAAGTTGGGTCTAGAAAGGGCACGGTCATGTGTTTCTCTGAAGTGATAGTGCTCCGCAGGCTGCAAATGTGCATTTTAGGTGCCAAAGCTTAAACAACTAGCTGATTTTGCCATTTTAATCAAACTGTTTGCTCCTGTGTTTGGGTAAATTTATGAAGGGATGATGAGGCAGGCATTGGTAACTTAGTACTCTTGCGTTTTACCTTTTGGTGTGAATGGGTGAATGGTATTGGGTAGAAAAGAATAATACCAACACAACTCTCCCTACAAAACAGATTAATCTGTTTTTTTCTATTCTTGGCCAGAAACAGCCAAAGGTTAATATTTGTGGAATATACTTGCCTGTTGTTCCTTTATTCAATAGCAGGAATGAGACACAATTAATTGGTCTAGAGCTATAACGACGTTCTCCATGAACTTAAGATGAATTCCCAGTTCACAATGGGCCTTTTCCTGACGTCCTCCTCGGAGCTTAGCCTTCAGCCCCTATTTCGCTCGCCCTCTGAGAGTCTTAGTTTTGCACAAAGACGATGATAGTCTGATTTTTGGTTGTCTGATCACACTCGAAATTATGTATCTACTTATCGTATTTTTGCCTCTGTTCGATAGTGGACTAGCAGGGTCATTTTCATTCCGAAAAGGTTACAGCCCTTGCTCACACGGTGAGAATGGAGATCATGTGGGCGTAATCTGAAATCGACAGCTGGGGTGGAGTGGCTTTAAAAAGGGTTCATTTAAGTGAATTTTGGTGGCTTTTCCGCTGAGAGCCAAACAAGCCGAGAGTTAGTATCCTAAATATTATTAAAAAAAAACTAGTATTCAAATTGCATGACATTAATGTAGTGCCGTCGTGATTTTTTTGAGCAATTGAGGGTCTTTTATTCCTTGATCATTCTCTTACCACTTCCTGCATAATGTCATGTTTCTTCCATTGTTTTCCTTCTTTGGGCAGCAGCAGTGTAATGTAACAGAGAGTTAGCCAATTCTGACAAACAAATAGAATGTATGATGTATCAGACATCTGAAACTGTAACAGAAACCCTCTGAGTTCATGCAAAAACCATATTTCTTGTTGAAATGGTAACTGCTAGGACAGTGCAGCAAAATACTCGTTGAAGTGATTTAAATATTGAATACGTATACATATACCTATACATGTGTTGCCCCCTACGGTACTTTACTTGCTTACAAAAGGATGAACTTTAGAAGTAACAAAGCACAAGATCTTGCATATGTGCTGCAATTAATGGAGAATCCTCGATCATTCATCCATCCCTAAACTGAATGCGCCAGGTGAAACTTTTGAATTACCAGAGGCGAGATGCCCCTAAGTAACAGAGAAAAATAGATTGAAAAGGTTGGATTCAATTTTGCAAGCTATGCCAGTAGTAAGTAGCTAACGTTAGCCATGCAACTGCAGGCTGTGCCTTTCAGTCATCAGCCAACTAACAGTGTGAATCCCATTTCTGGGAGTGCCTGCTAACGTGTTCCTGCAGCAAAGGCGTTGATGAGAGCATCCAGACACATGTAGGTAAAAAGTATTGCACCCTGCATTGTTCATGCAGCAATGCAACCACCACTCTCTGGACTGAGTGATGGGAAGATCTCCTTGCTAGTTGCTACCAGCTCTTTGATCCCACAACTGCAAGCATAGAAAAAGTCCAAGCTCACTAACTAGAGAAACATGATGCACTACGGTACGAGAGGAGTGACCAACCAAAAAAAGCACATTACCGAACCCATCACATACCTCCCTAAGCAACCTGCCTTCAGGAAGGATATGATTAGCATTTGATTGTGGATATTTGAACCATTTGATGGCTTTAGTAGCTGCAGTGCACCCCAGTTGATGGCTCAGCACTTGGAAATACAAATCTCTGGGTGCGTAGTGCGATTTAATATGTCAAATTAAATAGCCCACACTTTTTTCCAAAAGCCTACTAACCACTTTATCCAATAACTAAAGTGGAAAACAAACTTAAAAACAACTTGCACTTTCCTTCTCCCACCAATGTGGTATTTCCTTTACTCTTTGACTACTCTAACAATCCCCCACTTAGTCAATAAGAGTCGAGAATACCTGCCTCGAACAAGTAACGCATACATAAAGGTATCTTTTCGATTTGAACCTTTACTTAGTGTAAACATCTCAATGTTCATAGCGAATCAATGACGGGCTTAAGCCTGGGAGTCAAGATCCAAAGCTAGAACCGGAGACACCACACACGTACTCGTCTCTTCTCTAAAACACAACCACCAACAAGGGTAGCACTATTATGGCCATGTGCTTATCCTGTTTCATGAGCATATACAAAAGTTGACCTTTACTTTTGTTAGAGCGGCACCACTCCAAATGCTCACATAGGTGACATTCCAAATGAACGTCATTAAGAGTTCTATAACTCACCCTTCTTACAACTAATATACTTGTACAATAAATTAGTTCCCAGTTAGAGTAACTTGTTATACTTATTACCACATTGAACCTTTTAATTAGTGAATATCTAAAGTAAAGGTTGGGTTTCCATTACTTTTTACTATACAAAAGGTCTCAATCTCATCCCTTGGGATGTCTCATAGATCATGCCTCTTGGCAACCCCTTTGTAAGAGGATCTGCCAAATTGTTGCACGACCTTACATACACAATAGAAATGATTCCGTTAGTAATAAAATACCTAACGTAATCATGTCTTAGGCTAATGTGTCTAGACTTACCGTTGTAAATCTTGTTATAAGCTCTAGATAATGTAGCCTCACTATCACAAAAGACAGAAATGGCTGGCATCGGTTGTGGCCACAACTCTATATCTAACAACATGTTTCTTAGCCATTCGGCTTCTTTTCCAGCCGCCACAATGGCTAGGAATTCGGCTTCCATAGTGGAGTGTGTAATACATGTTTGTTTCTTCGAAGCCCAAGAAACAGCTCCACCACCTAGTGTAAAAATCCATCCTGTTGTGGATTTATTATCACTAGCGCTCGTGATCCAACTAGCATCAGAAAATGCTTCTAGTACAGCCGGGAAGTTGCTATAGAAGAGTCTCAAATCTTTGGTTCTTTTCAAATAACCAAAGACTCTTCCAATAGATCTCCAATGATCAGCACTAGGATTACTAGTGAATCTAGAAAGTTTGCCGACCGCAAATGCAATATCGGGCCTAGTACATCCCATTGCATACATCAAACTTCTAATAGCACTAGAATACTCAACTTGTGCCATTGCCCTTCCCTCATTCGCACAAAGCTTAAAAGATGCATCATAAGGGGTGTTAGCCTCCTTTATATCCAAATGCTCGAATTTCTTGAGCATCTTCTCGACATAATGTGACTGACTCAAAGCAAAACCCCCCACTATGTTTCTTTACTTTGATGCCCAATATAGTATCTACTTCTCCAAGATCTTTCATTTGGAAGCAGGAAGTTAGATACTCTTTGGTCTCATTTATGCCTTTCATGTTAGTTCCTATTATAAACATATCATAAACATAAATGCATATAATGACCATATTCTCTTTTGTGCACTTTGAATAAATGCACTTATCAGCAGAGTTATGAGAAAATCCATGAGCCAAAACAACAGAATCAAATTTCTCATGCCATTGTTTAGGTGCTTGCTTAAGTCCATACAATGACTTTTGCAATTTACACACCTTTCCTTCATTTCCAGGCAACACGAACCCTTCTGGTTGCTCCATATACACTTCTTCATCTAACTCACCATTTAAGAATGCCGACTTTACATCCATTTGGTGTACATGCAAATTGTAAATAGAAGCCAAAGCTAAAATCACTCTTATGGAAGTGATTCTTGCAACTGGTGCATAAGTGTCAAAGCAATCTACTCCTTCCTTTTGCCTAAACCCTTTTGCAACCAACCTAGCTTTGAAGGTATGTATTGATCCATCCGTGTTATACTTAATGCAAAATACCCATTTGCATCCAATAGCCTTAGATCCAGGAGGCAGATCCACAAGAACCCAAGTCTTATTTATAAATAACGAATTCATCTCATCATTAACAGCCTCATTCCAAAAAGCAGAATCTCTAGAAGCCATTGTTTCTTGATAGGTTTTGGGATCGTCTTGCACATGGAACAAAATGTGTATCTTTCTTGTAACCTTATTTAACCTATCTCCCTCTACAAGAAAGACTATATCTTGAGAATCAATAAATTCTGGACCAAAACTCTTTTCCTTTCTAGCCCTTTGACTTCTGCGTGGTTCATTAGCAACAGGGTCATATAAAGGCCTTTTGCTACTAGAACCAATGTCAAAAGCGGGAGCAGAGATAGACTCATTTGAGGAATATACAGAAGTAACTCTACATGGTTCTATATTTGTAGAGTCATGTCGAAACTTGTTCTCAAAGAACTCAACATCTCTCGATTCCACAACCACATTAGATTCTAAATCTAGAACCCTATAGGATTTTGAGTTTTCTGCATATCCAAGAAAAACACCTTTCAAAGCTCGTGGTCCTAACTTAGTTCTCTTAGAATCTGGGACTCTGTAGAAAGCAAGACAACCCCAAACTCTAAGATAACTCAAGTTCGGTTTCCTTCCCTTCCACAACTCATAGGGAGATTCCCTTAGCTTCTTAGACGGAATCCTATTGTGTACATGACAGACTGTTAGCAAAGCCTCACCCCACAAATTGTTTGGAGCACTAGCATTCATCAACATAGCATTAATCATGTAAGAAAGAACTCCATTTTTTCTTTCTGCTACTCCATTCTGTTGTGGGGTGTACGGAGCAGTCCTTTGATGTATTAAACCATGTTGCTCACCAAACTCGTTAAAGTTATTTGGAAAATACTCTCCACCTCTGTCACTTCGAAGGATTTGTATTTTCCTACCCTTTTGAGTTTCAACAGCAGATTTATACAATTTAAACTTATCAAAGGCTTCGTCCTTGGTTCGCATTAAATAGACATAGGTAAATCGAGTACTATCATCAATGAAAGTAATAAAGTACCTACATCCTCCTCTAGTTAATTGACCATGAAATTCACAAATATCAGAATGTACTAATTCTAACAATTCTGATTTTCTGTCAACCGACTTAGGAAATTGCTTTCGCTTCATCTTAGCTTGCACACAGATTTCACATTTATCTCTACTGTCATCACAACAAACTACTAAACCATTTCTAGACATGTATTTCTGAGTCTTAAAGTTAACATGCCCCAATCGATTATGCCATAAGTAATTTCTTCCTATAGTTGTTCCATGATGGAGGCAACTTCGCAATAATTGCCCCCACCAGAAACGCATCAGGAAGAGTTATCTTCAACGCAGTGAACTTAGAGGCCAAGATTAGGATTTCATGAACTTGATCCAGAATTGAACGCTTATCAGTCATGCTAAATTCAAAGAACTGGAATGTGACAAACTTATCTGCGGCTTGTTTCTCTGATTTGTACTGGTTCTCCAAAGATGTCCAAAGATGTCCAAATCTCAGTAGGGGTCGCCAACTGGGAATACAGATCGTAGAGACGATCAGAGAGTGAATTGAGGATGTATCCTCAGCACAGCAGGCTGTCATCACTCCTCTTTTTGCGCTCAGCCTTCAATTCATCAGAGTCAGTGTCTTGTGGTTTTCCTAGCGGCACCAAATCAGGATCCAGTATGTACACGATCTTCAAAGCAGTTAACAAAAACTTCATCTTCTCTTGCCAGCGAGTGAAATTGGTTCCATCAAACCGATTGAGTTTGTTGGAATCAGAGACATACGCCTTCAAAGTGCTCTACACTCCAGAATCCATTGTCACACGAAAATAAACACTCTAAGATTGTCAGGGAAACAGTATGGATAAAACGGATTGAAGACGTGATTTTGATCACTCTCCTTAGAGTGTTTATTTGCTCCCATTACTTAGTTGCTGGTAGGATTTAGGCAAACCACCCCCAGGAGTCCCTCCAATCAAAGTCAGAAAGCAGCACCTTTTCATGACTTCTGTGTTTGTGTTTTTGGAGAAGGAAAAAACGAGGAGAAGAAGATGAACGTTGGACGAGAAGTTTGGCTGCAGAAAACTTTTATAGTGAAAACGGCAGTTCCCTTCCGAAGGGTTACGTCGTTTCACAAAAATCAAAATTCAAATAATTATCCGGATTAATTAATTAAAATCATTTCGGTAATTAATTAGCCAGATTAATTAATTAAAATAATTTGGTTAATTAATTAGCCAAAAATTCAAATTCGAACGCGTCGCGCAAACGTGCTAAGTGCGATTTAATATGTCAAATTAAATAGCCCACACTTTTTCCAAAAGCCCACTAACCACTTTATCTAATAACTAAAGTGGAAAGCAAACTTAAAAACAACTTACACTTTCTTTCTCCCTGGTATTTCCTTTACTCTTTGACTACTCTAACAGGACTCACCAGGGCACCAGCTGAGGATGGTGGAAGGATCATTATCGGCAAGGAAGTGGATGAAGTTGGAGCTGAAATTGGGGGCCTCTGCTTTGAACGTGCTGACTACTTGATCGAAGCTTGACAAGCTTGCGTCTACGATCTTTACCGTCATCTTCTCCTTCCCTCTCCGGCTGTTTGCTTTCCTATATAAACAGATTAGGTTCGTCGTAGCCTCTCGCCGCTCGTCTGTCTCCTCTATGCGTTGTTCTTTACGATTTCTTATTAGGATTTGTTTCCTCCCCACGACTGTGTGCCTATCGGACGAATCGACGGCGAAACCAAGGACATAAACTGTGTCTCGCGAGCGGAACCCTCATTTTCGGCGCGGAATGGACTTTGGATCTGGAATTGAAGAAAGGTCAACGTGAGGAATGTAACAACCCGGAAGACAGCTGGCAATGACGTGGACAGAGAGTCATTCAGTATAAATAGGAAGGACTTCTTTACTGTGGTCATCTTTTAGCGAATAAACAGAAGCATAGTTACTTTACCAATTCGGTTTGATTAGCTGTAGAAATAAAACTCCTTTTCTCTTTTCTGTATCACCATTTCTTCTTCCATTCACTCCTTCGCCAGATTTCCCCAACAACGATCCTTACAAGTGGTATTCAGAGCCTGTAATCTGGCTATGGCAACACACACTTCGCGAATCGTTGACTTGGAGACTCAAATGGCAACGATTCAACCGAAGCTCGATTCTCAACACCAGGAATTGAAGGACGTCATCGCTGAGCTTGCGGCTTCGACGAAGACCTCCATCGACGCTCTTATTGCTTCGTTGGAGCTGCATTCTATCAACACCACCAAATGGATTCTCTTTCTTGCTTCGCGTCGGATGGTTGCCACAAGAATTGCGGTTTCCTTCAGCCACCTGTGAGACGCAATGCGGAGCTGGGGTTTTTCCATCCACCTGCACTTCCAGGTACCGATCGACCAAACCTTCCTAAATCATACATTCCTTTTTCCCTCGGCGACGACCCGACGGAAGGGTTTATGTTGTGTGAGAATGGTGAGACAAGTGCCACCACAGTCCACAATCTTGCGCTGAACTCATCTTCCGTAATGGGCTCGACAAGTGCCACCACAGCAGTTTCTTCCGCTGTTGATATTGGCGTTGGGCAGTCGGGCTCTTTGTTTGCAAGTACTGTGATTACCAAGGGTAGTGCAGCTATGCAAGGAGTGAAGTCGTCTCAAGGGCCTCTGCACGTACGTTTTGGGGTTCCCCATCTCACTGCTACTAAAAGCACGCATTGGTTTCAGAGTGGCGTGTTTGATTCCTCTGCTGATCATCTCAACCAGAAGATGATCTCTTTCGTGGCCATTGACCGATTCTTACTTTTGAAGAGGCAGCTTTCCTTTTTGGCGATCTTTGTCCTACTAAGTTTGTGTTTGGGATCTCTCTTTGCCCTGTCAAGTCGGGCAATGCTAACTGGGCTTATGAGTTTCGCGTCTTTCCAACTTTCTATGGCATTTTTCAGCATTCCCATGACAGTAGGCATCATGTTGATTTCAAAGGTCCTTATAAAGATTGTGTTCTTCCTTGGGGAGAAGGGTTTGTGAGAGTATCGACGGTGAAGCTTTCGGATAGTTCAGGGGCAGTTTGGATTGGGAAGGATGATAGCGGGGAACTGAGCTGCGAACGTAAATGCAGGAAGCAATGTTCATGTTCTGCATATACTGAAATAGATGATGCTTTGAAGATCAAGGGTTGCTTGTTGTGGTATGGAGAACTAGTGGATACAGTGTATTTTCCTGCTAGTTCCCAGGAATTGTATGTTCGAGTTGAGGTAGAGGAATTTGCTACGTTTCAAGGGGGGTTTAACGATTCACTTGAGTTGAAGTTGCGCATTCTTCTATCATCTATTGGTTCAGCAGGGTTCCTTGTTATCGTGTTTGCCTTCTTTTGGCTCAGGCAGCGGCAAATCAACTCAGTAAAGAAGAGAAGGACCAGATATTTGTTCCATCCAATTGATGGTTCAAACCACTTCCAGGATTTTGGGGGTGGGGAGGACATGGAGGGTCATTCAGTATACCCGAGTTGCCATTCTTCAATCTCAATGACATTTGAGCTGCTTTTTTCTCCAGCTAACAAGCTTGGAAGAGGAGGTTTTGGCTCCATGTACAAGGAGCGACTACTAAATGGACAATTAGTTGCAGTGGTCTACCGTTTCTGCCTTGCAACTGCATGGATATGACGACTCCTTGAAGGTTGCTCCAGCTCACGTCTTGGCTTAGCTACAGCTTGAGGACAAGCTGTTTTTCAAGGGAGAGGGTTTGTAACAACCCGGAAGACAGCTCGCAATGACGTGGACAGAGAGTCATTCATTATAAATAGGAAGGACTTCTTTACTGTGGTCATCTTTTAGCGAATAAACAGAAGCATAGTTACTTTACCAATTCGGTTCGATTAGCTGTAGAAATAAAACTCCTTTTCTCTTCTCTGTATCACCATTTCTTCTTCCATTCACTCCTTCGCCAGATTTCCCCAACAACGATCCTTACAAGGAAGTAGGCCCAAGTGATTGATTGGGCTTTTCTCTACTGCAAATACTCCAACTGGGCTCCGTCTATTACATTTCCCAGCCCCTTTAAATTAGTTCGCCCATAGTCCAAGTGAATCCAATTAACTACCGATAAGTGATTTTACCCCGAAAAAATGAACGACTAAAAGGCATATTCCATAAAATCGTACCGTATCGACGGTTCAACCACGAAATATCAGTATTGGAGGCTTAATCAGTAGGTGGTATTTAACGGTCTAACAGTTGAACTACAGTTAAACCATGATTTTATCATAAAATATCATACCATTGACTTTTCCAGTACGATATCCGGTACGGTTTCATGGACCATGCTAAAAGGGCGTCTAGGAAAAAGCCTCCCTCTCTCCCTCCGTGAATTTGGTCCACCACTGAAGAGAAAGAGAATTTGGAAAAAGCAGAGGAAAGAAAGAGGAAAGGCTCCATCTCAAGTCTAATCTCATAGACTTGCACCGCAAGCCAATGTTATTATAAATGTGAAGAAGGGAGAGGCAAATCCATTCCCATCATCCTCCATCTGCTCTCATTCTCATTGGCAATTTGTTGTACGGAAGGTAGTGTATTCATTTCCACAAGCTAGATCAGTATGGGTGGAGCTTTGTCATCCAGCTGTTGTTTCCCTAATGCTAGCAGGAACAGCAGCTCCTCATCGTCGTCGTCGTCATCATCAAATAATAATAAGAAGGGTAGTCGGAGTAAAAGCAAGTCCTCCTCGTCCCAGAAGCCTGTAGCTGATCAAGTAGTAATAGGAGCGGCAGCCGAAGTAGCTGCAGCTAGGCGGCCTCCCATTCTAGTTTCTTATTTTCCTGTCAATTCCCGTCCTTCGCTATTGTAGGCTGTAATTCATTAATGTTTGTATCAGCAATCTATTAGCTTCATCAGTTTCAAACTTGAACTGGAAGAATTACGAGCCAATTTTTTTTCCAATATATTTTTCCTATTAATAATAGTACATTTTCCTTACATATATTGTGTCTCAATATATCATTTAATAATTTCACTTTTTTCAGGTATTATGCATTTTGGTTTGTGAAACTGAAACGTTGGTGTCGTTTGGAAGTTGCGATTATTAAATAGATGTATTGTTGAGAATGCATGTATAATATTATATATGTATTGTCGAATTTGATGCATTGTAGAATACAACGTTTGGTATGTGTGATTGTGTATGTCGCATCAGCTAAAAGTTGAGACAAAACAATCTCAACTCAACTATCTCAACAATCACAACTAAAAGTTGAGATATAACAATCACTCAAAATGAGTGATAGTTTCTGTCACATCACAGAAACAATCCATGTATTGTTTCTGCTAAAAAAACAAAAAAAACGATGCATTGTAAACAATACATGCATAATGACAATCTCAACAAAACTATCGCAACTTCCAAACGACCCCGTTGTACTTTATTTAACGCATTTTCCAACCATTTTTCTTGTTATCTCAAAGTTTCTAGACAAGTTTTCCGACTAGCTATCAGGGGCGGAGCCAGGATTTCGAGACCGGGGGCCCGAAAATAATTAAACAATATGTATCTGGCCATGGTGGATCGAACTCATGTGCTTTAAAACACAAGTTAGGCTTAGCTATCATTAGACCACATGACTAATACACAATAAGATATACAAAACCAGTCTACTTATACAATTTTTATTGAATATCCTTAAAATCCTAGGGGCCGGGACCATTCCCGGGGGTCGGGGCCCACCCTAAGTTACATGTAGCTCCGCCTCTGCTAGCTATTACTTTCCTCCGCCATCCTTAAACTTCAAATATTCCTAACCTTTCGCAATCGTCGCGTAGCCAAAATTTTATCTAAAGAGTGCATTAAAATAATTTTTGAACAATTACTCATGATGCGATCTCATGTTTCATTGAAGAAAAATTTAGATCAACATGTTTATTGACAAAAATGTATTAGCAAACTAAATATAATTGCACAAGCAAATACATCCACAGGAATTAATTTTCTCTTTCGACTATTATTATCATAGAAAGTTAATGATTTCCTCTAATAATTTGCACCATCTTATCCATTTTCATAAACTAGACTGCATTAATGTATAAATTAGTAGATAAAACTAACTAATATAATTGAATGTGGTTGAATTATAAAATTTAACAGTTAACATTAAAATTTGGGTTCAAATTTTATTATTGGTATATTAATACAACTAAATTTTAGTGTGTGTCTCCAAATAAGGGGGTGCCATGTCAACAAAAGTATATAGTGAATTTACTGGAAACTGCACACATGGATGACTGTGTTCCGTGTACTACTCCCATGGAGCAAATCCTTAAGCTACGTAAGACGGATGGTGATTTACTGCCTAATGGTTCCTTTTATTGGAGTATGGTCGGGAGTCTTATTTATCTAACGCACACTCGTCCGGATATTTGCTATGTTGTTCAGGTGGTAAGTCAGTTTATGCAAGCACCCCGAACTCCGCATTTGGCAGCAGTTAACAGGATTCTTCAGTATCTGCGCGGTAGTCAGGAGGTGGGTTTATTCTTCCCAGTGTCCAGTACACCTATCTTGGAGGCTTTTGTTGATGTCGATTATGCTGGTTGTCTAGATACTCGACGTTCTACGTCAGGGTGGTGTGTGAAGATGGGTCAGTCATTCATTTGGAGATGTAAGAAGCAGCAACGTGTGTCGAAGTCTTCCACAGAAGCTGAATATCGATCTATGTCCGAAGTTACTTCTAAATTGGTTTGGCATCAGCGGTTGTTGTCCGAGATTGGTGTTGAGTGCCAGATTCCTATGCGCTTGTTTGGTGACAGTACAAGTGCTATCCGGATTGCTACAAATCCTATTCTTCACGATCGGACCAAGCATATTGAGGTTCATGTGCATTATATTCGTTAGCTTGTGTCAGAAGGATAGGTGGAGCTTTCGTATATTACGTTAGAGGAACAGACTGCAGATTTGCTGACGAAAATAGTGGCCACTGCTCGACATTGGTTTCTGTCTTACAAATTGATGTTGCGTAAGCTTCATCAATTTGAGGGAGGCTGTTAGAAGTTTAGGTGCTGGATTGTAATTAACCTTTGGTAGTTTCGGTTAATTACCTTCTGCCGCCGCTTGCTTTGGTTTGTAGGCGGCTAATATTTATATGTGATTATGTCGTATGTAACCCTTAAGCATTCTAAAGCTACGTGATGACTCGATATTTGCACATGTTTTCCCCTTTATTTCTTGATCGTTTAAGCTTGCATTATCGCTTCTTTGGCCTATTTTATGCTAGGTTGTGTTCCTTTGTCACATTTCAGGCCCTATCACATAAAGTGAAGCATAGGCGCAAGTTTCAAGTCAATCAGAGATCAATTGGCGATTAGGGAGAAGAAACTCAGGCATGACCTGAAGAAGAATGGATTTCTGCCTCACTTTATGGACAAATAATCAGGCAAGCTTGTTATGAAAAGAAAGAGGATGAGACTACGAGCGTCTGGGTTCAAACGGCGACTGATTTGGAGTCCGGACGAGGGAGAAACGAAGCTTTGAACAGGAGAGGAGGAAGAATTACGGGCAGGAGAATTACGACCGTAATTTGGCCTCCCATGCCCGTAATTTCACTGCCGAGAGGAGCTTTGGGTGCGCTGAAACATAACCAAAACGCGTGTTTTGGGCAAATTACGGGCATGGAAGAATTACGACCGTAATTCAACCCGTAATTCGCCCAGAATCGGGTTTTTGAGGCAGATTCGAGCCAAAGGAAAGGGAGAGCTGGGTTTTGGATCCCAAACACCCAAGGGACGAACCCTAGAGAGAGAGCGACTTGGGAACATTCTTGGAGCTATTTTGGAGGATTTCTTCGCCATTGGAGCTCGGGAATCAAGCTTGGAGATGGAGATTGAAGATCTAGATCATATTTCTGCAGTCTCTCTCTTCTCTATGGAGTAACTTCCCTTCACTTAGGTTTTGAGGAACCCTAGTTCCATGTGTTAGGATCTTTCTTGTATGAAGTTTTGGATGCTATATTGTTTGATTATAATCGATTGAGGCATGATTTATAGAGTCAATTGAATCTTGATCAAATTCTCTTGATTTCTGCTTTAACCTATGATAGATAGAATCTGATTAGGTTAAGAGAGCTTCCTTGATTGATAGTGGTGAATTGGTTGTGCGAGAGTCAATCAATTCACTGCTTTGTACTGGAATTCATTCCGGTAGTGGAGTTCTGTGTTCATAGCCTCAGCTTTCTATCCTGGTGAAGACTAGTCGTCTGCCGGGTAGTTGGACTGAGAGGGCTTGGTCAGCTTAAGAGATTCCAAGCTAATTTAGGATCTTCCGCAGTTTAATCAACAGTAGATCAACCAAAGGTAATTGCAACTTGGACCTAATTGAGGAGCTAGGGGGAATCATACCTAAGTGAGTTCCCAAACTGTAATTAGTAGTTTTACTTAGTTTAGTTAGTAGAGTAGTTTAGTTAATCAATCCTTAATCTAGTTTGCTAGATAATGAACTGAAGCTGAGTAATAGTAACTCTAGAGACCCGTGGATTCGATATTTATTACTTGTGCCACTATACTGCAGTCCCTTTCATTGGTTACACTTGGCCATTGTTAGGTGTTGTGTTTTAGCGTGTCACTACGTCATACGATTGACTCCGAGAGGTTTCTCCCTCTCCGTGGATTAGTTTCAACAATACATTGAAGATACCACGTTAAATCCGCTGTTTCTATTATGCTTTATTTCGTATTTTGATAGTTCTTCTCCTACTTATTCAATTCGTTCTTCAATTCTCAATTGTGGTTGGAATTGAACCTCTCTCTGTCGGTTTCAAGAAGCAGTAGCTGGCGGCGTAGCTCTCTCCGTCGGGGACTGATGTTGGCTGGTGGCTGGTGACGAGAAGAGGAAGACGGAGATGCCTAGCGTTTTGACTTTCGGGAGAGAATCAAAGATAGAGATGGTCGACTGCAGCGTGCAGCTAGGGATGGCAATGGGTCGGGTTGGGTCGGGTTTTGCCAAACCCAAACCCAAACCCATGGGTTTATCTTTGAAAAAAACCCGGGGTAAAACCCACTGGGTTTGAAAAACTCAAACCCAACCCAACCCGTTGGGTATCCGCGGGTTCATGGGTACCCACGGGTTTTGTCGTAAAAAATTTACAATTACAAGTTCTTATCAAAATTAAAGTCAAATATCAATCTCTCAATACAAATTATCCATATATAAAACACCATTCTAGAAAATTCAAGCAAATCACAAATAAACTTGATAGACCGTTAGTTACACATGTTTTAACCCCTGCTCTTACTCCGTTTGAGGTATTGATTCTCGTGTTTTAGGCCGATTTCACGCTAGGTTGTGCTTGTTTATGATATTTCAGGTCCTAGTACGTGAATGGAGGCTTGGGAGCGAGTTTGAGGTCGATTGGACGAGGATCGGACGCATGGCGAGGTTCTGAGGAAGTCGCACGGGCACACC
Source organism: Linum tenue (assembly GCA_946122785.1). Lineage (NCBI taxonomy): Eukaryota > Viridiplantae > Streptophyta > Magnoliopsida > Malpighiales > Linaceae > Linum > Linum tenue. The sequence continues at coordinate 3,159,046 of CAMGYJ010000006.1, read as the reverse complement.
CACAACCCGCACGGCCGTGCAAGTGACCAGTTTGGCCGTGCGGGATTGTGCGTGGGCACGCACGGGATTGTGCGTGGCCACGCACGGCCGTGCATGTGACCAGCCTGGCCGTGCGGGATTGTGCGTGGGCACGCACGGGATTGTGCGTGGCCACGCACGGCCGTGCAAGTGACCAGCCTGGCCGTGCGGGATTGTGCGTGGGCACGCACGGGCACAAGTGAAATCCGCACGGCCGTGCAAGGTGCAATCCTGGCCGTGCGAGTTGGTTGAGGTTTGACTTATTGATACGCCGCGTTTTGGAGTGCACGGCCAGAATGGTGATGTGCACGGCCGTGCACCCTGGCCGTGGGAGTCGGGAATTGCTGTTTAAAACCCGATTTTCAGCCAAAGGAAGAGGGAGAGCTGGGTTTTGGATCCCAAACACCCAAGGGACGAACCCTAGAGAGAGAGAGCGACTTGGGAACATTCTTGGAGCTATTTTGGAGGATTTCTTCGCCATTGGAGCTCGGGAATCAAGCCCGGACTTGAAGACTGATCATCTGAAGATTCTTACTGCAGTCTCTCTCTTCTCTATGGAGTAACTTCCCTTCACTTAGGTTTTGAGGAACCCTAGCTATGTTTGTTTGATTGGATGATTGTATGAGTACTTTGACTTGATAATCTTGAGTTCATATTCAATCTATGCATGTTTTCACGATTCAATTCTGCTTTAGTCGAGATTATTGATTCTGCTTTGATCCTATGAGAGCGAATACCTGATTAGGTCAATAGAGCACCATAGATTGATAGTAGTGGATCGATTGCTTTAGTCGAGGGTTGATTCACTGCTTTGTATCGATTGAGAACCTCATTCGATAGAGGGAGTCTAGTTCAGAACGCCTTGATCGATTGTTCTAGAGAAGGATATGTCCCTCTAGGCAATTGACTCAAGAGGGCCTTGTTCCTTTAGTCGAGACTCAAGGTCTAGTCAAGGATTCTCCGCATTGTGAATGAAAGTGAAACATGTTAGAGATCATCAATCGTTAATCTGGCTAGTGGCTAGGGGGAATCATACCTAAGTGAGTTCCCAACCTGTAATTAGATTAACTTTAACTGTAGTTTGCTAGAGTAGTTTTAGTTCTTTCATCTTGATCTGTTTTGCTAGATAATGAACTGAAGCTGAGTAATAGTAACTCTAGAGACCCGTGGATTCGATATTTATTACTTGAGCCACTATACTGCAGTCCCTTTCATTGGTTACACTTGGCCATTGTTAGGAGTTGTGTTTTAGCGAGTCAAGTTTTTGGCGCCGTTGCCGGGGACTTTCTAGAGTATTAGGAAAGGCAGAAGTTTGTTACTTTAGCGGTTTTCTTTTCTTTTCCACCCTTGCTTTTCCCTTGGGTGTTTTTGTTTTTGTTGGTGCAGATCTGAATCATGGATCCTCATGGCTTCTCCAATCATTGGGGGTATCCACCACCATCCGAGCGGTATTACCCCGAGACACCCTGGAGCAATCAAGGAGGAGAAGACTATGGATTCGGGTTCCAGTACCAACCCCCTTACTACGGAGTACAATCTGACCCCTGGGCATATCAAGAACAATTTCATTACCAAGAAGACTTTCTTCCACAACCAGAAGGGCCATCAGAGCTGGAGTTACCCATGGCGGCCTTCACTGGCCATTCTGCAAAGCCATGCTACACTCCACATCCAGATCCGAACTATGAACTGAGGCTTCTCTTGGAGCAGTTCGTTCGGGACTCCGAGAGACGCAATCGCAAGATGGATCTTCAAATCCAAGCCCTTTCCTCTTCTGATCCCTCATTTCTCCATGATATGGAGGAGGCTGTTCAACGCTCAGCGAAGCAAACATAGTTGGTGGAGCAAGTTTGCTCACAACTTGCTCAAGATCACCCGTCTGCTACCATACTAGAAGAGGACGAGGAAGAAGAAGGCTACAAGGACATTGTGGAGCACACAGAAGTTGTCACGGAGAGCTCCCGTGATGATCATGATCAGGAATGTCCTGTCGTAGCCGGCCACCCTTTCCCACATCCCACACTGAGCTTTGAAGAGGTGGGCATGAGTGAGGAGATGCAAGAAGATCTCATGAAAGAAATTGCTTGGCAACTTGCTCTCCAATCCGTGCTAGAAGAAGAAGAGCAAGAAAGGGTGCAGAAAGAGGTTGTGGAGGATGACGAAAGCGAAGCAGGAGGAATTCTTGATCATTTCCCAGGGGTGATACCACATGAAGAAGGAAGGGAGGTTGAAGGAGCAATTGGCGTCCGGGCTGAGGACGAAGTTGAGGTGGAAGAGGCTTGCACCGGCCATGAGTTACATGTGATATCTCCACCAAACTTCGAGGAGCTGCTTGGCAAGGACCCATTTGCAGTGTCTCTTTGCCAGACCAAGGCCACATCGACATCGGTCCCTCTTGGTGGACGCGATGGTGGCCAATCGATGCTGTCTTATCTGGTTTGGGGCAATGAGATGAGAGAAGAGAAGAAGAGGTCTCGAGGGTGGAGACTTCATCTGCATCAAGTGCACGAACCTTCATCACCTGCCGCACCACATGCTCGTGACTTGAGACTCCACCTCATCGACGAGAACCTCAACTTCAAGGAGGTTTTGGGGTGGACCGAAACTTAGGAGCCATCGTCCGGCTCACGACGTGAAAGAAGCGCTTGTTGGGAGGCAACCCAACTAGTCGGTTTGCATTTCTTTCTCTATTTCTCCTCGGTCGAGTCAGTTTTGTTATTTGATTTTAGAGTCAATAACTCCACCTTTGTGAGATTTTGTGTGGTGTTTGTGTTCTGATTAATCTCTCTTCCTGGAATGCACCGCCTGCCCCGTCCATCATCATTCACCCTTGATATGGTAACTTCGTTCTACCCTCCTTATCTTTCCTCCATTGAGGACAATGTCGTGCTTAAGTGTGGGGGAATGTTCGATTATGTATGCGGGTGAGTGTTTAGCTGTTTGTGTGCTTGGAGCCTAGTCCACTGTCCAAATTTTTAAATTTGAGGGCTCCAAGTACGTGTTCCCTGCAAATTGCCTGCTCAGTATGCTTTGAATTGACAGTCTCTGTAGTGATTTGCAACCTAGGGAGGTAGTGTAGCACTATGGAGGATGTTGATGCATTTAAGACGTCTCATTTCTTCTTCATAGTGTGTTGGTTGATTGAGTGAATTAGTGATCTTAGGACCCTTGAATTGTGTGGTGCTCTGGACTCTCTGCCTGTCATGGACTCTTGTATCATGTTTTGAAAATAACAGGTGCTCGAAAATGTGCTTTAAAATAACGTCTCCCGTGCGAATAGGGCGAAAGTGTGTAAGGGGAGACGGGAATCCGTTCCCAATTTCCACCTACTACCTCCAGCCCCCTTACATGTCTTTCCCCCGCACGAGGCTCGAGACAACTGCTCCTGGCATGGCCGGTAAGAGCCGGGCTCCCGCAAAACCTTTGCTAGGTGGGAGCCACCGTTTTCTGCAAAAACGGGTTGGAACCCTTGAAAAAAAAAAGAGAAAAACAGAAAAACAAGAAAAAAGAAGAAAGGAAAGGGGTTCCAACCATCTTCAAGAAGGAAATCGAGCACCTTGAAAAATGTGAGTCCATGATCTTTCGTTTTTGAGAGTCTCTTCATCCACGATTCATTTGTCCTCTGTTCGCTATTTGCCATGATGCTGACTCGAGACTAGTACTCTCGCCGAAGAAGCTATGAGATGACTTGTGCGTCGGTTGACCTCGTAAGCTGCTAAATGATCTAGGAAGTCCTCTACCTACGATCGAGGTTGTTTGTTGCTATAGAGGTCTGGAGAGTTGCATTGGTTTGAGTAAGGTTTGCTTGGGGACAAGCAAACGGTTAAGTGTGGGGGAGTTTGATAGACCGTTAGTTACACATATTTTTACCCCTGCTCTTACTCCGTTTGAGGTATTGATTCTCGTGTTTTAGGCCGATTTCACGCTAGGTTGTGCTTGTTTATGATATTTCAGGTCCTAGTACGTGAATGGAGGCTTGGGAGCGAGTTTGAGGTCGATTGGACGAGGATCGGACGCATGGCGAGGTTCTGAGGAAGTCGCACGGGTACACCCACAACCCGCACGGCCGTGCAAGTGACCAGTTTGGCCGTGCGGGATTGTGCGTGGGCACGCACGGGATTGTGCGTGGGCACGCACGGCCGTGCATGTGACCAGCCTGGCCGTGCGGGATTGTGCGTGGCCACGCACGGGATTGTGCGTGGCCACGCACGGCTGTGCAAGTGACCAGCCTGGCCGTGCGGGATTGTGTGTGGGCACGCACGGGCACAAGTGAAATCCGCACGGCCGTGCAAGGTGCAATCCTGGCCGTGCGAGTTGGTTGAGGTTTGACTTATTGATACGCCGCGTTTTGGAGTGCACGGCCAGAATGGTGATGTGCACGGCCGTGCACCCTGGCCGTGCGAGTCGGGAATTGCTGTTTAAAACCCGATTTTCAGCCAAAGGAAGAGGGAGAGCTGGGTTTTGGATCCCAAACACCCAAGGGACGAACCCTAGAGAGAGAGAGCGACTTGGGAACATTCTTGGAGCTATTTTGGAGGATTTCTTCGCCATTGGAGCTCGGGAATCAAGCCCGGACTTGAAGACTGATCATCTGAAGATTCTTACTGCAGTCTCTCTCTTCTCTATGGAGTAACTTCCCTTCACTTAGGTTTTGAGGAACCCTAGCTATGTTTGTTTGATTGGATGATTGTATGAGTACTCTGACTTGATAATCTTGAGTTCATATTCAATCTATGCATGTTTTCACGATTCAATTCTGCTTTAGTCGAGATTATTGATTCTGCTTTGATCCTATGAGAGCGAATACCTGATTAGGTCAATAGAGCACCATAGATTGATAGTAGTGGATCGATTGCTTTAGTCGAGGGTTGATTCACTGCTTTGTATCGATTGAGAACCTCATTCGATAGAGGGAGTCTAGTTCAGAACGCCTTGATCGATTGTTCTAGAGAAGGATACGTCCCTCTAGGCAATTGACTCAAGAGGGCCTTGTTCCTTTAGTCGAGACTCAAGGTCTAGTCAAGGATTCTCCGCATTGTGAATGAAAGTGAAACATGTTAGAGATCATCAATCGTTAATCTGGCTAGTGGCTAGGGGGAATCATACCTAAGTGAGTTCCCAACCTGTAATTAGATTAACTTTAACTGTAGTTTGCTAGAGTAGTTTTAGTTCTTTCATCTTGATCTGTTTTGCTAGATAATGAACTGAAGCTGAGTAATAGTAACTCTAGAGACCCGTGGATTCGATATTTATTACTTGAGCCACTATACTGCAGTCCCTTTCATTGTTTACACTTGGCCATTGTTAGGAGTTGTGTTTTAGCGAGTCAAAACTATACAAATTGTTCAACACCAATCTAGAAAACTCAAGAAAATTGAAGCAAATCACAAATTATTCATAAATAACATGTTTAATGGAAAGCTTCTTCCTTTCAATTAAGTTTCTTTACTCTCCACTCCATAACATCAACTTCATTCTACACAATTAAAAAGAAAAAATTAGACATGTCTCCACAAACATAAATAAGATTAGTTGTTTAGAATATTAAATATACCGAAAAAATTAATTATATGAGTGGGCGGGTACCCACGGGCCGGGTTTACCTAAACCCAAACCCAACCCAACCCGATGAATAGTGAACGGGTTTAAACCCAAACCCGGCCCAAAACCCGTCAACACGGATTTTACCCGCATTGACCGGGTTGGGTCGGGTGGGTACCCGTGGGTTCGGGTTTTGTTGCCATCCCTACGTGCAGCGGGGGAGGCGAGGTCCGATTTTGGGTATTAGGGTTTACCCCAATCTGTTGCGTTGGGTTTTTACTAATGGGTTTCGGTATTACGGTATATCGATTTACCATCGGTAAGTTACCAAATGTTATCCGGTATACCGTTTGGACAATTGTGCAGTCGTATACCGATACCACTAGTATTCGGTATACCGGATACCGCTGGTAATTAATATGAATTTTTTGTATCAGTGCAATGGTAGTTAAAAAAAAGGAGTGTAATTAATATGAATTTTTAGTATTAAATTCATGTTGCATTTAATAATATTTGGAAACTAAAATTCATATTAGGTACATTTCTTTTTTAAAACTACCATTGCACTGATACAATTACAATTGCACTTGTACACTGATACAACTACTATTGCACTGATACAACTACCATTGTATTGTAAAAAGGAAAGTAATTAATATGAATTTTTAATTCAGACAAATTATTAAATGCAACACAAATTTATTATTTTAAAAGCCTATAATTAATAAGGGGTATCATTTACTTTAGGGGGTCGTTTGGATACAGAATTCTGGACAAGGAATTGGCCCAAATCCTGGCCCGTACAGGATTTTAACAAATTATGCTGTTTGGATCCGTGCCCAATAATGCAGGATTTGGTCCATGCCGGTTTTTGAAATCCGGCCCCAATTTTATCGTTTATACCCAGCGTGTCCCTGCCTCTTTTTTGTTAATCCAATTTTACCCTTCAGCACATTTTCACAGACCTGTCACATTCTTCGAATCAAACGCCTGATGGCTCTCCGCTAGAGGTGGCAATTTCAATCCAATCCACCAATCCAATCCATCAATCCATTAAAAATATCCACCTAATCCAATCAATTTAAATCCAATCCATTTGATCCAAATCCAATTGGATTGGTGGATTCATGGATTGGATCCATGGATCATTGGCAAATTACGATTTAGTACCTATAATTTTTATTTTTTACATTTTGATAACTAAAATTTAATTTTTTATATGAAAAATATTATTGGAAAATTACGTTTTGGTACCTAAAATTTTTCATTGTGACATTTTAGTACCTAAACTTTTTAACTTTTACAAATTGGTCCTTGGTTGAAGATATCATTTGGATTCATGGATAATCCACCAATCCACTTTATGCAATCCATGAATCCACCAATCCATTAGATCCAATCCATTTGATCCATGGATCCACCAATTCAATCCACCAATCCAATCCATTTGCCACCTCTACTCTCCGCCTCTCCCCAACCTTCATCCGCGATAGAAAGGAATTGTCGATTTCCTGACCAGTGGAGAGTGAACCACTGATCTCGACGGGGCCGAAAGTGAAGGTGAGCGGCTGATCTTGGCGGCGACGGAAGTGAGGGTGAGCGGCTGATCTTGGTGGCGAAGGAAGTGAAGGTCAACGGTTGATCTTGGTGGTGACGGAAGTGAGTGTGAGCAGCTGATCTTGGCTTCTTCAATAGGCGCAACAGATGCGAGACAATTCCAGGTTAGTTAGCTTCTCTTGTTGTTGGAATTTTGTTGCGATTTCTAGGGTTCCTAGTCATAATGGGTAGTTTAGATTCCAAGGGTTAGGTTTGTGTTTGTTGCGAGATCTGCTCTTATCGTTCTTTTGGTGGTGTCTTGACTTTTGAATGGGTCTCTAATTATAAGGGTAAGAAGATGCCAGAAACAAAAGTGATTGATTGGTTTGAATGAGTCTCTAATAATATATTTGCCACGTTATTGCTACCCTAACAGTGCGAGTCCATTTTAACTTTGCAAACCCACAAAATCCCAATAGCAGTGATATGATGTGAAGTTAAATTTGTGCTGGTTTTTGGCCTGGGATTTGGTATGCTCGAAGTTGTTTTTGTATTATAATCTTCAAATGGCAGAAGTTGCTTTTGTGTTGAGCTACTGAGCTTATGTTATAGCCATGTGAAAAATTCAAGATAGAATATTGTTCTTTTATCAAGATCTACCCTTCCCAAAATCCGAAAAAAATGACTTCTCAAAATTCATAATCATAAACTGCCATCACATTTGGGTTGAATGGCAATCAAAGTCTCAATTTTTTGAAATGTTGTGAACCAAGTAGAGCTCTAGACATAAGCTCTAGAAATTTTGCGGGAGGCTGGGCCATCTGATCCATAACTGTCTGGAGAGGGAAGACCATCGAAGGAAAGGGCTATGCATTGATCCATCCGAAGTTTACACAGACGCTCTCAAGGCCGGTCACGACTCTCCGGCGAACATCCCTCCGGCGTCCTTCCGAGAAAAGCTGGTGAACATGCGCCGCCTGACAAATTCTGCGGCTGGAGCGCAGCAACCTCGAGGAGCCAGAGGGGGGGGCCTCCATTCTTACACTGATGGGCCACCCTGTTCCTGGGACAGTGGCAGGGGATGTGACCAACCCACCTGGGTTCTCAGCTTTACCGATGCCGATGCAGAGCTCTGAATGGATCTATAGAGGGGACGCAGGATCTTCAGCTGGTCAACCTAACCGCCTGGAAAGAGAGATGGAAGAAGCGGCCAAGGCAATGCAAAGGGGCCTGGACCTCAGGGAAGGGGAGAGCCGAAAGGAACAGAGGGCGGGCCTAGTGGAGATGGGCCTCGGCCTGTCCCTGGCGAGTCCAACTTATACCTGGGCCGAACCAAATTCCACCCCTTCTGCTGTAGGTGAACAGGCCCAGGAAAACCCCCCTCCGGCCCAGTCAAATATCCCAAGGTCGGAAGCAGGCCTGGTTCTCATTGCAGAGGAGGACAGGCCGAGGCCCGAAAAGAAAAGGAAACCGGAGCACAGAAGCCTCACCACTATCTCACTGCCCCAACAGGACCCAACATCTAACCTCTCTTTTGATTCTTTGTCCTTTGCCACAGGGAGAACAGAAAGACCTACCAGAGGAGGAGGAACTTAATCCGAAGGAAGAACCTGGCAGATATTACAGCAGAAGGGAGCCAATCCGGAGAGGGAGAATCAGCCACTCCGAGGGCGTCGGCGGCAGGCCTCAAGCCGCCAAATCATGAATGAGAATCCTCAGTTGGAATTGTAGGGGATTCGGCCAGTCCCTTACAAGAAGATACTGCGGCAGATTATGTCGCCAGTTTGGCCCCTCTATCCTCTTCCTCATGGAAACTAAGAAGGATGACACGTTCATGGAGGAGAAGAGGAGAGCGATGAGGTTTGATCATGCAGAGTATGTTAGTCCCGCGGTGGAAGGTTCTGGGTTAGCTTTATGGTGGAATGATGATGTGGAAGTTAGTATCTTAGATCGTTGTAAGTCCTTCATGGACATTAGGGTGTGTCAAAATGATGTGGTTTTTTCTGTACTTTGGTCCATGCCCCTGCCACGGCGGCAGAGAGGAGGACTTGGTGGGATCGTATCACGATCTTGAGGGCAGCTCATGACGAGCCGTGGTTGGTTTTGGGGGATCTTAATGTTGCCCTCTCTCCTTTTGAAAAACAGGGGCGTTGCCCCCTTAGGAATGAAAATGTGATCCCTTGCAAGAATTTCATTGATAGTAATGGATTGGTTGATATGGGGGCAGGATCCGGTCACAACCCCCTTAGGGGTTGTGAGTTTCACTTCTCACATTAGAGTCGTCCATCTCCCTTCCAAATCCGACGGCTATCAATACAAAAAGGGTGTTTTGGAAAGTCTTGAGTAACCTTTAAAATAAAAAGGAAAGAAAAAGTAATAATAAATATTATTTCAATGCTGAATTGACGGAATTAAGAAAATATAGTAAATGCATGGGGAATATTGGTATGCGTGATTTGTGGGATTGGATTAGCACTAACCATAACCGCCCACGATGGTTCCCCTACCATTTTCAGATTCTTCATCTTTCAGCAGAGGCAACGTAGGTAGCCTAACAGACTGGAAGCAACGTTGGAGCAACTTCTCGTTGATGCCGACATAATGAACGGCGGCAAAGATTTGGGGGATCCGACGGGACTGGTTTATTTGGCTTCATCGCGACGACGACAACACGACATGAGGAATGTCGCCCGAGGCAATAATCTCGGTAGGGTTAACTAGTGTGATTTCGTTGTACTGGTATTAGGTTTTTTAATGTTACGACTGATGGAAAGAGATAACGGTACCAGTAGTATGCTTGTGCTATTATGTTAGTATTGGTAGTGGTAGCTTTGTACTGGTACACTTATAGTGGTAGTTTTGTACTGGTACGATTGTATTGGTACGCATGTAGTAGTAGTTTTGTACCACTACAAGTGTAGTGATAGTTTTGTACTGGTAGACTTGTAGTGGTATTTGGGACAGGATACAGTTTAAATTCTCAATTGTGACAGATGTTTCATTCTGATGAGATTTTCTTACCCGTAGAGTTTTGTAGTGAACTAGTGCTACTTACTTGTACCACTATTATTGATTCCTACTAGTAATAATATCCAGTAGTGGTACGACTTCTGGTCTCTGATCCCTACTAGTAATAGTTACTGGCACATATACAACTATTGGGGAAATTTGCCAAGAGTGGTTTCCGATCCCAAACTTGTGGTCTCTGATCCCTACTTTTACTAATTACCTGTACGTATACAATAATCAGTAGTGGTACTTGTACATGAACCACTATTGTTACGGGTACAATAATCATTAGTCGTACTTGTACTAAGAACTAGTAGAGGCTTTTGATACCAATACCACAACTATTACTTGTACCACTATTAGTACTTGTACCACTACTGGTCACTTTGTGATTAGAAAAACAAGTTAACTACTCTTGTAACACAACACCATATTAACTGATTCAACAACAATCCTATTTTTCAACAACACATCTGGTTCAACTTCAAATTTGGAATGAAAATGGAACTAAAAGGCATACCACTACTAGTTTCACAACGTCTAAAACTTTGTTCTTACTCCATAATGAACATGAACCAAACGCATACTACTCAGACTGTGGAAACAAACTACTGCTGGGTTTGCTGGGTATATCCATGGAGTAAACCCTCCTTCATCCGCAAAGCTCTACCCATCACCTCCTCCACCATCATATTACTTGGGTCATCAATTATAGTATGGAACCTTTGTTCTCGCCATTCCTGGTAGCAAAATAACACAAATACATTAGTCAGACATGTTGATTAAAACTTACAATTCCAACTCCATATAAAGCCTGTGATACAGTAACGGTGGTAGTGGTACCGGTATCTCTCCAAGATATACCAATATTACTAGTGGTACTTGTATCTCTCTTCAAGATGAACCAGTATCACTAGTGGTACCGGTACCTCCTTCGCTAGTGGTAGTGGCACAACGATCACTAGTGATACTTGTTCATGTACAACTATTGGTACTGGTACACAAATCAGTTGGTGTACTGGTACAAGAACCAGTTTTGGTACTGATACCACTACCACAGGCAATAAAACAATTAATTCTAACTACCACTAGCACATCGATACCAATTCCAAGTACCACTGACTATACACAAACAAACAGGATACACAAGAAACGAAGGTCTGCATCTTCGATTCCAACGTGCATGACGACCAGTTGAACCCAGTCAATGGAAAATCAACCGAGCATAATTTTCAAACGACGAGAATCCGAAATAAAGGAGTGTAGGAAATAGAGCTGAGCTGACTTACCTACACTCTCGACGAACCACCCTTCGAAATCACCGGAGACAGAAAACGAGATGGATGTAGGTAGGAAAACGGTATCTGCGGCGGAGGCAAGGGGCTTTCCCTTCTTCTTCTTAGGGGTTTTGGTAGCAGCCGGAGGAAAGGGAAGAGGGATTATGGTTGGCGAACTGTTTTTTGCAGCGGAAAAGGAAACCGCCGACAACGTTATCTGCGGCGGAGGCGAGAGTTTTTTCTTCTTCTTCTTCTTAGGGGTTTTGGTATCAGATGGAGGAAAGGGATGAGGGATGATGGTAGGCGAACGGTTTTTACCGGGGAAAGTGGCTAATTTGCCTCCGGAAAACCATCCCCTTCAAAGCCGACGATCGCTGACACGCTAAAACACAACACCTAACACTGGCCAAGTGTAACCAATGAAAGGGACTGCAGTATAGGCAAGTTTAATTATCAACCCGGGGTCTAGATCTACTGCTTACTCCGTGATTCTCTATTATCTAGCAAACTAAGTCGAGTGAGTGTTGTTTAAAGCAAAAGCAGTAAGAAAGCAGGAAATGGTTCGGTTTTCAAAAGCAGTTAAGAGTCACTCGGGATCGAGTCCCCCTAGCCCCTTAGTTAGGTTCAATTGCAATTCCCTGGGTGGATTTACTGTTGATTAAACTGCGGAAGATCCGACAGTAGCTTGGAATCTCTTAAGCTGACCAAGCCCTCTCAGTCTAACTACCCGGCAGACGACTAGTCTTCACCGGGATAGAAAGCTGAGGCTATAAACACAGAACTCCACTACTGGCGTTAAAACACCAGTACAAAGCAGTAAACTGGCTAACTCTCGTATAGCCAATCTCCTACTATCGAATGAAGAAGCTCTAACAACCTAATCAGATTCTATCTATCTCAGGTTGAAGCAGAAATTGAAACAAGCTGATCAGACTCAAATCAATTCATGAAACATGCATCATTCGATTAAAATCAAACAATAATATCATCCCAAGTCATTACAATCAAAACCCTAACATCAGGAACTAGGGTTCTTCATACCCAAGTGAGAGAGAGGTTCTACTCCATAGAGAGAGAAGAGAAAGCAGAATCAGATGCGGAAATCATACTGTGAAGATGGATTTCTGCTCCTGGACGTTGAATCGGCACTTCTCCAAGCTCAAACCAAGCTCCAATGGTGTTGAAGATCGATCTAGGGCACTTGGAGACTCTTGTTCGTCGCTTTCTCTCTCTAGGAATCGCTCTATCTCTCTAAAACTCGAATCCCCTCTCAATTTGGCTGAAATCTGCCTAAAAGGGCATCACTGGCCAAAGCACTGTCGAGGGCACGGCCGTGCTTTGCCTCAGCCCGCCCGTGCTTTGGCTAGGGTTAATTACACGGCCACATGTTGGTGAAAACACGGCCGTGCTTTAGGGAAAACACGGCCGTGCTTTGGGAGAACACGCCCGTGCTTTGTCTCGGCCCTGCCCGTGTAATCAGCTCATGTCTGCCAAACTCGGATTTGCTCTCGGCAGTAAAAGCACGGTCACAGAACACGGCCGTGTTTTGAAGGCCTCTTGCCCGTGTTTTTACTGCCGAACCTGTTCCCCTATATTCAATGCTTCGTTTCTCCCTCGTCCGGACTCTGAATCAGTCGCCGTTTGATCCCAGACGCTCGTAGTCTTGTCCTCTTTCTTTTCATGTCAAACTTGCACGATTCTTTGTCCATAAAGTGAGGTAGAAATCCATTCTTCTTCAGGTCATGCCAGAGTTTCTTCTCCCGAATCGCCAATTGATCTCTGATTGACTTGAAACTTGCGCCTATGCTTCACTTTATGTGCTAGGACCTGAAATGTGACAAAGGAACACAACCTAGCGTAAAATAGGCCAAGGAACAATCAATTCGAGCCAAAATGGGCAGGAAACCAGAGTGAAAACACGTGCAAATACGATGCTATCAAATTCCCCCACACTTAACTGTTTGCTTGTCCCCAAGCAAACCAAGTACTACACAAGGGAAGCTCACATATTTCAATCAACCAACATTGGGGACAAGTCATAAAGGCACAGAACATGTGAATCAAACTGGTTTTCAAGCATCAACACATGAACAACTTTAATAGCAACCTGAACAACCACCACAAAGGACATTCGAGTGCAGCAAAATCGAGCAACGGAAGAGTTTCCCTTCTGTTCACCAACCAACCCAGACTTGGCTCGACCACTCACTCAAAACAGTCAACTCATGCATCCAACTCAAGACATCAGAACAGAGACCGAGCAATCTAGGTCCTCACCGGGGTACAAGAGTATAGAGAATATGACAATGAATCACTCACTCTCGACCAGTGGGGTCAGGACAATTTGATGCGAAAGATGCGCATGCTATTTCTCTCAATACCTATCATCTCTTCACCATGATGGCAGCCTCTAAATGCTAGAGTTCACATATGGGGTGTCACCACTAACTAATCAGGAGGTCTTAGACACAGGTTCAAATGACTGGCTAGGGTCTTGGACATGGGAAAAAAGGCCTTTTAGGTGGTGGAAGTATTCATAGCAAAAGGTTCCACATTTTCCAAAAACACAATCACAGTCAAACAACCTGGTATTTTCTTTCTGCTATTCTGCATTACTCAATATCTTACGAGCACAAGAGCGAAGGAGGCATAAACATCAGCATTTCCAAGCCAGACTGCTAAGAAACACTACTTACTGGGCATTATTCAGATTTTTGGTAGTGGCTCTCTTTTGCTTTCAATTTTTCTTTGTTTTTCTTTCATTTTTCTTTTCATTTCTTAAGAGAGCCACCACTTCTGCATAAATTTCAAACACCTGCCCAACTTTTAAGCACTACCTCCAACACTCACATAGACTTTAGCAGAAACAGCAGAGAATATATAAAAACCACTCTGTGGAACCTTCTAAAAGATGCAACAAGGGTGATTTGTTTCATTATAGACCAAAAGAAAGGATAACACACGGCTCAAAGGGGCTGACTAGGGGATATGACACATCAGGACAGTCAGTTTTGGGCGTGGGCTAATCCTATGCCCCCATCATCTTAGTTAGTGACAACGTGAATGCTACACATCATGGAAGAGGGATCTATCGCACAAGAAAGAAACGAGCAGGCTCAAATCTCACATGGCTACCTATATGCTCTATCTCACATTCTGATACCCTGAACTAGATGCATAAACGACTGTCAAGAACAAGTAATCAGATCAAGTCAGATCAAGTCACAGTTGGCAAGCAAACAGTTGAGAAACTGAACCCCTACATCGTTCTACTGCACATCTCAGGCCTCATCATAGGTTGTCCCAGTCGCAAACAAGTTGTCATGCATTCATCCGAAAACCAATCAATTCATCCATCAAAACACAGTGCCAATATGATCAAACAGCAGTACTTGGAGCCCTCAAATCGTAAGATTCGGACAGTGGACTAGGCTCCAAGCACCATCATAAATATTCCAACCGATACAAAACACCCCCCCACACTTAAGCACGACATTGCCCTCAATGGAGTAGAGGGAAAGATAAGGGGAACGATGTTACCGGATTGAAACACTGCTGGGGGACTGGAAGTGGACCAGTCAGCGGGGCTAGCATCAGCAAAACACACTGGGTGATAGAAACCATAGTTCCAAGTGGACAAACCGACAAAAACAAACGAAAGAAAAACAAACCTTGGTGGGGTTGCCTCCCCACAAGCGCTTCTTTTACGTCTTAGCTAGACGGTGGCTTCTAAGTTTCGGTCCACCCCAAAACCTCCTTGAAGTTGAGGTTCTCGTCGATAATGTGGAGTCTCAAGTCACAAGCAGGTGAAGTGATAGGTGATGAAGACGGCTTGTGACCTTGAGGAAGATGAAGTCTCCACTCACGAGACCTCTCCTTCGCATCTGCTCTTGTCTCATTGCCCCAAACCAGATAAGATATATTCAATTGACCACCATCGTATCCACCAAGAGGGATTGATGATGATGTGGTCTTAGTCTGGCAAAGAGACACCGCAAATGGGTCCTTGCTAAGCAGCTCCTCGAAGTCTGGTGGAGATATCAAATGTAACATAGGCCCGGTTAAAGCCTCTTCCACCTCAACTTCATCCTCAGCCTGGACGCCAATTGCCTCCACAACCCCCCTACCTTCTTCAAAATGTGGTCTCTCCCCTTGGAAAAGATCAAGAACTACCTCTTCTTTACTTTCTTCCTCATCCTCCACAACTTCCTTCCTCATCCTTGCTCGCTCTTCTTCTTCTAGAACATATTGGAGAGCAAGTCGCCAAGCAATTTCTTCAAGGGAATCATCTTGCATCTCCTCGCACTGGTCCAGCATGTTAGAGCAAAAATGAGGAACGGTGTGATCTGCCACCAGAGGACTTTCATGATCATGATTATCAGGGAAGTTCTCCGTGATAACTTCTGTAGGCTCCTCAACGCCCCCGCTGCCCTTGTCATCCTCCGCCTCTTCTAGCGAAGTAGCAGAAAGGTGATCTTGAGCAGGCTGTGAGCAAATTTGCTTCACCCACTCTGTTTGCTTCGCCGAGCACTGAACAGTCTGTTCCATGTCATGGAGCAATGAGGGATCGGAAGAGGCAAGGGCTTGGATTTGAAGATCCATCTTGGAGCATGCTCTCTCAGTGTCTCGAGCAAGCTGCTCCACGAGAAGCCTTAATTCTTTGTTCGGATCTTCCAGTGAATTGTAGCATGGCTCTGCTGGTTGTGGCAGGAACTCTTCTTGAAAAGGATATTGTTCTTGAGGTTCCCAAGGGTTTGGTTGTTCTCCATAGTAGGGGGGTTGGTACTGACATCCGAATCCATATGCTTCTCCTCCTTGATTGCTCCAGGAAGTCTCGGGGTAATACCACACAGATGGTGGTTGATACCCCCAATGGTTGGAGAAGCTATGAGGATCCATGTTTCAGAACTGCACCAACAAAAACATAACACCCAAGTGAAAAGCAAGGGTGGAAAAGAAAAGAAAAAAAAAAGCTAGAGTAACAGATTCTCACGTTTCCCCAATAATCTAGAGGCTCCCCGGCAACGGCGCCAAAAACTTGACACGCTAAAACACAACACCTAACACTGGCCAAGTGTAACCAATGAAAGGGACTGCAGTATAGGCAAGTTTAATTATCAACCCGGGGTCTAGATCTACTGCTTACTCCGTGATTCTCTATTATCTAGCAAACTAAGTCGAGTGAGTGTTGTTTAAAGCAAAAGCAGTAAGAAAGCAGGAAATGGTTCGGTTTTCAAAAGCAGTTAAGAGTCACTCGGGATCGAGTCCCCCTAGCCCCTTAGTTAGGTTCAATTGCAATTCCCTGGGTGGATTTACTGTTGATTAAACTGCGGAAGATCCGACAGTAGCTTGGAATCTCTTAAGCTGACCAAGCCCTCTCAGTCTAACTACCCGGCAGACGACTAGTCTTCACCGGGATAGAAAGCTGAGGCTATAAACACAGAACTCCACTACTGGCGTTAAAACACCAGTACAAAGCAGTAAACTGGCTAACTCTCGTATAGCCAATCTCCTACTATCGAATGAAGAAGCTCTAACAACCTAATCAGATTCTATCTATCTCAGGTTGAAGCAGAAATTGAAACAAGCTGATCAGACTCAAATCAATTCATGAAACATGCATCATTCGATTAAAATCAAACAATAATATCATCCCAAGTCATTACAATCAAAACCCTAACATCAGGAACTAGGGTTCTTCATACCCAAGTGAGAGAGAGGTTCTACTCCATAGAGAGAGAAGAGAAAGCAGAATCAGATGCGGAAATCATACTGTGAAGATGGATTTCTGCTCCTGGACGTTGAATCGGCACTTCTCCAAGCTCAAACCAAGCTCCAATGGTGTTGAAGATCGATCTAGGGCACTTGGAGACTCTTGTTCGTCGCTTTCTCTCTCTAGGAATCGCTCTATCTCTCTAAAACTCGAATCCCCTCTCAATTTGGCTGAAATCTGCCTAAAAGGGCATCACTGGCCAAAGCACTGTCGAGGGCACGGCCGTGCTTTGCCTCAGCCCGCCCGTGCTTTGGCTAGGGTTAATTACACGGCCACATGTTGGTGAAAACACGGCCGTGCTTTAGGGAAAACACGGCCGTGCTTTGGGAGAACACGCCCGTGCTTTGTCTCGGCCCTGCCCGTGTAATCAGCTCATGTCTGCCAAACTCGGATTTGCTCTCGGCAGTAAAAGCACGGTCACAGAACACGGCCGTGTTTTGAAGGCCTCTTGCCCGTGTTTTTACTGCCGAACCTGTTCCCCTATATTCAATGCTTCGTTTCTCCCTCGTCCGGACTCTGAATCAGTCGCCGTTTGATCCCAGACGCTCGTAGTCTTGTCCTCTTTCTTTTCATGTCAAACTTGCACGATTCTTTGTCCATAAAGTGAGGTAGAAATCCATTCTTCTTCAGGTCATGCCAGAGTTTCTTCTCCCGAATCGCCAATTGATCTCTGATTGACTTGAAACTTGCGCCTATGCTTCACTTTATGTGCTAGGACCTGAAATGTGACAAAGGAACACAACCTAGCGTAAAATAGGCCAAGGAACAATCAATTCGAGCCAAAATGGGCAGGAAACCAGAGTGAAAACACGTGCAAATACGATGCTATCAATCGCGTGTCATCACACGTGGAGTGGGGAGGGAGCGGATCCAATGCGGCTCATCCCATTTTTACCCCTGATTTATATCAGCCGCCAGATCAAGAGAACGGGGGATCTATGGCCGTAAATGGGGAAGCGAAAATCACAACCCCTATAGGGGTTGTGACGCTATCTAAACCCGTTGATATGGGTTTCTCCGGGGAAGTATTCACCTGGTCCAACAATCAATAGGGTGATGAGTTGATCAGGGAAAGGCTTGATCGTGCATTGTGTAACTCTGTTTGGCTGAGACTTTTTGAGCAGGCCAGAGTTTTCCATGAGGATTTCGTGGAGTCGGACCACTGTCCGATCAGGGTGGACCTCCACCATTCCAACCCATCCAACTGCACCCCCTTCCGTTTTGATAAAAGATGGAAGGACAAGGAGGAATGCAAGCATATTATCCAGAGCAGATGGACGGCTGGCGGCTCGGTGCAAGAGATATTGACTGACTGCCAAAGAGAGGTGTCGGCCTGGGCAAAACAAAAAAGAACAGAAATGCTGAGAAGAGAAAAGGAAATTAAAATCAGGCTACAAGAACTTCAGGGACCAATCCGGAATCAAGGCATGGTTGAGGAGGAGATTTTCCTCCTGCGAGAATTGGATAAATGGTGGGAGTCGGAGGAGTCATTCTGGGCACAGAGGTCTAGAAATTCCTGGCTCCAAGAAGGGGATCAAAACACGGGTTTTTTCCACGCGTCCACTATCCGAAGGAAACACAGGAACAGAATTATTCGACTCAAGGATGCCTATGGTGTTTGGATGGATAGCCCACAACAACTTGGTGAACACGCTAATGACTTTTATAAAGAACTCTTTCTTAGTAAAGGGGGGGGGGGGCTTTTAACCACTCACTGTTGACAGGTTTCCCAAGACTGGTCACGGGAGAAATGAATGTTTCCCTTACTACTCAGGTTACCAGGGAGGAGATCAGGAGGGCTGTTTTCCAGCTCGGACCGAACAAGGCGCCAGGCCCTGATGGGTTTCCTGGGCATTTTTTCAGAAGTGGATGGCACTTTCTGGGGGATACTTTCAGCAATGAGATTATCGATTTTTTTAGAACTGGAATCATGAAGGATGGATGGAATGACACTTTCATTACTCTGATCCCCAAAGTTGACCAACCTGATACCATTGGTCAATTCAGACCTATAAGTTGTTGTAATTTCAGGTACAAGGTCATCACAAAGATTATGACCAACAGGTTACAACCCTTTCTTCCTGACCTGGTTAATGAATTACAGTCGGCCTTCACAGGGGGAAGACAAATTCAAGATAGCATTGTGATTGTGCACGAGGTTCTTAACCACTTCAAGAAGGGTAAATTGACGAAAAGCAAAGAAATGATGATGAAGCTCGATATGAGGAAGGCCTATGATCTGGTGGAATGGGATCTTCTCATTTTTCTTCTCAAAGCCTATGGGTTTAATGATACTTGGTGTGAATGGGTCAGGGCATGTATTTCCACAGTGAGCTTCAGATTATTATTCAATGGGGAACCTTCGAATGAGTTCCATCCCTCGCGAGGTATCCGACAAGGAGATCCCCTCTCCCCTCTCCTCTTCATCTTGATGTCTAATGCCCTTTCTTTTTTGATTGAAAAGGCTGCACAGGGGCACACCATGAAAGGCATCAAGCTTAACAAGGAGTGTCCGACCCTCACTCACTGCCTTTTCGCAGATGAAACTGTTATTTTTGGGAAAGCATCGACTGAGGAAGTTGAAATCATTTTGGGTATCCTCCGTGACTACGGATCGATCACGGGGCAGGAGGTCAACAAGGATAAGTCATCTTTCTTCTTCAGTGCAAATGTCCCCCAACACGAGCAGGATCTTATTACACAGAGGTCGGGGTTTGCACCTGATATCTGCCACTCCAAGTATCTGGGAGTTCCCACCGAATGGGGGCGGTCTAAAAAAGAAACTTTCCATTTCTTATTGAAACGGATGGAAGATAGAGGGGATTCTTGGAAGAGCCTCCTGCTCTCTCCCGGCGGGAAAGAGGTACTCCTAAAAGCAGTGTTCCAGGCTGTCCCCTCCTTTATCATGTGCTTGTTTCTTCTGCCACGCTCAACCACAAAGAGAATGGACTCCATGTTGAAGAATTTCTTTTGGAGTGGGTCAATGTCCAAGAAGACCATCCATTGGCGAGCAGGGAGAGTGTTGTATGCCCCAAAAGAGGAAGGAGGGCTTGGTTTTCGTCCTTTCCACACGGTTAACCTCGCCCTTTTGGCTAAGCAGGCTTGGAGAGCCTTCACCAACCCGGATGCTCTATGGGTGAAGGTTCTGAAAAGCATCTACTACCCAAAGACTGATTTCTTGAGTGCAAAGAAAGGTGGGAAAGCATCCTGGATTTGGGTCAGTCTCTGGGAAGCAAAAAAGTGGATGAAACAGGAGGTTGTCAGAGTGATCGGCAATGGGAAAACAACGAGGATGTTTCATGATCCGTGGAGATTTGATAGACCAGGCCCCCTCCTTCAGTTCGACTGGCCAGATGGGTCGACAGTTGACCAATGGATTGATGGGATAGCTCGGGTGTGGAGGTTTGATCTCCTTGCTAACTACTTAAGTCCAATGGATCTCCATCTGGTTACGGCCACCCCTATTGGTCCGGATTCCTTGGAGGATATTTGGGCGTGGCGTTTCACTGATTCTGGGGCTTTTTCGGTTAAATCTGCTTTTCACCTGTTTCATAACCAGACTCGGTCTCCCCAGCTTGGCCACGAGCTTGATCAATCTACTAAAGACAGATGGAAGTGGTTGTGGAGCCTCTCCCTCCCTCCAAAACTTAAATTCTTCATCTGGAAGTGTACGAAGGGGGCCCTGGCTTCAAAAGAGAACCTTTTTTCCCGAGGTTGCTCTGTCACCAAGTCCTGCCCGATATGCTCACACAACCTCGAATCAATTCACCACATCCTCTTCCTTTGCCCTCATGCGGCTGCTGGGTGGTCCAAAGAGTGGCCCTCCCTGGCACTCCTACCTCTGTTCACCCCTATCCTGGATTGGCTCTTCTCGGTGCAGACCAGGTTTAGCTCTGGAATGATTCAAAAGTTTATTTTCCTGATGTGGCAGACATGGAAAACGAGAAACGAGTATATCTTTAAGGGCAAGGCTCCTTGGCCCCCTTCAACTAGCTCCCGCGCTCTGCTGGGCTCGCAGCAATGGAATGATTGCCCGCGGAAGCAAACTGGTTCTTCCCCACCTGTTCAGTCTATTCCATCCCCGGATCCCACTACTCCACCGCCAAGTAATCATGACTTTGAGTTACACTGTGATGGCTCTTTCTTCGAATCATCTCAGGAGGCGGCAATTGGTATCGTTGTCACGAATATCCATGGACAAGTATGTGACGGGCTGGCTGAACCACTGCATTGTTTTTCACCCATTGAAGCTGAAGCAAAAGCCTTACTCAAAGGCACGTTGTTCGCCGCAAGCATGAACAGCCCCTGGTTGGTCAGATCAGACTGCCTTTCCCTTGTTAATGCTCTGCAGGGGCATCGAAAGGCTTGGCCTTGGCGTGCTGCAGCGTGGCTTGGTAGCATCTAGATGACCCTCGATGACCACCCATGGATCACCATTTCCCATATTCAAAGAAAGAGAAACTCGAAAGCTAACTGGGTTGCGAGATCCAGAGCGAAAAATATTCTACCCACTGATTGGGTTCAGGTCCTTGATGTTATTTCGCACCTCTTGTAATGGTTTGGCTTCAGCCACTTTCTTAATGGAAAAGCATTGCCTCTTGGTCAAAAAAAAAAAAAAAAAAAAAAGTAGAGCTCTAGACTGGTCCAGAAATGGTACTTATTGTATGATCATATTCCTGCCATCTGTTTCATTTGTATCTATATCCTAATGCCTCTATTTTTAATCTTAATACGAAGCTTGGCTCTTAGTACATGTTTAGTCTCTTTAAAATTTGATTAAAAGTCCGTGGACTTTCTCAATTTTGTCTCACGTCATTGGTTGGCAAGCTTTCTGTATTTTGTTGCGCCTCTCCTTGCTCTTGCTACTATTACTCTTCTTGTACCACTAGTGTATAATTGGTGCATTGTTTTTGCTCTTGCCACGAATACACCCCAAGATAAGAATCTGGGTAGTCTTATTTTTGAGCTGAGTGCATATATCATGTTGTCATTAGGTTGTCTCTCAAAAGGTTCTTTAAGTTGGAATCATATTGCATGTTAGTTAGACTAATTAGATTAATGGGAAGTCTCCTGATTGAGTGAAGTTCCTGATCAATTTGTTTTATTGATTACTTGTTGATGGATGGATTGTGTTTACTGGTTACTGTATTTTGGCTTGATGTGTATTATGCTTGTCCTTTTCGCTATAGATGTCCATACCCTTTTCTTGATGTGGATTATGTATTGTGTTGTTAATTGTCCAGGTTACAATCCTCTTGTTACAAGACGTAAAGGACACGAATGATAGGCATGGCAGGTTACATATACTGTGAGCAGGGTTGATCATCAATTGATGATCATGGTCAAACATCATCGATGGCAGATTTTGAGTGGATGGTGAAGCAGAGGACAACTGCAGCTGCTGAATGGATCAGTACCAGCAGCATAAATTAGAAAACAACACATTAGTAGCAGGATTAGGAGGTGAACTTTATTCACATCAACATACGACGATGACGACCGTAAGCGTGCTTCTTTTCAATCTGCTCTCCAAGGTGAAAGTCTTTGAGCCGTTGGGTTCTGCCTCTCTCGGGTGATCGTCATAACAACACTCAACCTGCTCCGTCTCCTCCGTCTAGGAACCGTTCAGAGAAAAGAAAAGTGCAGAGATATCAAGGAATGGTCAAGCCTAGGAATGAGATCGTAGAAACTGATATGGAAGAATTATCTGCAGCAGCTAACTCTTGCGATGAATTACCTGCAGCAGCATCGGAGCGCCGAGTTTCTAGTTGCCTTTCGTCCAGTGGGACGTCAGAGCGTCGTTGGAGGTTATATACGAGGAAGGTGAAGAAGGAAATGACGGAGTCCCTCCCGATTCGAAGTTGGTTGATGCAGCAACTCTAATATGTTTGGGGAAATACGACGACTTTCAATGGGAGTGGTGTGGGGGAGATCAGAGAACGCAACGGCAGAGGGAACAATTTCAGTTGAAGTAGACAGTTACTGACAGCTACATCCGATGAAGGGTGTAGTTGTAATTTCTGCATTTGCTTTCAGATTTAAATTCTCTAACTAATAAATCCCTCATCCATAAACAAACAAAATATTTAACCAAAACCTGGGTTTAAAATACAGAGGTTTCTAATTGAGTGATTGTGGGACAAATCCCTCATTACCTAAATCTTTAATCCAAACGACCTCTAGAGGTAATCATGTTATCTCACAGGCAATTGTATTGTCGCCGCCCACGTTTCCTTGGTCCCAGAGCAAATCCTAGATACTATTCTATGGAAACGGAAAAAGTCTTACCGTTAGTATGTTTGGTAGACTTCAATCAAACATAGTGATAATGACATATGAGGGAAGTAAAAAGATAAATTCTTGTTCCTTGATCTCCACGGCAATCGGCGGCTTCCTCTACCCAGCAACCATCATATTCAGCATCAGCATAAGTTACTATTTTCTCCGGATCGAACTTTCCCCACCCTTTCCCTAGCTCCTTTATTTTTTGACATACCTCCCCTCGTCCCTCCCTTCCTCCTTCCTCCCGGTATAAATACACATTGTTGCCAGCTATGAGCTAACTAGGAGATCACAAAAGAAAGCCTACCATTGCACCTGAGACTTGTTCATTCTCCCGGATCTCACTCACCAGCTGATAGCCTGATATATTGATCAGCCAAGAAATCAAAGCGCGCCATCACTTCCCCTCCCTGCTCATCCTCTCTCCATCTGCATTGCAGATATTAATTAAGCACATTCATACGTACGCAGATAGAAATGGGTTTGGTTACAGGCATGATTAGTGGCTGCTTCCAGCTTGTTCCTTCTTCTCACTCTGCCCCCTCCTCCAAGGTCGCCGATCATCATCATCATCATCATCATGTTCATGGAGATCATCAGGATCAGAAATCCTCTCCGGCGCCGTCTCCTGCTCCTGCTCCTTCCAAAAGCAGCAATTCATCATCTGGACATCATCCAATACTAATCCATTACTTTCCAACCAATTCATACATGTCCCGCCCCTGTCTCTGAATCCAATCACCACTACTGCTTCATTTCATTCGTTTATAATTTTGAGTCGGAGTAGGACCATACTGTTTTTTTATAAAATTGTACCAACTTCAATTCATTCTACATATATTCACTACTGCTTGCTGCCTAAAGATTTTGTACCAGTTCCATTCGAGTGAATTTATAAGAGGGTCATTTTACTTCATTCTCAGTCAATCAGTCTCCTTCAAAGAGGCAAAATACAAAGAAGCAAAGAAAGAAGGAGAAACAGCAAAATCCCTCTCTCTACGGAGCATGAATTCATGGGCTTTACTCTTTTCTCAACTGAAGCCCAAAGAAGCAAAGACATCGCCTCAACTTATGCCCATGGACTAGGCCGAGGATACATCCTTTCTCTGTTCGTGATCCGGTGGTAGTTTCGATTAACTGGGCTACAGCAATAATTTTAGCCCAAGCCCAATTCTCGAACACGTGGTCCCCCCGTCGGCCCCAAAAGCCGCCCGCTAAGAATAAGATGCCTCCCCGCTCTCACCAAACAGTAACAGAGAGAGGCGGCGTGAGGGGAGAGAGAGAGAGATACAGAATCCAAATTCGCCTTGCCTTGGCTTGGCTTGGCTGCTCCGTCTGTTCGCAAGTCGCAACTTCGTATGTTGATGTATGTAGCCCAAAAAATGGTCTCTATCAACTCCAGAAGGGGCAAACCGAAAAAAGGCCACTCCTTTCCCTCCCTCCTTCCTTCCTCCTTTCTTTCAACATAAAATCATCAGTCACTGATTTCGATTCAGCAAATTTCTCCCAACTCATGGCCGCCGTCTACAAGCTCCCCTCCCTCTCTCCTCTTCCTCCTTCTTCCTCCGACTGCACTAGCTATTATCATTCAGTCCGCACAAACCCAAACACCCTCTGCTGTCTCCGCGCCGCCTCCCCTTTCACCGAAAAGCACTCCCTCCAGCAGTACCGCCGTGACAACTGGCTCTATAAGGAGCACCTTCCGCCTTTCTCTTCTTCTTCTTCTTCTTCTTCTATTCCTCCTCCTCCTCCCCCATTTCGTGAAGGTGATGATGAAGATTCCATCAGGCAAAACGACATTGCATTGCAGCTCCCGGAGCTCAAGAAGCTGCTTCAAGTCCTCAGGGAAAAGAGACTACTAACGCAACAATATTCTTCTCCCGACGGCGATTCTCAGAAACCCTGCTGCGGAAGTGTCTTCTTGGTCGGCACTGGCCCTGGTGACCCCGACCTCTTGACAATCAAAGCTCTGCGAGCGATTCAGAAGGCTGATCTCTTGCTTTATGATCGGTTGGTCTCTAATGACGTTCTCGATTTGGTTGGTCCCGATGCTCGATTGCTCTACGTCGGCAAGACTGCTGGCTACCACAGTAGAACCCAGGTACCAGAACAACTGAGATTGCCCAATCCCAACCCCAAATGACTCCAAATGCTATTAGTTCATTGCAATTTCAAGGATTCCCACATTAGATCACTCAATTTCAATTAGCTATATCAACTGCTTAGTGTGGGTGACCCATTCGAGAATTTTGTCAATGTGGACTTATGGATGAGTCTTCTGCCTGAATGCAGGAGGAGATACACGAGCTGCTTCTGAGTTTTGCTGAAGCAGGGGCCACAGTAGTCCGGCTCAAAGGAGGGGATCCTCTGGTGAGTTTGTACATAAAAGTGAAGTCTTTAGAAATGCAACGTGATGCCCCTTCTTTTTGACATTCTTGCTGACATGGTTGCTATTGGACTGTTGCCATTTTAGGTGTTTGGTAGAGGTGGAGAGGAGATGGATTTTCTACAACAGCAAGGCATTCATGTTAAAGTTATTCCAGGTATTTAATCCAATTCAACCACTTGCAAAAGTTTTCCAAGATCGGTTTGCGTGTGGCATTGCTCAATTTTCTTGTGCTAACTTTATGCAGGCATAACAGCAGCTTCAGGAATTGCAGCAGAATTGGGAATCCCATTAACTCACCGAGGGGTTGCCAATAGCGTAAGGTTTCTAACCGGTCATTCAAGGAAAGGAGGCACCGATCCACTGTTTGTTGCAGAGAATGCTGCTGACCCTGATTCAACCCTGGTGGTTTACATGGGCTTGGCCACTCTCCCTTCTCTTGCTACAAAATTGATCCATCATGGCTTGCCGGAAGACACACCGGCTGCTGCAGTCGAGAGAGGAACCACACCACAACAGCGCATTGTAAGCTTTGGACAACTAGTGGAAGATAGGCTCTTGTGTTTCTTTTTCTTCCATTTGGCTGAGAATGCTGACTTGTCTATTTCTACTATCTACAGGTTTTCGCGGAACTGAAGGATCTTGCTGATAAGATTTCAGAAGCCGAGTTAGTTTCTCCTTCACTGATCATAATAGGGAAGGTTGTTGAACTTTCACCACTATGGCCATGTTCTTCTGATGAATCAGTTGCTTTGGCTGGTGTCATTTAGCCACTGGCATTGGACAGAGGAGACTTCCAATCCAATATTCAATTTGACAGATTAGTAAGAGTTTTGGTTATTCCTCTTGAAGCCAGCAGCCCACGTTTCTGAACGACCCGGCTGAACCAGAAGTAGCACACTGTTGAATGGTAACATGGGAGGCTGCCTTCACCTTTTGATTGGTAATTGAAGTCGCAACAATATTTTCACTAATATCTGTAGAAAGTTCATCACTGCTTTTAAGCGGTATGCAAGAAAATAGGTAGCATCATTATTTGATCACCAGCGGGGTGTGTTGTGTATCAGTATAAGCCTCTTTTATCATTCTGAATAGAGTGGAAGTTAACAGTAATGTAATGGTGGTGCAATTTTCTTTTGGGTAATTGATGCTCTTATTTCTTCTTTTTTTGGTGAGCAGGCTCTTATTTCTCGTTTCATTCTTTTCCCACTTCCTGCATAATTTTATGTTTCTTCCATTGTTTTCCTTCATCGAGCAGCAGTTATGTAATGTAACAGAGAGTGTGGCAATTGTAACAAACAAATAGAACCTATCAGACAGCTGGAACTCAGCAGAAACCCTCTTGAGGTCATGCAAAAACCAGATTACTTGTTGAATGGTAACTGCTAGGACAGTGCAGCACGATACTCGTTCAAGTGATTTAATTATTCGATACATATACATGTGTTGTCCTGTGGCACCTTTACTTGCGTACAAAAGAATGAAGTTTAGAAGTAGCAACCCTTCCATCCTAGAAAATGAAGGTAAAGTAGGAAACTATAAAAGACCTAGAAACTAATAAAGAATTGAAAAATGACATCCACCGTATAACCTGGCGTCCTTCCACCAGTTTGTGTATTCCTCATTTACAATGTGGGAGCAAACCTTTCAGTGTCTTGTCTGTGTATTTCTGCTGAAAAGGAGTGCCGCTGCTGCAACTGGCTGCTCATTAGCAATCCAATCAGGCGATGAGCTGAGATTTAGCTCTGCATTAACTCTGAATGTCTACTAATCACACTGTGGAGTGTGAAGAAGTATGATTGCACATGCATTCAGGAATCGGGTACTTGGTGACGTCCCTTCCAGCTTTGCTACTTCTGAGCTCCGGCTGCCCTAACGACTCGCTGTGCAACTCCTTGATGATCCTATTGAACTCGGCCTCGGGAAGCGAATCATCCAGGAAATAAGGCAGCATGTGTCTCTTGTTGGGAGTTATATACTTCTTGTGGCCTGCATAAGCTCGGTGTCCCTGGATTGCGTGGCCCATGTTCCCGCCATGAGAAGGCATGAACACGTCGCTTCTCTCCGCCACAATGACGTCAATGGCAGCCATGAAGGACGCTTTCTTCTCATATGGTTCAAGCTCCCCGGGCAAGGCCAGATCATGCTTGTTGAACAAGTATGGGAATTCCTTAGTTATGGGGTCCAAAGCTTCGAGTCCTCCTAGTGGGTCCCCTCCAGCCCAGAATATTCTTGCACCCTTTGGTGCTCCCAGTGCCTTGAGCAGCCTGGCCACCTCCATGGCGTTCAGAGGGCACAATCCGGCGAGCTTCCTTTCGTGGGAAGTCATGTTGGACCGGGCAGTGAGTAGCTCAGGTCTTCGTGTTCTCTCGCTGGAGATCATCTCGTCGTACTCTGGGCTCAAACCAGGAAGGCAACCGGTCCGAACCCATACGTCCTTCTCCATCCGGAGATGGAGTGCAATGTACGGACCTTTGCTCGACATTCTGTCTGCCATCTTGTTGCCAAGTCCCATAATGGTTGGAGCGAATCTCAAGGCATGGAATGCTACCTTGCATCGTAGTTTCTGAAGATCGGAAGGAAGATCCTTGGAAAGCCTCGAGTCCAAACCACGTAGAAGCAAAACCCCTTCTCTGTTGAGCTGCCAAAAATGGGAAGTGGTAACAGTAAGCATCCAAACGACCCCCTAGTAGTATTTGATTGTTCTCAAGCCAATTCACGAAACACGCAATTCAATGTCATTGGAAGATGGCAGGGGGTGGTTTGACTTGACTTATTAGGCATATTCGAAAAGGAATACAAGTTTGGCGTGTTTGGCCGGTATTCTACCGCAGAACAGCATTGCAAATTACAATTCAATTCTGTTTTGCCAACATATAAATGAGGGAGCGGGGCCACAAGTAACAGCAGCTTGCAAGAGGCCAGCTGGAGATGAGCATTGTTGCGTCAAGTTGGGGGCAAGTTCAAAACCAGAACGCAAAGCAACCCTCTTGACTTGACTCTTGAGTCTTGAGAGAGAGAGAGAGAGAGAGAGAGAGAGTAGGAACTAGGAAGGGGAAAGTGAAATGAGAGAGCAGGAGCAGCATACCCGCTTGAGATAACGGGAGCGGATCCATTGAGGAGAGGCGTGCAGAGGAGTCCGTTTCTCCTCGACTGGCCTGGTCATTATGTGGGTCGAAGGCAGAGAAGAAACTACCCTGACGTCATTCGCCAGAACCGCCTTGAAGTGCTCCAAATCGAATATGTCCGAGAACTCACTGCAGAAAGAAATCAAACAAAGAAAATCAGGAGGATCAAAGATGCAATCTTTCTCCTTTAGACGAATGGAGAGGCGAGGGTATCCATCATCAGTAACTAATACTATACCTTTCGTCTCCCCAAATGACATTGACTTGCAAGATGGGAACCACCAAAGTAGCCCCAAGAATCCTGGCGATGACGACGGCGTCCACAATCTGATTCCTCTGCTGATTCATTCCTCCGGCGACCACCACAAGCAGATATTTCTTGCTCCGCTCTTTCAACATCGATTCGGTGGCTCTCTGGTATTCTCTGGTCAACCCCAAACAAGGCCTGTACCCCAACCCATCCGGCTGCTCCCAGAAGGACGACACATTACTGCTACTGCTACTGCTAATACTAACACTAACTCCCTCGCCACTAATGTTCTCTGATCCAAACCCAATCTGCTGCTGCTGTTGGGGGAGATCGTTGGTACAGGGGCGGGTTGTAGAGAAAGGAAGAAGCAGGGGATGGGTGAGGTTGATGAGCATCCCGACAAGGCCGAAGAAGAAGAGAGCCAAGCACCATAGCTTGGAGTTCCTGAGGAGAGGGGCGATGATGAAGCTATTCTTCCTTGACGATGATGATTTCTTGGGGGAATGGAGGAGAGACTGCAAGGAGGATGAAGAGAGGGAGTTGATTATCTGGGAAGGAACAGAGATGTATGCCACTTTCTTGGCCTTCTCTTTGAGCTTCTTTGCCATCAGGTTCCGTCGGAGAAAAAAGGCACAGACTTATTCTTTCTTCTTCCCTGCGGATTGGCGGAAGTCTACTTTTGTTGTGGGAATGGGCGGCGGGAATGAACGCGGAGAGAAAGTAGGCGAGGAAAGAAAGAAAGGAAGGAAGACGGGTCAGAGTCAGAGAGAGAGAGAGAGCGGAATGGGGAATGGTATGGGCGAGAGCTGCCTGCCTCTGCCCGCCTGCTTTTATTTTTAAACGATTTGCGATCATTTACTTCTACTTCATAATTAATAGTGTAAGTGGGATTTAATTTTCTTTAATTATTAGAGCAATTAATTAAAATGGGCAGACTGTATTGGACCATCTTCTTGTAATTGTCAGAACTAACCTAGATTCAGGAGGAGGAGGAGCTCATACTCGTTTTTCTGGCGTCTTCTGTAATTCATTTATCTACCTCTTTTTTATTTTCTTTGGATTTTTCATTCACACTAATTATTTCCTTGTTTATAACCACAAAGTGAATAATGAATTAGTGTTTACTCGGTCATGGATATGGTCAGACCAGTGGCGGACCTAGGGGTTTTGGAGTGTCCGGGACATTCCAAAATCCAAACTCAAATCTATGGATTTATTCTTGAAAAAACTCCGAGGTAAAATTCATAGGGTTTGAAAAATTCAAACCCAATTTGCTGGATATCCGAGGGTTCATGGGTATCCACGGGTTTTTGTTGTAAAAAATTTACAATAACAACTTACTATCAAAATAAAAGTCAAATATCTATATCTCAATACAAATTATCCATGTATAAAACATCATTCTAGAAAATTAAAGCAAATCACAAATTAATCATACAAATTGTTCAGCACCAATCTAGAAAACTAAAGAAAATTGAAGCTAATCACAAATTATCCATAAAACAACAGGATTAATTGAAAACTTCTTCCTCCTTGTCAATTAAGTTTTTTCACTCTCCACTCGATAATATATACTTCATTCTAAACAATTCGATAGAAAAAATTAGACATGTCTCCACAAACATAAAGAAGACTAGTTTCTTAGAATATTAAATATACCGGAAAACTTAATTATATGGGTGTGGGCGGGTATATCTAAACCCAAACCCAACCCGATGAATAGTGAATGGATTTAAACCCGAAGCCAGCCCAAAACCCATCAACACGAGTTTTACCTGCGTTGACCGGGTTGGATCGGGTAAGGTACCCATAGGTTCAGGTTTTGTTTAGGGATGGCAATGCGTCGGGTTGGGACGGGGTTTGCCAAACCCAAACCCAAACCCATGGGTTTATCGGCCAAAAAATCCCGCGGTAAAACCCGCCGGGTTTGAAAAACTCAAACCCAACCCAACCCGCTGGGTATCCGCGAGTTCATGGATACCAGTGGATTTTTGTGGTCAAATATTTACAATAACAAATTTCTTTCAAAATAAAAGTCTAACATCAATTTTCTCATAAAAATTATTCATACAAAAAACACAAATCTAGAGCATACAAGCGAACGACAAATTATCAATTGAAATTGTTCAAAATTAAAGATAAAACTCTATAAACAACATGATGAAAGCTCCTTCCTCCTTGTGAACTAAATTTCTTCACACTACACTCCATAATATCAACTTCATGGTACACAATTAGAAAGAACAAATTAGGCATGTCTCCAAAAACATAAAGAAGATTAGTTGTTTAAGAAAAATATATTGCTTATTAATTATATCGATGTGGACGGGTACTCATGGAACGGATTTATCTAAATCCAAATCCAACCAAACCCACTGAATAGTGTAGCGGATTTAAATCCAAACCCACCCAAAATCCGTACACACGAATTTTACTCGCGTTAATCAAGTTGGATCGAATAAAATACCGATAAATTCGAGTTTTGTTGTCATCCCTAGTCATGGACTTATTGCTTTTGCCGCGGAATCTTGTTCAACACTATTCCTCTACTAGCTTTTACTCTTTCTTTCTCTCTCTCTCTCTCTCTTTTATTCT
Organism: Linum tenue; assembly: GCA_946122785.1. NCBI lineage: Eukaryota > Viridiplantae > Streptophyta > Magnoliopsida > Malpighiales > Linaceae > Linum > Linum tenue. Next base: position 3,127,251 of record CAMGYJ010000006.1, on the reverse strand, counting down.
TTGTCTAACTAATGAGTTGGCTTCGAATACAAGGTTGGGAAATGATTTTTTTTAAGAACTTCTGAGATATATTTTCAATTTTTTTTAGCGCATATTGGTCATGTTAGAAGTTAGAACCTCATATTATGCTAACCTTAAAGTCTAGGAGTGCTTCCATTATGAGCTTTTAATTAATTTTTCGTCCAACTAATTATGTAGACTTCCACTTAATTTTTCGTCCAACTATAATATGCATTAACGTCAACTCGTCTTTCGTTTTACCCTTGATTTTGGGTGGATTCCAGCCTTGATCTTGAATATCCTTCCTCAAATTAAACCCCAAAATTCACTAGCATATTTGGCCGTCTCCTTGAGCCTCAAGCTATCCCCCATCTCTGCTCGTAGAAAATTTCATATTTCATAACGACTAACGAGGAGAGGTTCTCACATCACAATTGACTAATAATTTTTTTTTTCTTGCATGAATCTATCTGAAGCGTAGACCAAAAAAGTTACTATCAACTTCCAATGTTTTGAGTTACCACAAGGTGGAAGTCGGCTTCTAAACATAACATCAACAATAACAGGTTTTAGCTTAGGTAACAATAATTGTGGCTAATGAATTGGCCTTTTGACTGCTCTTTGTTTTCTCCAAAAGAAGGGGGGAAAGCAGATGATCTGATCCAATAATTTTAGCCCTTGAGAAGTGGGATAGATATGGAGTTTGTTCATTGCTGTTATCCTGGTGCCATGCCATAATGCACCGTTCTCATTATGGAAAGGAGAGAATGAGGCGTCTACAGAACTTCTCTACAGCCAGCCAGGCAGCAGGCACCATTATTGTGGTCTGATAATCACTTGTACCAATCCATGTGAGCTGCCGCAGCTGCTACCAATGCCATACACGACATACTAGCTAGCTACAAACAAACTGGAAGTGGGAAGTGACATCGAGTCTAGTTAATGACACACTTGTTATATCTTACATATATTAAAATTTCTTGACATGCAAGTTATGTGTATAAAGTATAAACTATATATAGAAATTGGAATAGACGATTACTTTTCAAAAGAAGAAGTTGAAACTCATATCGATTTAAAAACCTACTTCCCTTCCGACCAATATAGTATTTCAATAACTTTTCATTAACTCCTTCCTCTTTCGTTCTCGTTCATACCATAATCTCAAACTAACTAAGCTTCAAGTTAATTCTGTTGACTTTGTCAAAAAAAAAAAGTTAATTTTGTTGCCTTGCTCCCTGTAAAATAATAAAATAAAAAACTTTATATAATAATCCCAAATATTAACAAATATGATTTAATAAAAGTAATTATTAATACAATCATTGATCGAGCAATCCCGAAGCTCGAAGCACAACCTATGGTCAAGACATATAGCTAGCTCATATCTCCCGCTAGAACGTTGTTTGTCGACATGTTGATTTCGATTTGACTAGACGAACCTTGACAAACTTATTCTCAAGTCAAACCGTGAACCCGAACTAGGTAGGGAATGCAACTATTCAGTCTTGTCCGGACCGAACCAAACTCATGAGAACCGCGGTCCAATCGCAAACATTTTCTCATTCTACTTTTTTCATGACTTCTTCTCTATACTTTTCAACGCAAATTTGAGTCAAACTTCATTAAGCACATTCAACAATTGGAGTCAATTTGACAAACTTGCAATTCACGGACAAATTTTATATTAATAATAATAATAATATTATAAAAGTTATTATTTATGATTACATAATAATTATATTCTTTCTTACTCTTTAATATATATTTATTCAAAATATATTTATTTAAATATAATAATACACATTATAATAATTTTAACATTAATTTACACACTCACTCTTCTCTTTCCTTTTCTCTCTCTTTTTGCCTTCAAATTGAAGGTTTAAGAGAAATAGTGAATTTACCTCTTACTTGCACCGACCAAATGAGAGTAAATGCATTGAAAATGACATATCAAAAATTTGCACCACTCTATTTACACCTCTAGCCAAACATAGTGTTAAGGCCAAGTCCAACGGGAGCCCTATAATTGGGGAATTCCCCATTTATGGCGGACGTCCGGCTCCAACGCGACATCAATAATGGCGATCGGCACCATTTTTGGAGGCAATCGGCATCTCGAGAGGCAAATTTGGGGATGAGAATGTCGATTTTCCCATTTATGTAGACTGGAAAGAGGTTGTGGCGGTTGTTCCCTTGGCTGAATACGGGAGATAAGTGTAATAAGTACTTTCATCAAACGGTGAAAGTTCGAAATTCTAAGAAGGCCATAAGGAAGTTGATCACTTACACAGGGGAAGAGCTGGTGGACATTGAGTTGATTGCTGAGGAGGCTGTGAGCTTTTATAAAAACTTGTTTGGTGTGGTTAATCAGAAAGTGGTGGTGGATGTTGACTGTTTACGACCCCTGATTAGGAAGAAAGTACCAGAGTAAGTTTCTCGCTTACTCTGTGCTCCAGTGTTGCCTGAAGATATAAAGAAAGTGTTCTTTGAACTTAATAGTCAGAAGGCGCCAGGGCCTGATGGCTTTTCAGCAGGCTTCTTCAAGAAAGTATGGCACTTAATTGGGAATGACATCATAACAGGTATTGTGGATTTCTTTTCCTCAAATAGAATGTTGAGTGGTATTAATGCTACAACGGTTTGTTTGTGTCCCAAGGTTGCAAATGATGATAAGCTAAAAGACTTCATACCTATATCATGTATCAATGTGTTATATAAATGTGTGTCTAAGATTTTGCCAAATCGTATTAGGGCTGCAATACCCCACATCATCAGTGAAAATCAAACAGCGTTTATCCAGGACAGAAGAATTATGGATGATATTCTGTTGGCTCAAGAATTAGTAAGTGGTTATCAACGTAAGCAGCTTTCGTCGAGGTGTGCCATTAAGGTGGACCTCATGAAAGCATTTGATTCAGTTAACTGAGAGTATTTGTTCACAGTAATGGAATTAATGGAGTTCCCAGTTCAGTATAGGCAGTGGATTAAGGTCTGTTTATCTACTGCCCACTTTAGCATCAGTCTTAATGGAGGACTTTGTGGGTTCTTCAAAGCGAGAAAGGGGGTCAGACAAGGAGATCCTTTAATTCCGTATCTATTTTGCATAGCTATGGAGGGATTGTCAGGGCTATTGAACAATGCTGGATCGAAAAAGCTTTTGCCTTATCACCCATTATGTAGTAAGGTTGGGTTAAATCATTTGAGTTTCTCGGATGATTTGCTCATATTTACTACGGGATCTGGGCAGTCTCTTCTTCGTGTGAAGTCCCTCTTCCAAGACTTTTATTATCTATCTGGTTTAAAGTGTAATCCGGAGAAATGTGAGGTCTATTTTGGGGAGAACCGGTGAACTTTAGCTCTAATGAACTTGCGATTTCAGGTTTTAAGGCTGGAACACTCCCAGTACGATATCTTGGATTGCCACTGCTCTCATGAAAGCTAAGCTCGGCTGACTGTGCAACTCTGCTTGACAAGCTCACGAAACGTATTCGATCTTGGAGAGCAAAGAGTCTCTCCTATGCAGGAAGACTTCAATTGGTTTCTTCTGTGCTACTGGGAATGGTTCAATACTGGTTTCAGATGTTTGTTTTCCCAAAAAATTTCTTACGACAGCTACAGAAAGTATGTGCTGATGTTCTTTGGCATGGTGGTGATACTGGCCGTGCGAAGGTTGCTTGGGAAAGGATTGCTTTGCCTCATTCCGAAGGGGGTTTAGGGCTGCGGGACCTTCCTGCTTGGAACCAAGCGTGTACTGCTAGGATGCTTTGGATCCTCATGATGCGTTCTGGAGCTCTTTGGGTGGCCTGGATGTTGGCATATCGCTGCAAAAGTGGGGATCTATGGACTATGAAGGTTAATGCTTCTAGTTCATGGGCATGGAGACATATATTGAAGCTAAGGGCGACTGTTCACTCGTACATGGGTTTGCAGGGGGCTGTAGGCATGTGGAATGGGCAACAGATGCCTTTGTATTCTGTAAGTAGAATCTATGATACTCTTCGTCCTCATGGCAGCAACAAGGACTGACATATACTATTATGGGGTAAGTTTTCAGTACCACGTTGGAGTGTAATAGCTTGGATCATGGTCATGGATGCTACGGTTACTAAGGTTAAGTTGGTCAAATGGGGGAGAGCAAGTGAAGATGGGTGTGTTCTGTAACACCCTACCCTATACGTTTTGCCTAATCATATTGTTCATACAATTGCAGCGGAAATAATCTCGGGTGTTACATTAATTACCAAAATTTACCCAAATAAAATTTCGACATGAATTACTCGCGTAATGGGCTAACAGTTCTTCCATCTGATCCTGCAAAATAATTCATCACAACATATATATTCACAACCATAGGCATTGGCTTTTCTTAGCCATAGCCACACTTTCGTACTCTGCAACTACATACCATACTTATACAAGTCATAATCGTCACAACTTACATAATTACACAAATATACACATATCATCAATTTTCCACACATGTGGATATCTCACACTACATTAGAAGCTAGTATGCACATGAAAAACGTTCTCAAAACATTTTTACAAAAAGGTGTGGATCACTGGCCAAAATCTCAAGTAGTCGTCCAAGCACAGAATAGTTGAAGACAATACCTCATCCTGCCTTCAACTCCTCGCTCTGCCCACACCTAAGTACTTGCTACTGGTGATGATCTGCTTACACATAGCATAAGCAGATGAAAAGAATAAAAGAGGGTCAGCTCATAGCTGAGTGAGATAATCATAGCATCGTGAGTTCATAACAGAGCATACCCCTACCATACATCTAGCAAACAAGCCAAAGCACTAGGATCGGACCTCAGCCATCCTCATGTCCCAATGGGCAAAAGACTCAACCACCTTGACTTATGCATATGCATCTTATCATGTTTTACTTATAGGCGCCTGGCTACTCCCATGCTAATAACTCTCCCGGGAAACATACCCCACATCCCGTCGGATGTAGTCATACATACCCCAACATCCCGTCGGATGTGGTCATACATACCCCACACCACTATGGGTGTAGTCATACCCCGACACCGCTCTGGGTGTGGTCATATCTCATAAGAATTCTTCAGTCACCACCACAAGAGAGGTGTGACTATCATACATATCATAATAGAGTAATAGCATAGGGAGCCCTAATTACTATGTAATTGACCGTGAGACCACAACACTCATATTTGGTATCCTTATACATGATTCATATCTCATCTTGCTTAATCATAATTCGTTACTTACACATGTACTTGACCCGGCCACAATTGGCTCAACATAGGTAAATCAGGAGTCGTATAATTGCACTTCCTCGGGATAAACCCTCGTGCAAGTCATCCTCCTTAAACATAATAATATCACCAGAGAATATATATTTTCCCACATGTGCATCCAAATACAACAATCATGAACAATCATACCCTATCACCTTTTCGAACCATCATAAGCCATATCAACAGTCAAGCCCACAATTTGCAACATATACACAATTATCAGCATAAGCCAGGTCCATATCAATTAGGGCAAGTCAATAATATCATATAGCAGTCCAGGGTTCATCATATAGCACAAAAGTCCATACACCCCTAATCATGCCATTCTAGTTCACCTAGATCAATTCTAAGCATCAATATAATTATCGTGATACGACAAACCCGGTATGCCGTGCTAATCCCTCACCAGTTCTGGTCGTTCAAACACCGATTTAAGCTTCCCGTACTAAAACGTCAATTTCACGAACGAACCCCGAATTAAAATCCGAGACCGCCCTAATATCCCCTGCAGTATCGCCGTCAATATTCGTTATAGGCTCCGGGTCAAATTCTTGATAAAAATACATCAAACCCTGGCCGGAGCTAAATTCAGCGGTTTGGACCCCGGCCTAAATAATAGCCGAAATTCAGGGATTAGAACTGGAGGATTGATTACCTCGCTGCAGGAAGCTCGTATTTGAAATTTGGGCTCAATCCGGCTTCCGGATACTCCGAAACCCTAATTTGCCCTATCGGGAAATCAAGAAATTTCTGAACCAAAAACTCGTTTTAAAGCTCTAAATCGATAAATCACGATGAATGGATGGATTAGGCATAACTTACGGAATTTTTGGATCAGTAGAGCTCAAGAATTGAGCTTGGAAAAGTTTCCTAGAAGTTCCCTGTCCGCGGCTCTGCTTGCTCTGGTTTCTCTCGGTCCAAATAAATGGAAAGAAAGAACAGATATGGATGGATGGAAAAGAAGGGTTGTGGGAATTAAATGGACCGGCGAATGTTTATATATATATTATATATAATATATATATATATAATATATATATATATATAATTAATACGTATACTTATCCGATCGATTGATAATCCGATTTTCGTCGAAATAGTGTCAAAATGCTCGATTTTAAATCGCGAACTTTCTAGCGATCGAAATATGGGTTTTGCCGGAACGGGATGTTACAGTTCTCCCCTCCTTAAAAGATTTCGTCCCCGAAATCTAACCTTGAGTTGATACCACGCATCCGCTCGTTCTCCTCCTGGCAGACACTATCACATATATTGTTACTACCTAACTCTTAGGTTAGGAGATCTGAAGTACATAACTAAACACATAGCACCTCAAGTTCCCAATATAAGGTTTCAAAAACCTATACTGGGCTATCAGAACAAAAACACATCAATAAGCTGAAAACATAACTTATTAAGCAAGATTGTTAACCTGCAAAGTAGGTTGCCACTAACACAAGGTTATATCAACCTACAAAATGGTTACCACAAAATCATCCATATTCATATCTCTATTCAAATATCTACCATCACAACTTATCATGTTAGCACAGCCTAAACCCAACTGCATTGCATAGCTAGCCACCATGCTTCTCGCTTAGTTAGTAGGATTTCTAGAACAACTTCTGTGCGAGCTACAAGGAAATATTGGCCATAACTTGATCCACACACCATTAAAACTTTTTCCAAAATAAAAACTTGGACAACAAGACAAAAACTCCACATCTTTTCATAAATCTCTTAAACCATAAAATTTTCAAGATTCCTTCAAATACTCAAAATCATGTTTGACCACATGCAACTGACTATGCAACACATCATCAACTGTGGTCCCAATCCTGGAAAGTTTAGTGCAAGTACAGGTATGGAGTATATATATATATATTATATATAATATATAAATTGTAACACCCCGCTTCGACTAAAATCGTATTACTGCCACTAGAAAATTTCACGATTTAAAATCGATCCTTTTGGCAGTATTTCGACGAAAATCGGATTATCAATCGATCGGATAAGTATACGTATTAATTATATATATAATTACACTAAGCGGCTGGGCCGCATATAAATAATCCCCCACCCCCGTCCATTTTTTATTCTCATCATCCTGTCCCATTTCCAACCGAGAGAAGAAGCAGAGCGCGCGAAGTTCAGGGGAACGCGGAGGAAAGATTCCCAGGCTCGATTCTTGAGTCCTAGTAGCCCAAAAATCCCGTAAGTAATGCCTAATTCATCTATTCATCGTGATTTATCGATTTAGAGCTTTAAAACGAGTTTTTGGTTCAGGAATTTCTTGAATTCCCGACAAGCCAAATTAGGGTTTCGGAGTATCCGGAAGCCGGATTGAGCCCAAATTTCATATACGAGCTTCCTGCAGCGAGGTAATCAATCCTCTAGTTCTAATCCCTGAATTTCGGCTATTATTTAGGCATTACTTACGGGATTTTTGGATCACTTATGCTCAAGAATCGAGCCTTGGAGTTTTTCCCCGACGTTCCCCTGAAAGCTCTTTCCGCTCGCTCTGGTTTTTGTTCTCTCGGTGGAAAGAGGAAATAAACGATGATGATGAGAATTAAAAGGGACGGGAAGGGTTTATATATATATATGCGGCCGGCACACCAAATTGTAACACCCTACCCTATACGTTTTGCCTAATCATATTGTTCATACAATTGCAGCGGAAATAATCTCGGGTGTTACATTAATTACCAAAATTTACCCAAATAAAATTTCGACATGAATTACTCGCGTAATGGGCTAACAGTTCTTCCATCTGATCCTGCAAAATAATTCATCACAACATATATATTCACAACCATAGGCATTGGCTTTTCTTAGCCATAGCCACACTTTCGTACTCTGCAACTACATACCATACTTATACAAGTCATAATCGTCACAACTTACATAATTACACAAATATACACATATCATCAATTTTCCACACATGTGGATATCTCACACTACATTAGAAGCTAGTATGCACATGAAAAACGTTCTCAAAACATTTTTACAAAAAGGTGTGGATCACTGGCCAAAATCTCAAGTAGTCGTCCAAGCACAGAATAGTTGAAGACAATACCTCATCCTGCCTTCAACTCCTCGCTCTGCCCACACCTAAGTACTTGCTACTGGTGATGATCTGCTTACACATAGCATAAGCAGATGAAAAGAATAAAAGAGGGTCAGCTCATAGCTGAGTGAGATAATCATAGCATCGTGAGTTCATAACAGAGCATACCCCTACCATACATCTAGCAAACAAGCCAAAGCACTAGGATCGGACCTCAGCCATCCTCATGTCCCAATGGGCAAAAGACTCAACCACCTTGACTTATGCATATGCATCTTATCATGTTTTACTTATAGGCGCCTGGCTACTCCCATGCTAATAACTCTCCCGGGAAACATACCCCACATCCCGTCGGATGTAGTCATACATACCCCAACATCCCGTCGGATGTGGTCATACATACCCCACACCACTATGGGTGTAGTCATACCCCGACACCGCTCTGGGTGTGGTCATATCTCATAAGAATTCTTCAGTCACCACCACAAGAGAGGTGTGACTATCATACATATCATAATAGAGTAATAGCATAGGGAGCCCTAATTACTATGTAATTGACCGTGAGACCACAACACTCATATTTGGTATCCTTATACATGATTCATATCTCATCTTGCTTAATCATAATTCGTTACTTACACATGTACTTGACCCGGCCACAATTGGCTCAACATAGGTAAATCAGGAGTCGTATAATTGCACTTCCTCGGGATAAACCCTCGTGCAAGTCATCCTCCTTAAACATAATAATATCACCAGAGAATATATATTTTCCCACATGTGCATCCAAATACAACAATCATGAACAATCATACCCTATCACCTTTTCGAACCATCATAAGCCATATCAACAGTCAAGCCCACAATTTGCAACATATACACAATTATCAGCATAAGCCAGGTCCATATCAATTAGGGCAAGTCAATAATATCATATAGCAGTCCAGGGTTCATCATATAGCACAAAAGTCCATACACCCCTAATCATGCCATTCTAGTTCACCTAGATCAATTCTAAGCATCAATATAATTATCGTGATACGACAAACCCGGTATGCCGTGCTAATCCCTCACCAGTTCTGGTCGTTCAAACACCGATTTAAGCTTCCCGTACTAAAACGTCAATTTCACGAACGAACCCCGAATTAAAATCCGAGACCGCCCTAATATCCCCTGCAGTATCGCCGTCAATATTCGTTATAGGCTCCGGGTCAAATTCTTGATAAAAATACATCAAACCCTGGCCGGAGCTAAATTCAGCGGTTTGGACCCCGGCCTAAATAATAGCCGAAATTCAGGGATTAGAACTGGAGGATTGATTACCTCGCTGCAGGAAGCTCGTATTTGAAATTTGGGCTCAATCCGGCTTCCGGATACTCCGAAACCCTAATTTGCCCTATCGGGAAATCAAGAAATTTCTGAACCAAAAACTCGTTTTAAAGCTCTAAATCGATAAATCACGATGAATGGATGGATTAGGCATAACTTACGGAATTTTTGGATCAGTAGAGCTCAAGAATTGAGCTTGGAAAAGTTTCCTAGAAGTTCCCTGTCCGCGGCTCTGCTTGCTCTGGTTTCTCTCGGTCCAAATAAATGGAAAGAAAGAACAGATATGGATGGATGGAAAAGAAGGGTTGTGGGAATTAAATGGACCGGCGAATGTTTATATATATATTATATATAATATATATATATATAATATATATATATATAATTAATACGTATACTTATCCGATCGATTGATAATCCGATTTTCGTCGAAATAGTGTCGAAATGCTCGATTTTAAATCGCGAACTTTCTAGCGATCGAAATATGGGTTTTGCCGGAACGGGATGTTACATGTTCTGTGTGGGCAGGGTAGTGAGACGCGTGATCATCTGTTCTTTGATTATAGTTTCTCGCAAAGAATGCTTAGTATAGTGGCATAGATCTGGGTTTACGAAGTAGAACGTGGGACTCCAGGCTCTTAGAGGCATGTCTGACTATGAGGAAACACTCACCTCTGGGAAGACTGTTTGGTTTGATTTGGACTTCTTTGATCACTTTTATCTGGCAGGAGAGGTGTCGAAGGAGTCATGGGGAGAAGCCGCGAGAAGCTGAGGTAGTGGCAGAGCTTTGGAAGAGAGACTTACACTTTGTACTTAGTGATTTCCCGATGCTGATGCATGGCTGCCAGCAGGCGGGTCTTCCATTTTTGCAGTAGTAGAGGGGTAGTGCTTGATAGTATAGTGGGAGTGAGTTTTTCTGTTTTTAAGTAGTGTTGTGTTTTTGTTGCACGGGTAGTTTCACACTGGAATTGCCCTTTCGTTGTAATTAGTTGGGTGTGGCTGTATTGGTCTCACTGTTTTCGTTAATGAAAAGAATCTGATTCAACGAAAAAAGTGTTGTGTGTAATCTTTAAGCTTTAAGGTTTATCATTATCAAGTGTTGTGTGTAACCAATCACTTGTATCATTTGAACTATTATGTGAACTCTTTTAGCTTTATCATTTTGAAGTGTTGTATGTAAACTCTAATTAGGTCAATCATTTTTTGCCAAAAAAATTTGGTCTCGGAATTTAAAAAAATTCTATAGAAAAAATTGTATTTGAAAATGATGACGAACTATACAAATATTAATATTAACAAATTATATTAATGCTTCCATAAGTATAGTTTTAAGTAAATGACAAACTAAAAAAAGAAAGATCTCATATTTAAAGGGTGTAACATTAGAGCAAAAGAAAAGAAAATAGGGATGATGACTAAATTTGGGGACTAGCATTGGACTCAGCCTAATGTTGTGCAAGCAAATCCCAATTGCCTGACCATTGAGTTGAGGGCCAGCCAGCAAGCAATTGAGCAGCTGCCTGCCAGGCCAGGCTGTTATTTGTCCGATCCTCTTTTCTTTTCTACATGCGCTTTGGAGTGCCCGCCTTTCCCTTCCCTTCTCCAATTCCTAATATTTCAAACAATAATATTGTACACGTTCCTTCTCTCTCTCTCTTACTTTCCGGCTGCAACTCAGATGCCAGCTGGATCCCATCTGCCTGGTCGAATCGTCCACGCTGGACGCGGCTTTGCTTCCACCTGTCAGATAGCGACCAGTCAGCAGCACTCATCGTTATAAATAATAAAGTTTCTTGCGTTTGCCCCTTCGATTCCCATAATTCCCTACCTCTTCTTTATTGCTCAGTAATATGTACTCCCATCGATCGACAGAGGCAGCCCACAGGCCACAGATAACTAAACAAAACCTCCACCTGCTTGCTTTGCAGGAGTCATTTCCAAAACTCTAGGTGGAGCTTACGTGGCAACCTCCAATGGGGTTGCACCAATAGAGAACCAATTGGTAATTTAACTCGCAATATCACAGATGCTTTCATTTTCTTCACTTTTCAACTACTTTATCTATTGTTTATATCGATCTAACTTACATTTTGGTAAAGGGCAAAGTATTATTGAAGTTATTGTTGGGTAGAGTAATTCATAACAGTCAAGTATAGCAATAACTTTCATATATTTGTGACAAATATAGCAATAACTATTGAAAACACAAAATAGCCCAAAATTAGAAGGTAGTGTGACAAATCTAGCCAAATTCGTCAGAACTTTAACGGCGTTTGGGATGCCGTCAAGTTCTGTGACAGAATACTGACTAGGATCCAACTCATCGCCCACGTAAGCTACAAATCAACAGAATTTTACACGTAGATGCCACGTCAACAATTAATTAAAATAAAAACTAGCTTCTTCCTCTCTCCCCACCACTCGTGAGTCACGTCCATACCTTCCCTTCTTCGACATCCACCACCACTACAAAAATCTAAATCCCCAGCGATTTCGCCGCCGCCCTCACTCGTACTCCCCCTCGCTCTTCATCTTCTTTCTCCTACTCGCCACCGTTGAGCCAACTACTACCCGATAACTGAATCGTCTTCCCCATTTTCCTATTCCGAAGAAGAAGATGAGTTGGAGGCGGCAGAGCTGGAAGTGGAGCAGCAGCAAATCGTCAAGATCAGACAATCTGCAGCAACGGGGGTGGCAGATGGAGGTTTCAGCGGAGTCGGCGATTGGGTTTACGAGATGAGGGAGAACCCGAGGAAGAGCTTTCAGATTGTAGATCAAGAGTTTTCTTTTGCCGGGTCTTCCTCCATCGTGTAGGACAGGGAGAGCGAGGGGAAGTAGCAGCAGCACGAATCAGGGTGGTTCCTACCAGTCGCCGACAGCAGCTACCCCACCACCACCATCTCCAGCAGCTGCCAAAATCGACAAAAAATACAGATTTCTAGATCTAAACTTGCAAGCTCCTGTGGAAGACGACGAGTCTAGTGCGAGCGTGGTTTTGATGCTTAAATCTCTTCGAATTCAGGGTAGGGTTGGTAACAAAATCTTGAATAAATGGGGGAAGGCCGAGCGAAAAAGGGAGAGAGGAGAGCGGTGGTGGTGGGTAATAATCTTTGAGATAATTTTGTACCTGAAGTTGCAGCAGCTTATAGGATGAAATTGGCCAATAATCTCCGGATGATCAACCTTTGGGATCACAACAATATGGGTATCATTCCACCCATCAGGCATCATTGCTGTTTCAAAGAAAATCTTTACTTTCCTCCATAGAGTTTCACCGACCGTGCCCAGAATATGCGATAGAAATGCCCAGAAAACCATCGGGAGAGAAACCGCTCTCCTGATTTCTTCATTGCTAACTGGAGCACAAAGGTCCTCATTCATTTCATCAGAGACCTGTCTCGGGAAGTTCTCCAAGAGATGCTCGAAAGGTGTTGAGTTTCTAGCCTTGAAAAGGCCCTTGTAGAAATCCCCGGCCATCCCTTTATGTCTTCTTTCATCCTCAACCCTATTACCCTCCTCATCTTTGAGTCTTAGAATTTATTCCTGTGTTTTCTATGCACAGTGCTCGAGTGAAAGAACGATGGCTTTTATCACCTGAATGCAGTCAATTCACTCTAGAACACTATCTCCAAAAATCTTCCTCATCCTTCCATAACTTTGTCAGCTCACTCATGAAACTTTTTTCTTCCTCCACATTGGCTTGTGTACGAGGCGGTCTATTAAGGACTTACAGCTGAGAGATAATATCTCTCTCTCTTTGAATGCTAGCAAAGTGAAAATCCTATGACCAAGCTTTCAGATCCCTCTCACACTTGTTGAGTTGTTTAGATGATGTTCCACCCAAGTCCCACTCGAGAAATAATTCCTTGACACTCTTCTTTGTCAAGCCACCTCTCATCCACCCTAAACGGGATTCTCCTTCTTATAGTCCCACGATAATAGTGGTCCATCCTAATTGGACAATGATCTGATTCCACCATCTTTTCATGGAACACCATCAATTCATCAAAATGTGATCTCCAAGAAGTAGAGCACAAAACACGATCCAGTATCACTCGTACTGTGTAGATACCGGTACGTCTGTTCGTCAATGTGAATGGCCCACCTTTGAAGCCAAGATCAATAAGGGCTTTGTGAAAGATGAACCTCTTGAAAGGTTCCACAATCTCGTATCTAAGAGGACACCTCCCCTCTTTTTCATAATCATAGATAGCGGCATTGAAGTCGCCAATTACAATTTACAAACCAACTATCCTCCCTACTACTACAAAAAGAGCTAAGTAGTTCCCAAAATTCCCTTCTACCAACAATGTAGAGGGTGCATGAACAAAAGTACAATAGAACTTTCTACCCATACCAATACTAACATCAATATAGTAGCTACTACTACTACTACTAAGACTAATATTTATAACCGACTTCCACCACAAAGCAAAACCCCTAGAGGAGTTATATGGTTCCACATACTCTCTATTGGGGAAAATTTGGAAACTCCTTTTTTCTTCCATAAAGGCCTTGTTTTTACATGTTTCCATAAGAAAAACGATTGAGAGACTATAACGATGAAAGAGTCGTTTATCATAGCTCCTTGTAAGGGGAGGCCCAAACCCCCTACAATTCCAACTTACGATGCTCTGATGAGTGAGGTGGCTTTTGACGAACCATTGCTGCCTTATCTTTAGCTCCTCCCATCTCCAACTCCTTCCTTGTTCCAGGTGATGAAGCTTTGGATTTGTGATTTTTCTTCTTCCTATTGCTTCATGTCCCTGTAAATGAAGAAGTAGGAGAAGTTATGCCCAAATCGGCTTGGTTGGCTTCATCAAGCCCAACTTGAGTCAACCCTCCCGCAACCAGGCAGGTTCCTTTTTTATTTTTTTGTTATTACGGCCCATCTCCCCTTTATTAATGGTCTGGTCTTGCTCATAGTTGCTATCATATTGATGTAATTGGGCCTCTTTGAATCCACTTGGGCCAGATTTGTGACATCAGCTTGGGCTCCCATTTCACCCATCTGGGCCGACGCACCCATAAGCCCAAGACTTAGGGCTATCTGCACCATCAACTTGTTTTCCCTAGCTCCCTCTTCTCCAATGAAAAAACTTGTCTCCGTTGTTGCAGCTGCTATATCCAGATCCAGATCGAGTCTTCTAGCCCCCATATCTTCCCTGTACCTCCCCTACCTTCTGTCAGGTGTGAGAATTTCACCATTGGTTGGTGAGATGACTATGGGTCTGTGACTTCTCTCAAATCCGGGCGGGCGGATTGTTCCTCCATACTCTGTGTTTGATTTCTAGTCGTTGTCCTCTTTTCTACTACAACACTATCCCCCATGTGAAGCGACCCCACCTTTAGGGTCTTGTCGCCGCCCCCTGTTCTGCTAGAGCCTTCTCCTTCCCTTCTAGTGGTGGTTCTGCTTCTGTTCGTGATCGTCGGAGAGATAACATTCTCATCCATCTGGGACATCCGTTCGAGCATCCCCGTCACGGTTTTCTGGAGGGACTGGATTGTCGCCTCCATCCGCGCCCCTTGCGCCTCCAAGCCTTCGGTGGTGGCTTCCAACGCCGAACGCAGTTCAGCTGCTGAACCCCCATTGTCGGGGAAGCTGCAGGCTCTGATACCACTGATGAACCGATGCTCTTGGTTCGGGAGTTGCTTATAGCTCACAAGCGAGAGAACGCCATTGGTGTCGATAAACCTTTAGTTTTATTATTAGATAAACTGGACTACCGCCGAACTTACATATTTATAGAATAGAAAACCTAATATGCAGCCCTAATGCTACCCAAAAACCCATTCCTACTCGGATACCCTTACCGTGCCACATACGAAGACCCAAACCCAAAAGGAAACCGACAATACCTCCTTGCCCTAAACCCAATCCGACAAATCCACTCATCATACTCCAATATCTCCATATATTTTTTTTTGTTAATGGCGAAATCAATTACAAATTAAAAAGATCGACAGAAATGCCGACGGAAAAAAAGAGAACAAAAGGAAAGGGAAGAAAGGAAACGAAAAAAAAGCAGAGGCAAAGGCGCCCTGCCGTAAACAGAGTCCAAGCAGAGGGCAAAACCACCCCTGTAAAAACCCTTCCCAACAGAAACCCAGACACTCTCCAATTATCCTTCAAAGCTCAAGGTTGTAAAGCTTGTTCAATAATGTGAAGCTCTTGGCATGAATCGTAGCTTTACGGTCCTCATCCAATCTTCTGTAATGATCCTTCCCACCTTCCCATTGGCGCTTAACTAGTCGGCTATGGAGCGGCCAACTCTATAACACACAACGTTGCTTGGTTCCTCCTCATCTCTGAAAATTCTTCTATTTCTTTCGAGGCACACCCGCCAGCATAAGGCATGTAGGAAAACTCTTGAACACCATTTCTCTGGGTAGAGTGGATCCTGCAGCTGCCACCCTCTAATCAATGCAGTAATGTCCAAAGTCCTGAGCCAAGGCAGCTTCACAAATCTTCTCAACGATTGCCAAATCTCCTGAGTGAACCTGCAAGTTAGGAATAAATGATCCACGCTCTCCATATTTACGCCAAGCATATCGGGCAGGCCCCGCTGCTTTGGCCGGTGCAATCTTGTGCTCGAAGAGGAGCTTCCCAATCATCATAGAATTATTGATGCCTCGAGACAAGATGAGATTCGGTCGTCCAGTGGTGTTGAGCTCTTCCGTGCGAGCAAGAAGGTTAGTAATATCCATGGTGTTGTAGAGGAAACAATGAACAAAGTAGGTTGTGGGAGTTATGGAGAGGAGTTGTGAGTCTGGAGTTTGGTTTGGGAGTTTGATTAGCTTGGAGGTTTTCTTTGCCCTGATTTTTCTCTTATACTTACAGCCTCTCTTAGCTTTAATTTCTAAGTACTTGTGGAGGATATCCATCTTATCAAGCGTTAAATGAAAATTTCTCTATTTGTTTCCTCTGTTATGCTTTCCTTCCTTAGATTTGGCTCTAGGCTCGAGGTCTCATCCCTTCTTCTCATAAGGATTCTCAGTACGAATCTTCATTGAATTCTCTATCAAGAACTCATCTAAGAGTCTCTCCACTGTCATTTTCCTCTTTTTAGTCCCTATCTTTGATTGCTTCAGTGGGTTTCTCTTAAATGCTTCCCCCTTGATTGTTCGTTCGCCAGCTGCATCAGGGAGTAATGGGCTTCTGATCTGTCAGGAGGCTCCCATCTTTTCATTTTCTGCATGGATCTATATCCCCCCTTAGGTGTGTGTTTGGTGCAACTGCTGCTGGGTAGTTGAGGAGCATAGGTGAGTGAATGCAATTCTTCCGATCTGCGTGAGATTTCCCTCTTATGGAGTAGATGCAGATGGGGATTTCACATTGCTTTGATGAATAAGATTTCGTAGACTCTATGCGGGAGTCGAGAGGGGAATCAATTAATGATTCAACAAAAGAACCAGTTCTGGTTTAGAGAAGTTCTCCAAAGAGAAAACAAGAGATATAGACTCGAGAGTTCCTTCGCTCCCCATGGGTTGAGTTAATATGATGTTTGTGATGACATTTCATCTAAGAATTTCACGGTAAAGCAAATCTATGAAATTAAAAATTGGATAGGTTCACGATAATATGTGTTTAATTAATAAGTCATGAGCTATTGATATTGGAAGTGATGAAAAGACAAACATGAGCTCTCTAAGTTAAAAGCTCTGGCAACATGTCAAAATCAATATATTCTATTAATTAATTCGAGTTATTGAAAAACAATTTGAGAATAAATTGTATACCATTTAAATACCTTATACATTTTAAGGTATTAACTAATGATCCAGGAAAAAAATGGAGTTTTCCCGAATCTCCAACAACTCTAAAGTCCATAGTATGGATGATGAATGAATGATAACGGGGTGGAGTAGCAGTTGAATATATATATAGAGAGAAATTTTACAATGCTATATAGTATTGGTGCTATAGGGTTATGCCTTTATGGTACAACTTAAAATTGTACATGTACGTTATGGTACAACTTCAGATTGTACCTATACTTTTTGTACAAATTCTTTTATGGTACAACTTGAACTTGTACCTTTATGTGATGGTACAACTTCAAGTTGTAAAGTTGTACCATAACATAATGGTACAAATTGTTTTATGGTACAACCTAAACTTATACATTTAATGTTATGGTACAACTTTAAGTTGTACATTAAAGCACCAATACTATATAGCATAGTAGAAGTGCTCATATATAGAAGCTAGCTATGATTAGTTAAATGCTTAAGAGTTGGATAATTAAGTTGACAAACGCACCTACTACCACCTGCAGTAGTTGAACCTGGCGGTGACAGCTCGCCCAATTAAGCTACGACTCGGCCATTATCTGGCAACACTTATATAATAATTGTGAGGGAATCGAAATGATCAAGTGGTGCCCAGGGTTACGTTGCGTGAAACTCACGCTACTCACCACCCACTCCTTTCCACGCACCAAACTCGATCGATAGGATCCTACATGTATCCTCATGATCAATGCTATACTATTATCATTATCCTTCGCTTATGATCATTCTTGTTCATTAATTAAGACATCTCTTTGATTTGATCAATTATATACTTACCTCTGTGATGATCAATTATATGTCCTCCCTTCACATACTTCGGGGTCTTTGCTTGATGGATTTGGATCATGGATTTGGGACTCAAATCCCAAGCATGATGGATTTTAGCCAAGTCCATTGTTTGTTGTCAAGTGTTAAATCCGTGGGTCCACGGATTTGTTCCCTTTTTTGCATCCAAATCCGCGGACCCCACGAACTTGTAAATCCCACATATTAGGGTGGGATTTGTATATCCTTGATGGCTAGTTATATTTATAGCAAATCCATCATAATTATATCATCAAATCTATCATGCAAACAATAGACTCTTCAAATCCATGATGATACAAATCCCTCATAAATCCAAAGGTTTTTTGAGCCAAAACTCTCATTTTTCAATCCAACAAGCAAACAACCCCTTCATTTTTTATCTTCTCTACACGACTGAGATGACAAGTTTAATTAAGGCAAACTCCCGTCACTATGAATTTGATCATTGATTCTACTATCACTACAAGGAAAGGGTGTCATAGCGACCAATGCAGTCAAAATCGGGATTTTGATCGTAAAATCAGATGATTTTAGAATTTTACTTAGAGATTCCGATCATGATTTTACTTTAAATTGGAGAAGAATAAGAAGTATGAAGAATGATTTGTCAAGATTTTCCAACACATGAATGACCCTATTCCATTGGAGCTGGCTATGTTAGTAGAACATGTAAGTTGTTATTTTGAATATAAGAACTTTTAGAGGAAATTGTGAGTTTATGCATTTTAATTGGTGTTTGTTTAAATATTTTTAGCGTCATCCTAACTCCACTGCTCAGCATTCTGCCCACTCTTCGACTGGTGGTCCGAGACAATAGGGGCAGCACTCCTTAAAAGGTATTGCTTGACTCAAGAAATGGGGGGAAAAGAAGCTTATTTTCTTCAGTTTTCGATACCACTCTAACGTAGGCAGAATCTGTATAAAAAACCCCCACCAATCACCAAACTTTCTAAGAACATAATCCAATTCCCTACAATTCGAGCAAATGATCGGTGAAGACTAATCTCATGTTCGTTTTCTCTTTTTGGTGTTTCAAGCTTCCGTTATTCATTCAACAAACCTACTGCCAGAAAAGATTAGCATCCAGTTCCTGGATTTTACTTATCTGAACCAAACTTTAGATTGTTTATTTTTTGAGATCCTAGTCCTTGAGTTGTGCTAGGAAACCTGTTTGCTAGTGAGTGTTGAAATATCATAACTTTTCCTTGAGAAGAAGGCCTCGCTTTCCTTAAGATTTTATCGTATGGATGATTCAAGTTTTTGTTTGGATGGTCGCATTGTTGTATGATGGTCTGTCATTTCTGTGCTGCTAATTATTAAAGCTTAGCTTGTCTTACTACAAGCTGCTTCTTCTCATCTGGTCCATAATTATGGATTTGTTTGAAATGGTACGAATAAAGGGGTAGAAAAGGGTGATGCAGAAGATGGAAGTTAATGACAACTTAGTTTGAAATGATTTATAATTTTGGATTTGTGACTGGATCTTTGTTGTTGTTTTGTTCATTTACATGGATGCAAGTTAATGAAGGGCTGCAGGGGTAAATATCCGTTTTAGTATGAAATAGTATTGAACTTTAGATTGTTGGCTTTGAACTTTTGCAAGTGGTTTGACTGATTTACAATTCTGGATTTAATGGTACTTTTGTAAAGATTGATGGTTTATATTTTTGGTATGGTAATTCAAAGGGTTATGAATGTATTTGTAATTCTGGATTTGTGATTATTAGAGTAGTGTATTACTGATTTGTTGTTCATAAAAATCACAGTAGGGTATGATCATGACACAAGTGAATGAAAGTATATAAATTAATTAATTGTTAATCTATAAAATTATTAAAAGGCTTTTAGATTTAAGCCATGTCCACGTACTCCTTCCTGACATTTGAGGCTATCCACGTCAGCAGCGGTTCCCTTCAACCCACCCGCTCTATTCTTATAGATTATTTGAAATTGGAATGATGTTTATCCTCCCCATCCCATCCCTATAGGACTTCTTATCGTCGTCTTCTTTAAGATTCCAACGTCGGCTGCCGCTATAGAACTGAACTCAGGCAGGGAGGGTTGGGCGACGTCTGCAACTGTTCGTCATGGATTGGCCCGGTTTTCCTCTGCCCATCGGCACCTCGCCAAACAACTCTGTTTGATCTGTCGTGAGTGTTTCTTTGATCAAGTTCTGAATAGAAATCCCCGCTGTAGGGCGACAACCGCCGCTCCCCCGACCTCCACACCTAATTTGCTTTTTCCAGCCGCATACAGCCCGATCATTGCTTGGCGAATCGTATCGCCGATTCACCTTCTCCAATCTCCATCCGCCCGGAGTCGTCTTACTCACGCCATTAAACTATGCAAATTGCCGGTCCGTCACTGACCTTTTTACAACGCTCAAACTACACTCCCAATACCAAGACGATAATGGAAGTTTGAATTTGCTGCTGCAAGATTCGGATGTGAAAGCTCTACTTTTGCTTTGCAATGGTAGTTTGTTTTGTATTTGTGGGTATAATTTTGGATTTTGAATCTATTGTTCCTTTTACGTATTGCTTGAAACTTTGATTTTATGTCGATCTTGCAATTGAGTTGATTACTGAATCTTACTTAACCCTGTTTTTCTTTCTCCTTTTTTGCTATTTTGTGGCGAAGGAAACGTTGCTTACTGCCTGTTGATTTCAAAGTTTCATAGTTCCCGACCAGTTAGAATCGACCTTTCATATGTTGAAAATGTTCGCTCTTCTTTCCTATCTAAATCTTTATATTGCGTCATTTGTCAATTCATTCTCATGTACTTTCCATCGTCTATTTTGGTTCTGATTTGAAGCCAATAAAATGCTAAACCCTGATGTAACATATTCGAAGTTAAGAGTAAAAATCGATCGTGAAAAATCCTTGACATTTGGAAGAGTGGAAAAATGATTAGAGTTAGCAGTGTCCCAATGTTTTCGTCAAGCTCCAAGGCAGGCAAGCACGAGGTAATAATTATCATCGTTGTTATTTCTCTCTCTATATATAGTTTTGTATGGAGTTCAAGAAAATGTACTATCGAAGTTCTCTAATAAATTTTACTGATTATGCCTATGTAATTTTGTTACCATTGTTGAATCATGTAAAAATTTTGACAGCTTTGCGGAAAAATTTATTAATGTACTTTGATGAAGAGTCATCCAAAATAATGCTGCCATGTGAGCCAAGTGAACCCAATTTACCAAGGAATGACTGCCTTGGGTGTTGATTTATTGAATCTCTTTTACCAAGTTTCCACATTTCATTTACTGTTGTACATTTATAGCAGCAGCAACAACAACATTAAGTTCCAAGATGTGAAAAAGTATTGTAGTCCTCATATGAATTCTGGAGTTGCAACAACATGCTTACCTATAACACCCAGACAATGCAACGTTAAGATTATGAACTTGGAAAGTTATATCCGAGTAGATATGTTGTTTTTTTTTTTTTGAAAGAGTAGATAGGTTGTTGAGCTTATGATTTCTTACAAAAGATTACAAAATGGAAAATAAGTAGTCTCTTGAACATTTTTTTTATGTATCTTGAACCACTTTGCCAATGTTGCCTTTTTACCTTTCCATATTTGAGTCAAATATCTAACACAACAAAGCACACAACACTAACAATCAGTTGTGTTCACATGACAAACAATGAAAAACCAGGTCACACCAGAACACCATAGAAGACATAGAGCTTAACAACAACACAATCTCTGAAAAAACCAACCCGGCCAAAGGGCCAGGCACAGATCTAGTACCTTATAAGTGGTTTTCATCATCACCAACGAGGGTAAGACAAGTATGCCATTTTACATTAATTACATAAATAAATATTTTAAAGACCTAATAATTCATAACTTATTATCAAATATCATCGATTAGACGTCAATAAAAAATTTTCACGGAGTCTTACTTACAAATATTAACCATTGAATTGGATTAATATTGTATTTAATTTCGTGTTTTTCTACAAACAAAGGGTTACAAGTAACTAAAAGTATTGACATGTCAACATAACTAATTACCTCTCGAAGGCCTCTCCACCTTCACTGTCACATCATCATCTATATATATATATATACTATGTATTATGACAATTCAAAACCAATCTCTTGCCACATAAGCACTTGGATGATCCACAATTTGTCAAGTTTGACAATTTTTTTACAAACAAAAAAATTAGTTATTAATGTATTTATAGAGCTACCTCTATCTTCTTTAATATTTCCATTTCTTTTATCAAATTATTCTTTTTTTCTTTGATAATAAGTTACATGTTGATAAACTCAACCAAACACACATAAATAATAATTTTTTTATCAAGTAAACAAAATATAAATAATAAAGCTGAGAGTGACATATATCACATTTTTTTAAATAAAAAGTATCTGATTAAACCTTATGAAGTAAATTTTCTACTCATTTTTACTAAAATTGAAAGATAAGTTACATTTTGCTGAAAAAATTAAACAATCATACACATAAACAATAATGTTTTTATCGATTAAACAAAATATATATGAAAAGATAGAAAATAAACATTTGACATTCAATTACCTTTGAAAATAAACTATATTACTTTATATTTTGTTGCAATGAAACAATTCTTATTCGTACAGTATATGTGTATAAAATAAAAAAAGTATTATTTAGAAAAATGTCAGAGTATAATCTTGATCGAGTAGTTATATTTATTTATTTAAAAAAGACTTCTTATTCATTCAGATCATTTTCTACTTTAAACTCCTTAAATGAAGAGGAATCGCATGTGCAATAATTTTATAATGTGTCATATGTTCACATTAATAATATTTGTTCTATATCATTTTGATTGAACAAGCTCTATTGAGGTTCTAAGTCATATGCTAAAAAAAATTATTTCGGATTGAAGTTATCATTGACGATTATAAATCAAAGTTTTCGAAATGACTTAAGTATGATTATTGACGAACTTTGACTTCATACCCTAGGATGAGACACATGATTCCATATCAATTATTGAAATGTGTGTGTATTGGAGACACTCTTTATCAATTATTAATATATAAGTGATAAAATCTTTGAAAATTACACATTGAACGATCATGTTAAGACCAAAATCCTCGATAGTGTATGTGAGTGTCTAAGATTGAGATTCTAAACCAACATATAAACAATGACCACATGTTCAGGTTTAGTCTAAACTTCAAGAATTAACAATTGATACATATTGTATAATATACTAAATTTAAGTGTCTTGATAAACAAAACTAACAACCAAAATGGAAATGAGTCGAGATTAGATAATTTAATCATCATGAGGGCTACGGTGTGTGTCAAGTTTCAATATAGATAAATAAATTGATCCGAACATTATAAACAAAAAAAAAACTTTACTAAGAATTTCTCACTAAAAAGTCATAATCTTTACAACATTGGTCGAGAGTTCGTCCAAACTCGAGGATCATGAATGTGTATTAGATTTCGAAAGGACCTAAAATCTCAATCCCTTTCGGGGGGCTAAATATCTCTGATCACAACCATATGTGCCAAAGAAGAATGAAAAGAAGCCCAAAAATAGCAACATAGAACATAACCTCCAATGGTTGTCTGACGTTATGGGGATAAAAGCGGGATCTATATCACGGGGGTGGGGCATAGGCAAGCAGTACTTTTAATATAAGTATTTGGCGAGATAAGATAGGTTTGACGAAGTATCTGGATAATTTTGAGTCTACTATATACACACACAAATATATATATATATATATATATATATATATATATATATATATATATATATATATATATATATGGTGCCTTCTACGGTACCCCGGGTGAAATCCGGGGTACCGCATACCCTGAGTATGAAAACGCTATCTAGACCTCGAATTAGCAGGGTTTTTGGGCATGATACTATACCCTAACCCTTAATGAGTGAACCCTAGGTCCTAATTATCTAAATCATAAACTATAAACTCTAAGATGGTGCATTGATTTTTTTGCCTATATTTGGACGAATCATAACCGTCGATTATTATTTCTAACTAAATTGATCTTGGGGTATAAGATTAAGTGAATTAAGACCTATATTTTGATCTTTATGGATTAGAGTATAGTATCATGTCCGAAAGATCAGTCAATTCAAGGTCTGGATAGCGTTTTCATACTCAAGGTATGCGGTACCCCGGATTTCACCCTGGGTACCATATATATATATATATACGCTATCCAGACCTTGAATTGACTGATCTTTCGGACATGATACTATACTCTAACCCTTAAAGATCAAAATCTAGGTCTTAATTCTCTAAATCTTATACCCCAAGATCAATTTAATTAGAAACAATAATCGACGGTTGTGATTCGTCCAAATATAGGCAAAAAATGAATGAACCATCTTAGGGTTTATAGTTTATGATTTAGATAATTAGGACCTAGGGTTCACTCATTAAGGGTTAGGGTATAGTATCATGCCCAAACATCCTGCTAATTCGAGGTCTGGATAGCGTTTTCATACTCAAGGTATGCGGTACCCCGGATTTCACCCGGGGTACCGTAGAAGGCACCATATATATATATATATATATATGGTTATGTCTTCGATGCACTCACTTTTTTGGGTGCATTCAATACACTCGCCTCATAATCGTCATTCTGAGTAGGCGATTCATGTGAAAACGATGTCAATCATCCCTTGTAGTATGATGAACAAGAACCACATGAATTTGTACAAAAATCATTCAAGATTCACTTTAATTTGAATGATTCAGGGTTTAGGAATTTAGGGTTAGGGTTAGGGTTTACAATTTGGGATTTTGGGTTTAGATTCAAAATTGAATGTTGATAGGTTAGGGTAATGGGTTGATTAGTTGTGATTCTGTGTTATATCATCATATGAGACTAATGCTACCCATTAAATTTCAAAATTTGATGTATTATGATCACTTTTAGAGGTGGGTGCACTGGATGCACCCAAAAAAGTGAGTGCACCGAAGTAGCCACCATATATATATATATATAAAATATCAATGTATACTTTACTTTTGATTTTACTCAAGATACGATAGAAGATAGGTATGATGAAGTATGTGCATAAATTAGAGATTAGTGAATTAGGGACTGGAGTTCACCAAGTTAGGGTATAGTATAATGCCCCAAAAACCTCCGGTTAATTCGGGGTGTAAATAGTAAATCTCAATGGTCGTATGGTAGTGTGAACGCAAGAGCATAACATACTCCTGGCGCACGCTAGCTTGAACTATATAGATGTGTGTGTGTGTGGTTTAGGTTGGCGTACGCTAAATATTAGTGTTTTGGTTGACAAATTTCAACATGAGTTCTAAATGGGATGTGACACGACATAATTTATGATTAGAAAATCAAAGCATCACAAGTGAGTGTGCTAAATATTGGAAATTTTCAACATAGACATACTACAAACTTTGTTATGAATCAAGTACACAAAATAATTAGAAGATCCAAAATGATTTAAACATATAAATAGTTAATTAATATAAATTATAAAATAAATCTCTCTGGCCAACGGGCCGGGTAAAAAACTAGTATCTATAGTGGCTCAACTCGATAACATATGGCCTACATAACTATTCACAATCTTTAGTGAGGGAACGGATCAGGTCAGTAACCTTATGGTGAGTAACCATAAAAGTCCACATCAGCATAATATTTAAAATTGATCTCATTTTGTAGAACACGATGAACTCGTTTCATCTGTGCAAAAAAAAAAAAAAAATCCGAGTTAAAACGAAAAGATATGAGCCGATTAAGAAAGCTAGGGAAAATAAAAATGATTTTTAATTCTCCATCATTAGATCTAGATTTTCTAAATGAAGGGTCCACATTTGGTTATTGATGAGTGCATAACCCATGATTATGCATCCTATCTTGAGCCTTTAGTAATAGAGTTTTAATTTGCCCCGTCATAAATCTATGGGTAAATACAATTTAATATCCAAACCTTTCATTTTAAAAAATATAATAGCCAAACCTTTTCGAAAACAATCTAATATCCAAATCGTCAACTTTTCGTCCGTTTGATCGTTGGTTGACACTTCAAAAAAGCTTTGTTTAGGGGAAATTGTCACAATACAACTTTGTTTTCTTGTTTTGGCATTGCAGATGACTGAATATTCAAATATTCTATACCATCATGGGGGAGTCATGGGCTTCTCGGGTTTGGAACCACGATATGTTGGTGGTTTTTCAGAGAAGATATCGATGGATATGGCTTAATTGCAAGTTTGGTCACCTGAATTGCTTAAAAATTTCACGTTTGCCACCCGAATTGATTTATTCCATTTATAGTCACTCGAATTAGTTAAACAGTCCAAGTTCGGTCACTCTCCGTTAACCTCCGTTAGACTCCGTTAATGACGACCGTTAAGTGATGACGTGGCTAACAGAAAGACACAGTAAGCACATTTAAACATTAAAAAAAGACGACCCGACCCAACCCAACCCGCCAACTCAGCCTTACCCGCCAACTCAGCCTTACTTGCCCAACCCAAGAACCAACCCAGCCATCAACAGAACCGCCGCTTGCTCTACCTCCCCCAACTTCCTTCTCTGCTTCTCCACCTTCGATCTCTGCTGCTGCTTCATCATTACTTCCCTTCCCAACGCCACAAATCTCGCTTTCAGCCCGTTTCCCACCAGCTTGTTACTGCTAGTGTGACCATTATGCCCTCCTCCTCCGCCACCGCCGCCATGAGTCAGAGCCTTCTTCGCCGTCGATTTCTTCTCGGTGGATGACGATTTGTTTAACCCTAGTATATCCCTTCTCTTCTTCCTGCTCCTGATCCCACACGTGTTGCAAAGCGACTACAAGGGAAAAAAAGGACAGAACCCACGATCAGAAACACAGATCGGACGGTGGAGATTGAATCAGAGATCGATCATGATTGTAATGAACGGCTGGCGATGATTAATTTACCTTGGGACCGGCAGGGCCGCCTCTCCATAGAGGGGTCTTGCTTGTGCCGCAATCGGCGCACGTCTTCTTCTGCTGGCCGTCTCCTTCTCCCCCCGGCGAGGATCCCCGGCTGCCATCGTCATCGGCGTAGCCCGACATATGAAAAGAATGATAACACTTTGATTAGCTAGCTGCTCTAATCATAGAGATCGAGATCAGGGGAGGGAGGTGAAACTTACTTTGTCACTCGGATCGAGCATTTTAAGGCGGGTGTAGTCAAGATCTAACAGGAACCCAGATCGGGAACGACTATGAGCTGAAATGAGAGGATGAAGATGGAGGAAGGGAACCCTAATCCATCTGCGATTTAATTTTCAGGGGGGGTTGGGTCTCGGGTCTGGGTTTAGGGTGAATTAGGCTGGGTTGGTTCTTGGGTTGGGCAAGTAAGGCTGAGTTGGCGGGTAAGGCTGAGTTGGCGGGTCGGGTTGGGTCGGGTCGTCTTTTTTTAATGTTTAAATGTGCTTACTGTGTCTTTCTGTTAGCCACGTCATCACTTAACGGTCGTCATTAACGGAGTCTAACGGAGGTTAACGGAGAGTGACCGAACTTGGACTGTTCAACTAATTCGAGTGACTATAAATGGAATAAATCAATTCGGGTGGCAAACGTGAAATTTTTAAGCAATTCGGGTGACCAAACTTGCAATTAAGCCAAGAAATTGATGAAACGTCGTACTTCAAACTTTTTTGAAGTGTCAACTAACGGTCAAACGAACGAAAAGTTGACGATTTGGATATTAGATTGTTTTCGAAAAGATTTGGCTATTATATTGTTTAAAATGAAAGGTTTGGATATTAAATTGTATTTACCCTAAATCTATCCGAGTAATTCCACTAAAATTTAATGGAAGATCGTGATCATGATTATTTCATCATGATCATCCGATTGATCCCTTACTTGTCACACAAAGTGTATACCATTCATGCTAGCCTTTCGTATGATTTCAAATATGTGGGTAAAAAGAGCACAAAAAGAGCGAAAACCCCCATAGGCCCAGATCTATATGTATACTCCAAGATAACAAATGCAATTCATATATATGGAGGGCAATTTGGAACATAAAGTAAAATGAATATAGGACATATCAAAGCTATATTTAGTTATGTATTTATGTTAAAGGCCACTTACATAAAAAAAATATCAAACACAGAAAAAAGTGAAATCTCCATGGAGAATCTCAAAGACTCAAACCTCGTTCCACCAAGCAAGCTACTCCATGGAGAAAAAAGTTACTGTTGCCTAAGCCCATTGATATCATGCTAAAATGTGTCAGCTTCCTTGGTTCTTTCTCTTTGCTTGTTTATGTCCCCTTCTTTAGTATTTTGCATCTTCCACCTATTTTGCAAAACGTTTCTCAAATTGTGAGTTATGAACTTCTGAACATCTTGTACCATTATTTTTATTAATTTTTTTTTTCATTTTCTTCATTTTTATAGAAATTAAGGATGACAAAATTACCCCTCTCATCAGGTAATCAAATGAATTGGAATCAATTTTATTTTTAAAAAATCCAATCAATATAATTTTTGGAGATTTCTCTCAAACTCTTTCAAGGCAAGAAAGCATATCACTATCCTAAGTCTAAAGGATCATTTGAAGATCCTCATTCACTTGCTAGCAAAGGATAGTTCGTTGAAAGGAAAGAAGAGATTCTAGCGAAGCACTCAACCAGGAAAGTAATATTTTTTAGTGATTTTGATATTTTAAGTATTCTCTTTGAAACCAACCAACTAGTTACTACAAGTATGCTTTAGATTCCCTCACTTTACTATTTAAAGCACTCATATCTCTAAAATTTATTTTGTACGTTAGACTTCAATTCTTGCTCATTTTTCTTCATTTATCCAAAAATAAAAATTTATATATGCTCACCTAAATAGTCACATGTATGTTGCCGCAATTCAAATTATATTGTGTTAGGGTTAGTCAATAATCCTTTATAATGGTTTGTGGCTTTCTTTCTGTGCACTCCGTATTTTAGGTGCATCCTATACATCGCGTTTGTTGAAGGCGGTGATTACCCTGCATTTATAATGGCTATAAATCACACCACCTATTTACACTTCTTTTCCCCTCCATCCATCCACCCACTCTAGTCTCGTTCTAAGTATGCTATGTGGTTGCGGTTAAGTCCGATCTTCCACATAAGAAAGAATTACTAGAGTTATACCCTAAAGCCCCCGTCCCTTATAAACCCGTCGAACTTCTGTCCGGCTTCCACAAAAAAATGGACGAAGAGGCTTTTCGGGTAGGTTCTTGGTTTTTCTTTTGTGTTTTTTTTAATCGAAACAATTTAATTTTGTGATTTTTTAATAAAAATAATCTGTTTTCATTACTTTTTTTATAGATGGGTGCCGAGATATACGATCCTTGATTTGTATATCCATTATGGGCCAAGAGATACGAAGTATTTAACCGATCAAGAAGCACATCGCTCCCGTGCAATTTGGGACAACAATCCGGTAAATTGATGATTTATTTTGCTTTCTTTTATTATTTTATAAGGTTTTATTTTGCTTTCTTTTAACTAACAAATTGATGATTTTTCTATTTTTTTTTTTGTAGGAATCACTTATTCCCGTCATTCATAAAGGGACCACAAACCTTCCCGCTTGGCATGATCGGTTGGCGCCGTATATAGAGAGGACCAGGTTGGGTATGCTGAGGCATTTCATGCGGATTGAAATCGACAACGATCTGCTTACGGCAATGTCGGAACGATGGCGCCCCGAAACCCATACGTTCCACCTTTCGGAGGGGGAAATGACGATCACCCTCAAAGATGTCGCTCTCCTCACCGGGCTGACAATTTCTGGAGAGGCCATCATTGGTACCTCTACCAAACCCAAAGGAGGTTGGGGGCCTCTCATTCTTGCTGAATTGGTATTTGACATGCCAACCACCACACCAATTCAAGGACGGGGGGCATCCACCGTTGAATGCGGGACAAGTGTCGATCCTGTGGCTCGTAACTCACATCCAAAATGAGGTGGAAATCAATGACAAGACTCTGGAAGATCAAGTGGAGCGCTATGCACGCATCTACCTTATTGGTTTGGTGGGTGGATTTCTGTTCCCCGACAAGTCAAACAGGAGGATTCAAGGCATATGGTTGCCATTGCACACTGGTGACTGGGACACAATCGGGGAAAAGAGTTGGGGATCGGCCGTGTTAGCTGGCATATATAGGGAGCTCTGTACTTGCTTGAAGGTGGGAGCGAGACAAGCTGGTGCGGCGGAGTTCATCCTCCAGCTCTGGGAATGGGAGCATCTTCCAATGTTTGCACCTCAAGACCCACGTCCATACTGGAGAGCAGATGATGAGCTACGGTTTGTGCAAAATCTCCCCTATGGTGCCAAGTAAGTTTATTCCGTACTTAGCTATATTTAAATTTATTCATTGCTTAGGTAGATTTAAATTACATTTATTCCGTACTTAGCCTAATTGCAAATTTATTCCATGCTTAGCTAGATTTAAATTACTACCTATTATGTACTTAGCCTAATTGCTAATTTATTCCATGCTTCTTAGATAGATTTAAATTACATTTATTCCTATCCTCCCGTTCCTGCCCCGGCACGCCCATCATTCCGTGATGGTGATCGCATTGTGCCCCCGGTTGAGCCCCCAGGAAGGAGCAAACGCAAGCCTCTGAGTACGAGTGGGCACCTGCAACGGATGTTGCTAGAGGGTCATCAAGATCCGGTCCATCTCAGCCACCATACATTTTCCCTCAAGGGTTCCCTCAATTCCACCATCAGCAACAGTCTGATGTATCACACCCCGCAGCAGCCAACCCCTCACCCCCTGTTCTACCATCAAGATACCGGTCCATCTCAGCCACCGCCACCTCCACCGCCTATAGTAACTCCAGTTGGGGCTCGGGTTAAAAGACATCCGCGACCAGTCGTTGAGCGAGCCCGCCAAGAAGCTGGAGGGAGAGATGGGGGAAGAAGGGGTCGAGGACGATGTGGAGGACGAGGAGGAGGAAGAGGGAGAGATGGGGGCCAAAATGAGGGGGAACCAAATGAAGCCAACTAGTGAAATTCTCATGCTTTCTTTGTTTATTCTAGTGTTATGTCATTGTAGTGAACTATCCGCGTTTATTTTCCGGTCTTGTGATTTGAGTTTGCATTGTCTTTGAACTATCCATGTTGTGTTTCTCTATTCCATGTCTTGTGTTTTGGCTTCTAGTAATCAATGATATATGTTAGTCAACTTTCTAATTGGACCCCTTTAAATTTATTCCAAATTCATGCCAATCATTAAACAAGCTTACAATTTAAACATGATTACAACTAAATGATAATTAGGATAGATCACTTTTTCAAGGTTGGTCCTGATTAATATCCGCACCATGCCCGATAGGTTGCCTTGGGCAACGCCTCTTGTCATGGCCTGGTTGTCTGCACTTGGAGCATCGCTTCGGCCCCCCGCCTCTTGCGTTGCACTTGATCCATCTCATTGTGAATCCTTTCAATCCTAGGACGACCCTTGTTGCATTTTAGGGGCAACGGTGGGATAATCAACTTCCCAGTGTATATAGGCCAATATGCTTCATCTGGCATGGGGCTCTGATAGACCGTCATTTACACATGTTTTTACCCTCATACTTACACCGTTTGAGGTGTTGATTCTCGTGTTTTAGGCCGATTTCACGCTAGGTTGTGCTTGTTTGTGTTATTTCAGGTCCTAGTACGTGAATGAAGGCTTAGGAGCGAGTCTGGGGTCGATTGGACGACGAACGGACGAAGGGCGAGCTTTTTGGGGAGCCGCACGGCCAGGCCATGGAGACGCACGGCCGTGCACTTGAGCCATATGGCCGTGCGCCTCATGCCGAGGCCATGCACGGGCACAATCCAGACTTGCACGGCCGTGCACCTGGCCGTGCAAGAAGCACGAGTTTGACTTAAATGAAACGGCTGCGTTTCGGGGTGCACGGCCAGAGTGGTGTTGTGCACGGCCGTGCACCTGGCCGTGCAACTCGGGGAAACCGGTTTTAAAGCCTAATCCGAGCCAAAAGTGGGGGATTGGAGTTTTTGAGAGACAGAGCGGTTCCTAGAGAGAGAAAGCGACGAACAAGAGCCTCCAAGTGCCCTAGATGGATCTTCAACACCATTGGAGCTTGGTTTGAGCTTGGAGAAGTGCCGATTCAACGTCCAGGAGCAGAAATCCATCTTCACAGTATGATTTCCGCGTCTGATTCTGCTTTTGCTTCTCTCTCCATGGAGTAGTTCTCCCATTCATCTGGGTGTGGGAAACCCTAGTTCTGTATGTTAGGTTTGATTGTATGAACCCAAGTGTTGATTCTATGATTTGATTATATTCGATTGAGGTTTGAATGATTGAATGACTTGAATCCTGATCAAATTCCTGTTGTTTCTGCTTTAACCTAGAATGATAATATCTGCCTAGGTTGATAGAGTATCCTTAATCGAAGGTAGTGAATTGGTGACTTTAGTCGAGGAGCCAGTTCACTATTCTGTACCGAATTCCATTCGGTAGTGGAGGTTTTGTTCATAGGGCCTCAATCTGTTTACTCCGGTGTAGGTTAGTCGCCAGCTAGAGAATCAGATTGAGAGGGTCTGAAGACCTTTAGTCGAGACTTCAGACTGATTGAGAACCTTCCGCAGTATAACTTTCATAGAAATCGAACTTGGCAATTACAATCCGGCTTAACTGCAGACTAGGGGGAACCATATCCGGGTGACCTCTCTTAACCTGAATACAACCGTTTAGTTGCTTTGCTTGCTTGTTAGTTTAGAACTTCACTAAAGTTTCATTGCTAGATAATACGAATTCACTGAGTAGTCATCACATCTAGGACCCGGGTTGATAATAAAACCCAAACCCGCTATACTACGCTTTAGGAAGTGGTTACACTTGGCCATTTTCTAGAGTGACAGTAACAGCGAGTCAAGTTTTTGGCGCCGTTGCCGGGGAACGGCTAGGTTGTTGAAGAAAAGTGATTTCTGTTACTTTAGCATTTTCATTTTTTTGCATTGAGTTTCTGTTTTTCCCACTTGTGCCTTCACGGGGTTTGCATTGCTTGATTGTGTGCAGATAGTGCATGACCCGTAGCCAGTCGGGAGGTTTACTGCCGTTGAACCCTGAGATTGAGCGCACCTGCAAACAACTTCGGAGACAACAGCAAGCTAGACTGGCTACGGTGGAGCGCCGAGACGGCCAATTGACCAGCGACTCCGACGACGAGCACGAGATGGAAGGCGATCAGAACCCGCCTCCTCAGAACCAGATCCTGGGGAACGACCAACACCCCCTGGAAGCTGGGCACCATCACCATCCACCACCACCGGGTCCCACCCTGGAGTACTACTATACTCCACGGATTGCTGACATCCGCCCGGTCATCCTCTATCCGCCCATTCCTGCAAACAACTTCGAGATCAAGCCAGGCTGGATTCAGCTCATCACATCCTCTATCCAGTTCCATGGCTTGAAGGATGAGGAAGCCCGGGTACATCTTTCCCGTTTTCTGCAG
Organism: Linum tenue; assembly: GCA_946122785.1. Taxonomy (NCBI): domain Eukaryota; kingdom Viridiplantae; phylum Streptophyta; class Magnoliopsida; order Malpighiales; family Linaceae; genus Linum; species Linum tenue. Next base: position 3,093,490 of record CAMGYJ010000006.1, on the reverse strand, counting down.
CTGACGAACGGGTTCAAGCTGAACGGTGTCCCGGATGACGCAATCCGCCTTCACCTCTTCCCCCATTCTCTGGCGGGGAATGCTAAGAGGTGGTTGGAGACCCAGCCCCCTTTGTCCATCACCTCTTGGGACAATCTGGCTGACAAGTTCGTGCACCGGTACTATCCGGCATCGAAGACTACAGAGATTCAGCGGGAGATCACTCACTTCCGCCAAGAGCCAGATGAGTCACTTCGAGATGCATGGGAGCGGTACATGGGATACTTCTGGCAGTGTCCCCATCATGGCTTCAGCGACGCATTCACAGTGGGGAACTTCTACAGCGCCCTCACTCCAGACAGCCAGAGGGTTATTGAGTCTTTATGCCCAGGAGGGGATATTCTCACTAAGACTCCACCCGAGCTGAACCAGATGATTAGTACCTTGGCTGCCCGCGATCATTCTTGGGGGCAGAGCAGCAGAGGCAGGCATTCCCGGGACCGTGGTGTTCATGCCATGGAGGCCAGATCCGGGTTAGAGCAGCAGGTGGCTGAGTTGGTGCAGGCATTGAAGCAGCCTAACGGTCTCCTTCCGGGCCGAGGTGCAGCTACGCCTCCAGTAGCTCAGTGTCAGTGGTGTGAGAGTCCGAATCACCTCGTGGAGGATTGTCAATCTATGAGAGAGTCTTCTACTCCCCAAGAGCAGGTGGCCTTCATCGCCAATGCTCGGCGCCTCGACCCATACAGCAACACCTACAATGAAGGATGGCGCCAGCATCCCAACTTCGCCTGGAGCAGCAACACCAACAAACCACCTGGTTTCCCAGCACCAGCAGGTGGTTTTCAGCAGAGGCAGCCCTTCCAGGATAGGCAGGGGCCACCACCACAGCAGCCGCCCTTCCAGCCTAGGCAAGGGCAGCCATTCCAGTAGCCTCAGCGTCAGTATGCCGAGCCCGCAGCAGCGCCAGCTCCCGATACTCAGATAACCGAGCTGAAGAACATTTTGGCAGCATTCATGACCACCAGCCAGGCAAGTATCACGAGGATGGATCAGTCCATAGCCTCACTGGAGGCAGGCCAGAGGAACCAGGGTGCCATTCTGCAAGATTTGCAGAACCAGGTTGGCGCCATAGCTCGCCAGATTACTACTCGGGCCCCGGGGACTCTACCTGCCACCACCATCCCTAATCCACGGGACCCGCATGAGACCGCACATGCCATTTTCACCCTGAGCGGCAGGCCTACATCAGCTGATCCTGCCCCGCCCAGGCAGGAGGAACCACTACCTGCTTCAGCACTTCCAGCCGGTGATGCAGAAGTGCGGGTGGAGAAGGAAGCCCCTGCTCCCAAGCCACAACCAGTGGTTAAGGAGCATGTGCCCCAGCTTCCCTTCCCCACTCGCCTACACAAAGACAAGCTGGAGACTGAGTTTGCCAAGTTTATGGCAATGTTGAAGCAGCTCAACATCAGCGTACCATTTGTGGAGGCACTGTCGAAGATGCCCAAGTACGCAAAGTTCATGAAAGATCTCTGCACCAACAAGAAGAAACTTGGGGATCTCTCGACAGTGCTGCTGAGCGAGGAGTGTTCTGCTATCCTGCAGAACAAGCTGCCAGAGAAGCGCAAAGACCCAGAGAGTTTCACTATCCCTCTTGTTATTGGCAGCATGCATGTAGGAAAGTCCTTGGCGGACCTAGGAGCTAGCATTAATGTCATGCCATATAAATTGTTCAAAAAGCTAGACCTAGGTGAACTTAGCCCTGCTAGGATGAGCATTCAGCTAGCTGATCGTTCTGTGGTGCATCCTAGGGGTATCATAGAAGATTTGCTTGTTAATGTGGGTGCATTCACATATCCTGTCGATTTTGTTATTCTGGATATAAGTGATGATGTGGATGTGCCTTTGTTTCTAGGTAGACCGTTTCTTGCCACCGCCAAGGCACTGATTGATGTGCATGATGGTAAACTGATCTTGCGTGCTGGAAATGAACAGGCTATTTTTCCTGTGACTGACTTTGATCATTGTGCTATGATTTCTGTATCGCCTGTGCATGCTATTTCTGATCAGGTACACGAGCCTGTCGTGTACCCTTCTGCACCTCTCATTTTGCAGGACCCGCCTATCGTTCCTTCGCCGCCACTCCATCCAGTCTCGCCTCCGAACAAAAAGCTCAAGGAGGAGTGGCGGCCGAAGCCGCAGGTGGCTAAGCCTGCACGGAAGAAAGGTGGAGACCACTATGAGCTGGTCCCACCCCCTGCACCACGACCACCCTGGCCATCCGAGTACTCACTCGCCTGCATCTTGCCGGATGGCCAGGTCGAGCTGACCGATGCTGGTGGTGGCAACCGTCGGGTGCACGGTCACCACCGGAAGCTGTACCTCAAGAGCGATGTGGATCCGCTCTTGGAGGCACCTGTTCCTGCACCTCCCTAAGTATCCACCATGGGCGTCCAGCTAAAAGACGGTAAAGAAGCGCTTGTGGGGAGGCAACCCCACCGAGGTTTGCATTTTCTTACTCTTTTTCCTTTGATTTTGTGTGTTTTTGAGTCTTGAGACGTTGATCCAGACTTACGTGTCGTTTTTGAGTGAAAACAGGTTGATTTCGGGACCCCAGCAAGTCGCACGGCCAGAACCTAGACTTGCACGGCCGTGCGCCTAGCCTGGCCTGGCCGTGCGAGCTCTCGGCCAGGAGTGCACGGCCAAAAGTGCACATTGCACAGCCGTGCGCTCGTCCTGGCCTGGCCGTGCGCCTTGCACGGGCATTGCATGGCCTTGCACGGCCGTGCGCTGTGCCTGGCCTTGCCGTGCGTGCTTTCGGCAGTTGTTGCACGGCCAAAAGCGCCTTGTGCACGGCCGTGCGCCTCGGCTCGGCCAGGCCGTGTCGGCCTGCACGGGCAAAACCCAATTGTGCACGGCCGTGCGCCTCTGCCCGTGCAGCCGAGGCACGGGCTATATAAATGGCCTTGCACGGCCATAGTGGTCAGAAACCCAAATTTTCTCGCCGGAAACCTCTCCCCCTCGCCGGAAAACCGCGCAAAACCTACCCTATTTCGCTTTTTCCGGCCACTTTGGGTACTTTTTTTCACCAAACCAACACCAAACCCACTCCTTCTACACCCAAAGCGGCCTATCCCCCGAGTTTGAGCGTGTTTGGGCGACATTTTTGTCGCCGGAGGCGATTTCCGGCGAGAATCCGGCGAGGCTCCGACGAGCATTTCCGGCCAGATTTTCGGCATTTCGTCGAGTCCCTTGTCTTCCCCTCATCATCCCCTACACCTCTACTTGAGTCTCCAGGTTTGATTTTGTCCCTAACTATGTTAATTGTGGAGAATTGAGTGTGTAGGGTGTATTGACTCGCTAAAACACAACTCCTAACAGTGGCCAAGTGTAACCAATGAAAGGGACTGCAGTATAGTGGCTCAAGTAATAAATATCGAATCCACGGGTCTCTAGAGTTACTATTACTCAGCTTCAGTTCATTATCTAGCAAACCAGATTAAGATGAAAGAACTAAAACTACTCTAGCAAACTACAGTTAAAGTTAATCTAATTACAGGTTGGGAACTCACTTAGGTATGATTCCCCCTAGCCACTAGCCAGATTAATGATTGATGATCTCTAACCTGTTTCACTTTCATTCACAATGCGGAGAATCCTTAACTAGACCTTGAGTCTCGACTAAAGGAACAAGGCCCTCTTGAGTCAATTGCCTAGAGGGACGTATCCTTCTCTAGAACAACCGATCAAGGCGTTCTGAACTAGACTCCCTCTATCGAAAGAGGTTCTCAATCGATACAAAGCAGTGAATCAACCCTCGACTAAAGCAGTCGATCCAATACTATCAATCTATGGTGCTCTATTGACCTAATCAGGTATTCGCTCTCATAGGATCAAAGCAGAATCAATAATCTCGACTAAAGCAGAATTGAATCATGAAAACATGCATAGATTGAATATGAACTCAAGATTATCAAGTCAGAGTACTCATACAATCATCCAATCAAACAAACATAGCTAGGGTTCCTCAAAACCTAAATGAAGGGAAGTTACTCCATAGAGAAGAGAGAGACTGCAGTAAGAATCTTCAGATGATCAGTCTTCAAGTCCGGGCTTGTTCCTCGAGCTTCCAAGGCGAAGAAATCCTCCAATTCCACTCCAAGAATGCCCTCAAATCGCCCCCTCTCTCTTTGGTTCGTCCCTTGGGTGTTTGGGATCCAAAAACCCAGCTCTCCCCCTCTGTTTCGGCTGAAATCTGCTTAAAAAGGGCATCAGTGGCCAAAGCACGGTCGAGGGCACGGCCGTGCTTTGCCTCAGCCCGCCCGTGTTTTCAGCTCGAGTTGGCCAAACTCAAATCAGCTCTCGGCAGTAAAAACACGGTCACAGAACACGGCCGTGTTCTGAAGGCCTACTGCCCGTGTTTTCACTGCCGAGCCTGTTCAATGCTTCGTTTCTCCCTCGTCCGGACTCCGAATCAGTTGCCGTTTGATCCCAGACGCTCGTAGTCTCGTCTTCTTTCATTTCATAACAAGCTTGCATGATTCTTTGTTCATGAAGTGAGGTAGAAATCCATTCTTCTTCAGGTCATACCCGAGTTTCTTCTCCCGAATCGTCAATTGATCTCTGATTGACTTGAACTTTGCGCCTATGCTTCACTTTATGTGCTAGGACCTGAAATATGACAAAGGAACACAACCTAGCGTAAAATAGGCCAAAGATGTGATAATTAAAGCTCAAACGATCAAGAAACACAGGGGAAAACATGTGCAAATATCGAGTCATCAAATCCCCCCACACTTAACCGTTTGCTTGTCCCCAAGCAAACCTAACTCAAACCAATGCAGCTCTCCAGACCTCTATAGCAAAACAACCCCGATCGTCGGTAGAGGATTTCCTAGATCATATAGCAGCTTACGAGGTCAACTGGTCTTCTAAGACGTTCCCTATCTCTCTCAATGCGAGTACAAGACTCAAGCCAGGATCATGAGAAGAAGTAGAAGTAAGACAGTCAGTTCATGGATAAAGGGACTCACACCATTCACAACCAAGGACTCGTTGTACCGGGGTGCTCTTTCATTTCATTTCACCGTTGGAACCCCTTTTTCACTTTCATTTTACTTACTTTTTTTTTTCATTTTTATTCACTTAGCGGGGGTTCCAACTGCAGTCTTTTGCACGGTCGACCCTTATTAGTCGAGCAAGAGCAATTTCTGTACATCTGGCGCTCGCCAGAGTACTTCTTTTAACTCCTTTTCCTCAACTCGTGTGGAGGGTCAATGAAATTAAGGGGGGTCGGAAGCTCTATCCGTGCCCTTAAAAACACATCCTCGAGTAGGCAAACCGTTCAACGGGTGAAAATTTTACTTGTACTAGAGACAGCTTAGCTTCACCTTGTAGGAGTACCCCACTAAGGATCACTAAAATCTCTTCCAAAACCCGATTTTGTGCAATGAACGGTGCCACACACGTTGGGCTTACCCCATGTTTAAGATTTCAATGATTTCGACATGGAGGACCAACTGCTTCCCATTTTCTATATGAGCACCATGTTCGATACACGAGTCCAAAACACAATCCACATAGAGTCACCATTACCACATGAATTCAACGGTCCTAGCTCCACTAATTCACAAAATCAACTGACACAGCAAAGAGCTAGATAGGAAAAATCTTATACTTCAACATCCTCCATAGTGCTACACTACCTCCCTAGGTTGCACATTACTATAGAGACTGTCAATTCAAAGCATACTGAGCAGGCAATTTGCAAGGAAACACGTACTTGGAGCCCTCAAATCGAAATTTGGGCAGTGGACTAGGCTCCAAAGCACACAAACAGCCAACCATTGACACGCATACATAATCGAACATCCCCCCACACTTAAGCACGACATTGTCCTCAATGGAGGAAAGATAAGGAGGGTAGAACGAAGTTACCAGATCAAGGGTGAATGATGGTGGACGGGGCAGGCGATGTATTCCAGGAGGAGAGAGTAATCAGAACACAAACACCACACAAAATCTCACAAAGGTTGAGTTATTGACTCTAAAATCAAAGAACAAAACTGACTCAACCGAAGAGTAATAGGGAAAGAAATGCAAACCGAATGGTTGGGTTGCCTCCCAACAAGCGCTTCTTTCACGTCGTGAGCCGGACGATGGCTCCTAAGTTTCGGTCCACCCCAAAACCTCCTTGAAGTTGAGGTTCTCGTCGATGAGGTGGAGTCTCAAGTCACGAGCATGTGGTGCGGCAGGTGATGAAGGCTCGTGCACTTGATGCAGATGAAGTCTCCACCCTCGAGACCTCTTCTTCTCTTCTCTCATCTCATTGCCCCAAACCAGATATGACAACATCGATTGACCACCATCGCGTCCACCAAGAGGGACCGATGTCGATGTGGCCTTGGTCTGGCAAAGAGACACTGCAAATGGTTCCTTGCTGAGCAATTCCTCGAAGTTTGGTGGGGATATCACAAGTAACTCATGGCCGGTGCAAGCCTCTTCCACCTCAACTCCATCCTCAGCCTGGACGCCAATTGCTTCTTCAACCTCCCTTTCTTCTTCATGTGGTATCACCCCTGGGAAATGATCAAGAACTCCTTCTGCTTCACTTTCGTCATCCTCCACAACTTCTTTTTGCACCCTTTCTCTCTCTTCTTCTTCTAGCACGGATTGGAGAGCAAGTTGCCAAGCAATTTCTCTCATGAGATCTTCTTGCATCTCCTCACTCATGCTCACCTCTTCAAAGCTCAGTGTGGGGTGCGGGAAAGGGTGGTCGGCTACGACAGGACATTCCTGATCATGATCATCTCGGGAGCTCTCCGTGACAACTTCTGTGTGCTCCACGATGTCCTTGTAGCCTTCTTCTTTCTCGTCCTCTTCTAGTACGGTAGCAGACGGGTGATCTTGAGCAAGTTGTGAGCAAACTTGCAACACCCACTCTGTTTGCTTCGCTGAGCGTTGAACAGCCTCCTCCATATCATGGAGATATGAGGGATCGGAAGAGGAAAGGGCTTGGATGTGAAGATCCATTCTGCGATTGCGTCTCTCGGAGTCCCGAACAAACTGCTCCAGGAGAAGCTTCAGTTCATAGTTTGGATCTGGCTGTGGAGTGTAGCATGGCTCTGCAGAATGGCCCGTGAAGGCCGCCATGGGTAACTCCAGCGCTGATGGCCCTTCTGGTTGTGGGAGAAAGTCTTCTTGGTAATGAGATTGTTCTTGATATACCCAGGGGTCAGATTGTTCTCCATAGTAAGGGGGTTGGTACTGGAACCCGGATCCATAGTCTTCTCCTCCTTGATTGCTCCAGGGTGTCTCGGGGTAATACCACTCGGATGGTGGTGGATACCCCCAATGGTTGGAGAAGCCATGAGGATCCATGATTCAGATCTGCACCAACAAAAACAAAAACACCCAAGTGAAAAGCAAGGGTGGAAAAGAAAAGAAAACCGCTAAAGTAACAAACTTCTGCCTTTCCTAATACTCTAGAAAGTCCCCGGCAACGGCGCCAAAAACTTGACTCGCTAAAACACAACTCCTAACAGTGGCCAAGTGTAACCAATGAAAGGGACTGCAGTATAGTGGCTCAAGTAATAAATATCGAATCCACGGGTCTCTAGAGTTACTATTACTCAGCTTCAGTTCATTATCTAGCAAACCAGATTAAGATGAAAGAACTAAAACTACTCTAGCAAACTACAGTTAAAGTTAATCTAATTACAGGTTGGGAACTCACTTAGGTATGATTCCCCCTAGCCACTAGCCAGATTAATGATTGATGATCTCTAACCTGTTTCACTTTCATTCACAATGCGGAGAATCCTTAACTAGACCTTGAGTCTCGACTAAAGGAACAAGGCCCTCTTGAGTCAATTGCCTAGAGGGACGTATCCTTCTCTAGAACAACCGATCAAGGCGTTCTGAACTAGACTCCCTCTATCGAAAGAGGTTCTCAATCGATACAAAGCAGTGAATCAACCCTCGACTAAAGCAGTCGATCCAATACTATCAATCTATGGTGCTCTATTGACCTAATCAGGTATTCGCTCTCATAGGATCAAAGCAGAATCAATAATCTCGACTAAAGCAGAATTGAATCATGAAAACATGCATAGATTGAATATGAACTCAAGATTATCAAGTCAGAGTACTCATACAATCATCCAATCAAACAAACATAGCTAGGGTTCCTCAAAACCTAAATGAAGGGAAGTTACTCCATAGAGAAGAGAGAGACTGCAGTAAGAATCTTCAGATGATCAGTCTTCAAGTCCGGGCTTGTTCCTCGAGCTTCCAAGGCGAAGAAATCCTCCAATTCCACTCCAAGAATGCCCTCAAATCGCCCCCTCTCTCTTTGGTTCGTCCCTTGGGTGTTTGGGATCCAAAAACCCAGCTCTCCCCCTCTGTTTCGGCTGAAATCTGCTTAAAAAGGGCATCAGTGGCCAAAGCACGGTCGAGGGCACGGCCGTGCTTTGCCTCAGCCCGCCCGTGTTTTCAGCTCGAGTTGGCCAAACTCAAATCAGCTCTCGGCAGTAAAAACACGGTCACAGAACACGGCCGTGTTCTGAAGGCCTACTGCCCGTGTTTTCACTGCCGAGCCTGTTCAATGCTTCGTTTCTCCCTCGTCCGGACTCCGAATCAGTTGCCGTTTGATCCCAGACGCTCGTAGTCTCGTCTTCTTTCATTTCATAACAAGCTTGCATGATTCTTTGTTCATGAAGTGAGGTAGAAATCCATTCTTCTTCAGGTCATACCCGAGTTTCTTCTCCCGAATCGTCAATTGATCTCTGATTGACTTGAACTTTGCGCCTATGCTTCACTTTATGTGCTAGGACCTGAAATATGACAAAGGAACACAACCTAGCGTAAAATAGGCCAAAGATGTGATAATTAAAGCTCAAACGATCAAGAAACACAGGGGAAAACATGTGCAAATATCGAGTCATCATGTATGTTAGAGAATTTTATTGAATCCTATGATTTGTGTGAAATTGATTGAGGGGAATGCATGGGATGTGATTGAATTATGTTGGGCAATGTCCCATTTGCTTGTTTGAGCCCTTGTGTGCAAGAATTTGGCCAATTTCCTGCTTAACTTAATAGTGCACACAAGGTGTTCGATGAAATGCCTGTTTTCCATGCCATGTTGTGGCCACCGGTTGGGGCCCTTAATGATGTAGTTTGTGGGTGTATTTGCTATGGATGTGAACCTTGAGTTGCCTACTTTCTTGTGAATGTGCACCCCCACCCAGATTATGCTTGATTTATCGAGTTTTTGACCCCCGAACTATGGATGCAACCATGGTTCGGCTGCTTTCTGTTCTTAAGTGTGGGGGTGGGCTTGACCTTTTCTTTGGCTCTTTTGGTTCCACGTTGGGTTGTTGTTTTGCAGGGCAATGGCACAACCTAATTTCCAGCACCCATTCATCCGGGATCTCAGGAGGGGCTCCACCGCAGAGCGCTTCAGGAAGGTCGTGGAAACCCCGTTTGGCGCCCACCATTGCTGGTCCAAACGGGAATTTCAGCGACTGCACTGCTACGAGCAGCTTTCCGCTGTGCTCGCCAACACTGCATGGCGCCGTCTGCTCCAGATCTGCGAGACGGTCTACTACGAGCCGGTGTGGGAGTTCTACACCACTTTCAAGCACAACTCCACGACCCGATGCCATGACAGTACAGCCGTTCAATTCAGGCTGGGCGGTGTTCCCCGGTCCTTGAGCTATCACGAGCTGGCTGAGGCTCTCGACCTCGACCTCGACGACGGTGCGGACTACGTCACCGAGGTCCCTGAGCCACCGGAGGTGGACTTCAGGAGGCTGTACACCAGTCTCGCTCAGCCTGGCCAGACACGTCCTTTCAAGTCTGGGAGGACGAGGCCTCTACCCTGCGGATCGAGTACCGACTTCTCCACCACCTGCTGGCGAAGTCTTACACTCCTGCATCTGACAGCGCCGGCGCCATCACGAAGAGACCCTGTACTTCCTCGATTCGATCCGCCAGCGCCGCCATCCTCTCCACCTGGGTTCGGTGGTGGCCAAGACATTCGAGAAGACGGCCACAGAGCTGAAGAGCCTCCACTGCGCCCCCCTCATCACCCGCCTGGTTACCTTCTTCGGCCTCTCACTGCAGGGGTGCACCAAGGAGGGGGAGACCCCCATTTTTGGCAGCGCGACGATCGGGAAGATGCTGCTGTTGCGGGAGAGGAACGGTGTTCAGTGGGTCGAGGGATTTCCGGAGCCTCCTATCCCCGCGGAGCCCGAGGAGGAGGCTGACGATGAGGTGGACCCCGAGGAGGTGGATGCTGCTGCTGATGATCCCCCACAGACTGACTTCCATTTTGGGGGTGGCAGCTCCACTTTCCAGGGCCAGGACTACTTCACCCAGCAGTTCGAGCAGCTGAGGATCCAGAACCAGCTGCTGCTCGACCAGCAGAGGCAGTTCCAGCAGCAGTACGCGGCCGATCAGGCCGAGTACCGGCACAGGCTGGACACGATCCAGACTCAGCAGGGCGTGACTCTCGCCCATATCGAGCGGGAGAAGCGCCGTTCCCGGCGCATGCAGGAGGTTCAGCAGCACCTGCTTCAGCTGATTCCGGGCGATCCACCTGTCTGGAGGACTCCCTGGGATGACTCCCCTCCACATGACGGTGCGGCTGGCGCTGCTGGTGATGATGCATTCATGGATGACATCGATCTCGACGATCTTGGCGACGAGTAGGCTGTACTCGTTGCCCGTCTCAGTGTGTCTGTTTTGCTTTTCTTTTTAGACTTTTGTGTGTTTGCTCCATGTGTGCGGAGCTTGAACTTGGTGTCGTTTGTTTTGTTTTTGGTTTTTCCTTTGTGGTTTGATGTAGCCGTCTGGGCTAACACTTATCCCTAACGCCAGTGTGCTAGTGTTTCTGATGTTCGATTTGTGCAGCATTGTCCACTCCCCCGTTCGTTTCTCGCTGACTGGTCCACTTCCAGTCCCCCAGCAGTGTTCTTACCCGGTAACATCGTTCCCCTTATCTTTCCCTATACTCCATTGAGGGCAATGTCGTGCTTAAGTGTGGGGGATGCTTTGTATCGGTTGGAATATTTATGATGGTGCTTGGAGCCTAGTCCGCTGTCCGAATCTTACGATTTGAGGGCTCCAAGTACTGCTGTTTGATCATATTGGCACTGTGTTTTGATGGATGAATTGATTGGTTTTCGGATTAATGCATGACAACTTGTTTGCGACTAGGACAACCTATGATGAGGACTGAGAAGTGCAGTAGAACGATGTAGGGGTTCAGTTTTTCAACTGTTTGCTTGCCAACTGTGACTTGATCTGACTTGATCTGATTACTTGTTCTTGACAGTCGTTTATGCATCTAGTTCAGGGTATCAGAATGTGAGATAGAGCATATAGGTAGCCATGTGAGATTTGAGCCTGCTCGTTTCTTTCTTGTGCGATAGATCCCTCTTCCATGATGTGTAGCATTCACGTTGTCACTAGCTAAGATGATGGGGGCATAGGATTAGCCCACGCCCAAACAACTGACTGTCCTGATGTGTCATATCCCCTAGTCAGCCCCTTTGAGCCGTGTGTTATCCTTTCTTTTGGTTTATAATGAAAAAAATCACCCTTGTTGCATCTTTTAGAAGGTTCCACAGAGTGGTTTTTACATATTCTCTGCTGTTTCTGCTAAAGTCTATGTGAGTGTTGGAGGTAGTGCTTAAAAGTTGGGCAGGTGTTTGAAATTTGTGCAGAAGTGGTGGCTCTCTTAAGAAATGAAAAGAAAAATGAAAGAAAAACAAAGAAAAAAAATTGAAAGCAAAAGAGAGCCACTACTAAAAATCTGAATAATGCCCAGTAAGCAGTGTTTCTTAGCAGTCTGGCTTGGAAATGCTGATGTTTATGCCTCCTTCGCTCTTGTGCTCGTAAGATATTGAGTAATGCAGGATAGCAGAAAGAAAATACCGGGTTGTTTGACTGTGATTGTGTGTTTGGGAAATGTGGAACCTTTTGCTATGAATACTTCCACCACCTAAAAGGCCTTTTCCCCATGTCCAAGACCCTAGCCAGTCATTTGAACCTGTGTCTAAGACCTCCTGATTAGTTAGTGGTGACACCCCATATGTGAACTCTAGCATTTAGAGGCTGCCATCATGGTGAAGAGATGATAGGTATTGAGAGAAATAGCATGCGCATCTTTCGCATCAAATTGTCCTGACCCCACTGGTCGAGAGAGAGTGATTCATTTTCATTTTCTATATGCTCTTGTACCCCGGTGAGGACCTAAATTGCTCGGTCTCTATTCTGATGTCTTGAGTTGGATGCATGAGTTGACTGTTTTGAGTAAGTGGTTGAATCAAGTCTAGGTTGGCCAGTGAACAGACGGGAGACTCTTCCTCTACTCGATTTTCTGCACTCGAATGTCCTTTGTGGTGGTTGTCCATGTTGTTATTGAGGTTATGCATGTATTGATGTTTGAAAACCAGTGCGATTCACGTGTTCTGTGCCTTTATGACTTGTCCCCAATGTTGGTTGATTGAAATATGTAAGCTTACCTAGTGTCTGACTTGGTTTGCTTGGGGACAAGCAAACGGTTAAGTGTGGGGGAGTTTGATAGACCGTCATTTACACATGTTTTTACCCTCATACTTACACCGTTTGAGGTGTTGATTCTCGTGTTTTAGGCCGATTTCACGCTAGGTTGTGCTTGTTTGTGTTATTTCAGGTCCTAGTACGTGAATGAAGGCTTAGGAGCGAGTCTGGGGTCGATTGGACGACGAACGGACGAAGGGCGAGCTTTTTGGGGAGCCGCACGGCCAGGCCATGGAGACGCACGGCCGTGCACTTGAGCCATATGGCCGTGCGCCTCATGCCGAGGCCATGCACGGGCACAATCCAGACTTGCACGGCCGTGCACCTGGCCGTGCAAGAAGCACGAGTTTGACTTAAATGAAACGACTGCGTTTCGGGGTGCACGGCCAGAGTGGTGTTGTGCACGGCCGTGCACCTGGCCGTGCAACTCGGGGAAACCGGTTTTAAAGCCTAATCCGAGCCAAAAGTGGGGGATTGGAGTTTTTGAGAGACAGAGCGGTTCCTAGAGAGAGAAAGCGACGAACAAGAGCCTCCAAGTGCCCTAGATGGATCTTCAACACCATTGGAGCTTGGTTTGAGCTTGGAGAAGTGCCGATTCAACGTCCAGGAGCAGAAATCCATCTTCACAGTATGATTTCCGCGTCTGATTCTGCTTTTGCTTCTCTCTCCATGGAGTAGTTCTCCCATTCATCTGGGTGTGGGAAACCCTAGTTCTGTATGTTAGGTTTGATTGTATGAACCCAAGTGTTGATTCTATGATTTGATTATATTCGATTGAGGTTTGAATGATTGAATGACTTGAATCCTGATCAAATTCCTGTTGTTTCTGCTTTAACCTAGAATGATAATATCTGCCTAGGTTGATAGAGTATCCTTAATCGAAGGTAGTGAATTGGTGACTTTAGTCGAGGAGCCAGTTCACTATTCTGTACCGAATTCCATTCGGTAGTGGAGGTTTTGTTCATAGGGCCTCAATCTGTTTACTCCGGTGTAGGTTAGTCGCCAGCTAGAGAATCAGATTGAGAGGGTCTGAAGACCTTTAGTCGAGACTTCAGACTGATTGAGAACCTTCCGCAGTATAACTTTCATAGAAATCGAACTTGGCAATTACAATCCGGCTTAACTGCAGACTAGGGGGAACCATATCCGGGTGACCTCTCTTAACCTGAATACAACCGTTTAGTTGCTTTGCTTGCTTGTTAGTTTAGAACTTCACTAAAGTTTCATTGCTAGATAATACGAATTCACTGAGTAGTCATCACATCTAGGACCCGGGTTGATAATAAAACCCAAACCCGCTATACTACGCTTTAGGAAGTGGTTACACTTGGCCATTTTCTAGAGTGACAGTAACAAGAAAGAAACGAGCAGGCTCAAATCTCATGTGCTATCGCATGAACAGATAGCTTTCTCCATATAGCTAGCTGAAGCCGAGCAACCCGCCACTTGTTGACCTTCCAGTATGACATCTCCACTATGACAGAAACATGCATTGCTCGAAGGCCCTTGTACACATTATTTATACTTTCTCCATGGTTGGTAGTTGCAATGCCCCATCTGGCCCCGCTGTCCATATGGAACGTCCACATGGCCAACTCTTGACCTTCAGCCCATACTGCTCCAGCTCGGTGGGTCTGACGGATCGTCTTCATCTTCTGCTCGTACTTTTTTGGTTGATGTGCAACCGTTGCAAGGTGAACAAAATCAAACTGGTCAATACATGATAGATAACAAATTATTAAATACAACGTTTACTCGCATTAAAGGACATTAGTACCTGCATGCCACAATTGATTTTTGATGTCTTTCTTCTTCCCAAATTTGTGCTCGAAATTGGCGAGCTAGTGTCGAATACACCAGCGCCATGTCCATCCCCACTCGTCAGGAAAACCACCCACGACATTCCTAATCTCCGCGTGTCGATCAGATATAATTGTAATACCCTCCCGTTGTGTCACGTGTTCGTGTAGTTGGTCAAAGAACCATGCCCAACTTAAGCTGTTCTCCCCTTCCACTAATGCAAATGCAAGCGGGAAAACCCGCCTGTTTCCATCAACGCCAGTGACAATGAGAAGAGTTCCTCTGTACTTCCCAGTAAGGAAAGTTCCATCAATCTAATTAAAAATTAGGATATAATTAGTATGAAATTTACTTAGCAGGAAAGAATACCTAATTTCAAACAGTAAACAGTTATTAAAATACCTGAATAACTAGTATGCAGAACGCAAACCCGTCAATGCATGGTTTGAAAGCCCAAAAAAGACGGTGAAACATCAACTTCTCCTGTACTCGAACTTGATCCTCAGTGTATACATTGTTGTATACTGACATGAAAACAGTCCCAGGGTTGGACTCCTCCATTGCGGCCATAAGTCTAGGGAGTAAAGCATACGAATCCTCCCAATCACCATACACCTCAGCCATGGCTTTCTGCTTTCCATGCCATGCTTTTTTGTACCTTATCGTGTAAGAATGTCGATCCTTCACCTCGGCCATGATAGCTTTGACCTTGATATATGGTTGTGCTTCGATAAGGTGCTTAATAGTTCTCCCAACTTTCTTTGCTTTAAGTTGCCTGTGATCCTGGGAAAGTATGGATGAGGAGCAAGTGTGGTTGGTCTCAGCTTTTCGAATCACCCAGGCACCCTTTCTCTTCATATTTGCAGCCCGCAGTTGCCACGTACAGCCCTCTGCATCCTTCTTGCATATGACATGTAGTTGTTTACTGTAACAACATTTTACCTTCCACTCGAAATTGCGCCTCAAGGCCTCTTCGGTAAAAGCATCTTGCAGCGTCCTTCAATGAGAACGCCATACCCACCTCCAAATTGGCCGTCGGATTATACACTGGCATAGGGACAAAGTCGGGGGCATCATTCTGACTATGTAAAAATTGAGTTGGAACCTATGTGTAGTATGGTGCCGGTGCCTCACGAAATGCCGCCTCGTCGTTGGTATCATCAGTATCTTCCTCCTCGCTCACTGATCTCAAATCTTCATCAGTATCATCGTCGCTCGAGTCGAATGGATAACTCGGGCCAGAAGGATCAACGTGACCATCATCACCAACATCGTCTTCTCGCTCATGTGAAGTTCGCCCTAATCGAATGGTATTCTCAATTTCGGCCCACTCTGGCCCCCAAGCAGGCCATTGAACGCCATCGGAAGGTTGATCCCGTTGCGAGTATTCTATCGATGGCACCCATCCTGCACTACTTCCTTCACCGTAGTTGCTTGAACTACCACCCTCTTTGTAACCTCCTGTATAACCACCTCCTTCGTAGTTGCTCGAACTACCACCCCATCCGTACCCTCCTGCAAAACCATCATCATAAGAATACTGGTGAGAATGAGTTTTACCGAGCGCCTCGGTCTCAACATACACCTCTGCAAGCCGCATCCCGTTATCGCTTAGGAACTGTAACATCATCGTAACCGCATCATCATTGTTTATGACAACTTCTTGGTACACAACCCCGCCAGCACTCATGTCTGGATACTGGTAACTAATTTTACCAAGTCTCGTCTGTCCGCTCGTACAAACCCTGTCTGCACAAATATCACAGAGTTCTTGAAAATTGAATCGTGACTAAATTTTCAGCATAGTGGATTCACCGTCCTCATAATCAATCCCTATGTTAGAGTTTGTCACCCTTCCATTCCACCGAATAATAAGCTGAAACTTCTTGAATTTACCCATATCTACAACTTACAATAAGTAAATATTAGCTTAATTCCAGTAAAATTAACCAAAACCATATTGCACGACTAATATTACTCCATCTCATAACTAACATAACATAAATTCAACTAACTAACAACATCATAAATTCCCCAACTAACAGAACATATTTGCTACGATAAGTAATTCATAACATAACAATATAACTACTAAAAACATCATTAGGCTACAATACGAAAATTAAATCATACCGAAAATTCATGTTCTGTGTATGTTGCTCGGTTTTGGTTGCTGAAATTTGAAGAGGGAGAGGGGTTACGTTTTTACAACTGCTAGTGGGAGTGGCATTTATAGGAAAATCGGCCAGCATTCACCGTGTTTATCTCAAACGGTGAACATTAGGTGGTTGTGACCTAATTTTCACCTACTAGGGGTGGGAAACGTGCGAAACAATCACCGCCGTAACCTAGGGCGGTGAAGATGTTCCCCGCCTTGCCCTAAAACAGTGACGTATTCACCGTTTTTAATTAACACGGTGATGTTCACCGTTTTGGTTAAACGCAGTGAATACTTCACCGCTTTTGTTAAAGACGGTGAACATGTCATCGTTTTAATTTAAAACGGTGAATGGGAAACATGTGTACTTTTGGATTTTTTTTATAACTTATGTATTTTGGAATTTTTTTAAGAACTAGTGTACTTTGGGATTTTTTCCCACAGTGAGGTCAAACATCATTATGAGTTGTAATTAGTCTTGATTCTCTATCGGTAAAAAACTATATTTTGATTATATACTAGTAAATATTCTGTTTAACACACCTATATTACCCATATATACTTTATCCGTTTAAAAATTTCGTATGCGTATTATTGTCAAGCCGTTTAATTTTTTCTCGTACATTTGATGGCTCACGTATTAAACACGTATAAAATCTTTATAACACGTTCAATATATGTATTTAATGAATTAAATTGTTAACTTTACTATTCTTTATATATATTTTTTAAAAATAAATAATTTTATATATTTATGACAGTTAACGTACTATTAAACGTAACATTAGTTTAGAGATGAAGTAAAATATATGTACGTACTTTATTTACTATTACATAACTAATAAAATAACATATTCATTACACTTCCCAATACTCACTTTCCTTCCTACTTTCCTCCATAAAACAACATTTTTCTTCCAATTTCCTTCACCTCCCCCTCCTTTTCCTCCCTTCCTTCGGAAACATAGTGTTAAAAAAACTTAAAGGCTTTTGCGACCAAACCAAACCAGGCTGCTCTCCTTCTCCCTTCTTCCCCTGCCTCTTCGGATTCCCGTCGGTGCTTCTTGCCGTTCATTCCGCTGATCGACCCTCTTCCCGACTCCATTTAAGGACTGAAAAGGGCGATCAACCTTCTTCCCGTCGTCGTTGGAACTCAGGCCCGTCGTTGGTCGTCGTGTTGTCGTTGGAACCCAGACCCGCCGTTGGTCGCCGTGTCGTGATGGGTCGTCTATTCTCGTCCCCGACTAGTCATCGGTAACGTCCCCCAGCTACTGCCGACTACTCCCAGTCTGTCACTCCCGTTGTTCAACAACCCTCCGTTGATTTTGTTTTACCATGTAATTTAGTTGCTAACCCTAAAGCTTGTTACGAATATATGATTTAGGGTTTTTCCTTGCATACCTAGGGCTTCAGCCTAGTTATTCTGCTAACTTGAAGATTCATTAGTATATACTAACTAATATCCAAAATGTATGCACTAATATCCAAGTCTGCTAAGTATCTAGATAGCACAGATTAGTATTCAAAACATCACAAACTAGTATCCAGATAGCAAATACCAACTGATATCCACAATCAACCAACTAGTATTCAATATGGATACTCTTATGGGTTATCTAGATACTCTTATGTGTTATCTGGATACTAATTATGTGCTGTTTGGATACTAGTCTATGCTGTCTAGATGTTAGTTTGTGAATTTGGGATAATAGTTGATTCATGGTGGATATCAGTTAGCAAACTTTGAATACTAGTCTGTGCTCTCTAAATACTTTAGTACTTGGATATTAGTTCATGTATTTTGGATATCAGTTAATATCTGCTAACGAATCTTCAAATTAGCAGATTAACTTTCCCTGACGGGGTTTGGTAATTATACATAAAACTGATGCTAAATTTAAAACGTGGCGGTATACAGAGAGTCCCCTCTTGATCTTGCCCTTCTGCACATCAGCTGCAACATGTCTTCCCATCTGCTGGCCAAACTGACTCTCTGCTGTAAAAGATAATTCACAAATTCAACAGAATAACTGCATTGACAAAAGAGATGCTCACGGGTCTCTATACCATTGGTACACAGAATGCACTGCTCCTCCTGTAAGATCCCCCAGCGCTTCAGCTTGTCTTTAGTAGCTATTTGATCCAAAATAATCAGCCAAGCCAACACTCTATTTTTTGGTATAACAAACCTATTCTAGATAACCTTCCACCAATCAACCACTGGTTTTTTAGGCCTAATGGTCTGCCAGACGGTGGACACTGAGAATTTGCTCAACTGCTTCCCCTGCCATGTCACTCTTCCCAAGGAATCGACATCTAATCTAAACTGGACCCAGGGTCTGAGCTTCAGCAGCTGCCTCCATATCCAAGAACCAGTCGAATTATTGGTAACTTGCCAGATAGATCCCCCTCTGATTCTGTATTTGTGAACCCAGACTACCCAAAAACTGCCACCTTGAATGAGAAGCAACCAGAGCAATCTTGAGACACAAGCCACATTCCAAGTAAGTAAGTCATTCATTCCTAATCCTCCTTCCTGCTTGGGCAATGCCAGATTTTCCCATGCCACTTTTGCTCTATCAGTCCCATCTCCATGCCACAAGAAATCAGCACAAACTTTCAGAATTGCCTTGATCATTTTCTTAGGAAAGACGAAAATAGCCATCCAGTAATTGACAATGGAATACAAAACAAAATCTATTAATTGGAGCTTCCCAGCATAATACAACTTATTAGCTCTCTATCCTCTAATACGATTGGTGAGTTTGTCAACTAATATTGAGCATTCCCTGCTGGTCAGTTTACCAGCAATCAATGGAAGTCCCAGGTAGAGCACAGGCAAGTGACCCTCTTTAAATCCTGATACACTTATAGCGTTCTGCTTAAACTGGTTTGCCTGTCCCCCAAAGAAAACTTCACATTTCTCTGGATTGCATTGAAGCCCTGGTAGATTATAAAAATCATCTAGTATTTGGCGAACTCTACTAAGGGCCATTGCTGACCCTTCTGTGAAGATCAGAAGATCATCCGCGAAGACAAGGTGAGTCAGACCTATATTTTTACACTGAGGGTGGAAAGGTAATTCATTATTTCCTGCAGCTCTATCCAACATACTCGAGAGTGGTTCCATAGCAATGGTGAAGAGATAGGGGGAGATAGGATCCCCCTGTCTCACCCCTTTTGCAGCTTGAAAGAAACCAAAAAGACTCCTATGAATTGTGATGCTAAAATAGGCTGATGAAAGACAAGTCCTAATCCACTGACAAAAAACTGAAGGAAACCCCATCTTCATCATCACATAGCAAAAACTCCCAG
Source organism: Linum tenue (assembly GCA_946122785.1). Taxonomy (NCBI): domain Eukaryota; kingdom Viridiplantae; phylum Streptophyta; class Magnoliopsida; order Malpighiales; family Linaceae; genus Linum; species Linum tenue. The sequence continues at coordinate 3,073,671 of CAMGYJ010000006.1, read as the reverse complement.
TTTACTGAATCGAAAGCCTTTTTAAGGTCCACCTTCACCGCCCCTCTAGATGATATATGTTTTCTATTGTAATTCTGTACTACTTCCTGAGCCATGAGAATGTTTTCAATAATGCTTCTCCCCTGGATAAAGGCAGACTGATTCCTACTAATTATAGAAGGTAGTACTTTTTTAAGTCTGTTGGCAATCACTTTAGAGATTATTTTGTAAAGGACATTAATGCAGGCTATGGGTCGATAGGCAGAGAGGTTATTTTGTAATTGAAGCCAATCACTATTAACGTTTAGGTTTTAATTATCAACGTGATACAACGTAGTTATCCACTTTTTTTGTGTTTGTTGGTAATTAATGGGAAATCGAGCTATTTGTAACAACTTTATTATCAAATTTTTTTTGTATTATGAACATATTTTTAATATGTTAATAATTTGACCGCATTTTAAATATAATTTGACCGGATAAGTAATATAATTAAAAAAAATTAATAACAAAAGCGATTTGTTAGCGGTATTAAACTTTTGTTGTTAACGTTTTTGTTACAACTAATAACGTTTTATTATTAACTATTTTGTTACCATGGTTACCCATTTACTTTAAGTTATTAACGTGTTTAATACCATTATTAATGTTCTATTATAAATTTTCATTATTAAATTTTTTAATACGAATTAGAACTGTTAACTATTTTAATACTAATACCAGCACATATCTAGTCTCATTGCTTTTTTATTATTAACGTTTTTGTTCCCATTGTTAACCTTTTATTTTTAAGTCATCTACAATTTTTCTACCATTATGAAATTTTAATTATTAATGCTTAAGTTACCAATTCATAATTTTTAACTATCCACTTATTAATTCATTCAAATTGCAATGTTTTTTCTTTACTAATGTTTGTTTGACTGAATCACAGGTGCTAAGGTGCACTATGTCACAAGTGTCGAAGATGTTTAAGATTAATATTGTGATTCATGATCATTGAGAATGATAATGTAAAGTAATATCAATTGATTGCAAAATGTTAAAAATATCATTAGAAGTCATTGGAAGTGGCTAGGGTTGTCAATGAGTCGAGCTATTCGTGAGCGGCTCGGTCTCGAACTCGATAAAAGCTCGTTCGATTAAAAAAAAGCTCGACTAGTTAACAAAACGAGCCGAGCTTGAGCTCTACCTTGTTCGGCTCGTGAACTAGCTCGATTAGGTGGCTCGTTAACATAACTCATGAACTGTCTCGTTTTGAGCTTATGAGATGTCCCAACATTGTGACTAGAGAGCCAACTCGACTACAGCTTATGAGAAAATCAATCTATATTTTATGAGTTGGTTTGTTAATGATGCATATAATACTTAAACTGTACATATCACCTCATATGGTGTTTAATACATTGAGTATATGTAAGCAAATACGTCTCATATATGACATAACATTAGGTAATCACATGTATCACATATGACATATAAATATTAGGATATTTATATTATAAATTATCTTAAAGTTGAGCTCGAGCCAAACTTTCGATCTTAATGAAGTGTCAAGATTTAATAAATGAGCTGGCTCGTGTTGGACTCGACTCGTTTATAAACGAGTCGGACATGAACAAGGCAAAGCTCGACTCGGGTCATTAACAGCCCAAGTGGCCATGAAAAGATAATTATAAATATGACATAAAAATGTGAATCATTAGTAAAAATGTTATAAATCAATGATATTGCGCTATTCAAATTATTAATGACAATCTTATATAACTTTAATGATTCATTCATAAGCGTTGATGAAAAAAACTGTAATATTGTAACAACTGATCCAAAATAATGTAATTGTAAATAATTGATAAGTATATTGAAACTTTGAAAGTGTTAATAATGATCAGGTATAGTAATAATTATTCATTTCATAAATGTTGATAATATCATTGCAAAAGCGTTAATACTACATTGCAAGTTGTCACCAAGTGAGAGAGAGCGGGTATTTTTAATTTTCATTCTAAGAAAGAAAAATATTAAGTTCAAATTTATTAAATATTAAATAATAATATTTAATTTAATTAATTTTGGATTTCCTATTAATTGTAGTGGAGAGAGAGGATTATGGATAAGGTTACAGATGAGAGAGAAAGAAAATTATTAATTATAATAGTAATTATATTTACATAATATCTCATTTACCCTCAATTAACTATTAACTACATAATCCACTATCAGTTAATAAAAATGTTTTAAACAAATACTTAAACTTATAGACTTAAACACCGGATCCAACCCGCTTAAGATCGCGCAAGCCTCAGCCGCCACCTATATCTAGTGCAAATATAAACTCTAGGTGGTGAATGAGCTGTTATAGATAGCGTTTCGGCAGTAACATAACATATATTGTGCATACATATATCCTATTTCCTTGTGCAAAAGAACAGTTATCAATTATTTTGGGGCATAATCAATAGACAAAGCAATTGTAGTCCAGAGAGGTAGCAAAGGCAAGAAATGGCCATGTTCTTCTCATGTGAGGATAGGTTACCTTCCCCATGTCGCCATGTGCTAGTTGTTCAATCTATATACATACCTCTTCGTCCTAGTTGATCCCCAATCCAATCCCTCTGCATGTTGTCTGCCTGCCTACCCATAGGCCCATCTCTTCTCTACCTCTACTCTTCTTTAACTTCTTTGCTGAATGAATGAATATATCGTGTATCACCAAGTCACCAACCATCCGTCTTGTTATTCTATCTTTTAGCTTAATTTATGCATAGGATTCCACTTGTTTGATTGAACTCTCTGCCTATATCCCACTAGCTAGGCAACAACTCTTTAATTTTACAGGATAACCTGAAATATACTATAGAACAAGGATTGATTCTATTCATTTCCCTTTTTTGTCTTACAATTTATGTGCGTCTCGTTGCTTTTTTTTTTTTCATATATAGAAAAACCCTTTTCAGTAGTGATCCAACCACCCGGTGATTTCCTTTTCTTACTAACACTCACTCATCACATACACATTACATACATCTCCTCACCTTCATTAGGCTGTGAAGTACCTCAAAATCCTGTCCTCATCTTCAATAGGCGGTTGGTTACCTCAACATACATTTAATGGCCTCATACATTCTCAATTCTTCTAGTTCAAATGTCTAGGAAAAAGGAATCCTCAAACATGCATCTCGAGTATATATAACTCGTAACTGAAAGTTTGAACTTATAAAGCTTAGCCTTAAAAACTTCGGCATATAATTTACCCCCTTTACACTCACTTCAAAAAAGACGACTCCTCGATTCCTTACTCGAAGAAATCTCTCATTTGCAAAATTATATGGGGAAAAACCTATGAATCATATTTTCATTTTTAGACGACCTTTTGAATCGTTAGAGCACCTTTCTCCTCAAAATCCAATTCTCGTACCTCTTTTCAAGACCCCTTAACCTCCTTTAAAAAAAATTCTAAAAATAACCCCTTTCAAAATCAATATTTTCTAATTAAATTCGTCTTGAACAAATTTTTAACCCAAATTAATCCTCATTAAAAAATCTAAGCCATAATTTTTCCAGGTGGACCATAATGACTAGTATCTAGGTGGAACAAATTTTTAACCCAAATTAATCCTCATTAAAAAATGGCATGATTTTTATTTGGGTTAATACCTTATTTTGGCCAGAACTATGACCATATAATTAACTTTGGCGCGTGGTTTCAGAAATTAACATCCCGACATCAACTATGCAGCATATAGACTCAATCGGCCGACACATGGTTTGACCGTCAATTTGGACAGTCAACATGCCATGTCATTGTCTCGTTAGCCTAAAATTTATCATTAAAAAAAATCAAAATCAAATTATTTTTCTAACTTCTATTATTTATCATTTTCAAATTAACCAAAAAATAAAAGTTAAAACATTTTAAAAAAATTGATAATTTTTGGTTAATTTAACAAATTTATCATTTTCAAAAAATAAAAAATAAAATTTATTTTATATTTTAATAATTTTAATTTTTGGTTAATTTGATAATGATAAATAATAGAAATTAGGAAAATAATTTGAATTTGAATTTTTTAATGATTTTTAGGCTGACGAGGTAATGACATGGCGTGTTGACTAACAGTCAATGGTGTTAACCGTCCAAATTGACGGTCAAACCATATGTCGGGCCAATTGAGTCCATATGTTGCATAGTTGAGGTCAGGATGTTAATTTCTGAAACCACTGGCCAAAATTGATTATATGGTCATAGTTCGGGCCAAAATAAGGTATTAACCCTTTTTATTTAATTCAAGGAAACCTTCAATAAATTTCTAAAAATAAGTAAATCATCTTCAAAAATCCTCAAATTAAATTAAACGCACCCCTGGACATTCTTCAATTTCTTAAATTATTAAACCCAGAAACAAACTCTTGCAGAGACTTGAAACAATTTAAAGAAATAAAATCACGTTCTTGAAAATCCTTGCAGCTTTAGTGACCAACCAAAATATGTCAATAACAGCCTGAAAACCTGTCGCTAAAATTTGTACAATTGCACCGTCACAAAAAACAACCGATTAATCTAACTTGAAGAGATCGAGTTTCCTTACCTCTAGAACGTTCCTAGGCTTGGATTCAAAGATTTTGAACGTCGATTTCCTCGTCAATCGATGTTTCGAACCTTCGAACGTCCCTGCAAAAATACCAAAACACTTGAACATGAGTCCGGTCGTGGAGGTTGGTGGGGAAATGGATGGGAATGGCGCTGCTGGGGTATTGCGAACGCCTTCTCTTCCTTCTTCTTATCCAATTCGCGAGTTGGGGAAAGGAACTGCCATGGAGAGGGTTTGTGCAGGGCTTAGGATAGGGTGAGTAACCCTTTGTTACTCACCCGTGAGTAACCACCTTAGGACCGTAGATCTGGGCCGGGCTGATCATGTGGCTGTGGTTGATGCGGTGATGGTCAGGGGCATTTTTGTCCGATTTTTGAATTAATGACTTCCCCCTTTTGTCCGTTGCGAATCTTTCTGTGCGCGAGTTGGATTCGGTTTTTGGAGAGAGAAACTACGAGCAGCAGCTGAGAAACACGGGACGGCGATTCTCCATAATTGGTCGACGGCGATAGAAACTGCGAGCAGCAGCTAATTGAATCGAGCTTTCTGATTCTCCATAATTGATCGACGGCGATAGAAACTACGAGCAACAGCTAATCGAATCGAGCTTTTTGATTCTCCATAATTGATCGACGACGAGGTTAGATATTAGTTTTTTTGATTCTTCCTGTTTAGCTAATCGAGTTTTCTGTTGATCTATGGTTTTGTTGAAGGTTTTTTCATTGCTGCTAGTCGAGCTTGTTCATGTTTAGCTAATCGAGCGTGTTTGAGTTTCTCTGATTTCGTTGTAGGTTTTGTAGAATTTACTTTCTCTGAGTTTCTTTGTGTGTTCTGTTTAGCTAATCGAGCTTGTTCATGTGTTATGTTCTTTGTGTTTTGGTGTTTTTGCAGTATTCTGGTGAGATGAGTTATGTAAATTGTGGCGATGTTGTTCCATTTGATAGATCTGGTTCTTCAACCAGCGTTGTAGGATCTGGTTCTTCATCTAGCGTTGTTGGAACTGCTTCTTCATCTATCGATCTTGGATTTGGTCATTCAGCTAACTCTGGTGAATCAGGAGGTAAGATATACAAATTTGTTTGTTTATTGAAGTTTGAATGTGTTAGATACCATATGGTACCATGGTTGTAATTACTGGTATACGATGAGAGGTGATACTATAGTGTTGTGTTGTGATGTTATTGTGCTATGTATTTAAGTTTTACCATATCATACCATGGTGGTAATTACTTGTACCATGTTTGGAATTGTAACATCCCGTTCCGGCAAAACCCATATTTCGATCGCTAAAAAGTTCGCGATTTAAAATCGAATGTTTTGATAGTATTTCGACGAAAATCGGATTATCGATCGAATAAGTATACGTATTATATATATATATATATATATATATATATATATATATATATATATAATAATACAATAAGTGGCCGCATATATATATATATAACCCTTTAATTCCCCCGTCCATTTCCTTTCTCCCATATCCATTTTCCATTTTCGGACGAGAGAAGCAGAGCGAGTGAAGTTCAGGGGAACGTCGGAGGAAAGATTCCCAGGCTCGATTCTTGAGCTCTAGTAGCCCAAAAATTCTGTAAGTTATGCCTAATCCATCCATTCATCGTGATTTATTGATTTAGAGCTTTAAAACGAGTTTTTGGTTCAGGAATTTCTCGAATTCCCGATAAGCCAAATTAGGGTTTCGGAGTATCCGGAAGCCGGATTGAGCCCAAATTTCATATACGAGCTTCGTGCAGCGAGGTAATCAATCCTCTAGTTCTAATCCCTGAATTTCGGCTATTATTTAGGTCGGGGTCCAAACCGCTGAATTTAGCTCCGGCCAGGGTTTGATGTGTTTTTATCAAGAATTTGACCCGGAGCCTAGAACTAATATTGACGGGGATACTGCAGGGGATATTAGGACAGTCTCGGATTTTAATTCGGGGTTCGTTCGTGAAATTGACGTTTTAGTACGGGAGGCTAGAACCGGTGTTTGAACGACCAGAACTGGTGAGGGATTAGCACGGCATACCGGGTTTGTCGTATCACGATAATTATATTGATGCTTAGAATTGATCTAGGTGAACTAGAATGGCATGATTAGGGGTGTATGAACTTTTGTGCTATATGTTGAACCCTGGATTGCTGTATGATATTATTGACTTGCCCTAGTCGACTTGGACCTTGTTTATGCTGATGATTGTGTATATGTTGCAAATTGTGGCTTGACTGTTAATATGATTTATGATGGTTCGAGAAGGTGATTGTGTATGACTTTTCATGATTGTTGTATTTGGATGCATATGTGGGAAAATATATACCCCTGGTGATATTATGATGTTTAAGGAGGATGACTTGCACGAGGGTTTATGCCGAGGAAGTGCAATTATACGACTCCTGATTTACCTACGTTGAGCCAATTATGGCCAGGTCAAGTACATGTGAAAGTAATGAATTATGATTAAGCAAGATGAGATATGAATCATGTATAAGGATAACAAATATGAGTGTTGTGGTCTCACGGTCAACTACATAGTAATTAGGGCTCCCTATGCTATTACTCTATTATGATAAGTATGATAGTCACACCTCTCATGTGGTGGTGACTGAAGATTTCTTACGAGATATGACCACACCCAGAGTGGTGTCGGGGTATGACTACACCCATAGTGGTGTGGGGTATGTATGACCACATCCGACGGGATGTTGGGGTATGTATGACTACATCCGACGGGATGTGGGGTATGTTTCCCGGGAGAGTTAATAGCATGGGAGTAGCCAGGCGCCTATAAGTAAAACATGATAAGATGCATATGCATGAGTCAAGGTGGTTGAGTCTTTTGCCTATTGGGATGTCGGATGTCTGAGATCTGACCCTAGTGCTTTGGCTTGTTTGCTAGATGTATGGTAGGGGTATGCTCTGTTATGAACTCACGATGCTATGCTTATCTCACTCAGCTATGAGCTGACCCTCTTTATCCTTTTTCTCTGCTTATGCTATGTGTAAGTAGATCATCAGCAACAGCAGTAGATAGGTGTTAGGTGGGAGAGGAGCTAGAGTTGAAGTCAAGATGAGGTATGGTCTTCAACTATTCTGTGCTTGGACGACTACTTGAGATTTTGGTCAGTGATCCACACCTTTTTGTAAAAATGTTTTGAGAACGTTTTTCATGTGCATACTAGCTTCTGATATAGTGTGAGATATCCACAGGTGTGGAAAGTTGATAATATGTGTATATTGTGTAATTATGTAAGTTGTGATGATTATAGCATGTATCAGTATAGTATGCAGTCGTGTAGTAGGAAACGGTGACTATGGCTATGAAAAGCCAATGCATATGGCAGTGAGTGTATATGTTTGTCTATGAATGCATGGATTTGATGAATTATTTTGCAGGATTAGATGGAAGAACTGTTAGCCCATTATGCGAGTAATTCATGTCGAAATTTTATTTGGGTAAATATTGATAATTAATGTAACACCCGAGATTATTTCCGCTGCAATTGTATGAACAATATGATTAGGTAATACGTATAGGGTAGGGTGTTACAGGAATCATCGGTATATTGTCGTAATTTGATTTTACCATGCCTTACCATGTGGTATAGTGTGGTAGTTTCAAGTTAAAGGTGGGGTTATGTGTGATAATTTATTTTACCATGTCATACCATGTGGTAAAATATGGTAACTTGATGTTATCATGTATAGCTTGTGGTATAGTGTGGTTTTTTGGGATTTTGTTGCTGCTGTAAGTGATTTTACCATGTCATACCATGTGGTATAGTGTGGTAATTTGATTTTACCATGTCATACCATGTGGTATAGTGTGGTAATTTGATTTTACCATGCCATACCATGTGATATAGTGTGGTAATATGCTGAGATGTGATTCTGTTGTGGCATGGAATTCATTTTACCATATTATACCATGGTGGTAACTCTTGTATCATGGCTGTAATTATTGGTATACATTGAGATTTCATACTGTTGTGGTGTGGAATCCATTTTACCATATCATACCATGGTGGTATTATATTTGTACATATTTAATATGTTGCTTCATAATGTTTGTAGGTTTCAATGGTATATATCCTACTGTTCGTGATTCTTGGAAGGACTTAGAGTTCAATACACCAGATGAGGATTTATAACCAATCAGCGTGTCCGAAGCTCAATGGTGGTTCTTCAGCTGTATATTATATCAAGTATTGTTGCAATAAGGAAGGTTGGAAAAGAGGTAGCGAGAATAACCCTGATAATGCAGGTGTTGTTGATACGACGGTTCGTGTTCGTAATGTTCCAGAACTCAGGGGTGGATGTAATGGTGCTTATATACGACTGAGGTGGTTTAAAGAGTTTAAATGCTACAAGATCTATCGTTGGTATAATGTGCACAACCATGACATGATTCCTGAGTCTCTGCGTCACTATGTGAGATCCAGCAGACGAATGGCTCCTGTGTATAAGATGTTGGCAGAGGTGAATGATGCTGCTGGTATTGGTGTGACTTCTTCGTATAATGCAATTAGTAGGGCTGGTGGTGGTCGGAAGTTTGTTGGGTTCACAAAGAATGATTTGAAGAACCATCTGCGAACGGTGAGGACGTTATCAATGGAGTATGGTGATGCGACTGCATTGCTTGAATACTTTAGACGTCAAGCACAGCTGGATCCTGGGTTCTTTCATGAGGTGGAGGTTGATGTTGAAGAGAACATTGCTAGTATTTTTTGGGCAGATGGGAAGATGAGGATGGATTATCATTATTTTGGTGATTCAATTAGTTTTGATACTACTTACCGGACTAACAAAGAGTTTCGGCCACTAGGTATGTTTTTCTAGTTTGTTGTTTATTATTGTCTTTGTGAGTTTGTATGATTATTATTATTATCATTCTGTATCATGGTTATTTTGTTCTTAAAAGCCTGTACCATATGGTATGGGTTGGTATGGATTGCTTTTTTGTTCTTAAAAGTATTTTACCATATGGTATGTGTTGGTAACAAGGTTATTTGAGGTGGTTTTTGCGTTGTTAGAAGTCTGTACTATATGGTATGGGCTGGTATGCATTGTGTTTTTGTTCTTAAAAGTCTTTTACCATATGGTATGTGTTGGTAAAAAGGTTATTTGAGGTGGTTTTTGCGTTGTTAGAAGTCTGTACTATATGGTATGGTCTGGTATGGATTGTTTTTTTTTTGTTCTTAGAAGTCTTTACCATATGGTACGGGTTGGTATTATTGTTATTCGTACCTTTTACCACATGGTATGTGTTGGTAGAATTGTTTTTACTCACATTTTCTTATGTTTTTGTAGCTTTGTTTGTTGGTTTCAACAATCATCACCAACTGACTGTCTTTGCGGCTGCTCTTCTATATGATGAAACAACGGCAACATTTGAATGGCTTTTCGATCAGTTTTTGAAATGCATGGGAGGTGTGAGACCGTTATCAATGTTTACTGACCAGGCTGCTGCAATTGCTGCTGGTATAAGGTCTGTTTTCCCAGATTGTTTTCATGGATTGTGTACATGGCATATTGCTCAGAATGCAGTTGTTAATCTGGGAAGTTTGTGTGACTCTGACTTCCTTCGTGAGCTTAGTTATTTGATGTATAATGCTGATGATGAGGATGATTTTGAGTATAAATGGAAGAAGATGATTGAGAAGTGTTTTCCTGGGAAGGGACCTTTGGGACACAGTTGGTTACAGGGCATTTACAAAGTCAGGAAGAAGTGGTCTTCAGCCTGGGTGAATTGTCATTTTGGTGCGGGAATGAAGAGTACCCAGCTAAGTGAGTGCTGCAATAGTAATATTCGACATTACTTGCAGTCAGAGTTTAGCGTTAGTAGATTCTTTGTGCACTTTGAGAGGATGCTTGATAATAAGAGGGATGCTGAAGAACAAGAAGAGTACTATGCCTTATCTAGGTTGGCTGATTCTCGGTTTTCTACTAGCCCTATTGTGAAGCAAGTTGCTAATGTGTATACGCCGAAGATATTCAAGTTTTTCCTGGATCAGTACAAGGAATCTCTTGCGTATAATATTTTTTCAAATACGGAGATAGAACCAGAAGGACATGTAGGAATGTTTGATGTCTTCATATTGGAGGATGACCTTACAAGGTTGGATAGTAGGGTGTTGAAGTTTGATTTTGACAACGGTGAAATCAAGTGTTCCTGCCGTAAGTGGGAGTCAAGTGGTTTGATCTGTAAGCATCAAATTAAGGGATATGATATGTTGTGGTCTACAACATGCAATCTGAAGTTCCAGCACATTCCTAGCAGTTTGATTTTGAAGCGGTGGACAAGAGCAGCAAAATCTGGAGGGAACTTTTCTTTTGAAGTTCCGTCTACTGATAGTCCATCGAAATACCATTCTCGTCTTTTCAATCTGTCAGCTGTTTCTGCATCAATGATCAGCAGGGTTGTACTGGATGATGATTTGTATAAATCAGCCATGGTCTTCATGACTGATTTGATCAAAAAGTGTGAAGCCCTATCGATTACTGAACCTGCTGGAACAAGCACGTATTCTAACGGTGACAGTAAGTTTTTAATTGTTTAGAGTTTTGTGTTTTGATATATGCAATTTTTTTGAGGAGAATGATTTTATATATATCTGTCATTGATTGTAGTTTGTTTTTGTTATCTTGGTATAGATGATGTACCGGTCCAAAAAGTGAAGGGGTTTAAGTCTAAAAAAGATTCATTCAAGCCTTCGAAACGACCAATTCCAGTTGCGGAGGCTGCAAGGGCTGTAAGTAAGAAGAAGAGAAAAACTAGCAGGCTTGAGGAGGAGAATTTGAAGGTTGTTGAAGAAAGTTTAAGGCTGAAGCTGTAACAGTTTTCTTAGAGGATTATTTGAATGAATGGTTGAAGCTGGTTGAGTTGTTGAAGCTATTTTGTTCTTTTGGATTGGTTTTGGTTTTGTTGGATATTTGTCTTGTCTTGTTGAATTAATTTTACCATGTCATACCATGTGGTATAATGTGGTAATTTGATTTTATCATGTCAAACCAGGTGGTAAAATGTGCTATTTTGGAAGTTAAATGTGAAGGTTCTGTTTTATAATTGGTTTTACCATGCCATACCATGTGGTATAGTGTGGTAGTTTGGAAGTTCTGTGTGATAATTGAGTTTACATTTGCCATATCATATGGTATAGTGTTGTAATTTATTTTTACCATGCCATACCATGTGGTAAAATATGCTATTTTGGAAGTGGCATGTGTTCTCCTGTGTGTTAATTGATTTTACAGTGCATTACCATGTGGTAAAATGTGGTAATTTGGAAGTTAAATGTGAGGGTTCTGTGTGATAATTGATTTTACCATGCCATACCATATGGTATAGTGTGGTAGTTTGATTTTACCATGCCATACCATATGGTATAGTGTGGTAATTTGATTTTACCATGCCATACCATGTGGTATAGTGTGGTAGTTTGATTTTACCATGCCATACCATATGGTATAGTGTGGTAATTTGATTTTACCATGCCATACCATATGGTATAGTGTGGTAATTTGATTTTACCATGCCATACCATGTGGTATAGTGTGGTAGTTTGGAAGTTCTGTGTGGTAACTGATTTTTACATTGCCATACCATGTGGTAAAATATGGTAATTTGGGAATTAAGAACACATGTTAAGTATTTGCTAACATAATAAAAAACAGAACATTTCACTTAGTCATAATACACACCATAATAAGTTGTTTCATACCATCCTACTAACTAAAATGAAGTGGCTAATGAACATTGTGAGTTTGTTCTCAAAAGCTTACTTATACCCTCCTACTACTTAACACAAACCATAATAGAATTTTCATCTCCTTTCTTTCAAATCTTCCTCTTGTTCTTCATGTTGCAGTACTTTGTTGATTCTTTCATGATCCTATCCCGTCCAAGATTGTCTTCATCAAGAATGATGTCCAACATCAGGCACTCCCTTTCTTCATTTATGAGATCAATCCTCTTCCAGTCTTTGGTCAGGGCACTGTTGTACTTACCTTCCCAGTGTCTCATCCACCTGATGATGTACATCCCACATGACTTGTCATCTGGTTGTGTAACCTTCTCGAGGTTGAACCAGGTAAACCTCTCCCACTTTACTGTCTTGTCTGCAAACTGTGTGTTCATGTAGTTGATTGCGTACTGGACAACCCTCTCTGCCATTGGTTTGTAGTATTCTTTAAAATCTTTGTGACGGAGACTGTCGAGTACTTCAAATCTCTCTGCTTTGATGTTGACACAAATCATGATGTAGTGCTTGTTATCACAGTAAGGGAAGAACCACTGCAAAATATTTTTACCACAGTATACCATATGGTAAGCACTTGCCATATAAGTGTTGAACAGTAAGTTAAGAACCATTGCAAACTAATTTTACCACTATATACCATATGGTAACCACTGCAAACTAATTTTACCACAATATACCATATGGTAACCACTGCAAAAATTGTGGTGAGATACTTACAAGGTTACATTCTGTGAAGCTGAGGTTTTTTGCCCATTCTTTGTTGGTGATGTCCAAGTCCACTTTGTCGTAGTAATCGTCTGGAGTTAGTAGAGGATTGCCACTATCAATGTCCAGTTGGCAGTCACCCTGAAAGTTGTGGTTGTTATTATGTGTTTTATATATGTGTTGTCTAAGAACTATTGACAGAATATGGGTGGGTTTACTTACTGCCAAAGATGAATCGAAGAACCACCTTTTGAATTTTCCTTTTTTTGCTTCATTCCTGTTCATTAGATCTCCATACCAGTCGATGACATCAGATGTGATTTCACAGCGAATGTCAATCGACTGTACTGACTCCCTTTTCAGCAAGAATGTTCCATCCTTCCTTTTAAACATTATCTCATCACTGTATAAAAGCACATCACAACAGGACGGATGGTTTACTTTAATTTATCACATCAAACAATAGGTTACCACAACAAAACCATAGCTTACCACATCTTACCATATGGTAATAAGTAAAACACAACAGGAGTTATGGTTTAATCCATTCTTTAACAACAAACCTTAGCTTACCACATCATACCATATGGTATTAAACTAAAACAAAACATGACTTGTGCATTACTACATTTTGTAACATTAAACCATAGATTTATCTAATCTTACCATAGCTTACCACATCTTACCATATGGTATTAAACCAAAAACAAAACTGGAATTGTGGATTACTACATTTTGTATGATTAAACCATAGATTTATCTAATTTTACCATATCTTACCATATTTTACCATATGGTAACAAACTAGATCACTACAGTAACATCATATAACAGTAGAAGTTTTAAGATGATGACTTACCTCTTGACAAATTTCTTGTTTTTGCATCTTATGTACTCCAGGATGTTGCTGAACATATCATCAGGTGTTGTTTGTGTTGGTGTTGACCATTCAACTGGTGATCTTTGTGATTGTGGAGCAACTGGTTCAACAGTTGGAGTATTCAGGTACTCTAGGTAAGCATATATGCATTCACGCACTTCCTTGAGCTTCTCTTGGCTGTTTGTTTACAGATTTGACCATGCTATATATGACTGCTTCTGTGACTGGGTGCTTTGTGGCTGTGCTGGTGGTGGTGTTCCTCTTGCCTTCTTTTCGTTTCCGTGCACATTCTTCACCACGATTCTTCTTTTGCGAGGCTCTCCTGGTTGATTGGTTACCGTGGTGGTAGTCAACTTCGTTGGTGTTGTTGGTGTTTGATGGTTGAGAGGGCTGAGATCGAAGGATGGAATGTCGTCTCCCTTGTCACTTTAGGCTTCTCAGCAGCTTTGGTTTTCAATTTTGGAGCCTCTTCTCGAACAACATCATCTGACACCGTTTTCTCGCTGTCAGTTTCTGCAGTCTTTTGTGCAGCTTGCCCTGTATTCCCTTCTTCTGTTGTTTCCTTATCAACATCCATTGGATCTGCTGTTTTTGTAGCTCCTTTTTCTTCTGTTTCTTTTGCAGATGTCTGTTCTGGAACTGCTTTCGGGGTGTCCCCTTGTTGTGGTGTTCCTTGATTCAGACCTTCATGAACAGATTGTGCTGGTGGTTCTGTTGCAACTTCCCCCAGTGGATCTCCTTCTTGGATGCTTTCCCTATTCACAGCTCCTGGAGCAGAATCATCTTGCTCCTTTTCTTTTTCCTTCGGTGTAGATGCAGCAAGATCGACTGTAGATGGTTGTGAATCATCTTCTTTCTGTGTTTGCTCCTCGTTCTGGTCTATCTTTGCCTGTTTGAATATTTCATTGAGTGTTTTATCCAACTGGCATTCATTTCTTCATCATTCTCTTCTTCATCATCTTTACACTGAGATTTTTCTCCTTCTGTGGGCTGAACATATTCATCACAGCTTTCTTTCTCAAGATTCTCCTTGTGTCTGATCAGATTGTCAATTTGGCTTTTGTACTGGTCTTTGATTGCTTTCATCATTGCCTTCATTGATGCTTCAAGCAGTTTGATTGCATTCTCAGCCTGCATAATGGGAGTTTTGTAAGATACCATGGTGGTAATGTGTGTATGGTGTATGGTTAGTTACCATGGTGGTAATACATGGTATTGGCAATTATAATCACTACTCTGCATTTTTATAACATGAAACCATATCTTACCACACCTTACCATATGGTAACAAAGTAAAACAGAACAAGAATTATGGTTTCCTCCATTTTTATAACATGAAACCATAGCTTACCACACCTTACCATATGGTAACGAAGTAAAACACAACAGGACTTATGTTTTCCTCCATTTTTATAACATGAAACCATAGCTTACCACACCTTACCATATGGTAACAAACTAAAACACAACAGGACTTATGGTTTCCTCCATTTTTATAACATGAAACCATAGCTTACCACACCTTACCATATGGTAACAAACTAAAACACAGAAGGACTTACGGTTAGCATGAATCGGACAACTGTAATATAGATAATTTGTACTTACTTGGTTGACTGTTCTGATATTATTCAAATCAAAGTTCAGTGATGATGACTGGTCTGGACTTTTGTTTCTTTGTCTTTTCGGTGACTGATAGACTGGCTCATTCTCCTCTTCCTCATCAGTTGCATCATCAGCCTCATCGTCACTAATGTTGGCAACCTTTTCGATCTCGTTCAACTCTTTTCCATTGTAGTAGCTCTTAATGTTCTCAAAGTTGCTTTCGACATTGAGATCATCATAGTAGCTTACTGTTGGTGTTCGAAGCTGGGTTGAGAATGCCATTTCGTCCAGTTTGTAAATGAAGCATACCTTTTTATGCAGATAGTTGTATTAGTTTTTTCAAAGAGTATCATTTATATATAAAATATATGAGTAACAAGGTTGAAATGGCCAAGGGAATGGAGACTTACTGTAAGGAAGTGAAGATCTGCACTGACGTAGAGGTTTGGTGATTTCAATCCTTCATTCATGTGTTTGAAGAAGTATTTGCACCAGTTGTAGCTGGTGAAATGTTTCAGTTCATCAGTCTTCAAGTACTCAAGCATGTTGAGTTCAGCCATAGGGGCTGAAGTTGGACACAGCAAGCCTCCGGTGACCAGCAGAAAGAACAATTGTAACCATCTCTTAGTGTTTGTAGTTGTAGGAAGATCTTTTTCTACCCGACTTAGCTTTACCCTTGGAGTGGATGTTCCATCTACTTCCAGTAGGGTTTCTTTTGCATAATCTGCTGCGTCGTCCCAAGAAATCATGGGAGGTACAACTTCCTTATTCCCCATCGGCAGACCATATACCCTATGAAAGTCGATTGGTGATATCTTCATGCGTGTATTGTCAGGTAGCTTGAACGATTCTTTCATTGGATTGTATTTGTTCATTACGAACAGTGCAAAATGGTTGTTTATCTTTGTCTGCCTGATTGACATTAAGCCTGCTAGGCCTAATATCTCAAGTTGCGCTTTCTGCTCATCTTTTATTGTCCTTGCAATTGCAGATACTCTTGTTGGGCTCCACCTTGTGCGAAAACTTTTTCTTTGGTTTACCATAGTGTACCTGAATGTAGAAATTAGGAATAGTCTGTTAGCATGCTTTTTAGCATAATATACCATATGGTACCATAATGGTTTCCTACCATACCAAATCAAACCATATATTTATCACATTTTACCATATGGTAATTACATGAAACCATGTCTTATAACATCTTACCATATGGTAACGAAGTAAAACACAACAGGACTTATGTTTTCCTCCATTTTTATAACATGAAACCATAGCTTACCACCCCTTACCATATGGTAACAAACTAAAACACAACAGGACTTATGGTTTCCTCCATTTTTATAACATGAAACCATAGCTTACCACACCTTACCATATGGTAACAAACTAAAACACAGAAGGACTTATGGTTTCCTCCATTTTTTATAACATGAAACCATAGCTTACCACACCTTACCATATGGTAACAAACTAAAACACAGAAGGACTTATGGTTTTTTGCTATTTTAAAACATGAAACTATAGCTTACCACACCTTACCATATGGTAACAAACTAAAACACAGAAGGAGTTATGGTTTTTTGCTATTTTACAACATGAAACCATAGCTTACCACACATTACCATATGGTAACAAACTAAAACACAGAAGGACTTATGGTTTTTTTGCTATTTTACAACATGAACCCATAGCTTACCACACATTACCATATGGTAACAATCTAAAACACAGCAGGAGTTACGTTTCTTGGCTTTTTATAACATGAAACCATAGCTTACCACACATTACCATATGGTAACAAACTAAAACACAGCAGGAGTTACGGTTTCTTGCCTTTTTATAACATGCAATCATAGCTTACCACACCATACCATGTGGTAATGAAGCAAAACACAACAGATTCTACACCAGTTCAGCAACGCATGGTAACGATTCGGTAATGTAGCGAGTTTACTACAATTTTCACATGAAGAGTGACTGAAATACTGTTTCTATTGTTCTGTGGATGGATTTCGAAGAAAGAAATGAGGTTTTACCTTGATATTTTGTGCAAAAACAATTTTTGAGCCTCGTTGAAGTTGGAAACCCTTCGTTTTTCGACGAAGAAGCGAGAACAGTGTATCGTTGAATGATTCTTCGAAAACCTTTACGAAAATCGTTCGATTTGAAGTTTATTTTGTGTTTTTTTCTAGAAGTTTTTGCTGCGATTTTGGTGAGAGAATTGAGGAGCGGGAGGAAGAATGGAGAGTTAGAGAGTAGAGTGAAGTAGAACTGTCGCTTGAAAGGTGAGAGAAAGAAGGAGAGAAGGCGGGACGGTTGATGTCGTTGTCACGTCTGCAATTCAAATTGTCAGAGACGTGATTACTATTTTGCCCCCGCGTGTAGTTACTTTGCATGATCTGACGGCTGGAAAGATGGTGCGATGGACGGTGGATCACATGGTTACTGACACTTACTGAGGGTTCGGTTACTGAGGTGATCCGGTCCCTTTGTGCAGCGCCAGAGGAAGGAAAAGGGAATTTGGGGAAAACTCTCGGGGGTTTTGATTTGCAGAGCCTTGGGGAAAAATTGGGAAAGGGTTCTCGCGAGGTCGCTTGGCCTCTTGGCAGATTATTATTATTATTATTATTAATCCTAATTCTGGGTTGTAACTCTTCGTACGTAACCTTCAATCCAACCATTAATTTATTAAGGTCGAACCCGAATCCAAAAGTCGGGGTGTTACAACTTCTCCACCCTTATGGCTTATTTACACACATTGGTTTTGTCATGAACCAGTTGATCCCAATAACTCGAGTTGTTGGGAGAAGGTTATGCTGGATCTTATACAGGCCCGTGTATGGTGCTTAACCACTTCCTTACACGCCCCCTCAAACGAAAGCCGACTTATGGGCTTGAAGTTTGCACAGGCCCAGCCCTACCATGTGCTTGAAAGACAACGATTAATATTGGGGGTCGTGAGGACTTGAACACGTGACCTCAAGGACAAACCTAGCTCTGATACCATGTCATGAACCAGTTGATCCCAATAACTCGAGTTGTTGGGAGAAGGTTATGCTGGATCTTATACAGGCCCGTGTATGGTGCTTAACCACTTCCTTACAGGTTCTCTCTCTACACTTTCTCTCTCTACATATTCTCTCTACTTGCACTAACAAAGATACTGATTTGATCGTCATAGCTAAATTCGGGGGTGTACCCATCTTTCTGCAGGTGTTTTTCGGCGAGGAAAATCTGGTGTTTGAACTCAATTGATGCAACTTGATTTCTTGAACAACGAAAATCAACACAGTTCACTCCTCTCCAAACAATGTTCAAATGAGGGTGTTTGATGTTTTTTATGGTTTTTTTGGGGAACAAGCTACGTTAATTACTCCTACACCTATGGAGGTTCAATGAGAGCTCCGAAAAACTAAAGGGTACGACTAAGTTGCAGAGAAAGGGTAAATTTTGACATTGTGCGTCAAATGTTTGGTTGTGGAACCTCTTGCTTCTTCTTCGTTTCTCCTATTTATAGCCACTAGGTGTAACTGCCTTGGTAACAACCCTGCTAGCCGCTGTGTTGCTCCAACCGCCTTAGGGACCCTTTGTCGCCGCCTTGTTGTTTACTCCTATCACCTTGGGGCCTCTTGCCCCGCCTTGTTGACTGTTTGGTACTTGATGGCCTCGAAGCCAGGTAGGGTTGGTGTTGAGTCTTGTTGCCTTGTCTTGACCGGATGGGGTTGAAGCCCTTAACCTTGCCTCGATGATGAAGTCTCGACCACACCCTTGGCAACCCCAAGAATCCATACTTAGTTTTGTTGTTATCGTCTTGATACCCCCTGCCACCAAACAATTCATGTCGGCCCCTACTACCAAGCTAGCCTTGTCAGCTTGGTCTCCATACTTAGTTTTTTGAATCTCACCAAGTTGGTACATTGCCGCCCTGTCGGCTTGGTACCCCGGGGCCACGAAGACCGCCTTGGGCCTTAGTCTCCATATGGCCCCCTAAGGGTCTCTACACCAATTCTCAATCAAGTTGATACCCTGTCAGCTCAGTGTCTTGGCTGAAAAGTCTCCACCCTCGAGGTTCCATACTTGGTCTTGATATCTAGGGATATCAAGCTGCCTTATCGGCTTGGTACCCTCTTGCTTTGATACCAAGCCTAGTTTGTTGGTTTGGCACCCTGTTGCCTTGCTACCAAGTATATCTTATCGGCTTCCAGACCTAGTTTTTGGGAGCTATTTTGCCCTCAACCTACCAAGCTTCTTTCGTCGGCTTGGTACCCAGTCGTTTAGCTGGTATGGCACCCTATTGTATGACCCCCTAGCCATTGGGATTCCATACATAGCCAAATTTTGTACATTGATACCAACCATGTAAGCTTGGTATTCGGACTTAGTTTTTGGGAGCCAAATTTCATACCAAGGGGGTGGAGGGATTATCCGACAATATGGGCCAGGGAGACGGGTCAGCATCGTGTACGGGTGATAGACCGTTATTTACACATGTTTTTACCCCCGTTCTTACACCGTTTGAAGTGTTGATTCTCGTGTTTTAGGCCGATTTCATGCTAGGTTGTGCTTGTTTGTGATATTTCAGGTCCTAGTACGTGAATGAAGGCTTGGGAGCGAGTCTGGGGTTGATTGGACGAAGACCGGACGAATGGCGAGGCTTCAAGGAATCCGCACGGGCAGACCTGGAGGTCACACGGCCGTGCAAGGGGCAACCCTGGCCGTGTGATTTCCACCGAGAGCAAACAAGGGCAGACTGGGATTCTCACACGGCCGTGCAATCCTGGCCGTGTGAGATGGCTGAAGATCGACTAATTGATGCGCTGCGTTTCGACTCGCACGTGCAAAGTGGTGAGCCGCACGGCCGTGTGGCCTGCCCGTGTGAGTCGGGAAATTCTGGTTTTTGAGCCAATTTCGAGCCAAAAGTGGGGGAATCGGATTTTCAGAGCAAAAACAGAGCCCTAGAGAGAGAAAGTGCGAAGAACACATCCTAGAAGCTATCTTGGAGCTGGGTTTCACCGAATCGAGCTTGGAGATCGTCATAGGAGTGGAAATCATCATCCCGGAGCAGATTTTCCTCATCATTATGAGTATGACTACTCCGATTACTGTTTTCTCTTCTCTCTCTATGGAGTAGAACCCTTCTCTCGCTTGGGTATGAAGAACCCTAGTTCCTTGTGTTAGGGATTTGATTGTAATAACTTGGGATGATATTAATGTTTGATTTTAATCGAATGATGCATGTTTATTGAATTGATTGGAGTCTGATCAGCTTTTCTCGATTTCTGCTGCAACCTGAGATAGATAGAATCTGATTAGGTTGTTAGAGCCTCTTCATTCGATAGTAGGAGATTGGCTATACGAGAGTTAGCCAGTTTACTGCTTTGTACTGGAATTCAATTCCAGTAGTGGAGTTCTGTGTTCATAGCCTCAGCTTTCTATCCAGGTGAAGACTAGTCGTCTGCCGGGTAGTTAGACTGAGAGGGCTTGGTCAGCTTAAGAGATTCCAAGTTACTGTCGGAACTTCCGCAGTCTAATCAACAGTGAATCAACCCAGGGGAATTACAATTGAACCTAACTAAGGGGCTAGGGGGACTCAATTCCGAGTGACTCTTTCCTGACTTTGAAAACCGAATTATTACTTGCTTTCTTACTGCTTTTGCTTTAAACAACAATCACTCGAATTAGTTTGCTAGATAACAGAGAATCACGGAGTAAGCAGTAGATCTAGACCCTGGGTTGATAATTGAACTTGCCTGTTACTGCATTCCCGGACTGCGATTACACTTGGTCGCAGTTTGGTGTTGTGTTTTGGCGTGTCAACGGGAGAAGGAGCTTGGCCACATTAGCCCAAAAACCCACTTAGGATGCATAACTAAATATGGGCCCTTAGTTTACACGGGAAAAATCAAAAACTACCACTGTTTTTTTTAAAAAATTAAAAACTACCACCCACGACCATACCAAAAAATTCCAAATCTATCACCCTTTAATTGAAAACTGCACCACGCAGGGGCAGTTACAACAAAAACCGCACAGCAAGGCGGCGATTTACCATGGAACCGCATGCAAGAAGAACGGTTTGTGTTTTTTTGGGAAAACTGCTCTTCGAAGGAGCAGTTCCCATGGATGACCTAGCACAAACCTCGTGCTCTGGGTGCGGTTATGTGTCGGCAACATAAACTGCCCCTCAGGTAAGCGGTTTACTATGTCGATGCACAACCCCCCCCCCCCCCCCCCCCCCCCCGCGGTTTGTGCCTCAGCCCCATTCCCCCGACATCCGACATGTCGGCATGCAGGAGGTTGTAGGGGTGGGGGTTGCATGCCAGACTAAAACCGCTCCCCCCCTGCGGTTTTTAGTGTAAAATTTGCCTATAAAAGGAAGCCCCAGAAAACTCAAAATATTCACTCCTCTCCTTCTTCTTGTTCAAATTTCAGTTGTGCACCTTAATTTTTTTAGTTTTTGCGAATAACTTTAATTCGTAAGTTTGTTTTGTATTACTTTTCATTGTCATTTGTGATTTTTATGGTAGTAGCTTAGTTACGGTTTTATTGCAGATGGCATTCCAAAAGCCCCCGATCACATCTCAGGCGATTCCACGAGCTCATCGATGGAATCAAGATCAATGGGGTACCAGCAGATGCCATCCAGCTGAGGTACTTCCCATTCACTCTGGAGGGGCAGGCCAAGGAGTGGCTAGACACTCGACCTCCGGGCTCTATCACCACGTTCGCCAACCTGGCGGACAAGTTCCTCACCCGCTACCATCCTCCATCCAAGACAGCTGACCTGCAGAAGCAAATCACACATTTTGCTCAGGATGAGGATGAGACCATCAGGGATGCTTGGGAGAGATACAACAGTCTCTTCCTGAGGTGCCCAAATCATGGCTTCAATGATGCCTTCAAGGTGGGCACTTTCTATCACGCCATCTTCCCGGAGGACAAGCAGCTGATTGACTCAGTTTGTGGCGGGAACATGCTGACCAAAACACCGCCACAGCTGAATCAACTCTTTGAAGAGATGGCGGAGAACGGGTACGATTGGGGCACTGCTAGGAGGTCGAGGAGAGCACCCAGCCGAGGTGTACATTCTGTGGGAGCCCATCCCTCTGATTTGGTGCAGGTAGTATCGAAGCTGGTTTCAGCTATCGATCGTTCCGGGATGATTCCAGGGACCGGACAGCAGCAGGCGATGCTCTGCCACTGGTGCGAAAGCACCCATCACACGGTGGAGGACTGCCAGGCGATGAAGGAATCAACCACACCCTAGGAGCAGGTGAACTTCATCAATAATGTCAGGCGCAACGACCCCTACAGTAACACTTACAACGAGGGGTGGCGCCAACATCCTAACTTCTCCTGGGGTGGGGCAAATTCCAGACCACCAGTCCCCCAGGGACCACCGGGTTTTCAGAGGCCACCATACCAGCCCAGACGGGGGCAATTCCAGCAGCAACAGTCTCTCTACCAGCCCATGCCGGGGCATGCTGCTCAATCACAGCCGCGACCTTTCCAGCAGCTAAGTGCAGCCCCTGCTGCCCCAGTGCAGACCGATCAGTTGGCTGAACTGCGGGACTTGGTGGGTTCTCTCGCCAGTTCTAGTGCTCAGAAATTCAACACTATTGAGCAGTTCATGGAGAAGGCCTCGGGGAAATTCTTGGCTCTTGAAGCTGGTCAGAGGAACACACAGGCTGTCTTGCAGGATATCCAGACCCAGCTGGGGAGCGTGGCTCAGGCAGTGGCTCAACGGGCTCCTGGTACTCTACCGGGCAGACCATCCCTCATCCGCCGACCCCGAATGAGCACTGCAATGCTATCATGACCAGGAGTGGCAAGGTGACTGTTGATCCACCTGCTCGGGAACTAGAGAGAGACCCCTGTCTTAGCATCTCCAGCGGTTGAAGAAGAGGCAGAGAAGGAGGTTGAGGTGCCTACACCTAATCCGCAACCGGTAGTGAAGGAGTATATCCCGAAACTCCCCTTCCCTACTCAGTTGCACAGAGACAGGCTGGAAGCAGAGTTCGAAAACTTCATGGCCATGCTTAAGAAGCTGAATGTCCAAGTGCCCTTCCTGGAGGCACTATCACAAATGCCTAAGTATGCGAAGTTTCTGAAAGAGCTTCTCTCGAAGAAGCAGAAGCTGAGTGAGCTGGCCATTGTGGAGCTCAGCGACGAGTGCTCGGCTATTCTGCAGAACAAGCTTCCGCAGAAGAAGAAGGACCCAGGTAGTTTTACTATCCCGTGCTCTATTGATAAATTGCATGTAGAGAGGTCCTTGGCGGATTTAGGTGCTAGTATCAATGTTATGCCATATAAATTGTTCAAGAAACTAGGCCTAGGTGAACCCAGTGCTACTAGGATGACCCTTGAATTAGCTGACCGATCTGTAGTGCATCCTAGGGGCATAGTGGAAGACCTTCTGGTTAAGGTTGGCAAATTCAAATATCTTGTGGATTTTGTTGTCCTGGACATCAATGAGGACACAGACGTGCCCCTTATACTGGGAAGGCCTTTCCTGGCCACCGCCAAGGCTCTCATAGATGTGCATGATGGGACCTTAGTTTTGAGGGATGGCGAGGAGCGAATAACGTTTTCAATTGCTAATACTCTACCTGCTCCGTTACCTCTGCATGCTGTATCTCACCAGGAGCACGAGTCTGTTGTGTATCCTTCTGTGTTGCCTATTTTGCAGGACCCGCCTCCCACACCTTCGCCGCCACTCCTGACCACTCCATCACCAAAAGTACAGATCAAGAAGGAGTGGCGGCCGAAACTGCAGGCAGCTAAGCCTGCTCGAAAGAGAGCCGGAGACCACTACGAGCTGGTCCCGCCCCCACCTTGGCCATCCGAGTATTCACTCGCTTGCATCTTGCCGGATGGCCAAGTCGAGCTGGCGAATGCTGGTGGCCACATTCGTCGCGTGCATGGCCACCATTTGAAGCTGTACCTCAAGAGCGATGTGGATCCGCTCTTGAAGGCACCTGATCCTACACTTCCCTGAGCATCCATACTGGCGTCCAGCTAAAAGACGGTAAAGAAGCGCTTGTGGGGAGGCAACCCCACCAAGGTTTGTTTTTCTTTCGTCTGTTTTTGTTGGTTTGTCCACTTGGAACTATGGTTTCTATCACCCAGTGTGTTTTGCTGATGCTAGCCCGCTGACTGGTCCACTTCCACTCCCCCAGCAGTGTTTCAATCCGGTAACATCGTTCCCCTTATCTCTCCCTCTACTCCATTGATGGCAATGTCGTGCTTAAGTGTGGGGGGGGTGCTTTGTATCGGTTGAAATGTATATTTGGGTGCTTGGAGCCTAGTCCGCTGTCCGAATCTTACGATTTGAGGGCTCCAAGTACTGCTGTTTGATCATATTGGCACTGTGTTTTGATGGATGAATTGAATGGTTTTCGGACTAATGCATGACAACTTGTTTGCGACTAGGACAACCTATGATGAGGACTGAGATGTGCAGTAAAATTGTGTAGGAGTTCAGTTTTTCACCTGTTTGCTTACCAACTGTGACTTGATTTGATTTGATCACTTGTTCTTGACAGTCGTTTATGCATCTAGTTCAGGGTATCAGAATGTGCGATAGAGCATATAGGTAGCCATGTGAGATTTGAGCCTGCTCGTTTCTTTCTTGTGCGATAGATCCCTCTTCCATGATGTGTAGCATTCACGTTGTCACTAGCTAAGATGATGGGGGCATAGGATTAGCCCACGCCCAAAACTGACTGTCCTGATGTGTCATATCCCCTAGTCAGCCACTTTGAGCCGTGTGTTATCCTTTCTTTTGGTCTATAACGAAAAAAATCACCCTTGTTGCATCTTTTAGAAGGTTCCACGGAGTGGTTTTTATATATTCTCTGCTGTTTCTGCTAAAGTTTATGTGAGTGTTGGAGGTAGTGCTTAAAAGTTGGGCTGGTGTTTGAAATATGTGCAGAAGTGGTGGCTCTCTTAAGAAATGAAAAGAAAAATGAAAGTAAAACAAAGAAAAATTGAAAGCAAAAGAGAGCCACTACCAAAAATCGTGATTAATGCCCAGTAAGTAGTGTTTCTTAGCAGTCTGGCTTGGAAAGGCTGATGTTTATGCCTCCTTCGCTCTTATGCTCTTGAGATGTTGAGTATTGCAGAATAGCAGAAATGGAATACCGGTTTGTTTGACGGTGATTGTGTGGGTTTGGAAATGTGGAACCTTGTGCTATGAATACTTCCACCACTTAAAAGGCCTTTTCCCCATGTCCAAGACCTTAGCCATTCATTTGAACCTGTGTCTAAGACCTCCGGATTAGTTAGTGGTGACACCCCATATGTGAACTCTAGCATTTAGAGGCTGTCATCGTGGTGAAGAGATGATAGGGATTGAGAGAAATAGCATGCGCATTTTTCGCATCAAATTGTCCTGACCCCACTGGTCGAGAGTGAGTGATTCATTTTCATATTCTTTATACTCTTGTACCCCGGTGAGGACCTAGATTGCTCGGTCTCTGTTCTGATGTCTTGAGTTGGATGCATGAGTTGACTGTTTTGAGTGAGTGGTTGAGTCAAGTCTAGGTTGATTGGTGAACAGAAGGGAGACTCTTCCTTTACTCGATTTGCTGCACTCGAATGTCCTTTGTGGTGGTTGTCTAGGTTGTTATTGAGGTTGTTCATGTATTGAAGTTGGAAAACCAGTACGATTCACGTGTTCTGTGCCTTTATGACTTGTCCCCAATGTTGGTTGATTGAAATATGTAAGCTTACCTGGTGTCCGACTTGGTTTGCTTGGGGACAAGCAAACGGTTAAGTGAGGGGGAGTTTGATAGACCGTTATTTACACATGTATTTACCCCCGTTCTTACACCGTTTGAAGTGTTGATTCTCGTGTTTTAGGCCGATTTCACGCTAGGTTGTGCTTGTTTGTGATATTTCAGGTCCTAGTACGTGAATGAAGGCTTGGGAGCGAGTCTGGGGTTGATTGGACGAAGACCGGACGAATGGCGAGGCTTCAAGGAATCCGCACGGGCAGACCTGGAGGTCACACGACCGTGCAAGGAGCAACCCTGGTCGTGTGATTTCCACCGAGAGCAAACACGGGCAGACTGGGATTCTCACACGGCCGTGCAATCCTGGCCGTGTGAGATGGCTGAAGATCGACTAATTGATGCGCTGCGTTTCGACTCGCACGGGCAAAGTGGTGAGCCGCACGGCCGTGTGGCTTGCCCGTGTGAGTCGGGAAATTCTGGTTTTTGAGCCAATTTCGAGCCAAAAGTGGGGGAATCGGATTTTCAGAGCAAAAACAGAGCCCTAGAGAGAGAAAGTGCGAAGAACACATCCTAGAAGCTATCTTGGAGCTGGGTTTCACCGAATCGAGCTTGGAGATCGTCATAGGAGTGGAAATCATCATCCCGGAGCAGATTTTCCTCATCATTATGAGTATGACTACTCCGATTACTGTTTTCTCTTTTCTCTCTATGGAGTAGAACCCTTCTCTCGCTTGGGTATGAAGAACCCTAGTTCCTTGTGTTAGGGATTTGATTGTAATAACTTGGGATGATATTACTGTTTGATTTTAATCGAATGATGCATGTTTATTGAATTGATTGGAGTCTGATCAGCTTTTCTCGATTTCTGCTGCAACCTGAGATAGATAGAATCTGATTAGGTTGTTAGAGCCTCTTCATTCGATAGTAGGAGATTGGCTATACGATAGTTAGCCAGTTTACTGCTTTGTACTGGAATTCAATTCCAGTAGTGGAGTTCTGTGTTCATAGCCTCAGCTTTCTATCCAGGTGAAGACTAGTCGTCTGCCGGGTAGTTAGACTGAGAGGGCTTGGTCAGCTTAAGAGATTCCAAGTTACTGTCGGAACTTCCGCAGTCTAATCAACAGTGAATCAACCCAGGGGAATTACAATTGAACCTAACTAAGTGGCTAGGGGGACTCAATCCCGAGTGACTCTTTCTTGACCTTGAAAACCGAATTATTACTTGCTTTCTTACTGCTTTTGCTTTAAACAACAATCACTCGAATTAGTTTGCTAGATAACAGAGAATCACGGAGTAAGCAGTAGATCTACACCCCGGGTTGATAATTGAACTTGTCTGTTACTGCATTCCCGGACTGCGATTACACTTGGTCGCAGTTTGGTGTTGTGTTTTGGCGTGTCAACGGGAGAAGGAGCTTGGCCACATTAGCCCAAAAACCCACTTAGGATGCATAACTAAATCTGGGCCCTTAGTTTACACGGGAAAAATCAAAAACTACCACTGTATTTTTTTAAAAAATAAAAACTACCACCCACGACCATACCAAAAAATTCCAAATCTATCACCCTTTAATTGAAAACTGCACCACGCAGGGGCAGTTACAACAAAAACTGCATAGCAAGGCGGCGATTTACCATGGAACCGCATGCAAGAAGAGCGGTTTGTGTTTTTTGGGAAAACTGCTCTTCGAAGGAGCAGTTCCCATGGATGACCTAGCACAAACCTCGTGCTCTGGGTGCGGTTATGTGTCGGCAACATAAACTGCCCCTCAGGTAAGCGGTTTACTATGTCGATGCACAACCCCCCCCCCCCCCCAGCGGTTTGTGCCTCAGCCCCATTCCCCCGACATCCGACATGTCGGCATGCAGGAGGTTGTAGGGGTGGGGGTTGCATGCCAGACTAAAACCGCTCCCCCATGCGGTTTTTAGTGTAAAATTTTCCTATAAAAGGAAGCCCCAGAAAACTCAAAATATTCACTCCTCTCCTTCTTCTTGTTCAAATTTCAGTTGTGCACCTTAATTTTTTTAGTTTTTGCGATTAACTTTAATTCGTAAGTTTGTTTTGTATTACTTTTCATTGTTATTTGTGATTTTTATGTTATTAGCTTAGTTACGGTTTTATTGCAGATGGCATTCCAAAAGTTCACGCTTGGGTTACGGTGAAATGGTTACACGGAAGAGACCGGAAAGGGTGTACGGTACGTGGGTGGCAATTTTTATAAAATGAAGGTCGCTACGAGACCGATGCTTGAAGAGCTCCATCAAATGTGTACTGAGGTTACCTGCATGGATGGCACTAGAAGAGTTGATCGTATGGTGTATCAATATCCAAACAGACATGGCGGGTCGTTGTTGAATGAGGAATTCCTCATTACCACTCAGGAGGACGTTGATGCCATGGTCCAATTTTTGACCACCAATAACATTAAACAAGCGGTGATGTTCATTTACACCGAGGTGGTCGAAGGCGATGTAGGTCATTCTAGAGATGAACAAACATCTGGTATCCACGGTGGGGGTGGATTATACGAAGATCATCCCCACCTGGAGTACCAAGACCCAAGCTGGTGTCAGGAGTATCATGATGGAACTGGAGGTCATCATCAATCCTTCCCAGCATATGAAGCAGAAGCTCAACAGACGGATGGGAACCAACAAGAAGGCTACCAGTACCAACCCTAGTACAACTTCTACCAATGCGGTAGTTACCAATGTAGTCAAAATCACGTTTTAAAACTTAAAAACTTACGATTTTACGTTTCTGGGTCACTAAAACCCTTCTACACAAAATCTTAGTTTTTATAACTTATGTAGTTAAAAACTCCGCTTTAAAACTCACAAACTTACGATTTTACGCTTCTAGATCACCAAAATGTTTATGCGTAGAAACTCGTTTTTGACTATATTGGTTACCACAACTACCATTACGGAGCTGATGAAGGTGCCTTTCATGATCTTGATCATATGGAAGATGTCAATCCAAGTCCAGTTAGTGACCCCGAGGTTGAAGAAGAGGAAGGCGATGTCAGTGCAAACAACTTCAATCCTCTTGAAGGTGCTGATGATTCCGGTCTAGATTCAGACGCAGACGGTGATGAGGTGCCTCGCGACCATGTACCTATCCGGTACTACAATCACATTCCAAATGAAGATTGGTATGTTGATCCCGACATGGAGTCGCCAGAGGTGCCAGTATGGGGTCCACTCACTGGCTTTACGAAGGGCCAACAATTTGCAACGAAGAATGAGGTGAGGCACACTATTGCCACTGAAGCAATGACTCGGAGTTTTGAATGGAACCCAACCCATTCCGACACAAAGAGGTTGATGGTTAGATGCCAAAGTCAACACGAGGGATGCAAGGCTAGGGTCCGGGCCATCAAGAGCAAGAGAGTCAGCCATTGGGTCATATCCCGTGCGATGAACACTCACACATGTGTGTCATCCATAACATCCCAAGGCCATCTACAGTTGAAATCCAGGGTGGTTGTCGCGGCTGTCAAACATCTAATTGAGGAGCAGCCCGACCTGAAGGTTAAAACCATCATCGCCGACATTTCTAGTCGTTATGGATATATCATTAACTACGAGAAGGCGTGGCATGGAAAGCAGGGAAGAATCATATGCATTCCTTCCCAGATTGATTTTGGCATTGGAGGGGTCTAACCCTAGCACCGTTTTCTCTCCCCGCAACCAAGATGAAGAAATTCAGCCGCCGGATCCCGGTAACAAGCGCCATTTCAAGCGTCTTTTCTGGTCATTCAAGCCATCTATTGATGGTTTTCCATTCTGTGTTCCTGTGATTCAAGTTGATGGAACATTCCTTACCGGAAAGTACAAGGGTACTCTACTGATCGCCAACGGAGCAGATGCAAATAGAGCAGTATTTCCATTAGCTTTTGCCATTGTTGAGGGAAAGAATACCGACAACTATGGATGGTTCTTCAGACAAATTCAACTCCACGTCACCAGGCGGACGAACCTAACCATCATCTCTAATCGCCACGCCGGTATAAGGGCTTCCATCTTAGGTTTGGATCCAGCTTGGAAGAAGCTTGCTGATAGTCTATGGTGGACCGGTAAGAGTTCTATTTCATTGGTCTAATAATTTTGTTAACTGGAAAAACGATACTAAATCAATACAATACAACACTTATTTAGACTCTTTATAAAGAAATGCATGCCTAAGAAAATGGGGTCTGAAGCGATCATCATGATCCTCCCATTTTCTGGAAAAAACTGGTTCTAAGCGATCCACGAATCCCCCCTTTTTCTGTCAAAAAGGTTGTGTTTCTAAGGAGATGTATACCTCTCCTAAGAGTCTTACAAGTGTACTTGTATTGCTCAAATTCTTTTGAAAACAACCAAATGGCTATTACTTACCTTACGCTTTTGTTTGTATATTCATCAGTTGTCGCTTACCAAGAGAAGAAATTTAAAGAGAAGATGCAGAATATCCGTAAGCTAAGCCCTGAAGGTGCGTAGTGGCTTGATGAACATGACCTAACAACGTGGAATTTTCATAATGACGGATTTACCAGATGGGGTATTGCCACAACGAACTCAAGCGAGAGTATCAACAACGTCTACATGGTTGTTAGTGCACTCCCCATCTCTGCAATTGTTGAGATGACATTCCGGAAAACGAACGCATGGTTCGTTAACCGTCTCCACTGCGCGGAGAAGAGGGAGGCACAGGGTAAGGTACACTCCGATACGGCCACAGAAATAATGGAAAATATAATCGAAAGAGCTCTCGGCACACTGTCACTGTTATGAACCAAAATGCTGGCGAGTATTCGGTCGAGACCGGGCACTGGGAGGATGGGAGACGCGGGGTCATCGCCATGAAGTCACCGTCAACTTTAGGACCAAAAAATGGGAGTGCTCTTGTCAGAAGTATCAGGGTAGAGGTATACCTTGCTCCCATGTAATGGTTGTAATCAAGCACAGGAGCAAATACCCTCGTCATTTTGTCAGTCCGTTCTT
This sequence comes from Linum tenue, assembly GCA_946122785.1. Classification (NCBI taxonomy): domain Eukaryota; kingdom Viridiplantae; phylum Streptophyta; class Magnoliopsida; order Malpighiales; family Linaceae; genus Linum; species Linum tenue. The sequence continues at coordinate 3,042,424 of CAMGYJ010000006.1, read as the reverse complement.
CAACATTGACTCACAAAAGAGCAGTTATGGAATGAGTTTTCGTGCTTTGCCGGATGAAGCTTACTAGCCAGTCTATGAGGGAAAGGTCATCATCCCACCAATCGGACTTAGGGGTGAAGCAGGTCGCCCGCGGGTAAAAAGTATTCCAAATGAGATGGATCAAAGTGGGGGACCACCGCGAGGGCCAAGGCGGTGTTCCATCTGCAAAGTACCAGGGCATGATAAACGAAATTGTCCTGGACCAATTGGACCTCAAAACCCAGGTCCCGATGTGGTGAGCCCAGATAACGACGCATAGATTGATTTCATGCATTTTCACCAGTGTCCATTAAACCGTACCGTACCGGCGGTTCAACCACAAAATACCAGTATCGGAGGCTAAACCGATATGCGGTATTTATCGGTATAACGGTTGAACTACGGTTAAACCACGATTTTACCATAAAATACCCTACCGCTGACTTTCCCGGTACGGTCTCCGGTACGGTTCCATGGACCATGATTTTCACATGGTTCACAAAGTGATTTAATTTCAATGGTTACGTACTTGGTTTTTGTGTGATTAAATGCCATTGGATATTTGCAAAATTTCCACAATTCGATGCAATGTTCCAATTTTATTAATAAACACATCACTCACACAAACACACTTCTACATGAAACACAACGCTCAAACAAAACATAACTTGAAATAAACACAACTTGTTTACCTTATAACACTCAAACAAAACATAACTTGAAATAAACACAACTTGTTTAACTTTAATAAAACTCGACGATTGGGTCACACTCATGCATTATCTCGACGATTCGCCCTCTGTTTGCTTGTTCGATGGGCAACTGGTACACCGGGTGTAACCGTGGTTGGACGTGGTGGAAGAGGCCTATTCGCCGTAGAAAGGTGTTGGTCCCTCCTATGTCGCTGCGGTGTCGTGCTAGGTGGCTCCTCCGTGTGCGGTCGAGTCCCATCCACGCTCATACGTTGGGGAGTGGACTGTCATTGTTGTTGCGGTCGATGCAAAGGTGATAAGTCTTGGTGGGGACTCGAGGATGAACCATCGTGCCAAGTAGCCGAGGATATGCCGTCGTGATATGTACTCGGCCAGGGATCATAGTGGAAACTAGGTCGGGGATTGTATTGGAAACTTGGTCGGGGATAATAGTGGTAACTAGGCGGGGGATCATAGTGGTAACTAGGCGTGGGGGTCATAGTGGTAACTGGGGCGAGGCTCGTGTTGAGTACTAGGGTCGTAGAAAGCACTCGGTCGCGGATCATAGTGAAAACTCGAACGGGGATCGTACTGAGTACTCGACCCTGCACCTTGGCACACCTCCAATGGATTAGGCACCTTTCATGCCTCAATCGGCTTGATCTCGGGCACGTGAGGTCGATCCCTTGTATCCTTGTTTGGCCTTCTATGGACCGGCGGAGGCGGGATGGGGTCATCTTGCATCACCGAAGCTGGTGCAACTTGGGGAACTAGCAGATATCTATGATGGTCAAGGGCGCACGCTCTCATACAGCCAAGGAGACTATTTTCTATCATCCGGATGAGCCCCACCTCTCGCCCCGTCGCCAAAGAATATGCAGTAAGAGCGATATCGTGTATACGTTCGATGCCATCAACCTAAATCGCAGAAAATAACAACGTTAGCCATTTAAATATAATGATTTGCATGAATACATAAATTGATGCTCAAAGTAACTAAATAAATTAATATGACGGAATTACTTACCAAAGCTCCGCCCGCCGTACCTTCGGGCATCATGTAACATACGGATTGTCTTCGGTATGTTTCCATGTATGGGTCATGGTACCCCATCCGTCCCACAGCTGATGTCGTCAAAATCTCTTGATCTTGCCTATTATTCCACAGATTGATCAATTTTTCAAACTCCTTGGGCCAATTAGTAGATCCTTGTCGATGATCTTTCCTGTGGTACCCCCTTTGACTCGTCGGGACTTCCAATGGTAGGCATTGCTCACATACAAATTGTCATAGGCATCGATCCGGCAAGTGCCACTCCACTATATGGAGGCAGATTAGTGGCACTCGAGTGCACCATTGACCGGGATGCAACGTGAACTTGTGGACGTGATGCGCGACGATGCGTTCAGGATACGGATCGAACTTAAGCTACGAAGGTGCAGAACAAATGGAACATCAAGAAACATAATAAAGCAAGTCGAAAATAGAGAAGGAAGTAATTGTGTATTATTATGGTTACCTCTGCTTCCCAAAGGTGATCCAGCCTCCTACGATACTCCTCCAGCTTATGCGCGACTAGGTTGTTGCATGTTGTTTCACCAAGCCACCTATTAATATGGAAAAGTACACAATGTTAATACATACTAAAAATTATTTTATAAAATACCGAATTAGTAAAAAAAAGGTGAGAACTATGAGTGGGATCGAAGATGTTTACCTACAACCATAAGCTCCATGTCGTAGGGGATGGTCAGGTCCCCATTCCTTGTCGGGGTCATCCTTCGGCGCAATCCATGGCAGATGCTCCCAAGCCCAAAATTGGACGATGAACATGACCCCATCAATCTCCTTCACCGCTCTGGAACTAGCATTATAGTGGGAGCGGTAGAGATGAGATAGGCAAGCAGATGCCCAGCTCAGGTTCCCCATATCTTCCCAATCTCCAAATATGATCTTTAACCATGAATTGCTGATTAAATTGTTGGATTTTTTTGGGAAGAAAACTCCTCTGATCATGTCGAGGATGTAGATACGTGCATAAATTTCTTTATGACGCTCCGAACTTTCCTCCGTGAGGGGAATGCCTCCGACCTCAGGTTTGTGCTTACGCCTAATCTCCGCTGTCAACCAAGTGATGGATACTTGGCCCTTGGACAATGGTGGATTACCATCCGCAATGTGATCTCCCTTTTCTGGCGGACACAACCCTGTGATGGTCCATATGAAATGCTGCCAACCACTCATATTGGCAACAACTTTAGCTGGTGGAGTAGAGTCCACACAAATAACAACGCCATCGATGGAAAAATCGGTTAGGATGGCGATGTCCTTAAGTGTGATGGTGCACTCGCCTTCACGAAAATTGAAGCAATGTGTCTCCTTTCGCCATCTATCTACCAATGTCGTGATGAGTTGGCGGTTGATCTTTATTCCATTAATGTGCCTAATGGGATCCAATATTGCCCTTTTTAGAAAGGGCAAGATGGTGTCGTTCCATTCAAGCACATTCGTCGTACCCCTATAACGGACTATATGGTATGCATCCTAGGGAAGAGTCTGACTTTCACTATAAGTTTATGATTTATACATATATAAATCTATTATAACAAACAATATCAATTAATGAAATCAAGGTTGTTTCCAAGAAATATACATAATTTAAAAAACATTAATAATGAGCTACCTAAAATGAATACCATTTTCGAAATTTAAATAAAATTCTTTTTGTACACATACACATAAAATCAAATATATTATTTTGTACTTCGTATTGATTGTTTTCAATAATTTAAAGCAGTACAAGTACACTCGTAAGACTCTTAGGAGATGTATACATCTCCTTAGAAACACAGTCTGTTTGGCAGAAAAAAGGGGGGGGGGATCCGAGGATCGCTTAGAACCCGATTTTCCCAGGAAATGGGGGGATCAATCGGCCCTTGATCAACATAATATCGTTGATTGTATATATCAACATCCGCCCCAACCTACGATAGCATAACACCAACATAAATCAATTAGTATATAGATTAAATAAAATCATTACAACAATAACTAAAATTAGGTAAAATGAGTACGTACCGCTTGATAGTAATCATAGTAAATACCCTCTTCTTCGACAAAATCGACCATATTTCCAGGATCCGGATAGAGATTCGATGGTTTTTTAATGAAAACCAAAGAAAATCTTTTTGAAAGCAGATCGGACTTAGCCACAACCAACAAACCACTATTTCTGACATGCAAACCGCGCCCTCAGGCAACGGTTATCAGTGGGCGACGCAGATCGCTCCGCTGGCAGGCGGTTAGCCGTCGGATCGCCTGCCCATCGCACGGTTGCATAGACCGCCACGTAGAGGTGCGGTTTTGCAGTTGCCCAATGGTAAACCGTCTCTTGCCCGTGCGGTTTGAATGAGAACCGCACCTCGATTAATGGTGGTAGTTTTGGAATTTTGTAGGATTGGGTGGTACTTTTGTATTTTTTTTAAGGATGGTAGTTTGTTAAAAAATCCAGTTTACACTAGGCTCAAAAGGGTCATGATCTAAAGGTTTAGGATCAAAGGCTTTTTAATTTTCCTAGTTTTCTTAATCGACTCTTATCTTTTTTGTTCTAAATTGATTTTTTTTTTTTGCAAAGATGGAACGAGTTAATTGTGACTAGGGGTGGATGGGCGGTTTCCGGTTAGCGGTTAACAAACGGTTTTAACTGAAACCGTCGTTTTTCGATTAATCGAAAACCGCCCCTTTACTTTTCACAGTTGGTGTTCAAAAGGCGTGAGTGGTGCTTCGGTTAACCGAGTAACCAAAAACCAGTTACGCGGTTAACCAAGGTTAACCCACCCTGCTTCCGCTCCCCACCCCGAAAGACGCTGCTTCGCTTCCGTTCCCAAAATGACCCCGCTTCACTTCTGCTTCCCCAAAACGACCCCGCTTCTCCATTCCCAAAATCCCCCCAAGTCCCAACCCCAAGCGAAAACCTAACCCTACCCGTCTCCAAACCCCACTCGTTGTCTACCCTCTCGCCTGGCCGCCTCCACCCTCGTCGAACAGTCCCAACTCACCCAGCTCTTCACCCAGTTCCGCACAAAGACCGTTGTCTCCTCCCCTGCCCTTCCCCAGACTCCGTCCTCTCCCCTCCCCTTCCTCTTCTTCTCCTCTCTTTCATCTTCTTCCCAAGTCCTCTTCTTCCCCTATCCCCAACGGTCTCCAACTCGCCATCGTCTTCAACCCTTGCTCTCGCCTGCACCAGCGACCGCGCCCTGTCACGACCTTACTCTCGATCGTGCGGCCCTAGCTCTCAATTCCGTTAGAGCGCTAGGCAGCCTTTCTCTCAACTCACTTGAAAGCAAAGAACAAGAACAAGACAGAGGAAGTGGGAGAACTCTCTAGTGTGTATTACTCTAAAAAATGATGGAATGAGTTACAAGTGAGGGAGATGGCTCCTTATATAGGCCTCTCCTCATACAAGGCATTAATGCCCCTCATAATGTCCCTCTACTACATCAATACACCCATTAAGTCCCCCCATTATGCACTCTATAAATACTACCATAATGTAGCTAATAAGTGCACCATTAAGCTCTCTATTAAGGTGGAGAATCCTAGGAGCATCTCTATGCTACTAGTCTTCCATGCATGACACATGTGCAGCCTTGTTGTCACCTTGTTGGCGCCATGTCATCGGCCACATGTGACATCCTCCCCCACCTATGCTCGCGACGCCCTCGTCGCGTCCTCTTGATGGAATGCCTCGATCAAGTCCTTGTTCTTCCAAAGCGTAAGCTCTTTCTCCCAAGTTGCTTCACTTTCCGGAAGGTTGCGCCACTTGACCAAGTACTCCACAAAGCTTGGATGTACGCCACGACGAGGAATGACACGACGCGCCATGACTTCTTCAACTTCATGGTCGTGTGTCTTGGTGATGAGTGTTGGAGCGCGTTGCGACTCTCTTCGCTGCTCATCATCCTTGTCTTCGTGGAAAGGCTTGAGTTGGCTCACATGAAAGACCGGATGGATCTCCAAGTGCGTCGGCAACTCAACCTTGTATGCCACCGCGCCAATCCTCTTCACGATGGGGAATGGCCCTTCATAGCGGCGAAGCAGTCCCTTGTGCACATTCTTGAGATGCTTGAAGCGATGAGGGTAGAACTTGATCATCACCATGTCTCCCTCTTCGAATTCCAAGTGCCGCCTCTTCTTGTCCGCCCATTTCTTCATCTTCTTACTAGCGCGGGCTAAGTAAGACTTGGCCATCTCCATCTTCTCGTGACAGCCTTTAGCGAACTTGTAGGCTGCCGGACTGTTGCCTCTATACCCCGTTGCCACCGTCGTAGGTGTCAAAGGTTGCTGCCCCGTCGCCAACTCAAATGGACTCGTGTTGGTCGACTCGCTGCGGTGCAAGTTGTAGGAGAATTGTGCCGTATCCATCAACTTCACCCAATCTCGTTGGTTTGCACTCACGTAGTGTCGCAAGTACACTTCCAACAAGGCATTCACCCGCTCCGTCTGTCCGTCGCTTTGAGGATGAAATGCCGTCGAGAAGTTCAAGTCTGAGCCCATGATCTTGAACAATTCTCGCCAAAATCTGCCCGTGAAGCGCCCATCTCTGTCGCTCACGATGTTGCTAGGAACGCCCCAATACTTGACCACGTTCTTGAAGAATAGTCGCGCCGCATCCTCTGCCGTCATGTCTTTTGGGCCGGGGACGAACACTCCATACTTCGAAAACCGGTCCACAACAACCATGATGCAACCGCACCCATCGACTTTGGGAAGTCCGATGATGAAGTCCATGCTTACACTCTCCCATGGTCGTTGAGGTGTGGGCAAGGGCTCTAGCAAGCCTGCCGGGCTTCTCTGCTCCATCTTGTCTTGTTGGCACACAAGACAAGTCTTCACATACATCTCCACGTCGTCTCTCATACGCGGCCAGAAGTATGCTTCTTCGATGAGTGCTTGCGTTCTCTCGATGCCGGGATGGCCCGCCCACTTGGAGTCATGGCACTCCTTCATGATCTCCTTCCTCAAGTTGGCCCACCTTGGCACGAACACTCGCTCTCCCTTGGTCATGATGAGCCCATCCTTCATCCAAAACCGTCGAGTCTTGCCTTGCTCGATGTACTCCGCTACGGTTTTGGCGAAGGGGTCATGGCCAAGGCCTTCAACGATCCGCTCCTTCAAAGGAAACATAGGCTGGCTGATGCTTGCGGCTGCACTCTTGCGGCTAAGAGCATCGGCAACGGAATTCGCCTTGCCTGGGTTGTATTCCATGACGAAGTCGAACTCGGCCAAAAAGTCTTGCCACCTCGCTTGCTTGGGGGTGAGCTTCTTCTGCGTAAGAAAGTAGCTCGTTGCCACGTTGTCCGTCTTCACTACGAACTTTGACCCCAACAAGTAGTGCCTCCATGTGCGCAAACAATGCACCACTGCCGTCATCTCCTTCTCTTGAACGGTGTATCGCCTCTCCGTCTCGCTAAGCTTCCGACTCTCGAAGGCAATGGGATGCCCATCTTGCATCAACACTCCTCCAATCGCGAAGTCGGACGCATCGGTCTGCACTTCGTAGGCCAACGTTGGGTTGGGGAGCACGAGCACGGGCTCCTTCACCACTGCTTGCTTCAAGGCCTCGAATGCTTCTTGGCACCTTTCCGACCAATCCCACGCCTTGTTCTTCTTCAAGAGATCCGTCAAGGGTGCTGCAATGTTGGAGTAGCCCTTGATAAACCTCCGATAGTAGTTGGCAAGGCCGAGGAATGACCGCAACTCTGGCACCTTCGTCGGCGGCTCCCATTCTTGGATTGCCTACACCTTTGCTCCATCCATCTTCAACTTGCCTCCACCAATGATGTGCCCCAAGAATGGAACCTCCGTGGCGGCAAATGTGCACTTCTCCCTCTTGACGTACAACTCGTTGTCGCGAAGGACTTGGAAGACTTGGCGTAGATGCTCGGCATGCTCATCGAGTGTTTTGCTATACACAACGATGTCATCCAAGTAGACCACGACAAACCGGTCCAAGAATGGCTCGAACACTTGATTCATCAAAGTGCAAAACGTGGCTGGTGCGTTGGTGAGACCGAATGGCATCACAAGAAACTCGTAAGAGCCATACCTCGTCACACAAGCTGTCTTTGGCTCATCTCCCTCTGCTATCCGCACTTGATAGTAGCCCGAGCGAAGATCTAGCTTGGTGAACCACATAGCATCTCCAAGCTGATCGAACAGATCGCCAATGTTGGGAATCGGCCACTTGTTCTTCACCGTCAACTTGTTGATGGCTCGGTAGTCGATGCACATGCGCAACGACCCTTCCTTCTTCTTTTGGAACAGCACCGGTGCTCCAAAAGGTGACTTCGATGGCCGCATATAGCCTGCGTCCACCAAGTCCTTGAGCTGCCTCCGCAACTCCTCTAGCTCTGGTGGCGACATGCGGTATGGTGCTCGCGAAGGGGGCTTCGCTCCTGGCTCCAACTCGATCTTGTGGTCCACCTCTCTTCTTGGTGGCAGCTTCTTGGGCAACTCCGATGGCATCACGTCGTCGAACTCTTCGAGGACGCCTTCGATGATGGGAGTTGTGATTCCCGCTGAGCCTCCTTCTTCCTCCATTTTCAAGGACACAAGAAAGGTTGGTTCATTCTTCTTGAACCCCTTCAATACCTGCATGGCCGATAGAGCACTGTGGGGGCCATCTTCTCGCAAGAGATGGATCGTGTGAAACTCCCCCTCCTTCTCCAAGCACATCGTGTTGGAGTTGGGCTTCAAGAGCACTCCCTCCTTGTCGAGGAAGTTGATGCCGAGGATGACTGGGTGATCGTCCATGGTGACGACGGAAAAGTCGATGAGACCTTCCCACTCGCCGAGCTTCATTGGAACGTTGTGAGCAACTCCATGGATTGGGATGGACTCCGAATTGATCGTCTTGAGCCTCCCTTGCCCCTTCTCGTAAGCAATACCCAGCCGGTTTGCCTCCTCGATGCGAAGGAAGTTGCCCGTGGCACCGGTATCTACCAAGGCTTTTGACTCGCCTTGCATGAATTGCGCCAGAACATAGCACCTCCCACGCTTGCTCTCCTTGACGTCGGTCTTTGCCGCGCCAAGCTTGCGGATTGAGCCAATCTTGGCCTCCGCCGCCTTGGGCTCCTCTTCTTGAGCTTCCATGGCCGCCAATCTCGCCTTCCTTGGGCAATCCCGCACTCGATGTGGTCCGTTGCAAAGGAAGCAAGACATGGGTTTTGGCTCGTACTTACCCCCTTTGCTCGAACCACCTTGTTGTTGAGCGCGAGTGCCCTCCTTGAAAGGTTTCTGTTGTTCTCCACCCTTGTTGGGCTTCGAACTCTTCTCTTTGCCGCTGCTCTCTTGCCTTTTGTACTCAACAAAAGACTCCGCCGTGGCCATGGCAGTTGCAAGGTCTTGCACTCCTCGACGTTGCATCTCCATCTTGGCCCATGGTTGCAGCCCATCAAGAAAGCCGTGCATGGCCTCCTTGTCCGTGATGTCCGGGATCTCTAGAAGCAGTTCCGAGAATTCCTTCACGTATTCTCGAACTCCACCCCTCTGGGTGAGTCTTCTCAACTTCGAACGGGCTTCAAACTCCACGTTCTCTGGGTAGAACTGCCTCTTGATTTCTCTCTTGAAATCTTCCCACGTTACCATCACACAAGTACCTCTTTCGACGTCCGCTTCACGTCGCCTCCACCACACCATTGCAACATCGACCAAGTATAGTGGAGCGGTACGAAGTTTTACCTCATCCTCTTGGATGCCGGATGCCTTGAAGTATTGCTCAAGACTCCAAAGGAAGTTCTCTAACTCCCTCGCGTTCCTTGAACCTCCGAAGTTCTTCGGTCTTGGAACATCAGCACGTGGGACGGATTGCACCGGGGCTGGTCCGCTAGCCATGGCTCTCTTCACGAGAGTGACCTCACTCTTGAGGTCTGCAATCTCCTCCTTCACGCCGACCAGCTCAGCCTGGACTTGCTCTTTCACAACTTCAAGCGCGTTGTTCATGGAGGTGGTGATGGTGTTGTTGATGAGGGCTATTAGCTCTTCCCGCATCCCATCATGGTTGATCTCTAAGGTTGTCAACCGACCAGCCATTCCTTGAACATCGCCTTGGACTTGGGCGAAGTTACCTCCCAAATCCTCGATGGCAGTGATGTCTTCCGCCAACTTCACTTCCACTCGAGAGACTCGCCTCTCTAGTGCCGCCATAGGATCACGAGTGCTTGACTTGTCACCCTTTGGCTTGGGATGCTTGGTTGGATCCCTTCCGCGCCTCTCTTCGGCGGTAACGCCGCTGTCTGATCCCGACATTTTTGGTGAGGTTCTTCCTTTCCTTCTGGCTCTAGGTTCAACTTTGCTTGCACAAAGCCGAACCAGGCTCTGATACCACTTGTCACGACCTTACTCTCGATCGTGCGGCCCTAGCTCTCAATTCCGTTAGAGCGCTAGGCAGCCTTTCTCTCAACTCACTTGAAAGCAAAGAACAAGAACAAGACAGAGGAAGTGGGAGAACTCTCTAGTGTGTATTACTCTCAAAAATGATGGAATGAGTTACAAGTGAGGGAGATGGCTCCTTATATAGGCCTCTCCTCATACAAGGCATCAATGCCCCTCATAATGTCCCTCTACTACATCAATACACCCATTAAGTCCCCCCATTATGCACTCTATAAATACTACCATAATGTAGCTAATAAGTGCACCATTAAGCTCTCTATTAAGGTGGAGAATCCTAGGAGCATCTCTATGCTACTAGTCTTCCATGCATGACACATGTGCAGCCTTGTTGTCACCTTGTTGGCGCCATGTCATCGGCCACATGTGACAGCCCCCTCTGGGCTACTTTGCCGCTTCCCACGACGTCGGCGGTGGTGGGACTTCGTCGAAGCAGCGAGACCTTGTCTGACAATTTTTTATACATCGGCTAACTGACCAACTAACCAGTAACCGACCGGTAGGTGGTCGGTTAGCCGAGGAGGGCATATCGATCGGTGGTCGGTAGGGGCAAGAGGGTGGTTCGATTAACTGATAATCGACCCTTAGGTTTTTGGTTATAACTGAACTGACCGCCCTTCACCCCTAATTGTGATATACAAAATGATATCCATTTTCAATATATTTAGAGAATTTTTTTCATACTACTCATTTCCGCCTCCATACCATATGATATCTCCTTCATTTTTAAGTCGATTTTGAAAGTTTTTGCACAGAAGGAACGAGATCATCATGATCTATTGGATCTACAAATTTCTGGGGAAAAATACAGGACCAAAAAATACCACCCCATACCACCCAGGTATAAGGTAATACGACCCTTGAGGGTGTGTTTTTATCAAAGTAACGCAACAAACGATTCAATCGAAGATTGATTGAACTCGAATTAAGAACAATGCGTTCTTAATACGAAATTGGGATAAAACGGAACCGACGGACAATCCCATACCTGGGGAAAGCTCGTATGGTATAAAAGGGTAGATGCTCGACCACGATTGAAGAGGATATTCAATCGATAAAAAGCTCACAATCTTGGAATCCACCAAACTCAAACAAGTCGCAACTTGCACAAACCCAAAGGGTTTGTTTTTCGATTAATCAAAGTCTTCTGTTTTTACAACGTAAATAGAAGGCTATTTATAGCCAAGGAAACCTAATACAAACCTAATGTAACTAGGAAACAATTAAGGTAAAAAAAACTCTAAAAACAGTGTAAAACTCGGCCACAAACTTCCTTTCTTGACGCACAAGTAAGCTACCAGCAAAACAGTCAAAAGGCAGCTTTTGTACCAACTTCATGCCTTTCGTTCGAGGCCTTTCAGAACTCCAATTCTTTATCCAATTCCTTCCCTTTATTCAAAAAAATACCTAGTTTCATGTTGTGGAAGCCTTTTGACTTGAATCCCATCCATGCTCCTTGAATTGAGCTCCAAAGTAGGCTTCACATAATAGTTTTCTGCCTTAGCCATTTTCTGGCAGTTTTCCAATTTTGAGGTAGCAACTTTGAGGCATTGGAAAACAACCTTAATGACATCATCTGGATCCAAAAGCATACCATTGAAAACATGGCAACTTTATCTGTAAAACAAGCCCTTGATCTCCAATTTTCATTGAGCCATTTGTGAGATACAAGCTTCCCAAGTAGGGTACCTGAAACTGTTTCAACACTTTGCCAAAAATTAGAATTCTTCAAGTGAGTTGAGATGACTTCTTTGGCAAGAAATTGTGAGTTGTGGATTGATCCAATTGGATCATATCATAAGGTTGGTATCTTGTCGTATACAATGTTGAAAGTTATAAATGATAGTTAGTATATTCCTACTATCATGTATTCAACCATCATACAGTCTAGTATATTCATACCATTATGATGCACTTCCATACCAAATGGTATGCTCTTATGTAATATACCAAACAATACCACCAATCCATGGTATAGACTGGTACTACATGTCTCAAATTTTTTATTATGAAAATATATCAAAGTGGATATCTTTATGAAGAACACAATTAATCTAATTTATTTGTGAAAAAAATAAATTATGACTTAAAACAAAAGAGACATAGCCCGTTAAATTCAGAGAGGAAAAGGTTAGAAGCCTTCTATAAATGATGATGTGGCGCTGATGTGGTAGGTTATGCATGTTATTGACCATAAGGTTATGGAGGGGAGCCGCTCCAAGAAGAAGTCGACACATGCATTGACTGAATAATTTAAGCTGCTGGAAAAACTTTCAAAAATTGTGCATGTCTCTTACATGAATGCAAATTCATCCAATGATTTATTTATGAAAAGAAAATTTCATTTCATCGAAAGCTCTAACAGAAGAGCAACTACTACATGAGTCTCGGATGAGAAGGGATACATGGTTGCGAATTCGCCGCCGGTTCCAAAACAGACTTTGAAGCTTTGCTCGAAGAATCGTCGTCCAAACTCATGGTGAGAAAACCGCTGAAAACTTAGCACAACTCTGGTACCATGTAAAATTCGATAACGCGGAAGCAAAAAAAAAAAAAACACGACACAACTATTTTACGTGGTTTCCTCATTCAGATTGAACGAGACTAGTCCACGGAGAGCTCGAAGCTCTCAGCTGAGATATTATTATCGACTGTGTTCTCTTAGGGTTCACATGGGAGTGGCCGAGCAGCTATATACGATCTGAACCCCTAGAAACGTACTATATGGGGAAAGGGTTATTTACAATAAGAACCCTACCATATTGGCCAATTACAATAGGAATCCTAATACACTAGACAAGGAAGAGGATGGAGAGATCTTGGACCATGAAGAGGAGGATCAATGACACGCTAAAACACAACACCAAACTGCGACCAAGTGTAATCGCAGTCCGGAAATGCAGTAACAGGCAAGCTCTATTTGTCAACCCGGGTCCTAGATCTACTGCTTACTCCGTGATTATTTATTATCTAGCAAACTAAGTCGAGTGATTGTGATTTTAAGCAAAAGCAATAAGAAAGCAGGAAATAATTCGGTTTTCTAAAGCAAGGGAAGAGTCACTCGGGAATGAGTCCCCATAGCTCCTTAGTTAGGTCAAGGTTGTAATTATCCTAGGTTGATTAACTGTTGATTAAACTGCGGAAGATCCGACAGTAGTTTGGATCTCTTAAGCTGACCAAGCCCTCTCAGGCAGGCTAACCGGCAGACGACCAACCTTCACCGGGATAGACTGCTGAGGCAATAAGCACAGAACTCCACTACTGGAATTTGGTTCCAGTACAATGCAGTAAATCGATTAACTCTCGTATAACCAATTTACCACTACCGATTGATGAAGCTCTAACAACCTAATCAGATTCTATCTATCTCAGGTTGCAGCAGAATTCAAGAAAAGATGACCAGACTTCAATTGACTCAATGAATCATGCATCAATCGATTATAACCAATTAGTATATCAATCCCAAGTCATTACAATCAAGATTCCTAATACATGGAACTAGGGTTCTTCATACCCAAGTGAGAGAAGGTTCTACTCCATAGAGAGAGGAAATCAGAAATTAGAGTAGTCATACTCATAAAGTTGAGGATAATCTGCTCTGGGGTGTCGATCTTCACTCCTGGGGATGCAATTTGGGCTTCAATGGCGAGAAATCACCTCCAAATAGCTCCTCGGGTTTGTTCTTCGCACTTTCCCTCTCTAAAACTCTGTTTTTGCTCCAAAAAGTCGACTCCCTCTCCTTTGGCTCGAATCTACCTCAAAAACACGATTCTGGGCGAAATACAGGCTGAATTCTTCCATGCCCGTATTTTTCCCAAAACACGCGTTTTGGTTAAGTTTCAGTGCATCCAAGGCTCCTCTCAGCAGTGAAATTACGGGCATGGGAGGGGAAAATACAGTCGTATTTCTCCTGCCCGTATTTCTTCCTCCGCTCCTGTTTAATGCTTCGTTTCGCCCTCGCCCAGACTCGGAATCAGTCGTCGTTTGATCCCAGACGCTCGTGGTCTCATCCTCTTTCCTTTCATGACAAGATTGCATGATTTTTGTCCATAATGCGAGGTAGAAGTCCATTCTTCCTCAGGTCGTGCTCTTGTTTCTTCTCCAGAATTGCCAAATGATCTCCGATTGACTTGAAACTTGCGCCTATGCTTCAATTTAGATGCTAGGACCTTAAATGTGACAAAGGAACACAACCTAGCGTAAAATAGTCCAAGAAACCACAAATTCGAGCTAAAAATATCAAGAAACAAGGGTGCAAACATGTGTAAATACGATGCTATCAAATTCCCCCACACTTAACCGTTTGCTTGTCCGCAAGCAAACCTAGTCAGATACAAGGTAAGCTCAAAACATCTCAATCATGCAACCTAGGGGACATATCATATCGGCACAGAATACGTGAATCATACTGGCTTTTAGACATCAAAACATGAACAACCTCAACAACAACTTGGACAACCACCACAGAGGACATTCGAGTGCAGTAAAATCGGGTAAAGGAAGAGTCTCCCTTTTGTTCACCAACCAAACTAGACTTGACTCTACCACTTATTCAAGAAAGTCACCTCATGCATAAAACTCAAGACATCATGATCAAGACCGAGCAATCTAGATCCTCACCGGGGTAAAGAGTATAGAGAATATGAGAAAATTAATCGCTCACTCTGGACCAGTGGGGTCAAGAAAATTTTATGCGAAAAATGCGCATGCTTATTCTCTCAATCTCTAGCGTCTCTTCACCATGAAGGCAGCCTTTAAATGTTAGAGTTCACATAATGGGTGTCACCACTAACTAATCCGGAGGTCTTAGACACAGGTTCAGATGACTGGCTAGGGTCTTAGACATGGGGAAAAGGCCTTTTAGGTGGTGGAAGTATTCATAGCACAAGGTTCCACAGTTCCAAACCCAACACAGTCACAGTCAATCAAACTAGTTACTTTCTTTCTGCCATTCCGCATTACTCAAATTCTTTAGAGCACAAGAGCGAAGGAGGTCACAATAATGTTAGTATTTCTAAGCCAAACTGCTAAGAAACACTACTTAATGAGCATGATTCAGATTTTTGGTAGTGTCTCTCTTTTGCTTTCATTCATTTTTCTTTTCTTTTCTTTCATTTCATTTCCTTAGAGAACCACCACCTCTGCACATTTTTCAAACACATGGCCAACTTTTAAGCATTACCTCCAACCCTCACATTATTTTTAGCAGAAACAGCAAAGAACAAGCAAAAACCACTATGTGGAACCTTCTAAGAGATGCAAAAGGGGTGATTTTGCATTGTAGACAGAAAGAAAGGAAATTACACGGCTCAAAGGGGCTGACTAGGGGGTATGACACACCAGGACAATCAATTTGGTAATGGGCTATTCCTATGCCTCCATCATCTTAGTTAGTGACAACGTGAATGCTACACATCATGGAAGAGGGATCTATCGCAGTAGCAAGAAACGAGCAGGCTCAAATCTCACATGGCTACCTATATGCTCTATCTCTTATTATGATTCCCTGAACTAGATGCATAAACGACTCTCAAGAGCAAGTGATCGATCCAAGTCACAGTTGGTGAGCAAATAGTTGAAAAACTGAACCCCTACACAACTCTACTACACGTCTCAGCCATCATTATAGGTTGTCCTAGTCACACTCCAGTTGTCATGCATTAATTCAAAAGCCATTCAATTCACCAATGATATGATCCCAAATGGGCCATTATACACGTTTAATTTACTTGATGAAGAAGCTATCGAAGTTGGGAAGAAGAAGGGCAGAATTTGGCTAAGTCAAAATCCGTGTTCAGGATACATACTTTGGAGGCATGGTTCTCTCAATTGGCTTGGTGTAAATTCATGTTTAAAGGTTTGTTTTACAGATGAAGTTACCATGTTTCCAATGGTATGCTTTTGGGATTCAGAATATGTCATTAAGGTTGTTTTCCAAGGGCTTAATTCGAGGAGTATGGATTTGATTCAAGTCCAAAGGCTTCCTCAACATGAAACTAGGTATGTTTGTGAACAAAGGGAAGGAATTGGATGAAGAATTGGACCTCCGGAAGGCATCGAACGAAAGGCGTGAAGTTAGTACGAAAGCTGCTTTTGGACTGTTGCTGGCAGCTTACTTGCACTTGAAGAAAAGGAGTTTAGACCCGAATTTTATGTCCTTTTTAGTGTAGAATTTTACCTTAACTGTTTCCAAGTTATATTAGGATTGTATTAGGTTTATTTGCCTTTAAATACCTTCTAGTTTTCGTTGTAAAGATAGAGTTGATTGAATAGAAAAGAAACCGTTTGGTTTTGTGCAAGTTGCGACTTGTGTTGAGTTTGGTGGATTCCAAACTCGTTGAGCTCTTGTATTGATTGAATAGTCACTTCAATCGTGGTGGGGCATCTACCTTATAATCCGATTGAGCGTTCCCCAGGTGTGGAATCGTCCTTTTGGTTCCGTTTTATCCAAGTTCGTATTAAGAACGTTTCCTTCTTGATTCGAGCTCAATCGATCCTTCGATTGAGTCGTTAGCTGCGTGACTTGGATAACATACACCCCCCTGGGACATATCAAGTGGTATCAGAGCCTGGTTCAAGTCAGGACAAGGAAGGATTGATCAAGGCTGTGTTCGTGTGAAGATTCAGCGCAAACAGAGTTACAATGGCAGCAGCAGAGTGGTTACCATCTATGATCTTCACGGGTTGTTTAATCGAGGAGCAGCTGTGTTTAGTTCTCGTGGATGGAGGAAGGGAGAGGAATTTGATTTCCTCCACGGTCGTGAGCAAGTTAGGGCTGCAATCACGTTTACATCCAGCTCCCTACATCGTTCAATTACCGTACGAGAAATACCCAAGTTTTGTGATTTCGCAGGTGGATGTGATTCTCGATTGGCCAGTACGAAGACCAGATTCTTTGCGACATGGTTTACAATCTGGCCAGCCATATCGTGTTGGGGCAGCCTTGGTTTCGAAATCGACAGGTTGAATTTGTTAGCAGAAGAAGCAGAAAATTCAGACTTCGGAAAGAAAACAAAACGTTTGTTTTGATTCCTTTGTCGCAGGAACAAGCTGCTGACGATTTGAAGAAGGTCAGACGACTCCAGGAAGAGTATAAGACGACCCTGTTGATGAAACCGTTGACGTTGAGGAGCAATTCAGCAAGGACTCAGGCCGACTGCAACGACCCCTGTTTTTTGCCGCAAAAACAGAGCGTCGACGCAAGCAGTGTTGTCGACGATGATGAAAGGGAATCGACGCACGATGAGCCATCAAACGAGTTCCCAGGGCCTGAAAGAATGACGAAAAGTCAAGGAGAAGCCCACATAGCTGGGGGAGCGAGGCTCGAGCCCAAGTTCGTTGCCAAAGGGAAGAGTCCGTGTTCTGCAGCAGGGAACCTCTGTTTTTCCACAAGAAGACAGAGCAGGAGAGAGGGCATCGTGGCTGGAGCTCTGGAGAGTGATTCGATCCAAGAAAACCAGCCCAGAACGTTCCCTACAGCTGCAGGAAGCTCTCAAATTGATCAAACTGTCACAAATTGTTCCGCTTTGCAGAATCAAAATCGAGATTATACTCCTCTGGAAATGCGGAAACAAGAAGCAAAATTCGCTGAATTGGTTGCAGTGTTGGAGGACAATTCGAACCAATCCAAAGCTTCAGAAACGTTCCAAATAATCCCTCGAAACTCACACGAAGGCTGGATTGGGACGAACAGGACTGGGTTACAGAAGCCCGATCGACCAGAATTTGCTCTGAAAGTGCCCAACAATGAAGAAAGATCGAGCTTAATGGTTGGAGTGATTGAGGACGAGTCGACGCAATTGGTTGATGCAGGATCAATTGGAGACGTCCTAGAAAGCTTTAGGAGTCATCAATTCGACTCTAGAATCACTACATCGAAAACGCCCAAATTTTGTTCCACCTCGCCGGTTTATGGGTTTCCTTCGCCGGATTCTGGAAATTCAAACCTTGCCGACAGCGGGAAATATGGGAGTAATGAATTGAGGCGATTTGGAGAACCTCGATGGCTGGGAAAGGTCGGAATCGTTTTATGGGAGCCAGGCGAGTTGATTGCGAACAACCAATTTGATCGAGAAGGCCCCGAGAAGGAATCCCCAATTTGGAGGAGTTCACCGGAATCCTTCCCGTCGCCGGAAACCGGAAATCTGGAATTTTGTGCCTTCAGTTCGTTTGAACGAAATTTTTGTGTGGGGAAGGTCCATTGGAGCCTCACGATTGTGATATAAGCTCAAATCGTGGCAAACGGCAGCAAGATCGCAATTCAACGATGATTTGAACTTCGAAATTGCAAGTTCAACATACCACTTTTGTGACCCGATTTGGGTGGGATTTTGTGCCGATTTTGGCAAAACAAAGCTTCAAGCTTTGAGGTCAAAGCTTTTTGAAGAGGGGGAGCCTGATATGATCCCAAATGGGCCATTATACACGTTTAATTTACTTTATGAAGAAGCTATCGAAGTTGGGAAGAAGAAGGGCAGAATTTGGTTGTGTCAAAATCCGTGTTCAGGATACATACTTTGGAGGCATGGTTCTCTCAATTGGCTTGGTGTAAATTCATGTTTAAAGGTTTGTTTTACAGATGAAGTTACCATGTTTCCAATGGTATGCTTTTGGGATTCAGAAGATGTCATTAAGGTTGTTTTCCAAGACCTCAAAGTTGCTACCTCAAAACTGGAAAACTGCCAGAAAATGGTTAAGTCTGGAAACTGTTTTGCGACGCCTACTTTGGAGCTTATTTCGAGGAGTATGGATCTGATTCAAGTCCAAAGGATTCCTCAACATGAAACTAGGTATGTTTGTGAACAAAGGGAAGGAATTGGATGAAGAATTGGACCTCTGGAAGGCATCGAACGAAAGGCGCGAAGTTAGTACGAAAGCTGCTTTTGGACTGTTGCTGGCAGCTTACTTGCGCTTGAAGAAAAGGAGTTCAAACCCGAATTTTATGTCCTTTTTAGTGTAGAATTTTACCTTAACTATTTCCAAGTTATATTAGGATTGTATTAGGTTTATTTGCCTTTAAATACCTTCTAGTTTTCGTTGTAAAGATAGAGTTGATTGAATAGAAAAGAAACCGTTTGGTTTTGTGCAAGTTGCGACTTGTGTTGAGTTTGGTGGATTCCAAACTCGTTGAGCTCTTGTATCGATTGAATAGTCACTTCAATCGTGGTCGGGCATCTACCTTATAATCCGATTGAGCGTTCCCCAGGTGTGGAATCGTCCTTTTGGTTCCGTTTTATCCAAGTTCATATTAAGAACGTTTCGTTCTTGATTCGAGCTCAATCGATCCTTCGATTGAGTCGTTAGCTGCGTGACTTTGATAACATACACCCCCCAGGGGCGTATCAACCAATTAAACCCACAGTGCCAATACGATCAAGCAAACAGCAGTACTTGGAGCCCTCAAATCTCGAGATTTGGACAGCGGAATAGGCTCCAAGCACACAGACTCATCTAGCAGTCAACAATAGATAAACACCCCCCCCCCACACACACACACACTTAAGCACGACATTGCCCTCAATGGAGTAGAGGGAAAGATATGGGGAAACGATGTTACCGGAAATACGGACTGTCGGGGGACTGGAAATCAAACCAGTCAGCAGGGCTAGAGTCATCAAAACACACTGGGTGATAGAAACCATAGTTCCAAGTGGACAAACCGAAAACAAACGAAAGGAAAACAAACCTTGATGGGGTTGCCTCCCCACAAGCGCTTCTTTACCGTCGTGAGCCGGACGGTGGCTCCTAAGTTTCGGTCCATGCTAGAACCTCTTTGAAGTTGAGGTTCTCGTCGATGATGTGGAGTCTCAAGTCACAAGCAGGTGGTATGACAGGTGATGTAGGCTCGTGTACTTGATGAATATGAAGTCTCCACCTGCGAGACCTCTTCTTTTCTTCCTCACTCGTCTCATTGCCCCAAACCAGATATGATAGCATCGACCAACCACCATTGCGTCCACCAAGAGGGACCGATGTTGATGTGGCCTTGGTCTGGCAAAGAGACACTGCAAATGGGTTCTTGCCAAGCAGCTCCTCAAAGTTTGGTGGAGATATCACATGTAAATCATGGTCGGTGCAAGCCTCTTCCACCTCAACTTCATCCTCATCCTGGACACCACTCGCTTCTTCAACCCTCTTTCCTTCCTCAGAATTTGATTCCTCCCCTGGGAAAAGATCAAGAACTTTCTCTAATTCACTTCCGTCATCCTCCACAACTTCTTTCCTCATCCTCTCTCGCTCTTCTTCTTCTAGCACCGATTGGAGAGCAAGTCGCCATTCAATCTTTTCAATAATATAAGCTTGCATCTCCTCACTCATGCCCGCTTTTTCAGCGCTCGGTGTGGGATGTGGAAAGGTATGGCCGGCTACAACAGGATATTTTTTATCATGATCATCACGGGAGCTCTTCGTGACAATTTTTGTATGCTCCACATCCTCATGATTGACTTCTTCTTCCTCCTTCTCTGCTTGTATTGTAGCATAAAGTTTATCTTGAGAAAACTATGCATAAGCTTTCTCAATGACCTCTATGTGCTTCTTGATGCTCCGAAGGGTCTCCTCTGTCTCACGGGGAAAGGAGAAGTTAGTTTGGGCAATTGCCTGGATATGAGGATCCATCTTGGAAAAGGATCTATCAGGTACTCGAGCAATCTGCTCCACGAGAAGTCTCAAGTGATAGTTTGGATCTGGCTGTGGAGTGTAGCATGGCTCTGCTAGATGGCCCGGGAAGGCTGTGGCTAAATCAAGATCTGCTGGCCCTTCTAGTTGTGGGAGGAATTCTTCTTGATAATGAGATTGTTCTTGAAATACCCAAGGTTCTGATTGTTCTTCGTAGTAGGGGGGTTGGTACTGAAACCAGACTCCATAGTCTTTTCCTCCTTGGTTGCTCCAGGAAGTCTCGGGGTAATACCACTCGGGTGGTGGTGGATACCCCTGATGGTTGGAGAAGCCTTGAGAATCCATGTATCAGATCTGCACCAATAAAAACAAAATACCCAAGTGAAAAGCAAGGGTGGAAAAGAGAGGATGCATAAAAGTAAATGCTAAAGTAACAGACTTTCACGTTTCCACAATAACCTAGAGGTCCCCGGCAACGGCGCCAAAAACTTGACACGCTAAAACACAACACCAAACTGCAACCTAGTGTAATCGCAGTCCGACAATGCAGTAACAGGCAAGCTCTATTTGTCAACCCGGGTCCTAGATCTACTGCCTACTTCGTGATTATTTATTATCTAGCAAACTAAGTCGAGTGATTGTGATTTTAAACAAAAGCAGTAAGAAAGCAAGAAATAATTCGATTTTCTAAAGCAAGGGAAGAGTCACTCGGGAATGAGTCCCCCTAGCTCCTTAGTTAGGTCAAGGTTGTAATTACCCTAGGTTGATTAACTGTTGATTAAACTGCGGAAGATCCGACAGTAGTTTGGAATCTATTAAGCTGACCAAGCCCTCTCAGGTAGGCTAACTGGCAGGCGACTAACCTTCACCGGGATAAAATGCTGAGGTAATAAGCACAGAACTCCACTACTGGAATTTAGTTCCTGTACAAAGCAGTAAATCGATTAACTCTCGTATAACCAATCTACCACTACCGATTGATGAAGCTCTAACAACCTAATCAGATTCTATCTATCTAAGGTTGCAGCAGAAATCAAGAAAAGATGACCAGACTTCAATTGACTCAATGAATCATGCATCAATCGATTATAACCAATTAGTATATCAATCCCAAGTCATTACAATCAAGATTCCTAACACATGGAACTAGGGTTCTTCATACCCAAGTGAGAGAAGGTTCTACTCCATAGAGAGAGAGAGAGGAAAACAGAAATCAGAGTAGTCATACTCATAAAGTTGAGGATAATCTGCTCTGGGGTGCCGATCTTTACTCTTGGGGATGCAATCTGGGCTTCAATGGTGAGAAATCACCTCCAAATAGCTCCTAGGGTTTGTTCTTCGCACTTTCTCTCTCTAAAACTCTGTTTTTGCTCCAAAAAGTCGGCTCCCTCTCTTTTGGCTCGAATCTATCTCAAAAACCCGATTCTGGGTGAAATACGGGCTGAATTATGGTCGTAATTCTTCCATGCCCGTATTTTGCCCAAAACACGCATTTTGGTTAAGTTTCAGTGCATCCAAGGCTCCTCTCGGCAGTGAAAATACAGGCATGGGAGGGGCAAATACGGTTGTATTTCTCATGCCCGTATTTCTTCCTCCGCTCCTGTTTAATGCTTCGTTTCTCCCTCGTCCGGACTCTGAATCAGTCGTCGTTTGATCTCAGGCGCTCATGGTCTCGTCCTCTTTCTTTTCATGACAAGATTCCATGATTTTTTGTCCATATATGATCTAGAAGTCCATTCTTCCTCAGGTCATGCTCATGTTTCTTCTCCCGAATTGCCAAATGATCTCCGATTGACTTGAAATTTGCGCCTATGCTTCAATTTACATGCTAGGACCTGAAATGTGACAAAGGAACACAATCTAGCTTAAAATAGTCCAAGAAACCACAAATTCGAGCTAAAAAAGTCAAGAAACAAGGGTGCAAACATGTGTAAATACGATGCTATCAATCAACAACATGCCAACAGAGAAGAAGATGAGTTTATAACTCAATCTTTGGAAGAAGAAGGCAAGAGACCTCCTAAAGAAGATGAAAAGGACAAAGAAAGCTACTTCCAAGTCGATGAAAGCATCGTAAAAGCCATGGAGACCATGATCGAGCATCCTCAATCTATTTTCTAAATTTGATTGACAAGTTGTGTAACCTGCTTCAAACTTTTCCATATCTCGCTATCTTTTAGTCCATTGAGGACAATGTCCATTTTAAAGTGTGGGTGGAATTGGGTGCCACATGTTACTTGATTATTCTTGATACATGGCATATCTTTTGTCATTAAATCTTACAATCTTTGGTTATAATCTATGTGAAAAAAATTAAAAATCCTAAAGATGTTTTCCATCCAATGACTTTTAGTCATCCCCTACAAGCTTTTCACAACTCATCTTACTTTGAATCTATGAGTCTAGGGAATGTCATTCAATCTAGGGAGGATATTGTAGTGACTATGAATGATGTGATAGTCAATGAGATATAATGACAATTTGATGTGTTTGAATGCAATATTCTAGATTTCTTATTATGCAAAAGAGTCTCTGCTCTAAATTTTTTTTCAAAAGGGTGAACGGTATCTTCTAGAAAAATACAAATTTTACCTATCAAGACATGTTGGTATCTTTCAAAATTTGTCATGCTATATTGAGAAATAAAGTGAGAGGTAAGCCCAACGTATGAGGCATCTTTTCATTGCACAAAATCTAGTTTTAGAAGAGATACTAGCTGAGCTTTAGTGGAGAATTCCTACAAGGTGATGCTAGTTCCTCTCTAGTAAAAGTAAAATTTTCACCCGTTGAATTGATTGCCAACTTGAGGATGTGCTCTTAAGGGCAAATATAAAGCTTCCCAAACCCCTGCTCAACCAATAAGGTTAAAGTTCAAAAAGAAATCTCCACCACAAGAAAATTTTGGAAAAGGAGAAAAACTAGTTGTTTGCAAGAGAAGAAAATTTTGGAAAAAAAGAAGATAAAAAGAGTGTTTGAATAAGGCAAAAGCTCTTAAAGGGTATGTCAAGTTGATGGTAAAAGCATTCAAAGTTTAAAAATGTTTATCAAATGCATGGATAGTTGTTTATACTTGGATTGGATTGTATGATGTTCTTGGATGTTGATGTGGTTAGGATTCTCTCATGCTATTGTTGACCTTGTAAGTTATTTATGATCCAGTACTAAGATCGAGAATGAGTGATGCTTTCTGGTTTTCGTTGAGTTATATGATTGTGAGTACTATTTGCTTGGGGACAAGCAAAGTTCAAGTGTGTGATATTTCTGATGACACTTTATTTATAGTGCTTATCACCCATATTTGATACATTTTTCAATTCTATCAATACATATTTAGTGGTTTTGATGATATTTCATATGTAATTCATAACTATTTGATTAAGGTGCTTATGATAGACCTTGAGTGTGTTTCTGCACTATTTGATGCATTTTTTGTGATGCTTTATGCTTATCTAGGACACTCAAGGCGAATATGTATCACAAGGGATCCAATGGATCAGAAAGAGAACGAGAATACAAACTCATGGGCTCTAACAGAGATGGATTTAGATATCAGATGCTCACTTTGTGGCCAAATTAAGGAAGGTTTTGGCCGACTTTATCCCCAACTCAAAGGAATCCGAGTTTGAGTCGTACAAGGAAGGTTTTGGCCGACTTTGGGATGAAAAAACTAAAAAATTCTCTTCTGTAACTAGTATAAATAGGAGACTAGGCTAGAGCTTACACACAATACCTTTTACCATCACTTTGCCTTAGGGGCACGAGTAGCAATCCATAGAGAGAGGAGCGAAGACATGTTGGAGCTCGACTAGGAAGCATTCACCGTCTATTCCTGTATCAATGGTGATGTTGTTCTGCTCTCCTTTGTGTTGCTAGTTGATTTGTTTATGAATATAATTCGATGATGCTTTGTATACTAGTTCTATGATTTAATGAGATGTCTATTATGTTTATTATTCTTATCATCGATGCTTGATGTCAATCTATGCTTGTATCATTTATTCCTTGAGTATTTGATTCTATGATTATTATATTGTTTTAGTTGATCGGTGCTTATGATTCCATTATGTGTTACTATATGTACTATTTATACTACTATTATGCAAGACAAAGAAACTAATCTCGTATAATATGCATCTTCTTATACGTATATAGAAGGATTAGCTACCTTTCTTTGATGACAAGTATGGTGCTAGATAATTTAGATCACGATGCTATGTGCTTAATTCTTTGGATAAAGACATAAATTAATTCTAGATGTTTAGTCAGGGACGACTAACAGTAGTTAGATGCTAGTTGCAAACTTTCGGAAGGGGACGTGTATGGTTACTAGTCGGATACTACAAAACCATACCCTATTCAGGTGTTCATACTCACAATTTTAGATCTTTTTTTCACTCAAATCCGACCCAAACCCAGTTAACTCAAATCTTACCCACATTTACCAGTTCGAATTAAAGCGATGAACCAAACATTTGGATACTTTTGCCATCTCTAAATTTAAGGGCTTCGATCAATTGCACCAATACCAATAGTGTTATAAAAGACGTCGAACTACATTATTGTTAGAAACTGTAAGTTGACGTTAAATATAGTTGTTATGTAGTAACACAGGTAAAATACCTAAGATACCACATAAGTTTGAATATTAAGGGATCTGTATCACTTAAGTTAGGATAGGGCATCAAGTACCACTAATATCATTAAATTGGGCATATGTATATAATTCAGTTAGTTTGACTACCGGTGTAAATAAAATTATATTTTTTAGCCACATAAGCATTAATTGGTTAGAGAATTACTGACCAAACCACCCAAGCGACCCGACCCATCCTCACCTCTCTCTCTCTCTCTCTCTCTGAAGCCCCTGCTTCCTCGTCGCCGACTCCATTGACTACTGTTAAAACCCAACATGTGTAAAGGGAGAAATCTCCACAAAGAAAGTAAACTACATGAAAGCAATCACCAACATATCAACTATCTATTGAGTACGAGATGCAAAAGAACTAATCAATAGAAATATGAACCAATGGATTCGAAAGCAAGAGAGGGTTTAGTGTATAAGTGATGGGCTCACGTGGTTGAGCGGAATCAGGCCCAAAGCTCAAGGAGAAGGCTAGCAGGCCCAGCCCAATAAGGGAACCAACGGGCAGGTCGTGATGTTAGGAGGTCGTGTGTAGACAAGACAGGAGGCCTGACATAAAGCAGTGATGAAGACAGGAGGAGATCGGCTAAAATCCACCTCGGTATAAACAAGATCAAACATTAATTACCGTCGTGGGCGATTTTGTACGAAATAGGGTAGGTTTAGGGCGCCTGACATGGCATTTAATGAACTGAACTCATCTTTAATTGAGTATAAATACCCCATGAGAGCATTGATGGTAAACCAAACTACTCTCTCTCTCTCTCTCTCTCTCCCAACCAAATTTGAGAGAGGTCATCCAGATATGGTTCCCCCTAGATTGCAGTTAAGTCAGGTTATAATTCTCCAAGTCTAGATTCAATAACAGTTATACTGCGGAAGGTTCTTATTCAGTCTGAAGTATCGACTAAAGGTCTCTAGACCCTCTCAATCTGAATACCCAGCAGGCCACTAACCTCCACCGGAATAAACAAACTGAGGCCCTAATGTGCAAAACCTCCTCTACTAGAGTAAATCCTGTACCGAGCAGTTAATTGACTTCTCGACTAAAGTAATCAATTCACCACCTTCAATTAATGGTGCTCTATGAACCTAGGCAGATATTCTCTTTCTAGGTCAAAACAGGAACTACAGGAATTTGATCATGATTCATGCAATTCAGAAAATCATGCCTCAATTGAAAAAAGATCATGTACTTGGGTTCATAAAACCAAACCTAGCATACAAATCTAGGGTTCTTCATACCCAGGTGAGAGAGAGGTTAATCCATAGAGAGAGAAGAGAAATCAGCTTCAGATGCATAACTTATTCTATGGAGGATGAAAATCGGCTTCTGGTTGTCAATCAGCACTTCTCCAAGATTCAATCGAGCTCCAATGGCGATAAAACTCAATATAGGTCACTTTGGAGGCTTTGTTCATCGCTTTCTCTCTCTTGGGTTTTTGCTTTCTTGCTCTCAAACTCGGATCCTTTCCAAAGAGCTCAAAATCCCCTTGAAACAGCAGCAGATCCAGAAACCCGGCCCAAATACCCAGTCGGGTATTAAGAGGACCGGCCGGGTATATCGAAACACTGTGCACAGGCAAAGGGGAAATACCCGATCGGGTATTTTGGCGTCTCGGTCGGGACCCCTTCTGCTTCCCCGACCTCCAACTCGCCATCTTGTAAATTATGGCCAATACCAGGTATATAAGCAGTGATTTCAAATCCAGAGGTTAATCGTACTCTGGCAACTTTACGTAAGGCAGATTTTGGTGATCCCAATCCACTTATACCCGATCGGGTATTATAGTGACCTGACCGGGTATTTTGCCTGTCAGCTCCACTTTTCTGCCAACTCTCCATTTTCGACCCCAAACTCGCCTCCAAGTCTCCCTTTCCACGCCAAGTCATGAAATATGACATAAACGCACAACTCAGCGTGAAATCAGCTTAAAATACGAGAATCGACTCTCAAACGGTTCAATAATGGGGGCCAAAGCATGTGAAAATAACGGTCTATGAGTTTGAAGGTAAGAAGAAAAGGAAAATCTGGAAGAACGAGCAATCTTTGCTTCGAGTTAGGAGAATTTCAGAGCAAAAGGGAGGAAGACACAAGAATGAAGGAGACGAGTAATTGGCTCGTTTATAGAAGCGAAAAAGCAGGGCAGCGCCGATGTGACTGTTCGGTGACTGAGGAAAAAACCCTAATATACTAATTCAAAAAGAGGGCAGCTGAAAAGACAGCCACGTAGACCGTTGTCAGAGCTCGAAATTCAAATCTCGCCACATGGATGATGAAGAGGGAAAATGAAGCGTCCATATCACGTACGGTTGGGGTCAGTAGGGACCGCATCCCTTAGCGGTCATCTTAGTTTCTCGCCTAAGCGGCAATTGACGGGCACACCTGGTTGAGCGGAATTATGCCTAGAGCCCGAGGAGAAGACTAGCAGGCCCAACCCAATAAGGGAACCGACAGGCAGGTTGGGATGTTAGGCGGTCGTGCGTCAACAAGACAGGATGATCGCCTGACATAAAGCAGTGATGGAGACAGGGGGAGATTGGCTAAAATCCACCTCGGTATAAACAATACCAATCATTAATAACCATCGTAGGCGGTTCAGTACGAAATAGGGTAGGTTTACTGGCTGTACATGGGCGTTGGGCCGTGCTTGGGCCGGCACGGAACGGGCACGCTTCGGGCCCATTTATTTCGTGCCGTGCTTGGCACGGCCCGTCAGTTTTCGTGTCGTGCCATGCAAGCCCATTTGTCAACTTTGCTAGGCCCGGCCCAGGCCCGGGCACAGTTCGAACCGTGCCGTGCCTATTCGTGCTCGTGCCATGCTCGTATTCGTGTTTAATGAAAAGGACAAAAACAAAAGAGAGAATGAAAAACAAGATGAAAATTGGACGGGGGAAGATAGTATTAACCGATAATGTTTGAGAAAAGTAACAAATAGGGAGGAAAAGAAAATTGAAAGTATAGCGAGTATGATTTGGCTTTGTTTAATTCTTTGTCCATTTTTACTTATGTTAGTAATTACGTATATATCTTTATGACACTTCTAACAACAACAAATAATTATTTTTCTACTTGTGTATTGTAATATTTGAACCTATAATTCTTTTTATACTTATTTTCTATCAAATAAATATTATTATCGTGCCATGTCCGTTCTTATACTCAATAAAGTCTCTAAAATATTAGGCCCAACACGGCCCACTTATATACCGTGCCCGTGCCCATGAAGTTTAGACCCGACACGGCCCATAAATTATTCGTGCTCGTGCTGGGCTGGCCCATTTATTTCGTGCTCGTGCTCGTGCCGTGCTCTAACCGTGTCGTGCCGTGCTAGCCCGTGGGCGGCACGGCCCGGTGCCCACGTACATTTAGGGCGTTTGACATGGCATTTAATTCCTTGAACCCATCTCTAGTTGAGTATAAATACTTCATGAGAGCATTGATGGTAAACTAAATTACTCTCTTTAAACCAAACACATTCTCTCTTCTCTCTCTAACTTAATGAGCAACCACCCACGAATCTATGTTTCGCAGGATTTTGGAGTGCATTCCCTCACCAAAAACAGGCGCCTCACTCGTGCTCCTCACAAACCGCCTAGTACTTTCTAGACTCAAACAATAAGTAATAATCACAAGGAACAATCGCCCAATTATATTGGGCTTCTGTTTTAGCATATGAGAGAGAGCTTGCATGTAGCTTTCATATACAACTTTTTTTTTTTTTTTTTGCCAAAGGTATCCCACAAAATGGGAAGCAGCAAGATACGTAATATAAGTACAAGAGCTTTGCAGGTCAAAACACAAAAGATAAATAGGGAAGAAGCGTTAGACGATCCAACGACAAGAGGGCTTTTTGTGCCACGATATGGGCAGCCCTAATATACCTACGCATTTACCAGAATCCATATATGTGCTTCAACCCTTTTCAGGGAGGAAGTAATGGACCGAACTTCTGTGACTGTCAAGCGACCGCAATGTAGTAAATCCCTGCAAATCTAACAATAAAGTATGCGCGAAACAAAAACACGTTAGAAATTAAATAACTAAGAATACGGATTCTGGATTCGACACAATTTGTCTTCCATTGAAGCTATAAAGTCCATCAGTCCACCAAAACTTACGCAGCATCTCCTGCAAAACAAAGCAAACAAAGAAATAGCTTCCCTCGACAACTGGGATGCATGAAACTCCAATTCGACCCGTCCAACGCTGATAGAAACTAGCATTTTAGTATTTTTTATTAATCATTGGTTTATTGCTATTTCGGATTATTGGGACTATTTCTGAAATTGGGGAATATTTTATAAGTCGGGTAGCAGTAGGGAATTATCCATTTATTATATAAACTACTTGTACGTGGGATTAGGCCACTAAGCAAGCAAAAACCTAAATCCTAATTGTCAACACTCTCTCTCTCTCTCTTCCCTTTCCCCTCTGCCGAAATCTCCCTCCCTTTTCCCCAAGGCAGCCGCGCGGCCAACCTCTCTCTCCCCTCCTTCTTCCATTCGTCCAACCCAAATCCCCCTTCTCCCTCATATTCTGTTCATCCAGGGATCAATCCCTAGTTGATCTCTCACCAATCTCAATCCCTAGATAGAACCTATTTCCCTGGGTTCTATCATTTGGTATCAGAGCCTGCAGCTTCTGCATACCGTTCATCATTACCATGGTGCTCACCAAGTCCATGATCACTGCTGAGAAGGCCGCCATGGCCAAACAAGCCGCAGACGCGGCCGTGGTGCAGACTAGGGCTGACCAGACACCGACTGTGGGAGCCAATCCGCCTCCCAAGGCTGCGCAGGCAAGGCCGCCACTACCAGCTTCCTCTTCGCTGGTGGATGGGGTGCTCGAAGACGAGACGGAGAACGAGGCGAATCGAGCCACCCTGGATTGTCTTGTGGCCGCGATCGCGGTGGAGCGCTAGGAGAAGCTGGATGCGCGACACGAGCAGATGGAGGAGTCCCGGCGGGTTTGGCGGCGGTTCGACGAGGTCCAGGCGACCTTGGTGACGCTGCAGGGAGGGCGGCGATCAACCTCCGCAGAGGACATGGGCGGCGGCGACTCGAGCGCCGCTGCGGTGGTGCAGCTGTCGCCGACGAGCGGGGCGTCGGCGGTGGATCTGCCACCGGCGACCGAGGAGCTGGAGGTGGCGCCGCCGACGGGTAGCGCGGGTGGCCGAGCGGCGGGTCCGAAGCGTGCGGACCACAACACTGTAACACCCTGATAATTTAGATTTATGTTCGACCTTAATACGTGATCGGTTGGATTGACGGTTACGTACTAAGTGTTACAATCGCGGATTAAGAATAATAATATAATATTATTATTATTATTATTATGCTATTATTATATATAAAAAATATAATATATAAATATTTGGGTCGGGGCCGAGCGGCCCCAAAACCCTTCCCCATTATAATTCCCCACCCCCTCACATAATATTATTCTTCCGCCCACAAAAAGTGCAGCAGCAGCCGCGGAGAAAACAAAATCAAAAGGAGCCCCGCCGCAAACCCTCCCCTCCCTCGTAATTCCAAGTGGCCGCCGATCCCGATCCCAATCCCGATTCCGATCCCGATCCCAATCCGAATCCCATTCCTTTCGTGTTTCTAGATAATGATCACGAACCCCTTCACGATTTCTAAACTCAATTTATCGATAGTCTAATTCAAAGCTCGTATTTCTATTAGCGGTGACGTTTGTTGGAAAGTGGTATAAGATCCAGCATAACCTTCTCCCAACAACTCGAGTTATTGGGACCAACTGGTTCATGACATGGTATCAGAGCCTGGTTCTGATACCATGTCATGAACCAGTTGGTCCCAACAACTCGAGTTATTGGGAGAAGGTTATGCGGGATCTTATACCACTCTCTAACAACGTTGAGGGTTCGATCAACAAGGAGATCAACGTCCCGGGTCATCCAACCTAGGCCTAGGCACGTTCTAGAGGTAAGGGAACTCGATCCCTTTGAGTTAGATCGATTGATTTGGTGATTTTTCGTGAGGGTGCAATTCTGAGGTTTTAGCAACAGACATTCAGACTTTTAGTAACAGATTTTGATTGGTCACAAAAGCTACTGGGAATTTCCAAAAACGTATTTTTAGATGTTTTAAATTTTTCGAGCCTCTCTGAAGGTTTTTTCTGAATTTAAAAATTTTATAAATTGAACGACGGCTAGGAGATGATTTTAATTTAATTTGGGGATTTTTGGATATGTATTTCTATTTTTAGAAATTGTTCTAATATTCGTTTTAATTAAATAAAAAGCTTTCCGAGGGGTTTTTAAGGGTTTGATAATTTTCCAGGGTATAGGTACTCATGATTGACATGGAAAAATTATTTTCCAAAATTTTGAGAAGGTTCAAGTTAGGTGAAAAATTCGTCCAAGATAAAGATAATTAAGAAAAATGGTCGTTTTTGAAGGGATTAATTCTAGAAAGTTTTATTGGGGGTTAATTGACCCATGAAATGAGGTTCAAGGACTGGAGTTTGAGGAGAGGATTTTCTATTGATTCAAAAGGGGTTTTAAATCAAGAAAGATCGTCTAAGAAAATGGATTCTTATTAATAAGTTTCCCTGAGATAATCCGGCTAAGGAGGGGTTTCTTCGAGGAAGGAATTGAGGAGTCATCTTTTCTAGGTGAGTGTAAAGGGGGTAAAATCTCTGTCGAGGTCTTTTAGATTTATGCCTTTTATTTCAAGTTATTATTAATTAGTTAATTTTTGAGTAATGCGCGATATGTGTGTGAGGCATCCCACCGCCTATAAGGGTGGAGGCACGCGTTGTGCTATGTATGAATGTATGGATGTATGATTGTAATAGTTGGTTAATGGTAAGCGGAACCCCCGGGCGTTTGGGTCACTACTGGACGGCGAGACGTAACGCGGTAGTTGACGGGCATGGACTGGACGGCAAGACGTAACGCAGTGCCATTGCCGAGTTTGGGTATGCAACCGGACGGCGAGACGTAACGCGGTTGGCATACTAGGGTAGGACACCGGACGGTGAGAGGTAATGCGGTGGTCCTAGGGTTTTGTGTTGAGATAAGGATAGAGGTCGAGAACTGCTATGAGTTAATGTTGAAATGAGTTGATAAGAATGGTTATTTAAGAGCAGAAAGCGAGAACGGCTTTCATGCTAGGAAGGCATTCCCCTAATAATGTGTTTAGAAGGAGTTTTGCCTAGGGCAAAGTGACAAATAATCAACAATATGCAAAATCGAAAGAACACACAGGATTTTTTAACGTGGTATCGTCAGTATGACACTAGTCCACGGAGAGGATCTCCCTCTCAGGTTTTTTGTCTTTCTTATTTTCGTTAACCTTAATCAACAGATACAACAAGGTATTTATAGGTTTGCTAACACAAACCCTAGCTTCATAATTACACATTGGTACCTACACTAAATATAATCAACACCCTCCCTCAAATTGATGTTGGGATCTCAACATCAATTTGGAAGACAGATACCAATGTCTACTTGAGGAAACAGCCTTTGTCAACAAATCAGCAGTCTGTTCCTCTGTTGCCAAATAACTTAGCTGAATCTGGCCTTCTGCAACCAACTGTCGAATATAATGAACATGCACTTCTATATGCTTTGTCCGATCATGCAAAACAGGATTGTTGGCAATCTGAATAGCACTTGTGTTGTCCCCATAAATCCGCATAGGTCGTTCACACTCGACACCCAACTCTTGAAACAGTCTTTGCAACCAAATCATCTCAGAACTAACTTCAGACATTGACCGGTACTCCGCTTCTGTAGAGGATTTAGACACTTTATCCTGCTTCCGACACCTCCAGGACACAAAGGACCTTCCAAATCTAATACACCAACCCGAGGTTGACCTCCTTGTGTCCTGACATCCTGCAAAATCAGCATCAGCGAATGCCTCAAGCGAAGGAGTTCCACCACTGGGAAATATCAATCCAACCTCAGATGTATGTTTTAGATATCTAAGTAACCTGTGAACGGCATCAAGATGTGTTGTTCTAGCAACTCCCATAAATTGACTGACCACTTGCACTGCATATGCGATATCAGGTCGAGTGTGTGTTAGATAAATCAAGCTTCCCACTACACTCCGGTAATAAGTCTGATCTTCCAACAATTCACCACTCTCCCTATTAAGCTTCAAATTCTGTTCCATGGGAGTACTACATGGCCTGCAGGAATGATAACCTGTGGCTGTAAGAAGATCATGTATGTACTTCTTCTGACTAACAAACAACCCCGCTTCAGACCGACTTACCTCCAAGCCCAGAAAATAAGATATCTCACCAAGCTCCTTCAAGTTGAAAGCCGAATGCAGTGACTCTGTTAGTTCTCGAATTCCATCACTATCACTGCCAGTAACAATCATATCATCAACATAGAGCAACAAGACAATCATCCCATGTATCGTGTGCCTGATAAACATAGAGGGATCATTTTGACTCTGTAGAAAACCAGCTTGAAGAATAGTCCCGTGAAATTTCTCGAACCACGCCCTAGGCGCCTGTTTCAAACCATATAATGAACGACGAAGCCTACAAACCACATCCTTCCCCCCCTTGGAGTAACCTTCAGGACATTCCATGTAAATTGTTTCCTTTAGATCACCATGTAGAAAAGCATTTTTCACATCGAACTGAATGATGGGCCAGTTCCGTATAGCTGCTACAGCAAACAGACTCCGAACAGTCTGCATTTTAGCAACTGGAGCAAAGGTCTCATCGAAATCTATCCCATACTCCTGTTTAAATCCTTGAGCTACCACCCGAGCTTTGAAGCGCTCAATAGAACCATCGGGATACATCTTAATCGCGTACACCCAACGACTCCCAATAACAGACATACCCGGCATACGAGGGACCACATCCCAGGTGTGTTGAGCCTCCAAAGCATCGATCTCAGTATTCATAGCGGCATTCCATCGCGGGTCATTCTTCGCAAACCTGTAGTGAGTAGGGATAGAAATAGCTTCATCAGTGGAGTAGCCTACGTAATCAAAAAGGCGAGAAGGAGGTTGGCCAATATTGGCCCGATTAGATCGACGTGGAGCAGGTAGAGGAGGCGGGACTTCGAGCTCCAAGCTCGCACTAGACGAGGAAGTGGAAGATTCCCCCAAAGAAGACTCAACATGAGAAGAGCTGCCAGCAGCAGAAGACCCACTCGAAGAATTAAGGGACGCGTGCTGGGCAGTAGGGGTACCAGGTGGCGTGGGCAATACCTCATTATTTCCTTCCCCATACAAAATTGCTTCTTCATTATTATTATGATTATTACCACCAGGGGGCTCAAGAGGCGGACCAGGTCGAGTAGCCAAGGATTCAAAAGTAGGCAACTGGACGAGGAAATTAAGAGCAGACAAATCCGGGGCCGAGGAAGCATCATAATACATAGCCTCTTCCAGAAAAGTGACATGACAGGAGATGCGCATCCGACGTTCGTGAGGATCATAACACAGATAGCCTTTATGCTGAGAACTATAACCAACAAAGACACACCGGGCAACCTTAGGAGAAAGCTTATGTCGCGACTTCTTGGAGAGCAGTACAAAACATACACAGCCAAAGACCCGAAGACGGGAGTAGTCGGGAAGCTTGGAGTATAAGCAGTGAAAAGGTGAGCGATCTCCCAAGATAGATGTGATTTGACGGTTAATTAAATACACCACTGTGCCAACAGCTTCCACCCAAAAGGTAGTAGGGACATGCGAATGGAAAAGGATAGCACGAGTTAACTCAAGAACGTGCCGATGCTTCCGTTCCACCAGACCATTTTGCTGCGAGACGCCGGGACATGACTGTTGGGGAAGAATACCACGAGAAGCATAAAAGTCAAGCAAGGGAGTAGCTATAAACTCCCCACCGGGATCCGAACGAATAACTTTGACTCGCCGACTGAACTGAGTCTCAACCATTTGAACAAATGACTTAGCATGATCAACTAACTCCGACTTCTGACGCAAGAAATATATCCACGCATAGCGAGTATGATGATCCACGAATAATGCAAAGTAGCGAAATCCCAAGCGAGAAGTAATGGGTGATGGTCCCCAGAGATCAGTATGAATAAGATCAAAAGGAGAATCATACTGCGTCTCGCTCTTAGTAAAAGAAGACTGGGTGGCCTTAGCCTCAATACAGCTAATACAGGGATGAGCAGGATGATATTTCGGATCAATAGATGCAGGTAATAGATTACGTCGAAACATATGCAACAAACGGGCTGTATGAGGATGGCCAAGACGATAATGCCATAAATCCCAAAGAGAAACTGACTTTGGTAACTTACAATCCCCAGAATTCAATTCCTTAACAGAAAAACCAAACAACTGAGAAGAATTCAAATCATATGTCTTAACGTCATTATTCAGGGAGTTCATAGCCAAAGGCCTCGCCAAACTAGAAGGGAAAGAATCAGCCCCGCAACATGCCACCTTCTCTGCGTCACTGGTACCAAGTGGCCGCCCTTGATAGCGGTCCAAAACATAAACACGCCCATCCTTTCTACCCGTTCCCAGAACCTTCCCGGTTTTCGGATCCTGCACAACACAACCGTGAGAATCAAAAGTCACTGCACACCCATCCTCTGCCAACTGCCCAACAGAAACCAGACTCGGAACTAACTGAGGAACATAGAGAGTATTAGCCAGACTAATATCACCAGAACAAGCAGTGCCAAGACCCGAAATTGGCAAGTGATCTCCATTAGCAACTTGTAACGACCTCATAGAACTGGGAGTAAGCGAAGTAAAACTCTTGGAAGAATTTGTCATATGGTTAAAGGCTGCAGAGTCAACTAACCAACGAGGTGATTTACCTGAAGAAGAGTCCGTAGCAAAGGCAGCATTCAGAAGTTGAGGAATAGCAGCCTGTAATGCATCAGCAATCATCCTGCGAACCTCTTCAGGAGAAAGTGAAGCACCCGAGGGAGGAGGAGCAGACCCAGCAGTCAATTGCCCAGGCAAAGCAATGGGCGCAGGCGCCACTGCATACCCAAGACCCGAAGTTCCAGCAGCCCGAGGTTGATGATTTGGGCGATAACCACCCTTCTTAGCAAGAACTTTGCAGTCGATAATAATATGGCCGCTTTGCTTGCAATAGATACATAGATTTCGACGCTTGCAATGAGGCTGGATATGACCTGGTTCATTGCAAAAATGACAAATCAACTTACTATTCGTGCCTTGCTGAAATTGAGGACGAGCGGAATTCCCCTTGCCAACCGCAAACGCAGAATTCCCTTCATGAGAGTGATCCAACTTGGCTTGGCTACGAAGCCGTGTCTCTTCTCGAATCAGCTCAGCCAACGCCTCATCAACACTACTCACTTGGCGGTGAAGAAGAGAAGCACGCAAGGGCTCAAATTCTGGACGAAGCTTGGCGAGAAATTGCATAAACCGGGAGCGCGAACGCTCCTGCACAACTGCGGCAGAGGCAGCCTCAGGAATTAAAGAAGCTGTAAGCATATCAGATTCCGTCCAACGTGTCATCAAGGCCTGATAATAAGTTCTAATGTCACGATCACCTTGATGAAACGAGGAGAGTTCGGTCTCAAGCTCAAACTGACGAGCTGCATTATTCTGAGAATATGTAGATCGGATATGGGTCCACATCTCAGAAGCCAACGTGAAACGGCGGAGACTCAAACCCGTCCCGACGTCGACGGAACCAAGTAACCAGTAGACTAACTGGGCATTCCCAGCCGCCCAATCCTCTTGATCCTTCGCAGAAGCATCCGTAGCAGGCCGAGGAAGCGTCCCATTCAAAATTGGCAATAAGCGTCGCCCTTCAACAAAACTCCGGAACTGAAATTCCCATAAGGGAAAATTGGCCCCGTCAAGTTTGGTTGTCACCATATCCTGCTTTCCAGGATCCATATTGCAATACAAAAGAGGACCAGCCGCCAAAGACACAAACAAGGGCTCGCTGGGAAAACAACTTGAGCTGACGAAGACCAAAAAACGAAGACCCGCAACCAACAATGACAGGTCGGAGAGAAACAATAAGTCAGCGGCAAACCTGAGTAGCAAAAGAAGCTGTGCGCTCAAAAAACCCACAGCGGCAGCACGTTCCAACGGACGAGGATTAGACCGCAGGCTCTGATACCATGACAAATAATCAACAATATGCAAAATCGAAAGAACACACAGGATTTTTTAACGTGGTATCGTCAGTATGACACTAGTCCACGGAGAGGATCTCCCTCTCAGGTTTTTTGTCTTTCTTATTTTCGTTAACCTTAATCAACAGATACAACAAGGTATTTATAGGTTTGCTAACACAAACCCTAGCTTCATAATTACACATTGGTACCTACACTAAATATAATCAACACAAAGACCTTAGGAAGTAACGACGGGACTGACCCCTTCTCACTCACCAGGTGCAGAGAGGGGAAGAGGATGCATACCCGAGGAGAGCAGCCGCGGCAAACCAGAAGATGTCAACTGGATCTGGGTAACGAGATGGGACTTCCCATTATATTTGTCCTTAGTTTCATGTCTTAATGAGTATACTGGGAAAATCAAGGATTGGGTTTTATGTTTTGTTGCTCTGGGTTGAGGTCGCTCAAGTGTTTAGGGCATTTCACTTGAAAATCTTAAACATTGTGGTTGTTGATTTTTGGTTTTGACTTGTAACCTGTTTTGGGTTGCTCCGGAGTAACTGGTTTTTGGTTTGAGTTATGGTTTGGTTTTCGAAAAGACACGGGACGTGTCAGGCACGCTAGGGCGGGGTGGCGGGCCTGGGCTTTTGCCTACACCGACGGCCCAGGAGATGGCGGCCCGCAAGGGTAAGGGCAAGATGCCCGGTTATGACACGGAAGGGCCTCTGTTGAATTTTGGGCCCGAGATGATGGGCCAGTTCGAGAGAGGCGCTAATGGGCTTGGGTGGATGGGCCTGGATGATGAGCCTGAAGATGACGAGCTCAGTCTGGTGGATCGACAGGCACAGTAGGCCGGACCAGTGATGGATCAGCGGAGGCCTGAACCGGGTAAGACAGCTGACCAGGATGGGCGGGTGGGATCCGATTGTGCTGGGCGGACCGTGGCCGGTTGGGCCGAGGCGGGTCGGACCAAATCCTGCTGGACAAGTATAGGGCGGACCAAAATGGGTCGAATCGAGGGCTGGACCGATATGGGGTGGACCAAAGGTGGTCGAACCGAGGATGGTTGGGTCGGCGCGGGTCGAACCGAGACGAGCTGGACCAGACCTGGGTGGACCGGTATGGTTCGGCCCGAGGTGGGTCGAACCGGACATCGACCGAGCCCCTCCAATCAGTAGCCAAGAAGGGTTGACAGTAAGGGACCAGCAGGCTGGGAAGGTCCGTATGGGGCACCCAACGCTCCTGGAGGGTACATAGGCCAACCAGGCGGCTACCCGAGTGACTACGGGTCAGGGAATCCGAGTCGGGGGCAGTGGATCTCACATGGGAAGCCGTGGGGGACATCAGGTAATCACAGGTACGGGTCGTATTATCATAACTATGAAGGAACTGATGGGATAGTTTTTCGAGCCAAGCCTCCTGCAATTGAGTTCCCAGAATTCAATGGGCAAGAGGATGCAGGTCTCTGGTTGTATGCAGCTGAGAGGTGGTTTAAAAACCAACCAATTCCGGAGGAGAGGAAGGCCTACTTGGCGTCCTTTTGTTTGGAGGGTGACGCGCTCCAGTGGTGGGACTGGATGGAGAGATCCTACGCGGCAGCTGAGACTTTAATCACCTGGCCCATGTTTTAGGAGGAGCTCCGCTACCAGTTTGGAAAATCAAAAGGGTGGGCACCCGAGCAGCTCGCGAAGCTGAAACAGACCGGCACTGTGGCTGATTACCGCGCAGAGTTCTTCAAGTTGGGTAACCAGTGCAGGGGGTTCCGGAGGACATATTGGTTGGGCCATGCATGGCGGGCCTCAAACCCGAGATAGCAGCGGCGGTCGGAGTATTCGAGCCGGATTCTTTGAAAGCTGCTTTTCGTCTTGCATGTCATAAAGAGGAAGAACTTGCCAGCTGGAGGAGCACCATTGGCAGTTACCCGAGGCCAAGAGGAGGGGGAGGAAGTGGTGGCAGCGGCGGGGAATGCATTTGGAGCTAACGCCGGGAGCGGAAGCATGGCGCCGATGACCAGGATAGGGCCGCGACCCATACCAAAGGGGTTCGTGCGGCTCTCTCCGGCCGAGATCGAGCAAAAGAGGTGAGAGGGCAAGTGTTTCAATTGTGATGACCGGTTCACCATTGGCCATCAATGCCCGAAGCCGGACCTGATGATGCTAGTCGGACGCTGGGAAGATGAAGCAGAGGACGCGACTGAAGATGTCGGAAATGGCGAGGAGACTCAGTGAGCTAGAGGAACAACCTTGGGGACAAGGTTGTTTTTCGAAGAAAGCGGGGATGATAGAAACTAGCATTTAGTATTTTGATTAATCATCGGTTTATTGCTATTTCGGATTATTGGGACTATTTCGGGAATTGGGGAATATTTTATAAGTCGGGTAGCAGTAGGGAATTATCCATTTATTATATAAACTACTTGTACGTGGGATTAGGCCACTAAGCAAGCAAAAACCTAAATCCTAATTGTCAACACTCTCTCTCTCTTCCCTTTCCCCTCTGCCGAAATCTCCCTCCCTTTCCCCAAGGCAGCCGTGCGGACAGCCTCTCTCTTCCCTCCTTATTCCATTCGC
This sequence comes from Linum tenue, assembly GCA_946122785.1. NCBI lineage: Eukaryota > Viridiplantae > Streptophyta > Magnoliopsida > Malpighiales > Linaceae > Linum > Linum tenue. The sequence continues at coordinate 3,002,330 of CAMGYJ010000006.1, read as the reverse complement.
CCAACCCAAATCTCCCTTCTCCCTCATCTTGTGTTCATCCCGGTATCAATCCCTAGTTGATCTCTCACCAATCCCAATCCCTAGATAGAACCTATTTCTCCAGGTTCTATCAAACGCCAATGCCTCATTTGAGTATGTATGAGTCTGAAAACTATATGAAAATCCCCACAAAATACAGTCAAAGAAAGTTAGTCGCCATAACAAAATACATCCCCAGCGGAAAGGCAATCGGCAGTGGGTAGCGAGCACAGGCCGCCCAATCACCAGGCCACCAAAAAGCACCAATGGAAGAGGGCGAAGCACAAAAGGACTTTGCCAGCTCTTGCGCATAAGGCACAGTGAGAAGACCTATGGATTGAGAGGAATTTGCACAGAAACCAGATTGAGGAAATTGCTCATAGTGAGCTTTTCCATTGAGAGGAGTTTATATACAACTCCAAACTAATGATTTACAATTAGCCGTTAAACTAACTTTCTAACTAGCCTATCAAATCTGTACACCTGTCTAATTACACAGTAAAACTTGAAGGCCGCCGTTGCACTCTGCAAAACGGTGCGTTGCCAGCGGCGGATCCAGAACACAGAAGTGCACTGGGCCGCATTTTATTAGAAAATTAGAATAGTAAAAAAAAAGATAATGATTATAATTTTTTTACAATGTAAATTCTACACGACGGTATTTTAATTTAGCGAATACATTAATAATGGAGTCCATATCCATACCAATAGTATACATTGTTTCAAATAAAATACTTGAGCAATAGACTAGAAATTCGTCGCTCATTTTGTTGCGCAAATCAATTTTCACATGTTTCATTGTTGAGAAGGTTCTCTTCGTATTAGCTTTTGAAACGAGCAACATCAACAATAGACAAATCAATCTACTAATCAATTTGCATTGTGTTTCCATCCCTATATCCACCCGCTGCTCTAGTAAATTTTCAAGAACAAACCTCATATATCTTTTAGTCTTTTACGTTTTAAACTTTTTGAATTTTAGGATTCATTGTTTTTTTTAGACGAATAACCTTTGGGTTAGAATTTATAAGTTAAATTTAGAGTAGTGATTTTGAATATGTTCATCTAAATCATTTTCTTAATTATACCCAATCTTATTTAAAATAACAACGACCCGAATATTTAAAATCGAAAAATTCATAAGACCTACACTAACCATGAATCCAGAGGAGGGCTGGGCTGGGGCCCGGGGTGGCCACCCCTTGGATCTGCCACTGTGCGTTGCTCCTTATTTTGTCCATGGCCACCAATGCAGTCAAAATCGCGTTTTAAAACTTAAAAACTTACGATTTTACGCTTTTAGGTCACCAAAACGCTTTCGTTTCCATATAAAAACTTAAGTGTATAAAATCGGACTAAATTGCTCTTTAAAGCTTAAAAGTTTACGCTTTTACGCTTCTAGTTCACCAAAACGCTTTACGTTTTTACGCTTTTAGTTCACTAAATGAGTATTATTTTCATGAAATTAATTATAAAAAGTATATTTTAAAAGTAAATCACCAACAATATGATACATTTGAGATTAAAAGATACATATCATGTACTTGGATGCATTCTCAACTTTAATAGAGTAATCTAATTCACCAGCTAGGCTCTTCCCGAATGCATTAGCATAGAGGAAGAAGTGGCTTATTGTTAAAATTTATGTTTACAAACTTATTATTAAGATGCTACAAGTTGCTCTACTTGAGGCATGAATTGCATGTATTTATTAACTTATCTAAATTCCGTGCATTCATATTTTACATAGTATATGTCCTAGCTTTTTAGTTATTTTTCAGTATGCTTCAAAAACTTACTCTTTTACGTTTTGATTCTACGCTTTATGATTTTACCCCTTTTCCGCTTCTAGGTAGAATCGCGCTTTTGACTGCATTGATGGCCACATCATCTTCATTCTCCTCTGTTTTCTCTGCTTTTGTCATCCTTTCTTCCAGATAAGCAGCAGTAGCATTTGTTCCATGGTCACCAACTAGCTTTGGAGTTTCTTCTTCTTCCTCATCCACGCTCCTTTTCACCCTCCCACAAGCTGGCAAGTATAGGTTATATACTCCCAACTTGGACAACAATATAATGAAGCGATCAATCGACAAACTTTTGGTGACAATGTCTGCAAACTGCAACTCAGTGGGAATGTAATGTAAAGAAATCATCCATGATTGAACTCTTTCCCTTATGACATGACAGTCTACCTCAATGTGTTTCGTCCTCTCGTGAAACACAGGATTGTCTGAAATGTGTAATGCAGACTGGTTTCACAATATACTAAGACAGAATTATCATGCTTGATTCCAAACTCTGACAGCAGCCTGATTAGCCACTGCACTTCACAACTCAGGCTTGCCAAGGCCCTATACTCTGCTTCTGATGAGGAACGAGATACAGTTGTTTGTTTCTTACTCTTACAACTCAATAAACCAGTTCCAAGAAAGGTACAATATCCAGTAATCGACCTTCTTGAGTCAGGGCAAGTTGCCCAATCACTATCCCTGTATCCCTTCAATTGCAAGCTTGAATCACAAGAGTATAGCAGACCTTGTCCAGGTGAACCTTTTAGATACCTTAGAACCCTATGCAAAGCTCTAAGATGTTGTGTGGTAGGTTTATCCTGGAATTGGCAAAGCTGCTGCCCAGCAAATGTGATATCAGGCCTAGTGGTGGTTAAGTATTGAAGCTGTCCCACTAGATGCCTGTACTCACCAATATCTTCAAGTAGTGTACCACCTTTTGAAGACAAAATTTCCTTAACAAAAATTGGAGTTGCTGCAGGTTTACGGTCTCCAAATCCTGATTCAGCAATGACATCAAGACAATACTTTCTCTGTGAAACTGTAATGCCTTGCTTCCCACGTGTTATTTCAAGGCCAAGAAAGTAACTCAATTCTCCTAGATCCTTCATTTTGAAATCAGCATGCAGCATCCTCTTTACTTTCCCTTTGTACTTTCCATCAAGATCCAATCCAGGTGGCAATGCCATATACACTTCCTCGGTTAAATTTCCATTAAGAAAAGCATTGCTGACATCCATTTGATGCAAATGCCAACCTTTAACAGCTGCAACTGATAATAACATTTTCACTGAGGCCATCTTGGCCACTGGTGAGAATGTATCACAATAATCAATCCCATAAACTTGGGTATTTCCCTTTGCAACTAATCTGGCTTTAAACCTGTCAATTGTGCCATCAGATTTTAACTTCAATCTAAACACCCACTTGCACCCTATTGCATTCTTATCAACTGGTAAATCTGTGATTTCCCAAGTACCATTGTCAAAAAGTGCTTGCAGTCCTTCTCTTATAGCTTCATTCCACTTAGGGTGTTCTGAAGCTTCAGTATAGGTACTTGGTTCCATGTGAGTGATCAATGAATTAACAAACTTATGAAGTTTAGGTTGCAAGTGAGAGTAAGAGATGCTCTTACTCTGAGGATAGTGCATATCATAATCAGAATGCCATGAAGGGGGTTTTGACTCTCTATTTGATTTTCTAAGAGGAGCAGGTGGATCTTCATGAGGAGAAGGACAAGGGGAAAAAGTGTATGTGGAAGAAGGAGGTGAAAAGGTATGTTTGGAAGAAGAAGAAGTAGGAGAAGGAGAAGAAGGAGTTTTAGATGAGGATGGTGATAGGTGGGGCTGGGAATCCGGTCCCAGTTTTTCGATCAAACCGGAAACCGGGCAGTTTAAACCGTCCCGGTTGTAACCGGAAATCGAATTCCAATTAACCCAATCCAATTTGTGGTTGTAGCATTCATATAAAAAACTGGCCCGGTCCAATCCGGTTAAAACCGGGCAAAACCGAAAAACCGGATGAACAAAAACCAACCAAAGCCCATCCCCCAGCCCAGCCCGATAAAAGCCCAGCCCGGTAACACTCCCAGTCCCAGTCTCCCACCAAACCCAGCCCTCAGCCCAGGACCCCAAACCCTAAATCACCCTTTCCACTTTCCAGTTGCCGCCTCTTTGTTCTCTACCTTTCTGACCCTCAAACCCATCTGTTCCCTTACCAATTTTCACGCACACGAAGTGGAGAAGGAGAAGGAGAAGAAGAAAAAGAATCCAAGCTCTGCCGCTAGCCAATCCCATCCCTTTGTCACGTCCCGTGTCTCCCGTCGACGAACAGCGAAGAGCCGACCATCGTCACTCCGTTACTAGAACTTGCCGTCGCCAATCGCCTCGGGATGCTCTGCAGCACGGGCTTCCAGTGCCGGTGATGATCCTCGTCGGCCGGATCGCTAAACAAACCCGCCGCGCCGCCGGCGGAACTAATGATCAACCTGGCGAGAACTTGTTCGGACGACAAGCCTTGCATCTCCACTCTCGACCTCTCGTTCCGCCATCATCTGCTCCAGATCCATCACTTACGGCAGTGGCGACGGCGACAAGGACTCTCGTCTGTTTGTCACTTAGCCCGGTTGATTGGAGGAATCGGAAATAGAAGAGATGGAGGCAGCGGCCGATGAGGGTCTGAGGGAGGTCGAGATGGATGTGAGGTAGGTAGAGAATCGACTGTGAGGTGAGGACGGAGAGAGAATGGAATTGAAGCAGATAAGAAAGAAAGAGAAAGGAAAGTGAGGTTGAAAGGAAACAGTCCGCATCCAGTTTTTGGTTGAAACCGGATCGGACCGGATCCCATCCAGTCCGGTCACGGTTGAAACCGGGTACCCATCCAGTCCCGTCTTCGGTTGTGCTATTGATCAAAACGGTTTTAAAAAACCGGGTTAATCCGGTCCAATTTTAACCGGATTGGACCGTTTCCCACCCCTAGTGATAGGAGGAAAGGAAGAGATGCATCAGTACCAGTGGGAGGAGAAGTGACTTCATGAGGCTCATCAGGATGTACAGTAGAGGGAGTAGCAGTGTCCTCCTCAGACTGATGAGGAAAAGAAGTCACAGGATTGGGAGTAAAGATGGATGACTGTGCATATGAGGGAGATAGTTCAGAGAAAATAGGTGGATTGGTTTGATTTGTAGGTGGAGAAGAAGGGACAGATTGTTTGTAAGGGAGAATGTGTTCATAAAAGATCACATCTCTAGACACAAATATATGTTTAGTTTCAAGGTTCAACAACTTAAAACCCTTGATGCCAGATGGAATACCAAGGAAAATGTACTGCTTGGCTCAAGGATCAAATTTTGTTCTAGGTTGCCCTGTTGTGGCTGCATAAGCCAAACAGCCAAAAAACTTTAAACTGGTATAATCAGGAGGCAGTTGATGGAGGACTTCAAAGGGTGTTTTATTTTGCAGAACAGGAGTAGGGGTTCTATTGATCAAGTATGTTGCATGAAGGATAAAATCACTCCAGTACAGCAGAGGGAGACCTGACTGGTATTTGAGTGCTCTGGCAACATTAAGGAGGTGCTGGTGCTTTCTCTCAACCCTCCCATTCTGTTGTGCAGTGTAGACAACACTCATTTGATGAACAATTCCTTCTATGTTATAAAAATCATTCATATGGAACTCCTGTCCTTGGTCAGTCCTGATGATTTTGACATTTGTGTTAAACTGAGACTTGACCATGGAACAGAAGGATTGAAGGAGAGGTCTTGCCTCATCCTTAGATCTCATAAAATAGGTCCACACACATCTAGAGTGATCATCAACTAAAGTTAAGAAATAACTATAGCCATTGTAAGAAACTGTGTTCAATGGACCCCAAATATCAACATGTATCAATCCAAAAAGAATAGGACTAATAGAGGAACTAGAAGGAAAAGGGAAGCCTCTTCTGTTTGGCTAAGTGACAAACATCACAATGAGTGTATGGAGAAGCTATTACATTAGGAAAAACTTTATGAAAATAGCTTGTAATATGGAAACATGTGGATGTCCTAATCTGTCATGCCAGAGATCAAACTGCTGGGACTGGAAATTGTGGGAAGTGGCTGCAAGGCACTGAGGTGTGGAAGTTGAAGATGGTGTCTTGGTGAAAAGGTAAAGTCCTCTATCCACTTGGGCTAAACCAATCCTCTTCTGTGCAATAAGGTCCTGAATGAAACAGACAGAGGATTGAAAGGTAAGTGAGACAGGATTTTGTTTGGTTAATTTGCTTACTGAAACAAGATTGTAGCTAAAAGTGGGTACTAACAGGACTTGTGAAAGAAACAAGCCACAATGGAGTTTAACTACACCTATGTGTGTGGCCTTTACTTGTTCACCAGTAGGTAGAGTAACAGAAACACCAGTGAGAACTTTATACTTGCTGTAAAACTTAGAACTACAGATGATATGGTCTGTAGCTCCAGTATCCAAAACCCATAATGGTTCACCAGAAGATGCAATTAAGGCTGAGAGTGTTGTGGTACCTGAACTGGAAGGCATGTAAGCCAATTGTGGAGGTTGCCTATTGGTTGGGCAGAACGAGTGACTTCATTGGCAGTATGCAGTGATGGAGAAGTAGGAGGAGATGGCGAAGGAGATGGAGATTTGAAGAGCATGAGCTTCAATTTCTCCATCTATTCATGAGTGAAGATGCTTTCAAGACTCATTCTGTTGTCAGAAGAGGCAGTGGAATTCTCATAGGGAATGGAACTCTCCACTGATCCAGCAAAACCAGCTTCTGCCTCTCCGGCCTTCTTGTTTTTCAATCTATAGCAGTCTTTAATCAAATGACCCTCCTTCTTGCAGTAATTGCAAATCTTCTTACCATCCTGAGCTTGTTGTTGTTGCCCTCTTCCCTTAAATTGGTTGTTGTTGGGTGTTCCCACAGCTAAGGCAAGAGAGTCAACACTAGGACCTTTGTTAAGGACCTTTAATTGTCGTTCCAACAGTAAAATCTGCTTGAAGACTATGTCAACATGAGGTAAAACAGGCAACATTAAGACCTGGGTTCTTGATGATTGGTAAGAAGGGTTTAACCCTTGGAGAAATTTGATGAAAAAATCATTGTCCTGGTACCTCTTTAGGGTTTCATAAGGGCCAGGCACACAAGGACACACAGGGATGGGTCTGTATCTCTTGAATTCCTCCCATATAAAAGTGAGATTAGTGAAATACTAACTCACAAAATCATCACCCGGAACACATTTTGCTAGTTGACCTTTAAGATCATAAACTCGAATGTTGTCCTCCTGGCTAAAACGGGTCTTCAAGTTATCTCATACATCCTTAGCTAACCCTAGTCTCATCACACTATTTTCTATGTCATCTAACAACGAATTATAGATCCAGCATCGAATAGTTCCATTGCATCTAGCCCAAGATTGGTAATGAGCATCAGTTACCTGGTGAACAGGTATCAACCATCGATGAACTGAGATTTGTTCTTCGTCTCCGAGACCAGCAGCATGACCTCACTCCAAGTATGATAGTTACCATCGACAAGCTTAATAGAGATGATTGTGGGTAGAGCTCCATCCTGAGGAGGTAGGTAGTAGGGATTGAGGTAAGGATCTTCATACTGGGATACAACAGCTTTGTATTTTGCAGAAGATTCAGATCTGGGTTCAGTGTTGGGTGAAGTTTCCTATGAAGTGTCTTGACCTTCCATCGATGATGAAGGTGAAGGTGAAGGTGAATATCAGAGAAAAGAAAGAAAGAGTAGAAGAAAACGCAGAAGTGGATCTTAGCGCGATGAGCAACGCTCTGATACCATGAGAAGATTTATGGATTGAGAGGAATTTACACAGAAACCAGATTGGGGAAATTGCTCATAGTGAGATTTTTCATTGAGAGGAGTTTATATACAACTCCAAACTAATGATTTACAATTAGCCGTTAAACTAACTTTCTAACTAGCCAATCAAATCTGTACACCTGTCTAATTACACAGTAAAACTTGAAGGCTGCCGTTGCACTCTGCAAAACGGTGCGTTGCTCCTTATTTTTTCCATGGCCACATCATCTTCATTCTCCTCTGTTTTCTCTGCTTTCGTCATCTTTTCTTCCAGATCAGCAGTAGCATTTGTTCCATGGTCAGCAACTAGCTTTGGAGCTTCTTCTTCTTCCTCATCCACACTCCTTTTCACACCGGCGCCCGGACAGATCGAGATAGTTCCGACAACCGTTGCACCACTGAAGAGGACGATAGGACAGCAATCAAACAACACCTCAGCACCTGCCGGAGTAGTCTCCTGCTAATTGGCTCCACCTAGGCCGGTTTTGAGGCCTACAAAACAAGCGGATGGAAAACACCCTACGACGGCACTCTAAACCCCATGAAAGGGATTGAAACTAAGCCTCTGACGAAAAGCATATTACAGAAGCGGGACAGTCGTTCAACGCATAAAGTAGCTACTAATTAATGAGCAATGAATCAAGTGATGGAAGAACAAGAAATAAGGTGACGACCAAAGGTCTCCACTGCTACAAAGCCAAATAGGCTGACCGCTAACGAAGAAGAGGATTCAGCGACAAGTGGTATCCATGGTTTGGAGGAAGGACCACAACTGGTTGAGCCATCGATGCTTTCGCCAGTGGTGGAATAGACTGCTCTGGCTTTGGCGGTGGCTTTTGGACTACCAGCCCATCTAATCATCTCTTATTCTCCTTCGTCTTACGTGCAAACAGAGCATATGAGAGGAGAGCACCGCTCAGTGGCGGAGCCACTCATCAAGGTGGGGGGTGTCTATCACGCCCTGGGGAAGAAGAAATGATCTTGACGAGGTTGATTGAGGAAAGAAGGGAGAAAAGAGAGGAGGATCTGTGAATAGAAGCTAAGAACAGAGAAGAGGGAGAGGGAAGGAGAGAGAGAGAGGAAAGGTAAAGTTGTATTGATTTGGTAAAATATAGTTACAATAGTTCTCCCGGGCTCAGCTATATACTTTGGCAAATAACCAAATGGTCCCCCAACTATTTCCTATCTCATCACTCTTCTTCTAAACATTTACAATTGAATCATGTTCGTTACAACTCCCCCTTTCTTCAGCACAAGCTTGTCCTCAAGCTTGAAAGTGTGGAAATCTGGACTGAAAGTCCAACCAAGGCTCCCATGTCGCATCCTCCTCAGTCTGGTGAGTCCACTGCACTAATACCTGAGTCAGGGGCTTGTTGTCATGAGCCACTACTCGCCTGGCCAAAATAGCAGCAGGTTCGAGCTTCAAAACGCCCTGATCATCCACTGCTAGAAGAGTAGCCTGCACCTGGAGTCCATCCCGAATCTGAGCCTTCTTTAATAGAGAAACGTGGAAAACAGGGTGAATAACAGAACCTGGGGGCAATTTCAACCTGTAAGCCACTACCCCTATGCGCTTCTCGACCAGAAACGGCCCAAAGAACTTAGGAGAGAGTTTCTGGTTAGCTCTGCTGGCCACTTAGGTCTGTCTATAAGGACGAAGTTTGAGAAACACCATGTCTCCTTCTGCAAAGGTCCTCTCTGTGCGATGAGCATCAGCCATTTGCTTCTGCTTGTTCTGTGTCTGTGCCAAATTGGTGCGTAAGATACCAATCAACATGTGCTGTTGTTGCAGTCTGTCAGCCACTGCAGCCACTAAAGTAGACAAGGGATTCTGAACCGAGAATTGTGATGGGGAATAGCCATAAAGGGCTTCAAAGGGTGAATGCTAAAGACTATTGTGGTAATTGGTATTATACCACCATTCTGCTAGTGTCAACCATGCTGCCCAGCGTTGAGGACAATAGTGTACCATCCCTCGCAAGTATTCCTCCAAACAACGATTGAGCTTTTCTGTTTGGCCATCTGTCTGAGGGTGATAGGTAGTAAAAATGGCATCCATGTCCGATACAATAGTTTCAGGTAACCCATGCAACTTAAACACACCATCAAAGAATACCTGAGCCACAGATGCAGCAGTGTATGGTTTGGTCAGGCCAAAGAAATGGCCATACTTTGAAAAGCGATCCACCACTACCAGCACTGCATCTTTGCCATGAGAACTAGGTAGGCCTTCAATAAAATCCATCGAGATGTGCCTCCAGGATTGCTCTGGAATAGGCAAAGGCTGCAGTAGGCCTGGATAGGGCACATTCTCTGTTTTACACTTCTGACAGGTCTCATACTGCTGTATAAATTGCTTCAAATCAGCCTTAAGACCATGACACCAGAAGTATTTCTTGAGCCTCTAATAGCTGGCTTGTAACCCTGAGTGACCTCCTACTGGTGAATCATGGAAAAGCTTCAACAACTGACTTCTCATTGCACCAGTTGCTCCCACATAAATGGCAGACTTGTGATAGAGCAAACTCTGATGTATCCAATAAAGTTTGGGACCTACAACTGTAACAGCAGCCTCCACCAGCAAGGCCTGGGCATCCTGATCCCCTGTATAGGAAGATTCCAACTCAGCTAACCAAGCAGGCAGCACAGCAGAGATAGGCCTACACTCCCCTTGAATAACCATGGCAGTAGCAAAATTAGGGTGTCTGGACAAGGCATCGGCAACTTGGCTGAACTTGCCTTGTCGATACTGAATTTGAAAGTCTAGGCCAAGGAGCTTAACCAACCCCTTCTTCTGTATCTAGGTGTGGATTTTCTGCCCAAGCAAATGCTTAAGGCTTTCATGATTAGTCACAATCTTGAACTGTCTCCCTTCTAAATAATGGCGCCACTTGGTAACAGCCAGAAGCACTGCAAGATACTCTTTTTGTAAGTCGAAAACCCTTGTTTCCTCGGCCCCAAAGCTTGACTGTGATAAGCTAAGGGCCTACCCTCCTGAGATAGCACAGCACCAATGCCCACATCACTGGCATCAGTATCCAAAACAAAGGGCTTAGTGAAATCAGGTAATGCCAATACTGGAGCCTGTACCATAGCTTGTTTGAGTGACTCAAAAGCCAACTGAGCTTGAGCTAACCATTGGAAACAGTCCTTCTTAAGCAGATCGGTGAGAGGTTTCCCAATCACTCCATAATTGCGCACAAATTTTCTATAATAACCAGTTAAACCTAAGAATCCTCGCAATTCTTTGACAGTCTTGGGCACTGGCCACGCCACCATGGCCTCTACTTTTGCAGGATCAGTGGTCACCCCCTCCTGGTTAATGATATACCCCAGGTAATCAATTTGAGTCTGACCAAACGAGCATTTGGATGGTTTAGCAAACAGGGTATTGCTTTGGAGGATGGAGAGAGTGATGGCCAAATGTTGCTTGTGGCTTTCCTGATCCTTACTGTAAACCAGGATGTCGTAAAAAAAACCAGAATGAACTGCTTGAGATAAGGAGCAAAAAACTTGTTCATCAATGCCTGAAATGTGGCTGGTGCATTTGTCAATCCAAACGGAATCACACGAAATTCATAATGCCCTTGGTGTGTCCTGAATGCAGTCTTGTGTTGGTCTTGAGGATGCATTCGAATCTGGTGGTAACCAGACAGCAAATCTAACTTGGTGAAAAACTTGGACCCCCTCAGTTCATCCAACAAATCATCAATGACTTGAATGGGAAACTTGTCCTTGATAGTCAATTTATTCAATTGCCTATAATCCACGCAAAACCTCCAGGACCCATCCTTCTTGAGAACCAATAACACAGGGGATGCATAAGGGCTTCTGCTTGGCTGAATATACTGAGACTCCATCATTTCCTTGACCAACCTGTCCATCTCATCTTTCTGTGGAATCGAATAGCCATATGGTCTGAGATTAACCGGCTGTGAATTAGGTAGTAGAGGAATTGTGTGGTCACACTCACGAGCAGGAGGTAGTGTTTGAGGCTCCCCAAACACATCAGCAAACTCTTCCAGGACTGACGCTAAGAACTCAGGAGCAGGACTGTGCTTGGACTTACCTTCATCACCCTTCAAACTCAGCAACTGTCCCACAAACACAACTTCTGACTAATTTACCAACTTCTGCAGACTCTTACCAGAAATGGCCTTGCATTGAGCCATATCCTGAATGCCCTGCAGAATGACTTCCTGCTCTTCCCATGTAAAGAATAACTGGAGGTTGACAAAATCAAACGTTACTGGACTAATAGTTTTGAGCCAATCTAAACCCAGAACAACATCATTGGAACCCAAGCTCAAAATTCTCATGTCATATGTAAACTTCCTCCCTTGCATCTCCCAGCAAAATCCCTTGCAAACTAGGTGACTCAAGAGAGTAGTACCATCTGCCAGTTTAACACGTAAAGGGTGGCTTGCCTGGACCAGGGAACACTGCAGAGCTTTGGCCTTCTTCTCACTCAGGAAGGTATGAGTACTTCCTGTATCTATCAAAATGAAAACTTTGTCCTGCTTCACTCTAGCTTGGACAACCAGGGAATTGGCTATCCCTCCACTGGTTAAAGCCTGCATAGACACCTCTTCCACATCAGTAGGCACCAATTCAGAACCGGCACCCAATAGTTCCTCATCCTCGGGTCCAAGCCACTCCTCTACTGGTCCATCCTCACTAGCAGCTTGCAACATATTGATTTGCTTCTTTGGTTCGCAAACATGACCAAAGAAATATCTATCCCCACACTTAAAACATAAACCGCGAGCACCATTTCCTTTTTGATTCACTATAGGAGCTTTGACACCCCCAGATGGTCTAGGAGAAGTTCCCTCCCATCGACGATTATGAGGTAGACTGGTGCCACTGGAAGCCACCATTGGTCGACTGGAAACCCCATGGCCACCACGCCACTTCTTCTGGCGAGCTAAATTTGATTCTTCCTCCAATTGAGCCAGCTCAAATGCATCTGCTAAGGATGAAGGTTTCCACATCTGAATTACAGGCCGCAACTCATCCTCCAATCCACTAATAAAACTGCTGATGAAATAGATTTCATCCAAGCCAAGATTGAAACGAGACATTAGGGATCGCAGTTCCTCAAATTTTTCTTGATAATCCGCTAAGGAACCAGTTTGCCGCAGTTTGTTGAACTCAACCACCACACCTCCATAAGAACGATTGCCAAATCGTTGACACAAAGCGGTCACAAACTCTTCCCAAATCAGATCTCGTTTACCAATTCGCCAACCTTCAAACCACGATCAGCTCGACGTTGAAATTAGATCACAGCTAAGTTGACCTTCTGATCAGGAGGAATACCATAGATCTCAAACAATTTTTCGTATTTCTGAGTCCATTCACGAGGATCTTCACCATTGAAGGTCGGAAAGTCGAGACGGGGAAGCGGAGGAGTATTACCTGGGCCTGGAGCCTGAAAATGCTCCCGCTCTGCAACAACAGGAATCGGAGCAAGAACCCTAGGCGCCGCCGCCATGACAGGATCCGCTCCCCGAAAGCCTTGATGTGGTAAAGGTAAAATGCCTCGAGTTCCAGCCCAGTCTCCCAGCGGAGCTGCCACACCGGCAGTGGAACCTGGTGGGCGCTGATTCACCAACACCTGAAGCATCTCTCGAATTTCCAAAGTAAAATTGCCAAATCGTGCGTTCAAGCGATCTTCCAACTCAGTGAACAGCATCGCCGAGCTCGCCTCCATAGAATCCAAACGAGCTGTCAGATTCGCAAATTGCTGCGAATGACCTTCTAAACGAGTTGCCTGTTCCGTAATCAAACCCCGAACATTGGCGATTTTATCATCCAGATCGCCTTGTGCTTGCGTCGTCGACGCCATGAGACTGGTAAGACGTTCATCGATGGATCCTCTCGTATTCGCCATGATTGAGCCAAGAGGAGGCTCTGATACCACCTTGTCACGCCCTGGGGAAGAAGAAATGATCTTGGCGAGGTTGATTGAGGAAAGAAGGGAGAAAATAGAGGAGGATCTATGAATAGAAGCTAAGAACAGAGAAGAGGGAGAGGGAAGGAGAGAGAGAGAGAGAGAGAGAGAGAGAGAGAGAGAGAGGAAAGGTAAAGTTGTATTGATTTGGTAAAAGTTAGTTACAACTAGGGCTGCAAATGAGCCAAGCCGTTCGCGAGCAACTCGACGTTCGAATCGGGAAAAACTCGTTCGACACTCGACTCGTTATTTTACAAGCCTGCTCGCGAGCCAACTCGTTAGTTAACGAGCCAAGCCTGAGCTAGACCATGCTCAGCTTGATAAGCTCGAGAGCTAGCTTGATTCGGTGGCTTGTCGAGCTAAGCTCGCGAGCTGCCTTGTTTTGAGCTTGTGGAAGGATGAATTACTCTTTTAAACATGAACATTGTCTTCTAATACAGATGTGTATGAATTTTAGATGTTATTTATAGTTTCTAGTGTTCTTTCTATCATTTAAATTCTTTTATTTATACATTTTTTCAGCAAAAATGATTTTAAATCGAGCTCATCTTGAAACGAGCTTGTACTCAGCTTGACAAGCTATGTTAATGAGCATTTATCGAGCTCTACCGAGTCGAGCTCGAGTTAGATTATTTTTATTCAAGCCGAGCTCGAGCTCGAGCTTAAAAATTAATAAACGAGCCGAGCTCAAGCTAAGCAAAAACTCGACTCGACTCGGCTCGTTTGCAGCCCTAGTTACAACGGTTCTCCCGGGCTCAGCTATATACTTTGGCAAATAACCAAATGGTCCCCCAACTATTTCCTATCTCATCACTCTTCTTCTAAACATTTACAATTGAATCATGTTCGTTACAGTGTCTGCGGCCCTCTTGGCCTTGGAGGAGGGGCAAAAAAGTATCCACTTTCATATACAACTGTTATTCCAAACTCACAATTATATCTTTCCCGTTTCTGGGTTTGATTGTTGAGTCAAGAAGCTTGTATTCCCTTTTTGAAGAAGGGTTGAGGTTAGGTCGAGTCAGGGTGGGTATCAGTGGTCTGGTCAGCTGCTCTCTGCCTGGTTAATGCTGATGTGGAAAAAAAAATATTATTTTATTTAGACCATTAGTCAAACTAACGAAAATATGGACAAATGTCCAATTTATAGGTACTCGACACATAAGAAGTCCGATCGGAACAATACTTGAAATCACAATCCATAAAAAAACACCCATACTTAAATCCGATAAAACAAAGCGATAGGCAAAAGGAATTACTGAATAGCTTAATATTCTATCCACCTCTTTGGGCTTCTATTGAATCGAGAAATGGGTTTGATTGTCTATTTTTTTGTATAATCTATATTGATTGATATAATATATAAGGCATCTTTCGGATAATTCAAATCGAAGCAATTGTATGTCCGACTCGGGCCTATATGACATGACCGATCAATAGAAATACTCCAACACTCTACCTTTATCATATATTCCATACATCACACTAGTATCATATTCATGGAATACTATTCACTTTCCCTTCCTAACTTAAGTGGTATAACTCGATAAAAATGCACATTAAACCTGTAAACTTTTTGAAGAAATAATTTCGCAAGCATCGACATCGTATTCACCTACTATGATCTGAGTCTCAGTCTCATGAGCCTCATCTTTTAGGTAGGAATGGCAATGGGGCAGGTCCGGGGCGGGTTTCTTGGTACCCAGACCCGCCCCGTGGCAGGTCGGGTCCAGGTCGGGTAATTGATCACGGGTCGCGGGTCGGGGCAGGTCGACCCAATGGGTATGCAATTTATATGAAAAACATTAGAAATATTCGTTATTTTTATTATAAGACTAAGAAACAAACAATATTATGACAATTGTAGTTAAATTATTGGAGAAATTGAAGTTTTTACTAATTTACAACTTTATTATAGCTAAAATATGATGCAATAAAAGGAAAATTCTAAGTAATTTGACTAAGATTACATGTAAATTAGACAAGAACGGGTCGAGAATGGGGCGGGTCAGGGCAGGTCGGGTCGATGAGACTACCCATGCCCGCCCCGCCCCGCCTACGGGGCGGGTCAGACCCGCCCCAAAACAGGTCAAACAGGTCGGGTAAAACGGGTCAGGTCAAAATTGCCATCCCTACTTTTAGGTAGGGTTGGTAAACGATTATCGAAACAATGTTAACGATCACACCAACAACTAATTAAACAGTAAACGGTCGGTTCATAACAACCAGATTTACTAATTACTAATCGATGGTTAAACAATAACTGATTGTTAAACGATTAATTGACTAACCGATTACGGTCATCCTTATAGTTAGGACAGAAAATAATAAACCTTGCTGAGCCCTGCCGAGCCTCTTCGTCTTGTCTCACTCATCCATCAATGTTCTTACATGGAACCCCAGCCGAGCCCTGCCGCCTCCAATATGATTTGACTATTAATAGCCTCGTCACAGCAATTTCAACAAAGGCTATATTATGCAATTTGTTTCCATTTCTTAGCGACCAGCAGCAGCCAATGCATCATCATTATCCACCTTCAACTGGCAAACAGATACATCTACATATAAGCATCCTATTGAAAATGACAGAACAAACACAATGGAAGCAAATACTGCAGAGCAGTGCATGCTTACCAGCCTTAGATAGCTATGCAAAGCTCCATGCAAAAGTCTTTTGAGCTTCTCGGATTGATCAATCATGCGATCAGAAGTAATTGAATCCTCCAGTCGGCACCATAACAGCTCTATAGTGGAATATGGAAACCATGCCGCAAATGGTTTTTTACGATTAAGTAGATTTGATGGTCTCTGCATACAAAATTAATAGTATGTCATTATCTGTCATGACACTGGAGGCTACACTATTGGACACCCCGTGAGAAGGAAGAGACAGTATTCTGAAGACAAATCAATAATCCAACCAGTCTATTCAGCTGTACCATCTAATAAATGAGGTCAACACTTCCTTTCGCAACACAGAAATATGCAATTAATGCACATGGATATTAGCAGCAACAGGAAGCACGAGTTTTTAGCGGCATCCAAGAACAGACCCATTTTGTTTCAACATGCAGCACATGCTACCGAAGCACATAGCTTTACACCGTTGTGGCGTGAAACGTAGATCATAAACACAAAATCTCAACAAATCACAAGAATGAAGTAGTCTAAATTACCACAGTGGCAAACGAGTCGATATACTCGACCAAAAGATTTACAGCTTCCATATGCCGACCACAATCTACATATAGCCGGAGCAAGGCAGCAGCATTTGATTCTTGCCCAGTCATCCCAAATGTCCGGTCCTGGCGAGCATCCTGTTAAGCCCTCACATCATCATATAAATAGTACTATAATTAAATATACAAGTGTCTGTGCCACAGACAACATAATGCATTCTGATGCTTCCTTTGAAGAATGAGTGAAAATCTGAGAGCCTATATATCAAGCAGTTGCCAGCAAAAGATAATGCCAAAACTGGACTAGGATCACAATCCATCACAAGCAACAAATACCCTAGGGACTAGATTATATTTCTTAAGGGTACCATGAGCATTTTATGCAAGAAATTTTTCAACGATCTTAATCATCTCAAAGTTGGAACTAAAAGTGAAAGGCATTCTCAAGATTATCCAGACAAGAAATTCAGAAAATAGAGGTCAGCTGGGTACCTTGAACATTTGAACAAGCCAAAGAGGTAATTCAATATGAGGATCTGTTCGGAGCAAAGTCTCAGCCACATTTACCGGCAATCCAGCATGAAATACTTTATACTTCCTCTGCAGCGGAAAAATAAAAGCACGGTTCATAAAAACAAGTTCATTTTAGTAACAACTCATGGTCGTAGAGTAGTTGCACACTGATACGGACAATATAAAACTCAAGAGTTGCCCAATGAGAGTTGCCGTTAGGTTGCTGATACATAGACCCCATTTCAGGTGAAGACTGAAACTTTTCTTCCGAGGGTATTAAAACAAGTTGGTTCCTCCTGAAATAATACATGATCATTTTAAATGGCATGCCAAATTTTAACCATTTTAGTACTAGATTATGGAGAAATTTTACTCTGTATACGAGCTGATTTTATTTGGACAGCATTTCAGTGACATAGCCGAGAAGATTCTTTCTAGTTCCCTGCACCAAGGCAAAAGTAGGTTGAGAAGCATGTTAAAGAACACGTGTAGTTCTGAGCCATCTGACATTACGAGTCAGTATCTTGAGAGATGTACCTCCTCAGTGCCGAACCCTTGTAGTATTTCAAAATAATCGTAAATGCCATGTCATATAAGTTGGCCTGGACCAAGATGCTAACCAAAAGTGATGGGTCTTCTCTTCCTGATGCAAAACTTAAGCTCAATAATATATGAAAATTTAAAAACGAGAAAAGAACCAGTAAGAAAAGAGCGCAGAGACATTGCTAGTTAATGTTGATTGCAAAAGGATTTTTGCATTATCCTCCTTGCATCATCACCAATTAAAGCCAATAAGAAACTTGCAAATTAAGGGCTCCAGTAAACCAGTGATAGCAATTCAGAGCACTTCAACCAACATTAACACAATCGTTAACGTATACACAAGAATTGAAAATAAGTCTTACCAGCTTTACCAGTGGATCTTGATTCAATATTTGCCAGTGACAGTGTATACTCAGCTGAAGTCAGCACAAACTGATCCTGAAGTTTATCGAGGTCAATATAGGATTGCTCTTTCCGAGACAAGGCATGATCATGAGCTACTGCACCGAAAGGAAAATATAAATCACCAACTTACATATAAACCAAATCCTGAATGAAACAGATAGAGAAATTGAGAAATATGTACAATGTTCCATCTCTGTCTTTTTGGCCCTTTTATGTGGATAACCTTCAATTCGATTTAAGTTTTTCTCAAATGGAGGCTCGATCCAAGCATATTCTGGATTAACAAGATGCAATGCATTGATCGCAGCTGAGATACTGTTCATTCTCTCTTGCAGAAGCCGTGACAAGTGCTGGTGATCTGTAATCACCACTTCATTCTTTAGACGGACTGAGTACTCATAAATGTAACTTGCCGCCCTCTGCCAATTCTGCCGATGCATCTCAAATGCATAGAGGAGCTTATAGAGGTTAGGCTGTGCCGTAATAGTTGTGCGCTCTGCCTGCATATTTCAGGAAGAATTATTACTTGGACAAGGAAATGGTGTTTGAAAAAAAAAAAAAACAAAGATCGCTCTTCTTCTACGACAAACCTTCCAGGCAAGCTCACGCTCTATCTTGTCAGCTAAACCTGTAAACGGTAGTGTCCCATCGCAAAGAATCTAGCATCATAAGAAACAAAATTGAAGTCAGTCGGTGCAACCTACCACTAAATACATCTCATCCCATTTGGTGTGTAACAGCTACTTATTAGATGTTCACCAACTGTTGATGTCCTATTACTTGGACAGCACACAATTTTATATAAGGTACTGAAGTTCATAAAATACTACCGCCTAGCATTCACATTAACTGTCTTGCATGCAAGAGATAAGTACAATAAAATTTTATAAGGCATTTTTTTTTCAAAAGGGTTTGGAAAAATATTTGGTTTGCATTCTGTGTGGGCTTAGAACATGTAACAATATCATGCATAGGCAGAATCGAACATGCTCACAATAAACTGTAAAGTTGGCCTCGAACCTTCATTGCCCCGAGCTCATAAAGTACTATAATGAAACGCCGGAGGCAGATCTGCTTGCTCTCTTCATCCGGATTTGAGATTATTGTGCAGTATGCATCATGGAAGCGATTCAAGTCTAAAGTAAACTTGAAAACATTTGACCACAATCGCCCCTTGATAGTAACCGCTGACTCGTCAAGTGTGCAACCCACATGAGATCCATCTCTTCGACTCATAGCTTCATCAACTTGCTCAAGTGCAGCAAGAGCAAACTGGCAAGCACCTTCACTAAAATTATATTGCTCCAATATTTGCATGGCCCACTGGTAATAGTGTAGCTTCCACGCAGCGGATGATACAGAATCATCTAAGGAAAAAGGGGGGGAAATCAGTCAATCTATCAGTGATGATGTATCTTTTGTAGAACCTCAGAGCACATATCATGACAAGCTCACCTAAGCAAAGAGGTGGTAATCCTGTGTCATGGGATAAAGCCTGCAAAGTTTTTGATGCTAGCTCTCCAGAAGAAGCTCTAATTTCACAACACAGAAAATTCAATATAAACACGTATCTTACATATAGAATAAATAAAATAGGAAAGATAGGAGAACTATACAATCAGATCATGTATCCCAATCTGTATTCCCCAGCACGCTTACTAGTCTCTGAGTTCATCATTTGGAGAAAAACAGAATCTTTCTCGTTAAATCCTACCTTAATAAGACCCCATGCACAAAGGCGGTCATATTATTGAAACGTGAGATGCATTGCAAATGCTTGACAGTTGTAGACGAAATGATACCATTTAAGATTTATTTCCAGGATGCGGTACCATGAGCAAGAATCAAATATTACATTAAGAAACGGGTAGGCTTTTGGCCTTCCATTCGAGGAAATTATAGTATCTGATGGGTATTCACCAGCTACAGAAGTAGCGATAGGGAACATTAATGGGAAGAATGGACAAATTGGATGATAGCAAGAATAGAGAAGGAAAGGAAATCAGAGTTAAACTAAAGCCATTGGCTTTAGAAAGCACAACCTGGTTCAAGACATTTGGAAGAAGATTACAGGGATACCTGAAGCATATCCAACTAAAGTTCTATCAACACGTTACGCATTACCATAAGAAGTAACTAAATATAGCATTTCTGTCCTGCAGAACAGAAAAAGTGACTGAAGTCTGAAAGGGAGATGTGACTGTATTCATCGAAAGATGTTGAAGAGTCATGTCTCAAGGACACTACCATATTTCGTTAAGGAAAGGTGACATGACAGAGGAAGACAAAGTTGCATTAACTGCTGCACATCATAACATGAAAATGCTAACCTGAAGAAACAACGAATAGCTTCATAAATTTTCCTTTCCTTCAGGATCCCAGGGAACCCAAATCGTGCTTGTGCAAGGAGACAACAACCTAAAAGGTGTTGTAGTACGCACCAATCACCATCATTTTCTTGAAGACTTCTAAATATCTTCTCCCTCTGTATATTGGCCTCCACAACACTCAATAGACACTGAAACAGCAGATATAGAAAGGAAGTCACTCAAGAGACTATCAGAAGTGCTGCTGATACAAGTATAACTGTGAAAGCAAAGAAGATAAGCACCTCAGCAGCATAATACTGGCCATGCCTGAGAAGGGTCAATCCAAGCTCAGCATAATGCCTCAACGGCGAATTTGATTCAACCGTGGTATTGCCCCAAATTATCCAGCCAGTAAAGTGTTGTACCGCACTGATTAAATCTCTGGGATTTGGGAAATAGTGCGAGGAATGATGGTTCAGGTCTTGAGAAGAAGTTTGATTTGACATCAGAAGAATAAAGGCCAAAGTAAAATCAAGTTTGCCAAATTTGTCGTGCCATGATCGTCTACCATTTTTGCTATCTGCTTCGTGACAATCAAAACAGCAAGAATGCTCAGGTATAGCCAGAAGACAAATTTCATGGCATAGCTAATATAAAGGTAAAGGCATTATATTAGACTGCCAAGAATACCTCCAGTCATAAACAAGCTAAGTATAAACCATTTAGGCATTTACAAGAGCTAATAAGTAATAACAGCATTTCTTTGATTCAATTGTTATAATGTTGACTATGCAATCAACAGCAGTAAAGTGAGATGGCAGTTGAGCTGCTATTGGCGAGACAGAACAAGTCTTATTGCCCGTCAATATCGCCATGCTTCAGATACAAAAGATTTAAACATGAAGGGGTCTGATGCACCAGAAAATGCAGAAGCGGGCTCTGAGTGCATTTAACTTTTTTATTTTTTCAGAAAAGCATTTAACTGTCTATCCTTACATGTGCAGCTGTGTACCAGAAATATAAACTACTCGTGGTATTGATAATGATCAATAAAGAGTCTTTTACTTGATTGTAAGGCCCAGAAAAGACTGCAAGAGTCATGTTCAGCTAAAAGAAATGATTAGGAGCATTCAATTGTTACCTAGAACAAAAGCTATCTGTCAAAGACCAACTGCAGAAATAGCCATTTACTCCAACATATTAACACATATTGTAGTTAATTTTCAACTAGCGATCATAGATATTGAAGTATGCATCTGTCAGAAGGTAATCTGCAATGTAGTCCACACAAGTACAATCTTACCATAACTGGTCATTGTATCAACTTACCGATATGCAATGAAGAGAGTTGACAGCTAAAGTCTTCAATCCCAGGAGACTCGGACGGCGTGGTGACCAGAAAGTAAATTATCAACCATTCAGAAACTATGTCCTGAATCATTGGAACTAATTCAAGTTGTATCCGGGATATATCAGCATGCAACATATTAATCTGCATCCAGAAGTCAAGGAAAAGTGACAGTGAATCTAAGTGGAAATTGCAGCAACCCAATATGCAGAACCAAAATGATTTTCTTACAGGAGGCAGATCAGGATTCATCACTCAGTTGCACATAAAGAATCCTACCAGCCATCAGATTATTTTTGCAGCTATAGAATGGATACTATACTAACTTGCTAATAAACAAGCAAAGACTTCAAGTTCACCAAAGGCGAACCAACATCAGGTAAGTATGTACTTTCGTGATACAGAGTAAGCATTGATGATGAACCACATTCATGATAGAGAAAACTCTAGTTTCCAATTATCACGCTCCCGTAATAGCAAACCGAAGTAGGGGCAGATTTTTCAATTGAAAATACAGAACCATGTCCCAGTAGCTGGCTCTCATAATCTCACTTACTGTCCTTTTCTTAAACTCTCTGGTAAGTATGCATAGCTTAGTTTTCTTCAGAGGTAAACCAAGAAAATAACCAACCAGCACATTCATAAAATAAAATGAAAGGATTGTAACTCAGGCTGCAATAAGAGTACAAATTTCATGGGAATCAAATAGTCCAAAGACAACGAAACTAAACCTCAAATTACTACAGGTAGTAGCAACTGAGGTGCCTAGAGTAAAAGCTGAGGTTGTTCCACCAGAAGAACGATGATATATGGATGAACAAATTCGCGCAAATGTTGGGTTAGGAGATGTAGAATATCAATGAACTTCTTTTGTCTACTACTGACTAATAGTTCATCGAAGAATAAGTGAGCAAATGTGGCAAAGCAGTAGTTGCTAGATGCAACAACATTGCACGAATATTTTACAGAAGAATCTCAACGAGGATAAATGTAAACAGGGAACAAATAAACTAACCAGAAATTAAGTAAATGAACCCTCACCTTTCCGCTAAGGTTGAGAAGATACTTCACAAACAGAAGAATCTCCAATGCAGACACGAGCATTGCCTGAGCAACTTGAGAAGTTGCCTGCACCATGGCAGCCGTGCCAATTTTCAAGGATTCTTCTGTGTCTAAACTTTGTAAGATTTTATGTGGTACAAGAAATTGGATATAGCTCTCAATGGCATTTAAGACTTTTCCCCAAGAATTGGCCTTTCTAGACAATGCATGAAGAGATAAAATCATGTTGACTGAGAATTTCCTCAGATTCTTGTGATTAGATTCCTTTCCCAAATCAAAATCAGCACTAAGGTCGGAAAAGGGAACTAACGATGACGGTATACACCCAGTTTGCAAGATTTTCAGTAATTGAGAAACGACATCTTCCAAGGATATATTTGACTTGCTAACAAGGCCTTCATAGAGAATAGCAGAGGCAGTTTTCCCAAGTGACTGGCTCATACTAGTAACACATTTGAGTACTTCCAAAAGAATCGCATGCTCGCCATCACCAGATAATCCCAATTCAGGCTTCAAGAGATCAACAAATTCTTGAAGACAGCCTAGAACAGCATAAACCAGACATTAGAGAATATAGACAGCTTAGACATGAAAAAGAGAAAAATAGTCTACAATTTTGTTGCAGAAGATGGGTATAGAACATACCCTCAGCCATCAGTTCAATGTTGGCCATATTGCGAAACAAAGACATAGAATCCTTTCTGATTAAGACAACACCTCCTGTAAGAGGCTGAATTAGCAAACCACATGGTGTATTATTCTTGCACCAGTGACTGAAATATCGCCCAAAGAAATTCTTCCAAAAGTAGTATATCGATACTGAAGTTCGACCAAGACCCTGGAATAAAAAGGATCACAGATCACAGGATTAGCCTACTTATAAGCTCTTAATCTCCCCAACTCTCAGGATGAGAAACCGTACTCTCATTGCACCAAATAGAAAGAGATGCCAATTTAGCAACAAAACAGCTTGACAAACTGGGAAAGAAAAGCGGACGGTTACCTCATCATCTACAAGTGAGCCAATTTCCTTTTTCAGTCCATCAAAAGTCAAGGACTGTAATTCAGTCTCAGTCCACTGTTTGTTGTAATCTAGTAGAGTTAAACGTAGAACATTACAGTGAAGAACCCCAGGGAGCAGCAGCCTTCGTAAGAATGTAGAGAAGATAAATGGCACTATCTGTTCCTGCCGAGTTTAGTGAAATAGCATTGCAAGGAATCAATCACCAAGAGTATGATTATTGAGCAGAGTAGCACCGAAAGTTACATACACAAGAAATGCACACAATTGCTCCTTTTAAGCCCACACACCATACCCTTTAACCAAGAACCCGTTCCATACAGCACATACTATTTAGAACTTATTATAGCACTAAATTACAGGAAAACTAACTTGGCCATCCTAGTAAATGTCAGAATACAAAGACATGAATGGGATCATCTCAATTGCCAAAATGTAACCATGTTGAAACAGTTAACACAGGATCTGAAAATAACTAAATATCATCATAAACCATAACAGTGCATGGAACCTCGATGTTTGACGAGCAGTATACAAACGAATAATCTACCCCACCTTCTCAACACCCATTCCGTTTAGTTTCTGAAATTTAAAAGCAATATCTCCCTAATAGAATAGAACATTCATCACTCTTGCTGCTGATTGAGACAATGTAAATTTCTTTTGCAAAATGGGTTCCCCATGTATACCTTTGAAGAGGAAAAAATAGAATGGATCATCCAAAGGAGATCATCTGAAGAAAGCTCAGCATTTAGGAATAGCTGCTCGGCAACAAAATCTTCTTGCAAAGCATAGCAGTGAGCTTCTTTCCTAATACAGTTAACATATGTTCCAATAGATAAATCATTTGTGAGTGACAATTTCATTCAATGCTAAAGAAAAAGAGGGGAAACTCATATGATCATTTAAAAGAAGTATATCAGAGTATTGAATAAGTAAAATTAGGGAGTGCAAAAGGAAACTCCACTTTAAATCAAACAATTGAACTTACACATCAATATCAGTATGAAATATGTAATGAAATGCCAAACCATTATCTTTTATAATCCAGATCCTGTCTGATGAAAGCTTTACATCAAGGCAACGTCCCTGACAAAGTAGAACAATGCATGAGAGAAGTAGACAAAATCCTCTTCATCTGGAATGAAAGTGGTGCAATTGAAGAAAAATATAAAAGAAATGCTCCAATTACTTCACTTAAATAACAAAAAGTGACGAACCGAAAAACAAATGAACCACTCACTTCCTCCAGAGGGATGCTTGGCAACAAAGGTCCTAAAGATAATGTCGTACGATCCCCCAAACCATAGTGCAGGCTATATACACAAATCATCTCCGTGCTACATTCCTTCACAGGTAGATCCAAAATTGGGATGAATATAAATTATAAAATCCACACAAGCAAACAAGCAGCACTCAATATCTAACGTAACAGCTCAATCTTACACAAAATTACTTTTCATTTTATCACTCACTTTTCTCCAAACTAATACGCTGATATAGAACTTTCGTTCCTATGCTCGAGGAAATGGCACAAAAATGAACAGCTAACAAGCTGCGAACTTTAAATAAAGGTTCATGGAACAAGGAGCAAAATACGAATTACCAGACCTAACATAGCAGAGATATTTCTAAATAATTAAAAATTCCACAAGCAAAGTTTCAAAAGCGCTTTCTCCTTCCAGAAAACCCTACCCTTTCCTTCTCCAGCTATGTCCTTTTAGATAACAAATAAGGATGCATAATAAACATCCAGGTCTTCATACACTTACAAGTTTAGAAGGAACATAATCCAGGAATTTATTTCCTTCTTCAACAAGCTTTCTATTAAATGTCTATGTCAAATTACACAATTTTCTAGGAATCTCAAGCTATATTCAAATTCCGCATGACTAAAACGGTACAGTGCATATGAACACTAAACGGTACAGTGCATATGAACACTGTTGTCAAGTTGGAAAAGGAAAAAACTACAAACATTTTTCATGTTCTAACCACTATGAAAAAGAACATGAGACATCATGAGTTCATGAATGCGAAATATTATTCATGGCAGGCTCACATCTATGAAAAAGAGCTCTGCGAAATATGAGAGAAAAGAAAATGAATATGTCAAAGTAAGCATCAAGTGAACTACAACAAACACTGCCTCAAAATTTCAAAAACAAAATCAGGGAAAATGAGAAAGCCAAGTACCTGGCTCTTTCTCCGCAAGATGGCCAAGGGAATTCTGTCTGACTGATTGTTAGCTTCACTGACCCACAACCGTACAGCTGTTGTACCTGAAGGTATAGTAATGAGAAGACAGAAGCATACAAAGTCAAAAAAATGGCCAAACTGGGAAAGAAAAGATGAACTCTATTACAATCTTAAGTAGGGATGGGAGTGGGGCGGGTTTGGTGCAGAATTCCCTACATCCGTCCCCTTCTCTATTTTTTATTTCTAACTTATACCCTCCCTGTCCACGCCATTTCACCTATAGATAATTCCTGCTCAAATATCGCATCAAATTCAACCTAAAGTTAATGTAATTAAGGCAAAAAACACATACAACTTTAGAGCTCGAACATTGAACAAACATCATATACTAACCACAAAGGTACGATAAACATAACAAAAATATAACATGTTAGAGGAAATTAGGATTCAGAGTTGACATATGTGTCGATGGCACTGGAAAAAATGGAAGTATAAAGCTTAGGGTTGTTTTCCTCTGGAATTTTGATGGAGGATGGAGGATGTGTGGGATTATATGACCTCTAATCAAGTGCATGTAGTACAGGGACTGAATGCGTGCTGGTATGAGTTTGGCAATAGGCGGGGCACCTAAACCCATCTCCACCACTTTCTTCGTGGGTATTCTACATGCCCACCAACTCAGTCAATGGGGGAATTCCCTCATAGACTTGGTTGAGGATGGTAGGATACCCGCAGTTGTAGGTAGAATTGTCATCCCTACTAAGGAGTGTGTTATTCTACACTATATCCGAAAATTGCCATAAATTAAATGAGTCAATGAGCATAAACCTTCAGCTAACGCGAATTCTATAGTTTAGGACCCACTAACTTAGCCATGAAGGAAAGGAAACAGATGCCCACAGTTTAATCCAAAGTTCAACAGAAATACTCGCAGAGACAAGTGCAAGCACAGCATTGCCCCGAAGAAGAGCTTGTTGTAGTTGTATTAGTTTTCCTTCCTATTCCTTATTTTATGTTTCTAATAGCTTCGTAAAAGTAGTGTTTACTTATACGATTATTTTGGAATCAGGTTTCTCGCTTCCAGAGTTCATAAATCCTATTCAAGGAGGCCACCTATGTGGGAAGAGATGGAGGGAAAAAAGAGATAAAGGAGTGCATTTAACTCTTTTGACTTGTTTTCCTCGAGCAGATTGTCAAAACCTTTTTGAGTAGATTCTCAGTGAGCAGCTAGGTTAAAGTAATAGCCAAAAGATGAGTGCGCAAGAAAATTTGGAGTGAATATCACAGATCTTACCTTCAGGATTTTGAACATTCATGCCTTGACTGAAAATTTTGTTATGGCTTAACAAATCCCAAATTTGTATCACCCCATTAGAATGAAGCACAAATACAAAGGGCACTCCATGCAATTCCCTGATCACCAAATCCAGCACAGTTCCTACTGTCCTACCCCTGCATTGAATGCTTGTGCATAAGTGTTCATACAGAAGAACAAGTCATTCGATAGTGACTGTTTCAGTCTCATAAGTGTTATGGTGTGAAGCCATCATCCGATTTTCCATTTTGATTTTACATGATTAAAATAGTCATGGAAGTCCCTATTGTTCATTTCATTTCTAGGTTCTTTCATCCGTTCATATTTTTATACAAGAAATGTACATAGTATCGTGAGCAAATTCAATATTGTCATACTAAGCAGGTGTACCCCCAATCGCACCTTGACATGAAGCCCCATAAACGATTAATCCCTGAATCGTCGCGCAACTCGTTCACAAAACCTACAACACAAGCAGAAATCAGATTAACAGACAACGTAGGCCAGGGGAGGATCATCTTTGAGCCTCCAACTTCGATAATTGATAGACAAGTACAAACCTGGAACAGCATGGTTCAGTAAGCTAAGACGGAAACAAGCAATAGATCCATCATTTCGCCCAACAACAAGGCAACCAGCAGAGGCCGCGACACTAGTTATCGGTGCATTGGAGTAACTAGTCAAATCAAACTGAAACAGCTCATCGCCCGGGAAAACAGATGTGGAGGAGTAAGCAGAAATAGTTCTGAGTTTTATAAGGTAGGCAACTCCAGAGACGGTCAGTACATATAATGTGTAGGGGTTGGTAAGAGTGGAACCATCCTGCTGTAACATACAGATTCCAGGATCAATAACATGGACAATGAAACGAGAAGTACAAACACCGCAAGAGGGTTATTACAAACCTGGTTTTGGTGGATATGAGCAAAAGAAGATAGGGAGTCAGGAAAAGTGATACGCAGTCCAATTTTGGGAAACTCTGACTCCGCAGAGAGCTCAAGCAACTCCAGCACGTTCGGGTGCGTCTTATGTATCCTCCTTTGAGAAACAAGTTCAGGATTTCAAATAGGAATTTTTAAACCAGAAAAGAATGACATTGACTGAATGCAAATAGAATTGAAGATCATACCAGATGAAATAGAGAGGAGGATCTCCGACGACACAGCAGGAGGCACAATCGTCAGTGAGAGGAGGGAACTGCGGCCACGGTGGTGGCGATGAAGAACCAGAAGAAATGGCATTGCTGCGTGAAACAGGGAGAGGAAGAGAGAGTTCATGCCATTTGACGGAATCGCTGCCAGTGATTGGAACTTCCACGCCGACTAGGGTCGACCTGCTCCCCATACCAATTCTCCGTTTCTGAAACCTCCCTACAGCATGCACAATCAGTATCTCCTACTGAGAAAGTCGAAGACTAACTGAAGAAAGGAGCGATTCAGCGGAAGTTGAGAACAAAGACAGGATTGGTAAGAGCCTAAGAGGAGTAAAGCGGGCACGCCGATAAGGAGCAAACTGCAAATAGAAAGAAGAAGGAAAGAGCGGGTGGACGGGCGGGAAGAAAGAACCCTAAAACTCTGTTGACCTCCTCCCGACTGAGGGAGACCGGTAACTGAAACCCGAGCAGGGACTGCTCTTCTCCTGCAGCCCAAAACTGTCCACTTCTTTTGGGCTTCGCACTTGCTTCCCAACCCCGGCCAATTTTATACATAGATCTAATCAGAAATACGCTCGGCCCAAAATTTTCTTAATATTATCTTAGATAATATTTGGGTAAAAATTAATTATTAGCCAAAAACGCAAATACAATATAATAACCAAATCTTCTATTCTAAACAAAATAATAAATAATAGCCAACCCTTTTCGAAAATAATTTAATAGTCAAACCGTCAACTTTCCGTCCGGTCAATAGTGAGTTGACTCTGACGTGATAGTTTTATTATTGAGTTGGATGTCAATTGCTAATGTGGCAAAAACTCAATCATTTTGACTATGCCACATGGATATTTATTAATTTATATAATCATTATTTTGAAAAATAAAATAAAAACAAAAACAATACTACCTAATTTTCGTCTCCACTTCGTTTTCTGGTTTTCGACGAAAACCTCTGTTCTTGACGATTCCAATTCTAGTTCCCATTTCGAATTCCTTCTTATTTTTCTTCTTCATGTATTGCTGGTCGGAAAAGATTAAAAAGCTTGCTAAAAAGTTCTCCCTATTCCAGCTTCTTGTTCCCCTTCTTCATCTATTGAATTGGGGAAACTCTATTTTAGAATGAGAAAGAAATTGAAGCAACCTTTTCCATGTTCCTTCCTTTGTTGTGCTTCGATCCATCAGGTGCAAGAAAGCGAACGGAAAAGTTTGGGCGGCGACATGTATTAATGATCATGTCAATGTGACACGTCTCTACCCTCACACAAGAAAGTGGCCAAGTGTAACCACCTACTAATGTGTAGTATAGCGGGTTTACTTATAAATGTCAACCCGGATCCTAGGTGTGATGACTACTCCGTGAAAATCTTATTATTTAGCGATTCAAGTGTAGTGAAGGTCTAACTAAACTAGCAAGCAAAAGCAGTGAAAGTTGTGTTCAAGTTGAGAGAGGTCATTCAGATATGAATCCCCCTAGACTGTAGTTAAGCCAGGTTGTAATTCACTAAGTTCAAGTTCAATAATAGTTATACCACGAGAGGTTCTTAGACAGTCTGCAGTCTCGACTAAAGGTCGCCATACCCTCTCAATCTGACTCCCCAGCGGGCGACTAACCTCCACCGGAGTAAACAGATTGAGGCCCTAACGAACCACACCTCCTATACCGGAGTAAATCCGGTACAAAATAGTGAATTGACTCCTCGACTAAAGTCGTCAATTCACTACCTTCAATCAAGGGTGCTCTATCAACCTAGGCAGATATTCTCTTTCTAGGTCAAAGCAGAAATAACAGGAATTTGATCAGGATTCATGTCATTCAGAAAATCAAACCTCAATTGAATATAATCAATATCAATGAATTCGTACTTGGGTTCATACAATCAGACCTAACATACAAATCTAGGGTTCTTCATACCCGGGTGAGTGAGAGAGTTTACTCCATAGAGAGTGAAGGGAAATCTAGCTCAGATGCAGAAAACATGCTGTGAAGGATGAGATTATGCTTCTGGTAATCAATCGGCACTTCTCCAAGCTTAAGCCGAGCTCCAATGGTGATGAAGATCGATATAGGGCGCTTGGAGATTCTAGTTCGTCACTCTCTCTCTAGGTATCTCCTTTCTTTCTCTAAAACTCGGGACCCTTGTAAAATTGACCTTCTTTCCCTCAAAAGGAAGCAGATCGTGATCCCCGATCATAATACCCGGTTGGGTATTTTGAAACGCAGCGTAGTGGGGAAAGGGAAATACCCGATCGAGGTTCAGAATACCCGATCGGGTATTTTAGCTATCCGGCCGAGACCCCTTCTGGAATTCTGGCGTTCAAAATGTGTAATCCCCAGCCTCCTCTTGCATTTTACCCGGTCGGTTATTTTAACTCCTGACCAGGTATTTTCTTCTTCCAGCGCCCCTTCACTCTAGCGTCCTCCTTTTTTACCCGAAACTCGTTTTCACGCCTCCATATCAACGCCAAGTCCTGAAATATGACATAAATGCACAACCTAGCGTGAAATCGGCTTAAAACACGAGAATCAACTCTCAAACGGCTCAAGAATGGAGGTATAAACATGTGCAATTAATGGTCTATCAAATGCCCCCACACTTAACTGTTTGCTTGTCCCCAAGCAAAACTAACTCAAACCAAGGACCAGGATACCGGACCGACCGGTCGGACCGGAAAAACCGGAAACCAGACCTGGCCCGGCACAACAGGGCTGTGTACCACTCAAGAACCTTCCGGGCGGTATTTACGGTCGGACCGCTATGGGCCGAAATTTCGGCCGGTTTTATTAAAACTGGCGGTCCCTTTAATTTAACCCAAACGACGCTGTTTTTGACCAAGCTAAAAAAAAAATTGAAGAGAAGCAGAGACGAAACCCTACCTTCGGCTGCTGCTGGCTAGCGCTCTTCTCACTCTCCTCTCGTCCCCGCGCCGCTCTGCCTCTCAATTCTCAAACTCCTTTCCATTTTCTCACCACCGGCGAAGCGGCGTCCCAGCATCCAAACACCACCGGTACCCACTCCCCAGCATCCAAACACCACCGGCGACTCGTCCTCCCCAGCAACCGAAGACACCGTCGTTCACAGCCGCGCCGCGCCGGAGGAGAAAGAGGGGCTTCGTTGGTCGTTTCCAGCTACCGCGCGATTCAGAGGTATTTTAATTATCCTTCTAAATTAAATTTCACTGTTTTCTAGCTGTGATTATGTTTTAATATTTATCATCATCACATCATCCATTTTTGGCGAATACATGATTTCTAGCGGCCGAAATGGAAAACCCCCCCGAATTGGTTTATATATGATAATAATTAATTTGTTAGAATTAGTACAACATATACATATTACTGGCGAGCTAGTACTTGTGCTATCAGGAAATTAGTAAGAACATTAGGGCCAAGAGTGACGAAACAAAAATGGGAAACTTCCCCATTTGCTTGTTGATTGTTGTTGCTGTTGTGTGTCCAATTAGTAGTTTCTACTTTCTAGTTTGAGACATTGAACTTGTGGTTTGTGAACATTAAAGTTTAAACTTGTGGTTTGTGGAACATTAAGCTTGTGGTTTGTGAACATTAAGCTTGTGGTTTTGTACTAGTTTCTAAAAATGTATTTGGATGATTATGAGGTTTATTAGGTATTGAAATCTTGCACTTTGTTGAATGTTCCCTAAGCTTATTTACTCTTTTACAGTTTCTTAGGCGGTATAATCCGGTTTTATTCCGGTATTTTCCCGGTATGGTACCCTAATTATGTCGGTACGGTTTTTTAACAAAATAATAATTTTTTTATTCCAAAAACGGTATTTACCGGTATGAAACGGTTGAATCATGGTTGTACCACGATTTACCATGCCAAAAACGATTCCGGTTTGATGTCCGGTACGGTTTCATAATCCATGACTCAAACCAATGCAGCTCTCTAGACCTGTATAGCAACACACAACCCCGATCGTCGGTAGAGGATTTCCTAGATCATATAGCAGCTTACGAGGTCAACTAGTCTTCTAAGACGTCCCCTATCTCTCTCAATGCGAGTACTAGACTCAAACCAGGATCATGAGAAGCAGTGGAATTAAGACAACCAGTTCATGGGTAAAGGGACTCACGTCATTCAACCACCAAGGACTCATTGTACCGGGGTGCCCTTTCACTTCATGTCAACCGTTGAAACCCCTTTTTGCACTTTCATTTTACATTTCTCTTTTTTTGTTCATTCACTTTGCGGGGGTTCCAACTGCAGTCTTTTGTACGGTCGACCCTTATTAGTTGAGCAAGAGCAATTTCTGTACATCTGACACTCGCCAGAGTACTTCCTTTAACTCCTTTTCTTCAACTCGTGTGGAGGGTCAATGAAATTAAGGGGGGTCGGAAGCTCTATCCGTGTCCTTAAAAACACATCCTCGAGTAGGCAAACCGTTCAACGGGTGAAAATTTTACTTGCACTAGAGACAGCTTAGCTTCACCTTGTAGGAGTACCCCACTAAGGATCACTAAAATCTCTTCCAAAACCCGATTTTGTGCAATGAACGGTGCCACACAAGTTGGGCTTACCCCATGTTTAAGATTTCAATTATTCCGACATGGAGGACCAACTGCTTTTCATTTCACACATGAGCACCCTGTTTTGATACACGAGTCCACAACACAATTTAAAAGGAGTCACCAGTACCACATGAATTCAACGGACAAAATCAACCGGCACAGCAGAGAGATAGATAGGAAAAATCTTATACTTCAACATCCTCCATAGTGCTACACTACCTCCCTAGGTTGCATATCACCATAAAGACTGTCAATTCAAAGCATACTAAGCAGGTTATTGCAGGGAACCGTACTTGCACTACAAGAATTTTGGTTAGTAAGTTGTCCGATGAGGTTGCGACGAAGAAGGTGAATGAGGCCCTGGAGCGGCTTGGTCTTCTGCAGAGTAAGCTGTCCGATGAGGTTGATGCCGCGAAGGAGAAGGCTCGCGCGGAGGAGATGGAGGCCATCCGCGAGGAAGTGAAGAAGGTGTATGAGGCTGAAGTCCAAAGGCTGGAGGCGGAGAAGGAGCACCTCAAGGCGGACCATGAGGAAGTGCTGAAGAACCTGCGAGATAAATTTCGCCAGGAGAAGGAGGACCTCGTCCGTGTGCATGAGGTCACAAAGGCGACCGCCGTCCGCGAGGCGCAGACTGACATCGTCCGCCAGTATAGGAGCAGCACCGCCTTTAGTCGCGTTTTCACAGATTGTATGACCAAGGCGGTCATAGCCGTGCGCAAGAAGGTGCGCCTGGAGAATCCCGGGATGCGCTGGAATATAGTGGCCATGGTCAATCACGTCAAGAAATGGTTGGGCGAGAAGCGGTCAATGGAGCCAGACTCCGAGCCAGAGGATGGAGAGGATGGAGAGGGGGTGGGGGTGTCGCGGATGGTCCTGAAAATGTTATCATAGATTAGGCCAAGTGTGTTCGCAGAATCATGTTCGCGTTTGTTGTTTTTTATTTTGACTGTTGGTTGTTCCCTATTAAAGAGAATCCAAAATTTTCTTTTCACACGTAATTCATGATTAGCGCTTTGCGTGTTCTATGAACTTTATATCAATCTTTCACGTGATGCGTGATGGCGCGAGTTGCGGACACTTGTCGTGTTTTTTGCGCGTAATTCATGACTAGCGCTTTTCATGTTCCACCGAACTTTGTGTCTATCTCTTGTGCAAAGGCAATATTGTTATCATTTCAAACTCACGCTAGTAGATAAGTTATACATTAGGTAGGTCGGCAATATTTCCTAAGGTTCTGTGCGTTCCATGTCCTTGGAATTTTTGCGCCGCCCAATTCGCAAAGCTTGAACGTGTTGGCGCCGACGACCTTGCAGATTGGGTATGGACCTTCCCATGTGGAAGCGAGCTTTCCATGCTTGGGGTCGGGATGGAAGTTCTGCCGCATAACTTGGTCTCCGAGGATCAGCTTGTGGGGAGCCAGCTTCCCGTTGTAGTATTTTGCTACCTGCTCCTTAGTCGCGACTAACTTGATGGCTGCCAATTCTCGCCAATCTTGTGCCAACTTCAAGTCCAGCAGGCGTGCTTCATCATTGCTCTCTTCATCGTACATTGTGATCCAATAAGTGGGTGCAGCCGTCTCGATGGGGATGACCGCGTTAGTGCCATATGTGAGCGCAAAAAGGGTTTCACCCGTGGCTATCTTGAACGTGGTGCGATGCGCCCACAACATTGTATGTAGCTCGTCCGCCCAATTGTCTTTCGCTCATCGAGGCTGGTGTGTAGGTTGTGTAAGATTGCTTTGTTCGCCGATTCCACCTAGCCATTGGCTTGGGGATAAGCTATCGACGCGAATCGTGCTATAGCTCCCACTTGGTCACAAAAGTCTATCACTTCCGCGCAGTCGAATTGTTTCTCGTGGTCGAATATTAGCGCGTTTGGAACGCCGAAACGTACCAAGATATTATTTTTCAAGAAGCGGGTCACTTATTGCGCTGTGATCGAGGCCAGCGCTTCTACTTTGATCCACTTGGTGAAGTAGTCAACCGCCACGGTTATGTACTTGCGCTTCCCTTTTGCTGTTGGGAAGGGACCTAAGAGGTCCACTCCCCATTATGCGAAAGGCCATGGGCTCAGATTGCCTTTAAGCTCTGTCGATGGTAGATGGTGTTGGCGAGCGTTCACCTGACATTTGTGAAATTGGTCCGCGAATTTTTTCGTTTCCTTTATCCGCGGCCAATAGTAACCGTGTAGCAAGATGGTACGCTCCAAACTGCGCACACCTATATGCATTGCGCATAAGCCTTCGTGTAGGTCGCACACTATGTTGCGTGCTTCTTCTTGCCCGATGCATTTTAGGTACACGCCAGAATATAATCGGCGGTACAGCTCCCCACCAATGAGTGTACAGCGGGCCGCCTTTTGCCTTAAGGTCCACGCCTCTTTCGTGTCTTCCGGTATCGCACCATCCTGCATGTACTTTATAATTGGGGCTCTCCAGTCTTCCTCTTGCATTGTCTGTGTGGTATTGACCATGGCGTCTTGGTGGTTTTCCTCTTCCTCCTTTTGGACCGAGACTAAGCGCGTCGATTCAAAGTCGGTAGCAGTTGCTAGCTTGGACAGTGCATCAGTGTGCATGTTTTCTTACCTTGGTATCTGCACATATGTCACCGCTTCGAAGGTGGTTGCCTGCTGCTTGACACACTCAATGTACTGTGTGAGCGTGTCCTCCTTTGCGTTGAAGGTTTTGTTCAGTTGGTTTACCGCCAGCGCAGAATCGGATAGCACTCTGATTGTCCTCGCTCCCAAGTCACCTGCGACCGTCATTCTCGTCAAGATGGCTTCGTATTCGGCCGCGTTGTTTGTTTCAGCATTTTGAATCGAATCGCAATTTCGTGCGCGACGCCAATCGGAGTGCGCACGACTACGCCCGCTCCGGTCCCGTGTTTGCTTGTCGCGCCATCAACATATACATCCCATACTTCTTCTGGTACTGCATCGAGAGTGACTCCTTCAGCGATGAAGTCCGCCAGTATTTGTGCCTTTATCGCTAGTCTTAGCGCGTACTGAATGTCGTACTCTGACAACTCGACCGCCCATTTAACCATCCGCACGGACACTTCTTTTGGGCTCAGGATCTTTTTTAGCGGGAGGTTGGTTATAACAGTGATCAAGTGTGCTTGGAAGTAAGGGCGCAGTTTTTGCGACGCGCTTACAGGGCTAGGGCGGCCTTTTCTATCGGGGAGTATCTTGTTTCTGCGCTGAGCAACGTTCGCGATGTGTAATATACCGGGCGCTTGGTCTGGCTGTCCCTCCTAGATATTAATACTGCGCTTACAGCTCTACTTAACACAACAAGGTACAGGAATAGCTTTTCATTAAGCTTGGGAGCGGTCAGTACAGGGGGGATACAAGTTATGACTTGAGCTCTTGGAAGGCCGCTTCACACTCTTGCGACCATGCAAATCGCGTGCCGCTTTTGAGTGTCTTGAAGAAAGGGGCGCACTTATCGGCTGATCTTGGTATGAATCTTTCCAGGACCGCTATCTTACCATTCAAGGATTGTATTTTTATTGCGCTCCTCGATGCCCGCAGTTGCTGAACGACGGTGATTTGTTTTGGGTCGACTTCAATGCCACGCTTGGTGATCATGAAACCTAGGAATTTTCCTGCTTCCGCGCCGAATACACACTTCAGGGGGTTTAGGCGGAGGCTAAGTTTACAGAGCGCTTCAAACGTCTCGCGCAGATCTTCCAAGTGGGAGTTGCCCACTTTGGTCTTAACGATGAGGTCATCCACGTACGCCTCATTATTATGCCTGATCTGTTGTGAGAACACCGAGTCGATCATTCATTGGTAAGTGGCACCAACGTTCTTCAATCCGAATGGCATGCCTACGAAGCAGAAGTTTTCGAATGGCATCAGGAAGGCGGTTTTTTCTTCGTCTTTGCGGGACATTGGGATTTGGTGGTATCCTAAGAACATGTCCAAGAAGGACAATGTTTCATGGTTCGAAGTGGCGTCGATTAATTAGTCGATGCGCGGCAGGGGGTAAGGATCCCCGGGATACACCTTGTTGAGCGTTGTATATTCGACGCACATTCGCCATGCTCCAGAGGATTTTTTCACCTGGACCACGTTGGCTAACCATTTTGGATATTTGACTTCACGGATTAATCCCGCAGCAAGGAGCCGCGAGACTTACTCGTCTATGGCCTTTAGCTTCTCGCTTGTAAAGCTTCAACGCGCTTGTTGCCTTGGCTCCACGCTGACTGTAACCGTGAGACAATGTTAGGCGATCTGTCTTGGCACTCCCGGCATGTCTTCAGTGTAGCAAGCAAACAATTCCTTGTACTCCTTGGGCATTGTTATCAGTGGTTCGATCATGTCGTTGTGGACGTGGGTTGAGATGCGAATCTTCTTTCTTGGCTCCGTTGGGTCAAGCGCGACTTCGAAGTCGGAGTCCATGGACTCTGGGTGTGGATCTTCTGCCCTTGTGTCGACGATGTTGGTTTGGAGGATCTCCCCTTCTCCTTTTGGTCTTCCCCAGGGTAACCCGTGCGCTTCTCCAGAACCTGCCTTGGTAGGAAATTTGAGCTTCTGGTGGCATGTGGATGGAAATGCCATGAACTTGGCGAGGAACGGTCGTCCTAGGATGCCATTGTGGGGTGAGTTGCAGTCGACAATGGTGAATTCGACCTGTTTGGAGCATGGAACAGGAAACCGGATCGTACCGGATGGTTCAACCGGTTCAACCGGGAATCGGACCAAAAACGAAACGGTAAGTGTTTATTGACAAAAATATCGTATTGGCCAGTATTTTAGGTCGAACCGTCCTGTCGCGAAATACCGGCCGGTTTTGATCCTACCGCCGGTAGCCTGTTTGCGAGAGAAGAGAAAACAGTAATCAATTCAACGCCCAAGTGAGAGAAGGGTTCTACTCCATAGAGAGAGAAGAGAAAACAGTAATCGGAGTAGTCATACTCATAATGATGAGGAAAATCTGCTCCGGGATGATGATTTCCACTCCTATGACTATCTCCAAGCTCGATTCGATGAAACCAGCTCCAAGATAGCTTCTAGGATGTGTTCTTCGTACTTTCTCTCTCTAGGGCTCTGTTTTTGCTCTGAAAATCCGATTCCCCCACTTTTGGCTCGAAATTGGCTCAAAAACCAAAATTTCCCGACTCACACGGGCAGGCCACACGGCCGTGTGGCTCACCCAAGTGGCCGTGCGAGTCAAAACGCAGCGTATGGATTAGTTCGATCTTCAGGCTTCTCACACGGCCAGGGTTGCACGGCCGTGTGGATTTCCTGAGTTGCCCGTGTTTGCTCTCGGTGGAAATCACACGGCCACCTTGCTCTCGTGCACGTCCGTGTGAAAGTTACTTGTGCCCGTGTTTGCTCTCGCACAATCCCACACGGCCTGGTTTGTTAGTTGCACGGCCGTGTGGTCTCTGTGTGTGACCGTGCAGCTTCCTTAGCACCTCGCCACGCGTCCGATCTTCGTCCAATCGACCCCAAACTCGCTCCCAAGCTTCCATTCACGTACTCGGACCTGAAATATCACCAACAAGCACAACCTAGCGTGAAATCGGCCTAAAACACAAGAATCAATACCTCAAACGGTGTAAGAACGGGGGTAAAAACATGTGTAATTAACGGTCTATCAAACTCCCCCACACTTAACCGTTTGCTTGTCCCCAAGCAAACCAAGTCAGACACCAGGTAAGCTTACAAATTTCAATCAACCAACATTGGGGACAAATCATAAAGGCACAGAACACGTGAATCGTACTGGTTTTCAAACATCAATACATGAACAACCTCAATAGCAACCTGGACAACCACCACAAAGGACATTCGCATGCAGCAAAATCGAGTAAAGGAAGAGTCTCCCTTCTGTTCACCAACCAACCTAGAGTTGAGTCAACCACTCACTCAAAACAGTCAACTCATGCATCCAACTCAAGACATCAGAACAAAGACCGAGCAATCTAGGTCCTCACCGGGGTACAAGAGTATAAAGAATATGAAAATGAATCACTCACTCTCGACCAGTGGGGTCAGGACGATTTGATGCGAAAAATGCGCATGCTATTTCTCTCAATCCCTATCATCTCTTCACCATGATGGCAGCCTCTAAATGCTAGAGTTCACATATGGGGTGTCACCACTAACTAATCCGGAGGTCTTAGACACAGGTTCAAATGACTAGCTAGGGTCTTGGACATGGGGAAAAGGCCTTTTAGGTGGTGGAAGCATTTATAACACAAGGTTCCACATTTCCAAACCCACACAATCACAGTCAAACAAACCGGTATTTCCTTTCTGCTATTCTACAATACTCAATATCTCAAGAGCACAAGAGCGAAGGAGGTACAAACATCAGCACTTCCAAGCCAGACTGCTCAGAAACACTACTTACTGGGAATTATTCAAATTTTTGGTAGTGGCTCTCTTTTGCTTTCAATTTTTTTTCTTTGTCTTTCTTTCATTTTCTTTTCATTTCTTAAGAGAGCCACCACTTCTGCACATATTTCAAACACCTGCCCAACTTTTAAGCACTACCTCCAACACTCGCATCAACTTTAGCAGAAACAGCAGAGAATATGTACAAATCACTCTGTGGAACCTTCTAAAAGATGCAAAAGGGTGATTTTTTTCATTAGAGACCAAAAGAAAGGATAACACACGGCTCAAAGGGGCTGACTAGGGGATATGACACATCAGGACAGTCAATTTGGGCGTGGGCTAATCCTATGCCCCCATCATCTTAGCTAGTGACAACGTGAATGCTACACATCATGGAAGAGGGATCTAACTCACAAGAAAGAAACGAGCAGGCTCAAATCTCACATGGCTACCTATATGCTCTATCTCACATTCTGATACCCTGAACTAGATGCATAAACGATTGTCAAGAACAAGTGATCAAATCAAGTCACAGTTGGTAAGCAAACAGTCGAAAGAACTGAACCCCTACACAATTCTACTGCACGTCTCAGTCCTCATCATAGGTTGTCCTAGTCACAATCAAGCTGTCATGCATTAATCCCAAAACCATTCAATTCATCCATCAAAATACAGTGCCAATATGATCAAACAGCAGTACTTGGAGCCCTCAAATCGTAAGATTCGGACAGCGGACTAGGCTCCAAGCACCCAAATATATATTTCAACCGATACAAAGCACCCCCCCACACTTAAGCACGACATTTCCCTCAATGGAGTAGAGGGAGAGATAAGGGGAACGATGTTACCAGATTGAAACACTGTTGGGAGAGTGGAAGTGGACCAGTCAGCGAGAAACAAACGGGAGAATGGACAGTTCTGCACGAATCGAACACCAAAAACACACTAGCACACTGTGCGTTAGGGATAAGTGTTAGCCCAGACGGCTACACCATAAACAAACCACAAAAGAAAACGAAAAACAAAAACAAACGACACTAAGTTCAAGCTCCTCACACATGGAGCAAACACACCAAAGTCGAAAACGAAAAGCAAAACACACTGAGATGGGCGACAAGTACAGCCTACTCGTCGCCAATGCAGTCAAAAGCGCGATTCTACCTAGAAAGGGTTGGGTGACCTAGAAGCGCACAATCGTAAGTTTTTAAGTTTTAAAGCGTAGATTTTGACTACATTTGTAAGAAAAAATCACGATTCTACGTAGAAGCGTTTTGGTGACCTAAAAAGGTAAAAGCGTAAGATTTTAAGTTTTAAAGCTTGATTTTGACTGCATTGCTCGTCGCCAAGATCATCCAAATCGATGTCGATGTCGGCCATGAAGGAGTCATCACCA
Source organism: Linum tenue (assembly GCA_946122785.1). Lineage (NCBI taxonomy): Eukaryota > Viridiplantae > Streptophyta > Magnoliopsida > Malpighiales > Linaceae > Linum > Linum tenue. The sequence continues at coordinate 2,961,420 of CAMGYJ010000006.1, read as the reverse complement.
GCAGCGCCATCAGCACCATCATCACCGTCAGCTGGGGCATGAGGAAGTGGAGAGTCCTCCCAGGGAGTCCTCCAGACGGGCTGCTCGCCCGGGAGCAGCTGGAGCAGGTGCTGCTGGACCTCCTGCATGCGCCGTGAACGGCGCTTCTCCCGCTCGATGTGTGCGAGAGTCACCCCCTGCTGAGTCTGGAGTATATCCAAGCGCTCATCATAAGCAGCCATCCTATTCTGGTACTGGGCCTGGTGTTCCGCATACTGCTGCTGGAACTACATCTGCTGGTCGAGGATCTGCTGGTTCTGGATCCGCAGCTGCTCGAACTGGTAGGAGAAGTAATCCTGGCCCGGGAAAGCGGAGCTGCCACCGCCGTACTCGAAGGTGGTGGGGCGGGGGGCAGCAGCAGCATCCACCTCCTCGGGCTCCACATCATCAGCAGCCTCCTCCTCCTGGCCCTCTGGCTGGGTCTCTGCGGGGATCTGAGGTTCTGGAAACCCCTCGACCCATAGGATTCCGCGGTTCTCTCGCAGCAGGTGCATGTGACCGATCGTCTTCCTGCCAAAGACGACGGTGTCTCCCTGCTGTGTGCACCCCTGCAGCGAAAGCCCGAAGTAGGTGGCAATGCGGGTGATGAGAGGGGCGCAGTGGAGGTTCTTCAGTTCCGTGGCAGTCTTGTCAAAGGTCCTGGCCACCACCGATCCGAAGTGGAGAGGATGGTCGTACTGGCGCATCGAAGAGATGAGGTACATGGCCCTCTTGGTGATGGCGCTGGCACTATCGGACGCTGGGGTGTAGGACTTCGCCAGCAGGTGGTGGAGCAGGCGGTTGTCGAGCAGCAGGGTAGTGGCCTTCGTCCTCCCAGCCGAGAAGGGTTTCCTCTGGCCTGGCTTAGCCAGGCGGGTGTACAGCCTCATGAAGTCCACCTCCGGCGGGTCGTTGACCTCGGTGATGTAGTCCGCACCGTCATCTAGGTCGAGGTCGAGAGCCTCGGCCAGCTCATGGTAGCTCATCGACCGGGGGGCCCGCCTAGCCTGAATCTGACGGCTGTACCGTCTTTCCAATCAGTCGTCTGTGTGTGCTTGAATGTCGTGTAGAACTCCAGGACGGGCTCGTAGTAGACATTCTCGCAGATGGTGAGCAGACGGTGCCATGTGCGGTTGGTGAGGGCGGCGGAGAGTTGCTCGTAGCAGTTCAATTTTCGAAACTCCCGTTTTGACCAACAATGGTGCTGTCCAAACGGGCATGCCAGGACCTGCTTGAAGCGATTCTCGTCGGGGCCCCTCCTCAGATCCCGGATGAACGGGTGCTTGAGGTCAGGTTTTGACATTGTCCTGCAAAAGAACAACCCAAAGTGGAACCAAAAGAGCCAAAGAAAAGGTCAAGCACACCCCCACACTTAAGAACAGAAAACAACCTAACCATGGTTTCATCCATAGTTCGGGGGTCAAAAACTCGATAAATCAAGCATAATCTGAGTGGGGGTGCACATTCACGAGAAAATAGGCAACTTAAGGTTCACATCCATAGCAAATACACCCTCAAACTACATCATTAAGGGCCCCAACCGGTGGCCACAACATGGCATGAAAAACAGGCATTTCATCGAACACCTTGTGTGCACTATGAAGTGAAACATGAAATTGGCAAAATTCTTGCACACAAGGGCTCAAACAATCAAGGGGGACATTGCCCAACACAATTCAAACACATTCCATGCATTCCCCTCAATCAATTGCGCAAAAATCACAAGATTCAATAAGGTTCTCTAAACATACACCCTACACACCCAATTCTCCACAATTAACATAGTTAAGGGCAAAATCAAACCTGGAGACTCAAGTAGAGGTGTAGGGGATGATGAGGGGAAGGCGATGGAAGCGACGAAACGTCGAAAAAGTGGCCGGAAGTGCTCGTCGGAGCCTCGCCGGAAATCACCTCCGGCGAAAAAAACGTCGTCCAAATTCGCTCAAAATGGAGGGATAGGCCGCTTTGGGTGTAGAAAGGGTGGGTTTGTTGTTGATTTTGTGAAAAGATGACACAAAGTGGCCGAAAAAATCGAAAAGGGGGGTTTTGTCGCGGTTTTCCGGCGAGGAACAGAGGATTCCGGCGAGGAATTGAAAATTCTGACCTACTCGGCCGTGCTGGCCGAATAAATAGGCCGTGGCTCGGCCGCACGGGCAGGCTCGCACGGCCGTGCGAGGTGCAAACTTGCCCGTGTTGGTCGACACGGCCTGGCCGAGCAATGCCACACGGCCGTGCGATTTGCACTTTTGGCCGTGTGGATTTTGCCGAGAGCTCGCACGGCCAGGGGAAAAATTCCACACGGCCGTGCGAGGAAATGATTTGCCCGTGTCGGCCACACGGCCAGGCCCGGCCGAGCCACACGGCCGTGCAATTTTGCACTTTTGGCCGTGTGATTTTCGCCGAGAGCTTGCACGGCCAGGGGAAAAATTCCACACGGCCGTGCAAGTTTAGGACCTGGCCGTGCGAAGTGCTGGAGCCCCGAATTCAACCTGTTTTCTCTCAAAAACGACACGTGACTCTGGATCAACATCTCAAGACTCAAAAACACAAAAAAAAAATCAAAGGAAAAAGAGTAAGAAAATGCAAACCTCGGTGGGGTTGCCTCCCCACAAGCGCTTCTTTACCGTCTTTTAGCTGGACGCCAGTATGGATGCTCAGGGAGGTGTAGGATCAGGTGCCTTCAAGAGCGGATCCACATCGCTCTTGAGGTACAGCTTCAAATGGTGGCCATGCACGTGACGAATGTGGCCACCAGCATTCACCAGCTCGACTCGGCCATCCGGCAAGATGCAAGCGAGTGAATACTCGGATGGCAAAGGTGGGGGCGGGACCAGCTCGTAGTGGTCTCCGGCTCTCTTTCGAGCAGGCTTAGCTGCCTGCAGTTTCGGCCGCCACTCCTCCTTGATCTGTACTTTTGGTGATGGAGTGGTCAGGAGTGGCGGCGAAGGTGTGGGAGGCGGGTCCTGCAAAATGGGCAACACAGAAGGATACACGACAGACTCGTGCTCCTGGTGAGATACAACATGTAGAGGTAACAGAGCAGGTAGAGTATTAGCAATTGAAAACGTTATTCGCTCCTCGCCATCCCTCAAACTAAGGTCCCATCATGCACATCTATGAGAGCCTTGGCGGTGGCCAGGAAAGGCCTTCCCAGTATAAGGGGCACGTCTGTGTCCTCATTGATGTCCAGGACAACAAAATCCACAGGATATTTGAATTTGCCAACCTTAACCAGAAGGTCTTCCACTATGCCCCTAGGATGCACTACAGATCGGTCAGCTAATTGAAGGGTCATCCTAGTAGCACGGGGTTCACCTAGGCCTAGTTTCTTGAACAATTTATATGGCATAATATTGATACTAGCACCTAAATCCGCCAAGGACCTCTCTACATGCAATTTATCAATAGAGCACGGGATAGTAAAACTACCTAGGTCCTTCTTCTTCTGCGGAAGCTTGTTCTGCAGAATAGCCGAGCACTCCTCGCTGAGCTCCACAGTGGCCAGCTCACTCAGCTTCTGCTTCTTCGAGAGAAGCTCTTTCAGAAACTTCGCATACTTAGGCATTTGTGATAGTGCCTCCAAGAAGGGCACTTGGACATTCAGCTTCTTAAGCATGGCCATGAAGTTTTCAAACTCTGCCTCCAGCCTGTCTCTGTGCAACCGAGTAGGGAAGGGAAGTTTCGGGATATACTCCTTCACTACCGGTTGCGGATTAGGTGCAGGCACCTCAACCTCCTTCTCTGCCTCTTCTTCAACCGCTGGAGATGCTAAGACAGGGGTCTCTCTCTCTAGTTCCCGAGCAGGTGGATCAACAGTCACCTTGCCACTCCTGGTCATGATAGCATTGTAGTGCTCATTCGGGGTCGGAGGATGAGGGATGGTCTGCCCGGGTAGAGTACCAGGAGCCCTTTGGGCCACTGCCTGAGCCACGCTCCCTAGCTGGGTCTGGATATCCTGCAAGACAGCCTGTGTGTTCCTCTGACCAGCTTCAAGAGCCAAGAATTTACCCGAGGCCTTCTCCATGAACTGCTCAATAGTGTTGAATTTCTGAGCACTAGAACTGGCGAGAGAACCCACCAAGTCCCGCAGTTCAGCCAACTGATCATTCTGCACTAGGGTAGCAGGGGCTGCACCTGGCTGCTGGAAAGGTCGCGGCTGTGATTGAGCAGCATGCCCCGGCATGGGCTGGTAGAGAGACTGTTGCTGCTGGAATTGCCCCTGTCTGGGCTGATATGGTGGCCTCTGGAAACTCGGTGGTCCCTGGGGGACTGGTGGTCTGGAATTTGCCCCACCCCAGGAGAAGTTAGGATGTTGGCGCCACCCCTCATTGTAAGTGTTACTGTAGGGGTCATTGCGCCTGACGTTGTTGATGAAGTTCACCTGCTCCTGGGGTGTGGTTGATTCCTTCATTGCCTGACAGTCCTCCACGGTGTGATGAGAGCTCTCACACCACTGGCAGTGCATCGCCTGCGGCTGTCCTGTACCTGCAATCAAACCAGAACGATCGATAGCTGAAACCAGCTTCGATACCACCTGCACCAAATCAGATGACTGGGTGCCTACAGCATGCACACCCCGTCCTGGCGCTCGTCTCGATCTCCTGGCGGTGCCCCAATCGTACCCGTTCTCCGCCATCTCCTCAAAGAGTTGATTCAGCTGTGGCGGGGTTTTGGTCAGCATGTTCCCGCCACAAACTGAGTCAATCAGCTGCTTGTCCTCCGGGAAGAGGGCGTGATAGAAGGTGCCCACCTTGAAGGCATCATTGAAGCCATGATTTGGACACCTCAGAAAGAGGATGTTGTACCTCTCCCATGCATCCCTGATGGTCTCATCCTCGTCCTGAGCAAAATGGGTAATTTGCTTCTGCAGGTCAGCTGTCTTGGATGGAGGATGGTAGCGGGTGAGGAACTTGTCCGCCAGGTTGGCGAACGTGGTGATGGAGCCCGGAGGTCGAGTGTCTAGCCACTCCTTGGCTTGCCCCTCCAGAGTGAATGGGAAGTACCTCAGCTGGATGGCATCTGCTGGTACCCCATTGATCTTGATTCCATCGATGAGCTCGTGGAATCGCCTGAGATGTGATCGGGGGCACTCCCCCTCCTTACCACGGAACACCACTGAACCGCGCAGCATGGTGATTACTGATGTGCTCACCTCAAAATTGTTGGCTGGGACATGAGGGTGTTGAATGGGTGACCTCATATCCGCAGCTCTAGCGGCCCAGTAGGATCCCATGGTCTGCTCCTCTGGGTTGATCACATCATGGTTCTGTGGATCAGCCATCTCTTCTTCTTCTTCGATCTGCAACTGTGATAGCGCCTCCTCCGCAGCCAGTCGCGCCTTTAGAGCCCGCTTGAAGTTCCTGCAGATTTGTTCAAGCTCCTGGTCTAATGGTAGTAGATCTCCCGACTGGCTACGGGTCATGCACTACCTACACACAATCAGCAGAAGCAACCCGTGAAGGCACACAGGTGGAAGAGAAAAATGCAATAAAGAAAAAGCTAGAGTAACAAATTCTCACATTTCCCCAATAACCTAGAGGGTCCCCGGCAGCGGCGCCAAAAACTTGACACGCCAAAACACAACACCAAACTGCGACCAAGTGTAATCGCAGTCCGGGAATGCAGTAACAGGCAAGTTCAATTATCAACCCGGGGTCTAGATCTACTGCTTACTCCGTGATTATTTATTATCTAGCAAACTAATTCGAGTGATTGTTGTTTAAAGCAAAAGCAGTAAGAAAGCAAGTAATAATTCGGTTTTCAAAGTCAGGAAAGAGTCACTCGGGATTGAGTCCCCCTAGCCCCTTAGTTAGGTTCAATTTTAATTCCCCTGGGTTGATTCACTGTTGATTAGACTGCGGAAGTTCCGACAGTAGCTTGGAATCTCTTAAGCTGACCAAGCCCTCTCAGTCTAACTACCCGGCAGACGACTAGTCTTCACCGGGATAGAAAGCTGAGGCTATGAACACAGAACTCCACTACTGGAATTGAATTCCAGTACAAAGCAGTAAACTGGCTAACTCTCGTATAACCAATCTCCTACTATCGAATGAAGAGGCTCTAACAACCTAATCAGATTCTATCTATCTCAGGTTGCAGCAGAAATCAAGAAAAGCTGATCAGACTTCAATCAATTCAATAAACATGCATCATTCGATTAAAATCAAACAGTATAATCATTCCAAGTCATTACAATCAAATCCCTAACACCAGGAACTAGGGTTCTTCATACCCAAGTGAGAGAAGGGTTCTACTCCATAGAGAGAGAAGAGAAAACAGTAATCGGAGTAGTCATACTCATAATGATGAGGAAAATCTGCTCCGGGATGATGATTTCCACTCCTATGACGATCTCCAAGCTCGATTCGATGAAACCAGCTCCAAGATAGCTTATAGGATGTGTTCTTCATACTTTCTCTCTCTAGGGCTCTGTTTTTGCTCTGAAAATCCGATTCCCCCACTTTTGGCTCGAAATTGGCTCAAAAACCAGAATTTCCCGACTCACACGGGCAGGCCACACGGCCGTGTGGCTCACCCAAGTGGTCGTGCGAGTCAAAACGCAGCGTATGGATTAGTTCGATCTTCAGGCTTCTCACACGGCCAGGGTTGCACGGCCGTGTGGATTTCCTGAGTTGCCCGTGTTTGCTCTCGGTGGAAATCACACGGCCACCTTGCTCTCGTGCACGGCCATGTGAAAGTTACTTGTGCCCGTGTTTGCTCTCGCACAATCCCACACGGCCTGGTTTATCAGTTGCACGGCCGTGTGGTCTCTGTGTGTGACCGTGCAGCTTCCTTAGCACCTCGCCACGCGTCCGATCTTCGTCCAATCGACCCCAAACTCGCTCCCAAGCCTCCATTCACGTACTAGGACCTGAAATATCACCAACAAGCACAACCTAGCGTGAAATCGGCCTAAAACACGAGAATCAATACCTCAAACGGTGTAAGAACGGGGGTAAAAACATGTGTAATTAACCGTTCCGGCGAGGAAATGGACATATTAGTTAGGTTTCTATAGTGTTGAAGGGAAAAATTGACCTTTTCTACAAAACTATGGGCGGCAAATAGTAAATACATGGCCGGTAAATAACGATTCATAAAAATTATACATCTTGTAGATTTACACCCATGTCACATAAGTCTTATAGGTTTTTAGTCCATCAACCCCAACAAACTCTAAAACAAGCGGTTCCCTCTTTTTTCTCTATAAAAACCGGATCACAGTTCATTAAGATATTTTTGGGATATACTCTTCACTGGGGGTCAAGGGTTGTTGCTAACGTTTTCAGTGTAAGCTCGTGTATTCCTCTTTAGGTGGGCCAAGCATTTAGGGTTTGAGACTTTAGCCTACATGTCAGATCAGGTTGTTAAGGCCTGTTTCTTAAGGAAAATCTTAAACCCCCTCCAACCAATATGAGAAGGAGAGAGAAAATGATTGGCAATCATTGAGTAACTACCTACCTAATGCGTCCAAGGGTTAGACTGGAATATTATAATTATTAATTATTATTAAATAGAAGGAAAGTGGCGGAAACTCAAGAAAATCCGGATTTAATTTTTTTTCGAAGAATCGTTCTCCTCCCAACCCTAAAAACCGTTTTTTCTTTAGAACTCGTCATCGTGCCGCGCAGCCGCCTGGTCTTCTCACCGGCCTGCCCACCGTACTCGTCCACCGTCTCGCCACCTTTCCCCCGTTAGCAACTGCGCAGCCGGTCGTCGCCCCATCTTTACATCTTCTTGTCGTCACAGCGCCATCATGTCGTCGATTTCCCGTCACCTTCTCCATCCCATTCCCACCGTCATCCTGCCTGACTCTGCCGTCGTCCCGCCGCCATCTAACATCTCCCCATCCGGTCGTCGCCCCATCTTTCCGGTCTCCCGCTGTCGAGGGAAAGTTTGTTAATAATATTATTGTTTACGTTGAAAAACAAAGAAAATTTCTTAATAATGAATTCATCATTTGTTGTAAATTATGTATGAAATGTTAATAATGATATTGTATGTTGTTAATAATACTAAGCAGAAAGGTTGATAATAGCGTCACTAAAAATGATCTCCCCATCTAGTCGTCGCCCCATCTTGCCGGTCTCCCGCTGTCGAGGCGGAGTTTGTTAATAATATTATTGTTTACGTTGAAAAACGAAGAAAATTTCTTAATAATGAATTTATCATTTGTTGTAAATTATGTATGAAATGTTAATAATGATATTGTATATTGTTAATTGTTAATAATGCTGAGCAGAAAAGTTGATAATAGCGTCACTAAAAATGATCTCCACATCCAGTCGTCGCCCCATCTTGCCGGTCTCCCGTTGTTGAGGCAGAGTTTGTTAATAATATTATTGTTAACATTGAAAAACGAAGAAAATTTCTTAATAATGAATTCGTCATTTGTTGTAAATTATGTATGAAATGTTAATAATGATATTGTATATTGTTAATAATATTGAGTAGAAAAGTTGATAATAGCGTCACTAAAAATAATCTCCCCATCCGGTCGTCGCCCCATCTTGCCGGTCTCCCGCTGTCGAGGCGGAGTTTGTTAATAATATTATTGTTTGTGTTGAAAAACGAATAAAATTTCTTAATCATGAATTTGTCATTTGTTGTAAATTATGTATGAAATGTTAATAATGATATTGTAAATTGTTAATAATACTGGGCAGAAAAGTTTATAATAGCGTCACTAAAAATGTTTACAACACAACAAGTAAATCAAGCTTCAATTTGATTGAGAATGTTAATAATAGCGTCACTAGAAAATTTTAATAATGTAGGTGAAACATTAATATGTATTGTTAAAACGTTGATAGCTCGGTTAAGTTGCTTTAAAAAACCTCAAATCAGAAGCTCATATTGTGACAGCATTTTAGTAACAGGTTAATAATTCCGATGATCTAATTAATAATAATAATGTGGTAGGTTAATAATGTTTACAACACCGTCAGTAAATTGCGTTTCGATTTGATTGAGAATATTAATAATAGCATCACGGAAAAATGTTAATAACGTATGTGAAAAAACTAATATGTATTGTTGACAACATTGAAAACTCCGTTACGTTGCTCTAAAAATATCAAATCAGAGGCTCCCCTTATTGTCACAGCATTTTAGTTACTGGTTAATAATTTCAGTAATATAATTAATAATAGAGTCGCAGAGGTTAATACTGTGGAAAATACGACCACTAAATCGCGTTTTTTATTGATAATTCTAGTAGCGTCAGTAAAAAAATGTTAACAACTTATGCCAAATCATTAATATGCACGGTTGAAAATGTTGACAAATCCGTTACATTGCTTTGAAAACCTCAATCCACCAGTTACTCAATCCACAGGCTCCTCCGTTACGTTGACAACTCCGTCGCGTTTCTTTTCGATGGCAAGCGACGGACGTAGCGGGCTGACAACAAGCTTGTTCTTACAGATCTTGGATTGTGGTATATCGTGTAGCACTACAAAAAAATTGATAATTACATTCAAAATATTACTAATGCTAAAAAATGTTTAAAAAAATTACAAACGTAAGCAAAACACATTACAAACATAAGAAGAAAATATAAAATAAAACATAAGACAAAAACATTGATAAAGATACTTGAAAAATTAGCAAACGTAAGCAAAACTCATTACAAATAATATAAGTTAACAATAATCATAATAAAATTTCAACACTGCACAATTAGTAGGGTTAAGCCCATGCAGCGCACACAAAAAATCATACAATACGAAAAAACAAAACTAGAAACGCTAAGCCCATGCACGTCAAATCTTTAATGCCGCCGACGAGAGATAAGGGTTCACGGACAGACAGCTGCGACGGAAGCTGGGAGAACTGGACCGACGGCGGCAACGACGGTGGAGAACTAGACCGACGCTGGCTGGGACTCGGCGTTGGTGGACTGGGCCGACGACGATGGAGAACGCTGGTAGGAGCTACTTCACCGGCAGGAGATCAGCGCGGGAGGGGAGCTAAATCGACGGCGACAACGGAAGAATGGCGAGTGACGTTGCTGGACTAGAACGACGATCACAACGGGTGCTGGATGCCGTCGGCGGAGAAGGAGAATCGTCGGCCGGAGAGCTCAGCGGGAGGGACGGCCGGAGAAGAGTTTTGACTTGCGGGAGGAAAAAGAAAAGGAGGATACGTGGGTATATACATTAATAGGGTTACGATTTTTAATTTAATTGTAATTTCCTTAATAATCCTAACAACTATTTAACTAATAACTCCCACTAACTACCTAATCCTAAATCAGTCAATCACAATGCTTTAAGATCCTCCTTTAAAATGAGGATTTAAGGGCCTGAACTTAGGCCTTAGTAGTTTCATAGATAATTAGAGTTGTTCTCTCTATTAAAGAGAGCTTCTACTCAAGAATTTCGATCAATTCATCTAGACTAGTCCGGAAATCAAATATTTAATCAACATTTATTCTTTCTTTCTCTCTTTACTTTTAATTATTTGATACATAATAAAATAAAGAAAATGGAAATGTTATCATCTAAAGCAAAAAAAAATACATGTGTCATAACTCATAAGACTAACGGAAAGAACCAAAAGTTCTAAAGGCTGGACATGAAAGATAATTAAAATAAGTCTTATTTTCGTATAATTTTTCAGTTCTTGGTTGGAAACCTTACACCTAGGAATGGTAATGGGCAGGTTCGGGTCAGGTTTCTTGGCACCCAGATCCTCCCTGTGGCAGGTCGGGTCCAGATCGGGTAATTGATCACGAGTCGTGGGTCGGGACAGGTCGACCCAATGGGTATGCAATTTATATGAAAAATATTAGAAACATTCGTTATTTTTATTATAAGACTAAGAAAATAAACAATATTATGACAATTGTAGTTAAATTATTGGAGAAATTGAGGTTTTTACTAATTTACAACTTTATTATAGCTAAAATATGATGCAATAAAAGGAAAATTCTAAGTAATTTGACTAATTAAGATTACATGTTATTTAGACAAGAACGGGTCGAGAATGAGGCGGGTCAGGACAGGTCGGGCCGATGAGACTACCCATGCCCGCGGACCCGCCCCAAAACAAGTCAAACAGATCGGGTAAAACAGGTCAGGTCGAAATTGTCATCCCTACTTACACCTTGACTGTTGACTTTGCATTGTCACCTTAAAATATTTGATCACAATTCGCAATTCCTACATTGATGATCATAGATCTTACATTCTAAACTGGAACTATTTTTCAACAGTAGTAAAAGGAGACCACCCAGATAGACGTTAACAATTTGATTGGAATTAATGGGGTGACGGCAAGGCATGGTATCATGTAAGAATTAATAATATTGCAACAGTAATTAAGTAAAAATTAACGTAAGCCAAGAGTAGTAATTAAGAGGCAGGACGGACACAGGATGTGTCTTATTGTATGCGTCCACCTCCACCAGCAGGAAGGACGGAATATGTGTTGTTGGTGGTGGTGGCGGTGCAAGCAAGATCGGTGCCATAGTCGCATTCAGAGCAGTAGTAGATCCAGCAGTTTTGAGGGACATGTTTCCTGCATACGTCACAGGTGAAGATGGAGGAGGATGAGCTGCTGTTGCTAATTCCTTTGATCTCTAGGGAGGTGGAGGAAGAGAATAGGCTGAGCGGGTGCTGGTGGTCAACATGCTTTATGGTGTTGGGCAGGAAAGCACATGTAACATGGAGATTGAAGGACTGGCAGCTGGTGCTGGAGCAGCGGTAGGTGAAACCTGTGCCATAGTCGCCGCAGGCGCTGCATACGAACTTGGGGTACTCATCATCACCATCATCTTCTTTAGGTGGGGTGGCAAGTAGAAGCAGCGGGTGCTGATGGCCAGAGACATGATCCACGGGGAGTTGAAGCACCTTTGGCAACTCGAAGCATGATCTGTGAAGATAGAAGTCGTCGCAGCAGCTAGACGACTTGCGGCACCTGTAAGCTGAACCTGAGAGATCCAGCTCACAGCCGCTGCAGATCAACTCTTCTTCCTCTTTCACCTCGACGGGTTGCAGCGGGTGGGAGTGGCTGAAATGCTTCACGCACGGTCGTCTACTACGCATCATCTGTTGCGGCTGTTGGATTTCCAGCCTACCCAATAATAAGCTCGACGTTGACCCTTCGGTTGCTGCATCCATCTCTTATATCAAATAAGCTCAATCTCGGATGGCCTTTGCTTAATTCAACTGTTATTTATATATAGAGAGAGCCGCTAGCTAGCTAGCTGGCCGCTTAGTATCGAGCTACATACAATATTACACGATAGCTGCAAACCATGTGCGTTCGATGCGATTCTTCCACCATCTCTATAATAGATACACGATCCACTACCTACGGCAGTTGCTACGCCGTAGCATCTGCAAGACTGCAACTACGTGAACTTCATTTCAAGATGAAGTTACATTACCTTTTGTCCAAATAAAGTTATTTGCTGGATAATTCCCTGAATACACATAAAACTAAAACAAATTCCTAAACTACCACACTTATAAAAAAAATTCTCAAAATACCTAAGTTTGGAGTGGTTCGAGTTTGAGGAACTCGAACTACTAACCGGTTCGAGTGTAGGAGACTCGATCTAGTCATAGATCGATGATATAAGTCTCGAACCATGTGGGGCTGAAGTGGTTCGAGTTCACTGAACTCGAACCACTCCTTTGAAATTTCCAACCACCTTAACTTTGTGCTCGGTTATCCGATCGTAGCAAACTTTAGAGGATCGTAACTTTGTGCTCCGTAATCCAAACGTCGCAATATTTTTTTTTTCTATTTTGCATAATTTTTTTAGTACTACAACATTTACTAGGAATAAATTTTCAAAATAGGAATAATTTTTAATATAAGGGGTTTTGGGATTAACTTTAACTTTAATTTTCACATTTTCACACATATTCTGAAAATATTTCTATTATAAAAGTTGTAGTCTTCTAAAAGTTATGCGAAATGAAAAAAACGTTTGCTACGATCGGATAACCGAGCACAAAGTTAAGGTTGTTGGAAATTTCAAAGGAGTGGTTCGAGTTCAGTCAGCCCCACATGGTTCGAGGGTTATATCATCGATCTACGACTAGATCGAGTCTCCTACACTCGAACCACTCCAAACTTAGGTATTTTGGGAAATTGTTTTATAAGTGTGGTAGTTTAGGAATTTGTTTTACTTTTATCTGTATTTAGGGAATTATCCCATTATTTGCTGTGTTACGAAAACTGGACCGGTCCGACCGGGGAAAACTGGACCCGGCAATACATCCGATCTCGCAAGCCTAAAAAGGGCAGGCTTGGGGGGAAACTGAAGCCCTCATTTTTGGGATTTCTGTAGGTCAAACCTGAAACCACATGGCCAAGATGCGGTTTTGGTCCAGGATTATAAACCGCACCTCTAAGGTGCGGTTCATAAAAAAGGTGCTATTTTTGTAAATATTTTCGCCTGGGTGCTATTTTTGTAATTTTTTTTAAATGTGCTATTTCTGGAAAAATCTCTTTCTTTTGCTTAGTAATTAAAAAAAATAACAAAGGCGACCAAAAATTGATAAGGGCAGCTCCTTTTCAGTTTTGATTTCTTTTATATATTCTTATTCTATTCTTCTTTTCTTTTTATCTAAATCCAAGCACCGGGTTGTGACCGGGTTTTAATATCGGTTAATAAACAGTTATCCGATAAAATTTGAACTTCTCATTTATCCGGATCGATGTCCGATTCGGTTTTGACAACACTGGACTTATTTGGGAAAATGAAGGGTTTTTCCGGTAAAGTGGAGGCCTGACCGACCATCTTTAATCTTTATTAATTCCCAAGTATCTCTATATACACTGATTAAAGTTCGTTTAGTAAGCAAGTAAAATCTAATGTCGGCTTAGTCCACGTCGCTAAAATATCGGGTAAATTACCCAATATTTTTCATAGAGATGACAATTACCCCTTCATGGTAATTATACTCAAATTCAAGTAGATCTATTGATAATAGGTAGGGTTACTAGGGTATGGATTAGGTATATATGAGCTTGAGATTTTGTAGATGGGTTTGGGTAAGATATGGATATTACTTCCATAAATGTGTATGAGTTGGATATGAATATCCATGTACTTGAGGGTGTTTTAACTACACATACAAAAATTGGACCTATTTGTAAAACTTGAAAAGTTTAGGTGCCCAAATGTAAGACCAAATAATTTAGGTACTAAAATATAATTTTCCATTGACATTTTGAGGACTTATATGCAAAAAAAAATTGGTACTAAATATGTATGTTTATTAAGTTTAGTTACCAAACTGTAATTTGCATTTAGACATGGATACAAAACCAAATCCATTTGTTAAAACCCAACCAACCCAAGTAAATGGGTATGGGTACAAACTCATCAAACTCTACTCATCTACCATCTATTTGGATTAACAACCTAACACTATCAAACCACTTCCCTTTTCTCTGCTTTCTCTCGAGAACCTACCCATCCAGAAAATCAAGGGGTTGTCGCCTGCGTCCCTCCAACGAGCGTTGGCAGCCTTATGCTCCTTTGGCACTTTTCCTTGCTTTTCATGCTTTCCTTCTTCTCCTTCATTTATTTGGGTTCTCTCCTGATCTTTTGTTGTTGTTATTGTCTCTGCCCTGTTTTAGGGAGTTTTCATTTCCGTTCGTGGGCTCTTTCCTCCCCCTCTATGGGATGTGATTTTGGCCTCTTATCTGTTCGCCTTAGATCTGGAGAAGATGTCTGATCTAAGATGCGAAGGAGGTCGGATCTGACCCAGATCTGACTTGTTTTCTCCTTTTCTCTCCAATGCCTACCTTCTTGTCACATCTTGCAGGTCATGATGTGTCAGAGATGTAGCATTTGGGCGTTGGACTCGGTTTGATAAGCTTGAAGACATAACTACTTCTCCTTTGTTTCCTCCAGCGACCGTCCGGTCGTCTCTGATGGTTTCTCTTTGTTGGCGCGACGGGAGGAGGAAGACAGCTGGCTTGGGGTGGGATGGATGGAGATGTCTTCTTCCTCATCCCTCCCTCTAGATTTGGTGGAGGTTGATCCATTGCTTGGTGCATGGTGGCGGTTGCTGGTGGGATGCAGCATGGCAGGTTTGACACAGCGGCGATGATGGTTCGGCTGCGGCAGTGGAGGTTATCAAAGGGGCAAATTTTTTGCTAGGGTTCTGAAGGCAAAAGCACCTTTGTTGGGCCTTGGATCTGACCCTATTGGGTTTTAAGACATTTTTTGGGCAGGTTGTTTCTTTGTTTTTCATATCCAGTTGATGTTTGCTTGTACTTCTCCAATTGGGTTTGGCCCGTTCGCATCTTAATGAACTGCTATGATAGGATTGAATGACATTTTCTTTTTGCCCTTCCTTCCAAGCTTGGGTTTTCTCAAACTTGGATTCACTGGATCAAAGAGTGCATCACCACTATGACTTTCTCAGTCAAAGTGAGTGGTCGTCCTTCAGGGGTTTTCCTCTCACCGCGAGGATTACGACAGGGAGATCCTCTTTCCCATTATTATTTGCTCTTTGTACAGAAGGTTTCACGGCTTTAATCAAGCAAGTCATTCGTTCTCACGATCTGCATGGTGCATGGATTAACCCCAATGTCGAGTAGTTTCTCATTTTCTCTTTGAAGATGACTCCTTCCTGTTCTTACGGGCTTCAAGACGAGATGGTGGTAATCTTCTGCATCTTCTTAATGATTATCAAGAGCTTAGTGGGCAGCGGGTTCATCTGTTGTTTGCTTTAGTCCAAATCTCAGTCAATCTGATCAGAGGATCTCAGTGACTTTCTTGGGGTGGGTTCTTTTGGGTTACAAGATCGGTATCTTGGCATTCCCTCCATACTTGGGAGTTCTAAGTTGGACACGTTTCGTTGTGGAGGAGAAATTGGTCTTTGTGCTTCAAGGATAGAAGAATCGGGTCTTGTCTGCAGCAGCTAAAGAGGTTTTGCTCAAATCGGTGGTTGATGCCCTATCATTCATGTAATGTCTTGTTTTCGGTTGCCAAGGGATTTAATTAATCGTTTGAATGCTATAATGACTAGATTTTGATGGGGGGATGTTCAAGGACATCGACGTATTCATTGTAGGTTTTGGAAGACGTTGTGTTCACCCAAACAGGTGGGGGTTTAGGTTTCCGGCAATTTTGGTGTTTCGATCAGGCGCTTCTTGCCAAAGTTGCTTGGCGAGTCCTTCAGGATCCTCTCAGTTTGTTGTCAAGGCAAATACATGGGTCGTTATTTTAGAACTACGGGTGATTTTTTGGGGTCCAGTTTGGGAAGCTCCCCCTCATGGAGTTGGCGGAGTGTGTGTTGTTTGGGATGGATTTGTTACGCGAGGGTTTACGATGAGAAGTTGGGGATGAAGCTTCGATTCGGGAATTTGAGGATTCATGGCTCCCAACCAATCCACCCTGGGCACCTCAAGCTTCGCCAGGTTCGTTTCAGTCTTCTTTGTTTGTGGCAGCCTTGATTGATCCAGGGAATTAGAGGTGGAATTCTGCAACTCTGCATCATTTACTCTCCGAGGAGTTAGCGCGGTTAATTCATGGAATCCCCTTAGCTCAACGGCCACTTCGCGATTCTTTAATCTAGCATTACTAATCAACGGGGCCATTTTTCGCTCGGTCTGCTTATCATCTTACTTTCCGCATACAACATCCGTTTCCTACTAAGCCACATATTGATTTGATGGACCCCTCGATCTGGAATTGGGTTTGGGCACGGAAGGTTCAACCAAAGCTTCTCTTCTTTCTATGGCAGTGCATTCATCGTATCCTCCCGCCTCGTGAAGCTTTAGCAACAAGAGGGATGGAAAGAGTTTTTTCCAATTCTAGCACCATTAAAAAAAATTACAAAACTAGCACCCAAATAAAAAAAATTACAATTGTAGCACCATTTCTAACGGAACGCACCCCTAAGGTGCGTTTTATTATTGAACCGCACCATTTAGGTGCGTTTCATGTGTAAACCGCACCTTAGAGACGCATTTCACAAGTTGTGGTAGATCATAGCTAGGAAAGCGGATGCCCAACTATACTCCCCCATCTCCACCCAACTACTGAAGATGATCCTAAGCCATCCACAACTAAGGAGATTGCTTGATTTCTTGGAGAAGAACACTCCTCCGATCATGCCTATGAAATAGACACGAGCATATCTCTCCTTCTCATCCTCCGGACTTTCCTCGGTTAGGGGATGACTCTCGTAATGGTCTCTAAAATACTTCGTCAACCATGTAATTGAGACTTGGTGTTTCCTCATTGGTGGCATACGATCGGTCGCATCAACGCCACCCTTCACCGGTACTTTCACTCCCAAATGACTGTGGATGAAATGAACCCAACCGAGCATGCCGTCACGATCCTCGGGGGGATGATCACTCACGCACACCGGTTTGCCATCGATGGGCAGATGGATTAAGATGGTCACATCCTTTAGCGTGATGGTGGCCTCTCCTTCTCTAAAGTTGAAACAATGGGTCTCCTTTCTCAATCTCTCGGCTAATGCGGTGATGAATTGGCGATCAATTTGGATGCCGTTAAAATGCCTAATCGAGTCTAACCGTGCCCTTTTGAGAAAGGGCAAGATAGCTGGGTGGAATGGGAGCACTTTTTTTTTGACAAAAGATAATCTTATATTGATCAAACAAAAGATAGTTACATCCTGGAGATCTGCCAGGCCTGAAAATCAAAGAAACGACTGTGCGTCGGGTACAAAGAGAGGGCTTTACGAGCCACCGAATGGGCTACCCTATTACTACGCCGACCGACAAAGCGAACACTAAATCCAGCATGACTGCGCAAATACTGCAGAATCTCCTCCAGCACAGCACCGACACGATTATCCCTGACGTCCTCCTGATTAATCTTATCAATAATAACCATGGCATCCCCTTCAAAGCGCACCTCCGAAAGGCCAAGCTCCAAGCACCACACCACAGCCTCACGGAGGACAAGCAACTCCACCACCAGAGGGTCATCCAGACAAGGAAAGTGAACACGTCTCACCAGCCAAATATCTCTCCCTGGCGTCATAAGAACCACCCCTCCAGCCGAGTGCGACCCCCTCCTGACTGCGCCATCCCACATACAAACCACTCTATCCGCCCCTCCGGCCCTTGGCTCTGAGTCACATGAGGGGCCACCAACGGAGGAGACGCAAGTGAACACCTATCCACCGGCAAACGAATCCACTCCTCGTATTGTTGATGAAACTGGCGCATCAAGGCTGGAAGCCCAAACTGCTTCCCCTCAAAGACAACCCAGTTCCTCGACCGCCAAATCCTCCAAAGAACCGCCACCACCGCCATAAAAAGAGTAGGTTGGTAAATCAACGCCATAAGACGCTTCAGAAACAGTGGGAAAGTATCCCGAGGCAGCCCCTCCCCTAAATAATCCAGTCCAGAATGCACCCAGAGGGCACGCGCCACCGGACAGTCAAGGAATATATGCTCCATCGTTTCCGCACCATCCCAACAAACCGGGCATCTGGGATGCACAGGGACGTTCCTCTCAATAAGGGCCTCAGTAGTAGGCAGAATGCGATTGAGAATTTGCCAGACAAAGACTTTAAGCTTCAGGGGAATGTTAGCCTCCCACAGGCGGATCCAAGAGGCCTTATCCATCCATCCAACCGTAGACCTCCAACCATTCGTTCTCCTATCAATGGAGACAGCTAAATGGTAAGCTGACTTAACCGTGAATACCCCATCAGCTGTGCAATGCCAGATCAGTCTATCAGGTACATTTTGCCGCGGAAGAGGGATAGCTTTGATGGCCTGACAGGTCGGGGGATCAAACCATTGCTGAAGCATACGATCATCCCAACACCCCTCGCCTGGACGCAACACTTCCTCAACCTTCAACTTGCTACCTTCCGGTAAAACCCGAGGGTTATACCTAGGTGGATCAGGCTAAAGCAGAGGGATCCAGTTGGAGTGAAGTAAAGGCGCAGTCTGGCCATTCCCTATTTGCCATCTTAACCCCTTCGTTAACAAAGCCCTACCAAACAGGATGCTTTGCCATCCCCACGAGGGGCGGGACCGAGCTGAGTCATCCAGAAAAGACCCAGTAGGGAAATACTTGCCTTTATAAACCCGAGCCAGGAGCGATTGTGGTTCCATAAGGATACGCCAACCAATCTTTGCCAGTAAAGCCTGATTGAATTGCTCAAACCGTCGGAAACCCAAACCCCCATCATGCTTACTGCGGCAAAGATTACGCCAAGACATCCACCGAATCCGAGCATGATCCTCGGCCTCGCCCCACCAGAACCGGGCCACATGCTTATCCAACAGGCGACACAGAGAGAGGGGAAGCTTAAAGCAGGACATTACGTGCAGTGGCAGTGCCAGAGCAACCGACTTAATCAAGGTCTCTTTGGCAGCCCATGACAGCGTCCTACGCTTCCACCCCTGCAGCCTTTCAAGCAGCTTTTCTTCCAAGTATCGAAACGTGGCCATTTTGGATCGAGCAAAGCGTGTTGGCAGCCCCAGATATTTATCCTGGACCCCCACCGCCTCGACTCCAAGAACCGCAGCCAAGAACTCCTGATCCTCCTGGAGCACATTTTTGCTAAAGCAAACCGCAGACTTAGCCAAATTGACGCGCTGGCCACTCAATTCCTCATATTCATTCAGCACCTCTATCAAGTTTTCACACTCCCGGAGCGTCCCGCGTAAGAATAGATACGAATCATCGGCGAAGAAAAGGTGCGAGATCCGAGGAGCGCGAGGAGCCACTTTTACCCCTTCCATACAATTCTCCGAGATAGCCTTCCGAAGGAGAGCCGCAAAGCCCTCAGTGCACAGGACAAACAAAAGGGGAGACAGCGGGTCACCCTGTCGTAGTCCCCTGGAAGGAGTGAAGTATCCCGAGGGGGTCCCATTCATAAGGACGGAAAAGGACGCGGATCTGAGGCATTCATGAACCCACCCCTGCCATACGGAATTAAAACCCATCTTCTCCAAAACTGCAAGGAGAAAAGGCCATTCGACTCTATCATAGGCCTTTTCCATGTCAACCTTTAGAGCCATGTACCCTTTCTTGCCTCGAGTTTTGATTTTCAGATAGTGCATTAACTCATGCCCAAGGAGGACGTTCTCAACAATCTGACGTTCACGAATGAACGCATTCTGCCCTTCAGAAATAATTTGGGGAAGGAGGCAAGCCAGCCGCTCCGCCATGATCTTCGTAATAATTTTATAAACGAACTGGCATAGGCTAATCGGACGCAGCTGCCGCATAGTTTCCACATTCTCCACCTTGGGGATCAAAGTGAGCCAAGTATGGTTAAAACTACGGAGCATCCGACTAGTCGTAAAGAACGAACACACCGCAGAAACTACTGAATCCCCAACAATGTCCCAAAATGCCTTGAAGAATTTACCCGTGAAGCCATCCGATCCCGGTGCTTGCTTTGAACCCATAGCAAACACCGTTTTTCGAACTTCAGAGGGAAGAACTTCAGCGGTTAAACTGGCATTCATCTCAGGGGAAACACTACGCGCGATGGGTAAAGTACCCACCCGCTCAGCCATATTGACCACCTGATTCTCCGTGGTGAAGAGGGAGCACATTGGTGGTACCCCTCTAACGGATTATTGTTTGTGCCTCCTAGCGAAAATTTACACATTAATTATTATATATTAGTAAGAGTTTTTTTCTTATAACTAAATTAATTAAATTAAATTATGCGACATCAAGCAGAATTTTATTATCATAAAAAGACATTTCATATTATCATATTATCATAAAACAAACATCCTAAATTAATTAAAATAATAACATTGTAAATGAATAATAATTTAAAGAGGTACATACATATTATAGTAAAACAAACATATTAAATTAATTAACATAAATAACATTGTTAATGAATAATAATTTAAATAGAAACATACATATTCAAATGTTTGAAATTAATAAAATTCTTTTTGTGCACATAAAAATAAATCATACTAGTTGTTTGGTAAATAATTTAATCGTATTGGTTGTTTTAAATAATTTAATCGAATACAAAGCAACACTCATGGGGCTGGCGATGGCGGAGTGTGTGTTGTTTGGGATGGATTTGTTACGCGAGGGTTTACGATGAGAAGTTGGGAATGAAGCTTCGATTCGGGAATTTGAGGATTCATGGCTCCCAACCAATCCACCCTGGGCACCTCAAGCTTCGCCAGGTTCGTTTCAGTCTTCTTTGTTTGTGGCAGCCTTGATTGATCCAGGGAATTAGAGGTGGAATTCTGCAACTCTGCACCATTTACTCTCCGAGGAGTTAGCGCGGTTAATTCATGGAATCCCCTTAGCTCAACGGCCACTTCGTGATTCTTTAATCTGGCATTACTAATCAACGGGGTCATTTTTCACTCGGTCTGCTTATCATCTTGCTTTCCGCATACAACATCCGTTTCCTACTAAGCCACATATTGATTTGATGGACCCCTCGATCTGGAATTGGGTTTGGGCACGGAAGGTTCCACCAAAGCTTCTCTTCTTTCTATGACAGTGCATTCATCGTATCCTCCCGCCTCGTGAAGCTTTAGCAACAAGAGGGATGGAAAGAGTTTTTTCCAATTCTAGCACCATTAAAAAAAATTACAAAACTAGCACCCAAATAAAAAAAATTACAATTGTAGCAACTTTTCTAACGGAACGCACCCCTAAGGTGCGTTTTATTAATGAACCGCACCATTTAGGTGCGTTTCATGTGTAAACCGCACCTTAGAGGTGCTTTCCGTGCCACGTCATCACACGAAACGCACCTTAGGGGTGCGGTGTGCTTTCTCTGCCGCACGGACTTTCAGACCGTTGGATTGAGGGGCGATCGGACGGCGGACCGCACGCCAAATCAGCGATCCGCGCCACGGATCGGAGAGCGCATCAGGAAGGAGCGGTCAGCTCCTCGGGAGTCTCGGACCTCATCGAGATGGAGCGGTTTCCGCTGGGGGCAAATTTACCAGACCGCCCCTGAAGGGTGCGGTCTGATGGGTATAAATACCCCCCCTTCCCCTCTCATTTCTTCACACCACAACCCATTCTTCCTTCTCTCTCTAGATTTTTTCTCTCTAAACCCTCCCCTCCCAAAAGCCTAGGAAATAGAAGTCTGTTGGTTGCGGCTAAGTCCGATCTGCCATCAGAATATATTTCTTAGGTTTTTTCCTCAAAACCCGCCGAGCCGAATCTCTGTTCGAATTTCCCAAAAAAAATGGCCGATTGGTGGCAAGGAGAGGGAGTTTATGTCGATGAATTTCAAGCGGTACGTACTCATTATTCTGCTTTAATTTTTGTTGTTGTTATAAGCTTTTTAATGAATCTATGTACTAACCTCGTTTTTATTTTCTCGTAGGTTGGGGAGGACGTGGATATATACAACCGACGGTATTATCTCGAGCAAGGACCGTTGGATCCAACTGACTTGTACGACCAACCCAACCATCGGTCAAGGGATGTTTGGAACGATCACCCGGTACATAAAATTCTTCACCATTTGTCCTTCTTTTATTTTGTTAATGTATTTAGTGTAATATAAAATAAATTTATGTTGATTTTTTAATCGTGTTGGTGGTTTTCAATAATTTAATCGAATACATAGCGCCACTTACTTCGACTCTTTATGAAGAGATGCACGTCTAAGGAAATGAGGTTTTAAGCGATTATCATATCCTCCCATTACCTGGGAAAATCGGGTATTAAGAGATCCTCGGATCCCCCCTTTTTCTGTCAAAAAGACTGCGTTTCTAAGAAGATGTATACCTCTTCTAAGAGTCTAACGAGTGTTGCTTTGTATTCGATTAAATTATTTAAAACAACCAATACGATTAAATTATTTACCAAACAACCAATACGATTTATTTTTATGAGCACAAAAAGAATTTTATTAATTTCAAACATTTGAATATGTATGTTTCTATTTAAATTATTATTCATTAACAATGTTATTTATGTTAATTAATTTAGTATGTTTGTTTTACGATAATATGTATGTACCTCTTTAAATTATTATTCATTTACAATGTTATTATGTTAATTAATTTAGGATGTTTGTTTTATGATAATATGATAATATGAAATGTCTTTTTATGATAATAAAATTCTGCTTGATGTCGCATAATTTAATTTAATTAATTTAGTTATAAGAAAAAAACCTTACTAATATATAATAATTAACGTGTAAATTTTCGCTAGGAGGCACAAACAATAATCCGCTACAGGGGTACCACCAATGTGCTCCCATTCCACCCAGCTATCTTGCCCTTTCTCAAAAGGGCACGGTTAGACTCGATTAGGCATTTTAACGGCATCCAAATTGATCGCCAACTCATCACCGCATTAGCCGAGAGATGGAGAAAGGAGACCATTGTTTCAACTTTAGAGAAGGAGAGGCCACCATCACGCTAAAGGATGTCGCCATCCTAACCCATCTGCCCATCGACGGCAAACCGGTGTGCGTGAGTGATCATCCCCCTGAGGATCGTGACGGTATGCCCGGTTGGGTTCATTTCATCCACAGTCATTTGGGAGTGAAAGTACCGGTGAAGGGTTGCGTTGATGCGACCGATCGCATGCCACCAATGAGGAAACACCAAGTCTCAATTACATGGTTGACGAATTATTTTAGAGACCATTACGAGAGTCATCCCCTAACCGAGGAAAGTCCGGAGGATGAGAAGGAGAGATATGCTCGTGTCTATCTCATAGGCATGATCGGAGGAGTGTTCTTCTCCAAGAAATCAAGCAATCTCCTTAGTTGTGGATGGCTTAGGATCATCTTCAGTAGTTGGGAGGAGATGGTGGAGTATAGTTGGGCATCCGCTTGCCTAGCTATGATCTACCACAACTTGTCCAACGTCCAGACAGGGATTGGCCAATCGATCATCCCCTAAGAGGTGAAGCTTATGGTACAAGGTAAACTTATCATACCCCATCATGTAGTCATAACACATTTTCCCTTGTGTTTTATCTTATTGTAGTTTCGTTATTGTCTTATTAATAAGGTGCTCGGACACACAACATGCGACGACCTTGTCCAACACAAGTTGGACGAGTATCGGAGGAGGTTTGAGCGACTTTGGGAAGGAGAGGTAACTTCTATACTATGATCCATTTATATTTTTTTCCATGGGACTACATGTATTTTTCTAATTAATTAATCTTAAGTTACTCATTTCTTTCTTGTTGATCGTCTTCGATCCATACCCGGAGAACATCGTTCATTGGCATCTCCAGCAATTCCCCGGTCATATCGGGCAATGGTGCACGAGGGTTCCTCTAATTTGTTTTGGGACCGTGGAGCGGCACTTGCCGGATCGATGCCTCCGTCAGTTTGGTCGTGAGCAGTGCATTCCGTTGGAGGTCCCCGATAGTCAAAGGGCCTTCCATGGCCGAGATGGTCGGCAAGGTACTCGCGATTGGCCCACGAAGTTGAAGAACTTCATCGCGATTTGGGAGAACCAACAATTACAGGATATTGTCACTCCAAATCAAGTGGGCCGAATGGGGTATCAGGACCCATACTTGGATCGATATCGGCAAACATCGGTTCATTACATGACTCCGGAGGGTGCGGCCGATGGTGCATTAGTAAGTATATTTCGTCTAAACATACTATGAAATATTACTTGGTTCCTAAATCTTTTTCTAACTTTTTTTTTTTGTGATTTAGGCTGATGGGATCGAGCGGATCAAAGATATGACTACCGGAAGAACTGAGTTGGGCAATGAAGATGTGAGCTTCATCAGGAGGATGGCAAACAGTCTACTTGGCTGTATCAGAGCTCAGGGCCGGGATCATCGTAGATATCCGACGCGCCTGCACCCCCACCATCTCGGGTACAACTTGATGTCCCCGATCCCCCACCACTATACGAGAGAAAGAAGAGCAAGAGGGTTCGGGAAAGGCCCAACGTGCCTGACGTAACGCCATAAGGTGCGGTTTTGGTCTGCCATGCAGCCCTACGTCTATAATTCTGCATGGGTGATTGTCGGGTGTCGGAAAATAATTGACACACAGACCGCACTGGGGGGATGCGGTCTGTGTGGCTAAACCGCACCTTAAATAGGCGGTTTGGTTTTGGAGGAACAAATCGCATCTCTAAGGTGCGGTGTGTCTAGGTCAGGCCAAAACCGCACCTCGGCCATGCGGTTTGTGTAGGGCAGACCTGAAGCCGCATGGCCAAGATGCGGTTTAGGCCCAGGAAAATGGACCGCACCCTACAGGTGCGGTTTATATATAAAACGCACCTGGAGGATGCGGTTTATATGTAAAACGCACCTCAAGGGTGCGGTCCAAAAAAAAAACGGTGCTAGTTTTGTAAATATTTTTGGAAGAGTGCTAGTTTTGTAATTTTTTTTAAAGGTGCTATTTCTGAAAAAAAAATCGGATGGAAATCATTCTCATTTGTTCAGTTTGTGGTCGCAAAGAAGAAATAATCGAACACCTATTCTTCCGTTGTCCTGTTGCGCGAAGACTATGGCGGATGGTGGGACTTCATAGACATTTAGGTCGCTGGCAAAAGGGTTTTTTCGTTGGTTTCATTCGGTTTTCATTGTTCAAAGAAGGGCCAGATTTAGACTATCTTTTTCTGCAGGTTATTTGTTTGCTTTGGAGACTTTGGAAAAACAGATGCTCTGTTTTCTATGATTATAAGCAGGTCAAAGTGGACACACTTGCAACACAATGGAAACATCAAGTCCAGGAGAATTATCGGGCTCTACTTCAGGGTGCTTCGAATCTTGTCACACCTTCTCA
Source organism: Linum tenue (assembly GCA_946122785.1). Classification (NCBI taxonomy): domain Eukaryota; kingdom Viridiplantae; phylum Streptophyta; class Magnoliopsida; order Malpighiales; family Linaceae; genus Linum; species Linum tenue. Next base: position 2,935,693 of record CAMGYJ010000006.1, on the reverse strand, counting down.
TCATACTCCAGCCAATTCTTCACCTGCCTCCGTGGCAGATTACGTTGCCTCGTTCGGTGTAGGTACAAGATCAGGGAATCCGGGGTCTGCAGCTTTTGTTATTCGCCATGCTTCAGGTGTTGTCATTGTGACAAAGGCGACATGTTATGTTGGGTCTCCAATCCGTATGTTCTAGAGGCTTTGGCTCTGAGGGATTGTCTCATCACTGTTCACAATGCCGGTTGATGAGTCTTTGCATTCAAGGTGATGCTAAAGTGTTTATAGATAAATGCAGAGCGGACAGACAAGTGATTCAAAGATTGGGATTCTATTATAAGAAAATTGCTTTGCTGCTTCATGAAGTACCCACCGTTTCTCTACGCTTTGTTGGTAGAGCTAATAAAAGAGCACCTCATTCGGTAGCTCGTGAAGCTCTAGGTTTAATTTTTCGCCTCGGCTTCTAGCGAGGTTTGACTTTGTTACTTGGTTATATTCTCGATAGAGACTTTGTATCTTTGAACTTTGTTCTACCTCTTTTTCAGAGGAATCTAATGGCAAAAAATACCCATATATTTGGATTTCGTACTCAACCCAATTGGGTATGAGCAAAACTGTCATCCCTAATTTTTTTATCACTTTAAAAACTGAAAATGAGCTAAGCAAAATAGAAAAGAAGACACCAATGTAATTTTCTGTTAATGGCATAAAATTATCGCTGGTGTAGGTAACCTGGAGCTGTTGTTTGGTGTGCTTAGAGGTGGCACTTCTCAATTCAATCCATCAATCCAATCCAACTAATCCAGTCCATTTAACTGCAATCAATTTGATCCAAATTCAATTGGATTGGTGTATTCATGGATTGATCCATGGATCCAAATGGCAAATTATAATTTAGTACCTATATTTTTTATATTTTGGTACCCAAAATTTAATTTCTATACAAAAAATATTGTTGAAAAATACATTTTGGTACCTAACATTTTTTATTATGACATTTTAGGGGTTAATTGCATGGTTGGTCACTGAGATTACAAAAAATGTTCAAGTTTGGTCACTCGAAATATTTAAATCCATTGATGGTACTTCACTTTACGAAAACCGTTCACCTTTGGTCACTCTTCGTTAGTCGCCGTCCATCTCCGTTAACGGCATCCGTTAAGTGATGACGTGGCTGACGGAATCGCCTAATCAACACTTTTTAACCAGAAAATTAACAGACCCGACCCACCATGTCATCTAAACCTACCCAACCCTCTAACCAGACCAGACCCGACACAACCCACCAACCCTTTAACTAAAATACCCACACAATTGAACCCTAATTTCTAAAACACCTACCCTTTCAGATCGTGTGCCATCTGTCGTCCTTCCGAGTTTCTTCCTTTACTACTTTGTTCGCGAAGAAACCAACGACGAAGGAGGGATGAAGCCAACCACACAGTGTTCTTGATCCCGCGCCGTCTTTCCCCCCCAATACAAGTCCAAACCCCTCTCCCATTTTCTTCTTCATCGCGCGCCGTCTTTTTCCCTCTTCTCTCTGACAACGTAACCCTAAATTGAAGCTTCGATTCTCCTCTTCTCTCTGACAACGAGACCCTAAAGGTGAGTTTGCTATTTTGGCTTTTGTTAGTTCGAGTCATGTCTGGAAAGTATGAAAAGAGAAAATAAGAAGGGGGCAGACGAGAGTATAAAGTGGTGTTGTGCCTTTTGGGGGTTCTCTTTTAGCTTTGTTTTATACTAATAAATTGCAGGTTGTTGTTGGTTTTCTAGGTCACCATTTCACCGAAGGAACCATGGTGGGCATGTGTGGGCTCCAAATGAAACTCAGCCTAAATATTGTAAGTCTCCCATCGTTTTCGCTCTTGTCTTTATGGTAGATGGCTGGTCTGGGTTGTCCTTTTCCACAGTTGGCCTTTATTAGAGACGAGGACAACACTTTGGGTAGTTTTCGAATAGAAAAATACAAGATTATGTGGGAATGACAAAAATGCAGCCTTAGGGTTTGACATTTTCTGTCTTTTAATAGAAGCTGGTGGGACTTGACCACCTACTTACCTGTTGCTCCATAAATGCTCGTTTCTTTTGAAATTAACTCCTTTCAATTGCTGTTTTTTTACCAAACAGGTGCTTCCAGTGGAGAGAAGAAAGGAGAAAAGGGGTGCCGGAGATGAGTTGGATAATGATTATGACTATGATGAGGATGAAGACAACGACTATTTGGAGGATTCAGAAGAAGATAGTTCAAGGGACAATGCACAATTTGAAGCAAATATCACTCAAGAGGTGGAAGCCGACATGGGTACTTTTGAAGTGGATGATGGGCAACCTGAACTACAAAGGGAAGGGTCTGATTATCAAGACTCTGATGATCGTAGGATCATTGTAAGCTCGGACTCGGATGAAGGAACCAGTCTTGGGAATTCCCTAATGATCGAGACATGGAGAGGCCTACTTTTGCTGCTTCCCAGAAGTTTAGCAGCTTTGGAGTCCTAAAAGATGCAATAAAGCAACATGCTTTCATTGAGAAGAGGCTAGTCCACTTTAAAAAGAATGATGGAAAGAGGCTGCAAGTAGTGTGCGCTCCTCCTTGCGATTGGTGCATTTGGGCTTTGAAGATGAGCATCGAAGATTCTGTCCAAATCAAGAAGTGAAAGGTTGAGCTCTCACCAGATTGTAGGAAGACGTTCAAGGTCAAGTACGCTACTGCAAAGTTTCTCGGCTCCAAGTTAAGTAGGAAGATGGCATGCGATAGGAACATGAAAAGGGGCTTGCTGAAGCACATTGTGAAAGAAGACTACAAGGAAGCCGTGAAGGACTCGAAGGCTTGGAGAATACGACATGCAACAATTGAGAGGAAGATATCAACAAGTGGTCTGGTTCTTTGACGGAAAAAATTTAGAAGAAGTTGCGGGAGCGGGAAGAAGAAGCTGTAAAGTGGACAGTTGTTTCAAGTGGAAGGGATCAGTTTGAAGTGAGTTGGCATGACAAGCAGGTTGTGGTCAATTTGAAGGCGAAGGCATGCACTTATCGACGATGGAAGTTAACTGGGATCCCTTGTCATCATGCTATCCAGGCAATTGGTTTGGATAACCCAAGGCTGTATGATTATGTTGCAAAATGCTACACCAAGGAAACCGCAGCAACAATATATGAGCATTCTATTTCGCCAACCAATGGTAAAGACTATTGGCCACAGTCCGAGTTGGGAGATTGTGGCATTCCTCCTGTTCAAAGTTCGAAGAAGAGAGGAAGACCAAGGAAACAGAGGAGAAAGGGATTGGATGAGGATGTAGAAGCCAAGAAGAAACAAAAGAAGGGGGGAAGAGAATCTTCAAAACCGGAAGGGAAGCAATACAAGTGTAAAGTTTGTGGTGTACTAGGCCACAACAAGACTTTCCATGATGAAGCAAGGAAACAGAAGGTAGAAGAAAGGAGGAAATAGAAGGAAGAAGCAAAAAGGCAGCAACAACTTGAAAGGGTTGAGCGAAACAGACTTGCAGCGTTAAGAAAACGGCAAGAGAAAGCTGCAAATGCTGCTTCTTCATCGTCTAGAAAGCCCCCACATGTAGTTCAAATCATGCCAGATGTAAAATTTTATAACTTTCTTCATTTCCCCCACCTTATCAAGTATTTCCAGCATACTAATGTGGCTTAATTTGTAGGGAAGTACTCGAAGGCCATCAAGTGAAGGCTATCAACTCTCACAGATTTAAAGCCAAGTGACTCAAGTAGAGTAGTTGTGAAGAGTAGATTTAAGTCATGCAGTGGGCGGTTAGGTCATTGTGAATGGTTATTTTAAACTTTGAAGCCTCTGAGGCCTCTTGCAAATCAATGTGGATTTGCCATTTTGTCATACAAGTCCATGAAACTTGACTTGTTAATTATGCATGGCTCTTTTGGACAACATAGTCGTTAGTGATCTAATTATGAATGACTATCAAATTTGATCTTTCTGTTTCCGGCTTAACTGGAAAATTGAGTGTCATGCAGAACACGTTAAGCATTGAAGTGTGGTTCTAAAACTGGCTTTTTCCAGTTTCCAAAGGTCGTCCTTACATGTTTTTCTAGTGACCAAATGTGGTCCTTACATGTTTTTCTAGTGACCAAATATAAGTGTTACTAGGATTTTTGGTGACTAAATTTAATCCGAACAACTTTCTGCATGGTCAATCGTACAACTAATCAGAACTTTTAGATGCAAAAAGTAAAATTTAATTTTTCCAGGGTTATAGTCTACAATACAAAAACGAACAATTACATCAGTTTTGATTCAGCAAATAGCTTCTTACATTCCCAATCTCATCCAAATGAAAGACAAGACAAGAGCAATCATAATGAAGATGAACACTGGGCAGCCATTCGCTTTGGACTCTTTCCCATTTTGCCTCTTCTCTAGTTCCCGAATTCGACAATGAAAGTTCAGCACCACAAACTTCATATGTTTATCTGGTGCTGGGTCATGCCATTTGAAGAAATTACATGCCCCATTTGTCTACAAAAATAGTGAGGAATGAAGGAGAGGGATGGCCGAATGGTCTACAAATCAAAGCAGAAAAGTGAGTGAAATCTTACCCCATACTTGTTGAACCCGTAGAACCTCCTCCCTGGATTCGCCTCAGTCCAGCTCGTCTTGAGATCTGATGCCAATCCACAACGACAGAAAGGTGCCACCATTAGCAGAAGAGAAGGTGATGAGAAGGAAACAGAGTGAGATGTGAACGTTTAGGGCAGAAGAGAGGATTCTTGTCGCCGGAAACCCACAAAATAAGATAGATGGGTTGGTGGGTCGGGTCTTGTTTGGTTAGAGGGTTGGGTAGGTTTAGATGACATGGGGAGTCTCAATGACGTGGCGGGTCGAGTCTGTTAATTTTCGGGTTAAAAAGTGTTGATTAGGGCAATTCTGTCAGCCACGTCATCACTTAATGGACACCGTCATCAATGGATTTAAATATTTCGAGTGACCAAACTTGAATGTTTTTTGTAATCTCAGTGACAAACCATGCAATTAACCCGACATTTTAGTACCCCAACTTTTTGAAATTTACATATTGGTCCAAGACTTAGATGTCATTTGGATTCCTGGATCAATCCACCAATCCACTTGATCCATGGATCCACCAATCCATGGATCCAATCCGATTGCCACCTCTAGGTGTGCTAATGGTTATCACTTGTTTTTTTTGTGTAAAAACTTGCGTTGAATTGAGATTAATTGTACCTTTGATTTTTTGGACAACGATTACTAAGAATCTAAGATACGGCTCACACCTCTTCAAACAAAGTTCAAACGAGGATGTTTGATTGATGTTTCAGAAAACTAAGCTAAATTACTCTACTTTTATGGAGGTTCAGTGAGAGTTCCAAACTAAAAATTAAATCTATGGCTACATATGCTAGAGAAAAAGTAAAAGATAAACTTGACATGTGTGCCAGACTATTGATTTTGGAACCCTTCTCTCAGTTCTCTGACCACTCCCCCTCCTATTTATAATCATGAGTAGGAAAACTGTCGTAGAAAACCTTCTGGAGAGTAACTTCCAAAAATAATTGCTTCCCTTCTTCCTCGGACGTGGCTGACGTGACCTCAAACGTGGAATAATCAACAGTTGCTCCCTTAACCGCCCAGTCATCTCTCTCTTTTAGAGCTGAAGTTTTGATGCTTACCTCCTCTTCACCATGATTACCAGCACTGCCAGATATAACGACCAGATCTCACGACCGACATAGTCTACATCTTAGACTTGCTATTTCATACCCTCCTTGTTATTCCACACGGCATACCCTCTCATGACCAACATGATCGAATCTCACGACGTGGTTGTCTTAGACTTAGTCATTTGGACTTAAAATCTAGTACCATGAGGCCCAATCTAAGCAAGTCAATTCTTATAATTGATCTAACCTTATAAAAATGCTTTGTAAATAATCTAATCGATGCGATACAAAATTATTTTTAGATGTAAATTGTCGTGCCCCATCATAAAATCTGAACCTGTGGTCCATAGCCCGTGAGCCAGGAGACACCAAGGTCAGTCCAGGCCCGCGGTTTCGAAGGTAAGATTAGAACCATACGACGCATCAGCTGGTATAGTTTACACATGAACATGCTATGGAAGACATCAGTGTTATCAATATCATAATGGTCTGGAAATGAATTCAGAGTTCAGTCACGCGCTACAATACAAGCATCCTACTCGAGCGACCAATACTACTTCAATCTTCCACTTTTTGCATTTCCGCCAACTACCGTTTGGTGGAAGTTAATACAGGTGCCTTAATTCTTGCAAGTAGTCATTGACAGAGGCAAACTGAAACATCAGGTCACCACTCACCACATGACAGGGAATATAAGCCGGCTGATCTTGCTTTCCAGGGAGAATAGGAAAGAGAACCTCTTTCATTTGGCACTCCCCTACTTCTTTGTTATAAACGCGCTGCTACGGATCGGGAAATCGCCGGAATCGACAAAGCAAGAATACGAAAGCGAGAATCGAAAAACACAGACACACGATTTACGTGATTCACTAACACGATGTGTGTTAGCTAGTCCACGGGCGAGAGAGAGCCAGTTTCATTATATCGAGGAGATTACAGATTACAGAGGAGTATGAGAAGTATTTATAGTACTTCTCCATGTGGGTCTAAACCTAATCCAATCTGCCAAAGGAAACGGTTACAGACCAGGCCCAGAACCCGAACCCGAACCCAAATAACAGCGAGACCCCCGATTACCAGTCGTAGCGGCTGATAATCCGATTCAAGTCACATCAACATTCTTCATTATGCCCATCCCCTGCCTCAGTTCAGTTACCAGCTGCTGTGTCATTTCTAAACTGCTCTGCTTTGGGAGAAGAAGAAGAGCCAACCTAGTTTTGTACCTTGCGATTCTAATCAACCGTTCTTCCCTTAATCTACACAACACACACACAACCTTGTCGTTATTTGCACAAGCACCAGACCAAATAGCTAGAGTATCCTCCCTTGTCAGGGTGAGATCATAATAGTCAGCCCAGATCATAATAGTCAGCCCAAGGAAGGCATTCTGAGGAAACATGTACCAAGATCTGATACCCTTACCTTGCTCGAACCTTTTTTGCATGCTTGATGTGCCTCTTTAACAAGTCTTGCGCTGATAAATGTTTAACAGTTTCTTCAGCCTGCAAAAAAAGAAGCTTGACTTCATCTACTTCTACACATATGTTTCAGAGGAAGATACTAAGAATTGAATCAGCTAAGACAGACAATTTACAGAAAATATAAACAAGATAGCAAGCGCATAACAAGTTGCATAACTTGAAGAGACACATTCTGACAATTATCAATAAACATGCATGAAAGGGGAATAAATCTGACCTCGTCAGTGTCTTCTCCTTCATCTTCCTTACTTGGTGAATTGCTATCCACCACAGGTAATGGCAAGGGTCTTGGGAGAGTCTTTGCACCTTCGCTATAGGGTGTCTGCTTAGTATACACATTAACAAAGAAAAAGGCAAGAGTATGAGAGAATCCATGTTCAACATGGCACATAATTCAATGCACTCAAAAGTTAGAAAAGAATCGCTGGACAGCAAGTTAGACAGCTTGAAAAAATGACCTTGAAAATGATCACCGTCAGGGAAAGAACAACCAGCAACTCTCACCCCTGAAAGCCATCCTGGCCCTTAATATCTAAGTGATTTAACTCCAAGATATCGGTCTAGTGGTAAAAAAGGATGGGAGATGAAGAGTACCTAACCTAACTCACAGCATCCAAATTGTGGCGCAAACATCACGAATTTTTAAAAACACCTCATTGACTCATGGAAGTTCTTACTTCCCATTTTCACAATTGTGCCTCTTCTTTTACGTAACTTCACCCTGTTCATGCTACTTCACCAAGATTAAGAAATGCATTGATGTCTACCAATCCCATAGAGCAGCGACATCATTATGATGACAGTGATTTGTGCTGGGAAAAAAACTATAATATTTTGTGTTCTCCTATATCCTGTTTGTACAAGTTCATTGTTTTCTCTTTCATAATCCCTATTGCTCGTGCTTCTTAACTTGGATCATCAACCAGTATGTTAGACATATAATTAGTAGAATAATAATAATTAATATGTTAGTTAAGTAGGGTTAGGCGGCTAACCTAGGCCGATTAGGTTAGGATTAGTTTATTAGGGTTTTGGGTTTATTTCTTATAAATATGTACTTTGGGTTTACGTCATAAGCAATCAAGAAATCAGTCAAGAAAAGTATTAAGTAAAGTATCTCTCCTAAACCTAATACCTCTCAACTCCTAATTTCTATCCTCCCCTAATCCAAGGCCTAGGCCAATTCCTGATTCTATTTTGTTCATTTTCATCTAAATCCCTAATTTTTTCTCTCAACCCTAAATCCCTATTTGTTACAAGTAATTGCGGGTGTCGAAGATCAGTCCCTAAAATCCCTAGAAGCGGGGTTCTAACAGTGTATCAGAGTCTGGTTGTGGCACTCGTACCATGGTTTCGACCTTCGTCAAGTTCTCAATCAAAGAACTCACAAAGATTTTTAAAATAAAGTTGGAAGCTGCAAGAACAGAGAGGAGTACAATCCCGCATTCAGTCATAGCTTGCGCCGCAACCGGATCGATGATCGCAGAGATGGATTTTGACGATTGGTTGGAGCAACCTGCGTTTCCAATCGAGCCCGAGCAAGGTGGAATCCACGCCACCCATGATGCTAGCGACGGTAGAAGAGTTGATGGCGGCGGATTCGCCGGCCACAAAAGACACGCCAGCGCCACCAATCAGCGCATCTGAGATGATTGAGAAAGCAGCTGTTGCAGCGCCTGTCGTCCTTGCGACATCAGCATCATCAACCGTTCATTCCTCAGACAAGACAAGGACAAGGATCAATGAGCTCCTAGCGGTGAAGCCGCCGGCCCCAAAAGAAGCACCACCACCAACAGTTGCCACTATGACGACCAAAGACGAGGAGCAGGTCCGCCGGGGTTCTATTCCTATGGCGCGAATCGCGCGGTGGGTGTCGCGGGTTACAGGGAACCCAAACGCGGCGACGACGAAGAGGAATCCGTTCCGGGCTAGGAAGAGGAGCTAAAGACGATGACAAGTCAGCGTTGCACCGCTCAGGACCGGTTGCCAACGAAGAGTGGAGCAGATGGCGGGTATCGCCGGGTCGAGCTTGGCGAGTCGCCGCGAGATGGGCTACTCGCCGGAGCCGGGGTGGCCGTCGGGTTGCTCGCCATCGGGAAAAGAAGAGGCAAGGAAGAAGGAAGGCGGCGGCGGTCTCCCTTCTCCAGCAACCCTAGGTCGCGCCACCAAGAGGCCAGAACCGTTGGGCCTAGCTGTGGTTCGGGTCGCTGGGCTCGAGTTAACCAGAGTGGATTAGCAATCGGAGCGGGCCGAAATATGCCCACTAGTTAAGTCTTTTCTGTATGGTTGTGGGCCAACATATGAAGAAGTTGAATCCAACTTGGGTTTTGTCTTAAGGAAATCAGATTGGGAGGAAGTTGTTACGTTGGTGGATGGACTTGTAAGTGAGCTAGGCCCATGCGAAATTGAGAAGAAGGAACAACTAAGGAAGTTTGACATGGGGTTGGGCCATGCATCCTACTTTCAAGCTAATGTGGGCCGACCCAAAGGAGAAGAAAAAGAAGGGCATGTGGAAGAATTTATAGAGCGTATCTTTGAAGACCAACAGATGGAGCACAAGGAAGAATTGTTCGGCTATGGGCTGGAACGTAGGTGCCACGTGGTGGGGGAAGAATTGTGGAAAGTGGAAGTTGGTGGAGAAAGATTAATTTGTGGAACTGAGCTCAATTGGAAGCGAAGAAAGAGGAAAATCAAGAAGACGGAAGTTGACTGCAACCTTGAGGATAAGGTCGCTTCCAAGGAGGGTGGAATGTTAGACATATAATTAGTAGAATAATAATTAATAATAATGTTAGTTAAGTAGGGTTAGGCGGCTAACATAGGTTGATCGTGTTAGGATTAGTTTATTAGGATTTTGGGTTTATTTCCTATAAATATGTATTTTGGGTTTACGTCACAAGTAATCAAGAAATCAGTCAAGAAAATTATTAAGCAAAGTATCTCTCCTAAACCTAATCCCTCTCAACTCCTAATTTCTATCCTCCCCTAATCCAAGGCCTCGGCCGATTCCTGATTCTATTATGTTCTTTCTCATCTAAATCCCTAATTCTTTCTCTCGACCCTAAATCCCTATTTGTTACAAGTAATTGCGGGTGCCGAGGATCAGTCCCTAAAACCTCCACACACCGACATGAGCGACAACAAAGCTGTATAGTCTAGTCACAACAAGTTCAAAAACAAATCTCTTTAACAAATGTTACAAACCTGGCTTTCCTCAGCAACACCGTTTCTCAACCATGATCGACAAAGTGCATAAAGAGAAGCTCCACCAGATATTCTTACCTACAAGCATAAATCAATGAAATTGTTATCGCTATGATTAGTGTTCGGGAACAGCAATAAAGTGTGGAACAGTGTGATAATACATCACTATTCAGAAGGAACGCATCTAAGCATGCCAACCATCTTTTCAGAATTGGAACAAGTCAACAACAAATGTCAATTATACGGAGAGGGGCTTAAGATGGATGAAAGTAGGAAGAGAAGTTTACTTTTCGATCTCTAACTACAATGACAGCATCATCTGTTACGTCCCTGCATAAAGAACAAGAGTAGCATGATTAAAGTTAGTGTGTGCAATGAATTCTTGATTGCTACACCTAAGATGAATTCTTGACCTTGTATTTTTGTAGCCACTTGTTATGGGACAATCCAAGTACCACATCGGTAATACAAGGGAAGGAACCCTTGTATATTAGTGTCCACCAAGCTTATTAGTACGAGGCCTTTTGGTGAGGACACCCAAGAGTAAATTCGTGCGGGCTTGGCCCAAAGCGGACAATATCGTACTAATTGAGCAGCCCGGTTATGACAAGTGATATCAGAGCCTGGTTGCGGTTTTGGGAATTTGGCGCTGGACTGATGTTTTGCTTTGTGGAGGTAGCTTTCAATTCTTCAGCTTGGTTCGGTGGAGGAATCGCTTTGAAGTTGACTTTGGGTAGTTGTGTTTTAGTCTCGCTTTTTTGGTGAGAAGTTTGGTTGGAGTTTGTTTGATAATAAGAATGGCTGCTATCAGTATGAAGATTGAGAAGTTTACCGGAAGAAACAGTTTCAGTTTGTGGCAGATCAAGATGCAAGCACTGTTGAAACAACAGGGTTTGTGGGCTCCTTTGTCTGGAAAATCGAAGAAGGAAAGCATAAATGAAGAAGAGTGGATTACTTTGGAGGAGAAAGCTCACTCTACAATCTTGCTTTGTTTGGCTGATGACATCATCACTGAGGTTGCTGCTGAGAAGACTGCCGCAGGTTTGTGGTTGAAGCTTGAAAGTCTATACATGACAAAGTCTTTAACCAACAAGTTGCATATAAAGCAATGTTTGTTCAGTTTGCGTATGGAGGAAGGTACATCTCTCAGGAATCATCTAGATCAACTCAATAATATCTTGTTAGATCTGTGGAATATTGATGTTAAAGTAGATGATGAGGATGCTGCCTTAATTCTATTAGTATCTTTGCCACAGTCATATGAGAATTTTGTGGATTCTTTTATTGCTGGGAAAGATAGTTTGTCTTTGGAAGATGTCAGATCTGCTCTACATACTAGGGAGGTTCGACATAAGACGTCTGGTTCAGGGCGGTGGACGTCAGTTCGGTGGGACCCTCGTTTGGTGGCCTCAGGATTTGCGATCTGCGTCTGGTTTGGTGGATTCACGAGAGATCCACGTTTGGGCTTTGGCGGATCAAAGAGAGTTCCGCGTTTGGGAAGCATATCAAAGAGAGTTCTGCGTCTGGTAAAGTTCTTGTACCGAGAAGCCCATCGATACAAGGTGTCTGGCGGATCAAGATAATCGCTGAGGTGAGGACACGAAGTTCGTGGTCCTTCTCTTGAGGGGAGGATTGTTATGGGACAATCCAAGTACCACATCGGTAATACAAGGGAAGGAACCCTTGTATATTAGTGTCCACCAAGCTCATTAGTATGAGGCCTTTTGGTGAGGACACCCAAGAGTAAATCCGTGCGGGCTTGACCCAAAACGGACAATATCGTACTAATTGAGCAGCCCGGTTATGACATCACTAGAATCAGAAACTGAGGAAGGAGATGGGGCAACCTAAGAGAGAGAAACAGAAGCCCTAGAACAGCAGGAAAAGGGGCAAAAGCCAATGGAAGTTACCATGAGTTGGCAAGGATGGGGGATTCCCTTGATAGGGGCCGCTGAAGCGGGAGGAGAAGGAACGGGGGTATGGAGAGGGTTGGGATTGGAAGGCGGTTGCCTGGAGAGAGTTGGATATTGAGGATGAGAGAGCAAGGGAGATGGAGAGGCTGGCCTGTAACTAAGGGCGGAGGAAGAGGGATTGAAGGTCCCGCGAAGAAGAAGAGTAGAGGGAGTGGTGTTATTAGAGAGGGGAAAGCTGTGATCGGAGGGGCGGAGAGTGCCCGGAACGAAGCCGTGGCCGGACGAAGCAAGAGGATATACGATGGCGTTTTGGGCAGGGGGCGGGGAACTAGAGATGGGAATCTAGGTTTGGGATCTGGGAGGGAGGTTTTGGCAGTTGCTGTTGTTAAGGTAGTACTGCTGCTGCTGGTAAACTGGGCACGGAGATGGATGCGAGGCTTGGGGTCTTCCGGCAGCCGGTTGAGCGAAGGCGGTGTTGTTCGGACTGGATGCCATAGTTGTATCTTGGGGAGGGAGAGGGATTCTATTTCTTTCTGGCGGGGAATTGGGGGAAAAAATCCAAAAGTACCACTGTTTAAAAAAAAATTCCAAAAATACCACCCAACCCCAAAAAATTCCAAAAATACCACCCTTTTTCAAAAACCGCCACCCCACCCAGCGGTTTGGTCGAAAACCGCTTGTCAGGGGCGCGGTTTTGGACCAAACCGCGGGCCTAGGGGGCGGTTATAAAAAAAAAATTGGACCAAACCGCTGGGTGGGGTGGCGGTTTGGCCCAAAACCGCCACCCCAACCAGCGGTTTGGTCCAAAAATTTTATTATTTTTTTCGACCAACTCCTAACTTCGGTCGAAACTTCAAACGAACGTAACTTTGCACTCGGGTATCCGATCGTAGCGATTTTTTTTTTCATTTCGCATAAATTTTCAAGATCTACAACTTTTACAAGGATGAAATTTTCAAAATAGGAACTATTTGTGGATATACGGGACCTTGAGAATAACTTTACCTTTACTTTTCAGAAATCGATGTACATTTTGAAATTATGATTATATTAAAAGTTGTAGATCTTGAAAAGTTATGCGGAATCAAAAAAAAGTTCATAACATTCGGAGTTTGGAGCACAAAGTTATGGCCGCCCAAAGTTTGACGAAAGGCGAGACCCGGCGGTTTGCGGCTTGCAAGATCTCAAAAAGTTTGCGGCCTCCATTTTTTGAATCCGAATAAATTTTTGAGATCTTGCAAGTCTCAAACAGTCGGGTTCCATCTTCGTCTCGAAAAAACGTCATTTGCCACCCCGAACGACCTTTTTATTTATTTCGTCAAACTTTGGGCGGCCATAACTTTGTGCTCCAAAATCCGAATGTCATGAAACTTTTTTTTATTCCGCATAAATTTTCAAGATCTACAACTTTTAATATAATCATAATTTCAAAATGTACATGGATTTCTGAAAAGTAAAGGTAAAGTTATTCTCAAGGTCCCGTATATCCACAAATAGTTCCTGTTTTGAAAATTTCATCCTAGTAAAAGTTGTAGATCTTGAAAAGTTATGAGAAATGAAAAAAAAAATCGCTACGATCGGATACCCGAGTACAAAGTTACGTTCGTTTGAAGTTTCGACCGAAGTTAGGAGTTGGTCGGGAAATTTTTTTTTTTTTGGAGCAAACCGCTGGTTGGGGTGGCGGTTTTGGGCCAAACCGCCACCCCACCCAGCGGTTTGGTCCAATTTTGTTTTTTTTATAACCGCCACCTAGGCCCGCGGTTTGGTCCAAAACCGCGCCCCCGACAAGCGGTTTTCGACCAAACCGCTGGGTGGGGTGGCGGTTTTTGAAAAAGGGTGGTATTTTTGGAATTTTTTGGGGTTGGGTGGTATTTTTGGAATTTTTTTTAAACAGTGGTACTTTTGGATTTTTTCCGGAATTGGGCGTTCAGCTTTTTTGTTCTATTCCTTTCCTTGTCCCGTGTAGGAATGAATTTCTCATTTTGAAAAATGAAAATTACTTGCTTATTAGAAACCAGCAGATTTTTTCAAATAAAAAAACAGCAGATAATTAATCATGATCCCTAGTTAATTGGACTCACTTGGGCCGCGTGGTACTTTAATTTGAAGGGGCCGGGGAAAAGATGGAGGGAGCCCAATTGGAATATTTACAGTAGAGAGAAGCCCAATCAATCACTTGGGCCCGCTTCCTCACGTTGGCCTCCCTTCAAGTCCCTTTGGCGATGTCTGCGAGTATCTGGATGTAGAATCGCCTCTTCATTCTCGTTTTATCCTCAAAACGAGCAATTGAGTGATTTTTTAGTTTGGTTTCAATATGAGTATATCTTCCTCTTTATCTGTTATCAATTTTGGGAGACTAGGCCATGGAGAACGCTGATGTTTTTTCCCTGCTCCCCATTTGGGTTCTTAGATCTATGATGCATCTCTTTCTACAGAACCATAAGGGTCTTGTTGGATGAGACTACTTTGATGCAAGTAGGATAGGTTACGATTCCAAGGCGTGGAAGAGGAAAAAGACACTTCATGTGGGTGAATCCAAGGGGGCTTGGGTTTCGATGGAGGGCTTCTTCTATTCCTCTCGAGGCTGCTCGGGGGAGAAGATCGTCTAACCATGCTCTGCCAAAGTATCCATAAATTAATCAGTGCATTTACCCAAACTAATGTACAACAAGGACCCTTAGAATTTCTCCCTTGCAACATTATGTCGTTTGACCGAATGACGTTCAATCGAATAGGATCGACATTTCTAGTCATAATCCTGAGAAACTTGGATTTCGATCCTCGCACCACGAAGGAGTCCAAGGTCGACTAAGCTCTCATTCGAATCGATAAATAACAAAATACAGGTAATCGAACATCAACAAATATGAATAAACACAATCTTATTAAACCAAACATTGAATTCTACATGATTAGAACCTCTAGTGTTCACATACTTACATAAGTAACGAACTTAGCCAACCATGGGGAAGGGTTCTTAAGTGTTCATCGATTGAAACGAATACCCCAGAAGCCCACAGGAAACGGTGCTGACAATTGAGAAAACGGAGCCCATATACCACCATGTCTGGCGCCATTTCTCCCTTGAAGGTTATTCTCGTTGTAAGCCAGGAGGGTTGCTCTGTCGATAGAGTAACAATCCTTCCTTGACCTCTCGTCTCCTCCTCCCATTTTCTATCTCTACAGACCTATTTATAGGCCTTTGATTAGACTTTCTAGGGAGGAAAACTCGTAGCTCCAACATCATCCAACCAATGAGAAGGCTCCAAACACGTGGCCAGCGAATCAGGAGGCTCCAGGGTGACTTTCTAACGAAGTAGTTTAGCTCCACAAAATGGTCGCTAAATCATCGTTTCACACCAAGGGCACCATTTTGGGAACTGTTTTACTTAAGTCGTACTCTCTTTGAATCTTGGCTATAACAACTAGATCTCGATGTCCCATACGACTGCCATGTTGTACAATAGTCTGTTTTGACTTAAAATGCACAAAAAGGTACAAAAACACATATTAATCATATAAAAGCAATCCTAGGGTTGCTAGAACACACTTGAAGCAATCATAACAAAAATTCAAGGTATTATGAAGATATTGATAGGAAATGTGTGCACTTTCGATCATAATACGAGGGTCTAGACTAGACATTTCTACGTGTCATCAAATAACCCCACACTTGAACTTTGCTTGTCCCTAAGCAAATCTATCTTAACATCCTTCTCCTCACTAGACCTCTATGATGACATGTGACTTCCGATCCTAGGTAATGGATCATAAGAAGCTTACCGGGTCAACCCTTGCAATGAGAAACCTTGGTCCTTGAAATGATGCTCAAAACGTAATTCGTAAGGACAAAATGGTTCATCTATCACGAGATGGAGTTCTCTTTTTCTTCCTCGAGTTTTCTTATACTAAGATTGGCATGAAGCTATGTAGCTTGATTATGAAGTATTTACATTCCTGCCCACATAAGTCTTTTAAAGAGTTTTTCATATGAAGACGATCTTGTCACGTTGTATTTCACTTTTAATGCGCATAAGGGGGTTTGTGTTGTCTCGCACTTTGGTACTTAGCGCAAGCCTTGATCGAGCAAGAGCAGTTTTAGCTCCTTTTCTACGATCTTGCGGGTGGTGAATGAAGTCAAGGTATGTCAATTTATTTTGTAATGTTTGTACGCTTTGTTATTTGGTAATGTTTGTCGATTTATTTTGTAATGTTTGTAAGCTTTATTATTTTTGTGCACCATGTTTATCATTTTTTGTCAACCATGTTTGTAATGTTTTTTATGTTTAAAAAATAACCTAGTTGACTTTTGGTTGAAACTCTTCTATATAGGGATGGAGCCTCCAAAATCAACCCGGGTGTTTTTGCAGTTTGTATGGTGACTCGCTAAAACACAACTCCTAACAAAGCCCAAGTGTAACCAATGAAAGGGACTGCAGTATAGTGGCTCAAGTAATAAATATCGAATCCACGGGTCTCTAGAGTTACTATTACTCAGCTTCAGTTCATTATCTAGCAAACCAGATTAAGATAGAACAACTAAAACTTCTCTAGAACAACCGATCAAGGCATTCTGAACTAGATTCCCTCTATCGAATGAGGCTTTCAATCGATACAAAGAAGTGAATCAACCCTCGACTAAAGCAATCGATCCAATACTATCAATCTATGGTGCTCTATTGACCTAATCAGGTATTCGCTCTCATAGGATCAAAGCATAATCAATAATCTAGACTAAAGCAGAATTGAATGATGAAAACATGCATAGATTGAACTTAAGATTATCAAGTAAGAGTACTCATACAATCATCCAATCAAACAAACATGGCTAGGGTTCCTCAAAACCTAAGTGAAGGGAAGTTACTCCATATAGAAGAGAGAGAATGCAAAAATCTGATCTAGATATTCACTCTCCATCTCCAAGCTTGATTCCGAGCTCCAATGGCAAAGAAATCTTCTAAAATAGCTCCAAGAATGTTCCCAAGGTGCTCTCTCTAGGTTTTGTCCTTGGTTGTTTAGGATCCAAAACCCAGCTCTCCCCTTTCAAAATCCGCAAAAACGCATTTATACAGCTCACAGAAGCCAAGTTACAGCCCCAAGTTACGGCCGTAACCTTTGTGGTTCCGCCCATAACTTCTGGAATGTATTCTGCCTCCCGTGGCCCCGAGTTACGGTCATGGTCGTAACTTGGAAGGCCAGCTACTCTCTTTCAATCATTTCTCCCTCATCCGAACTCCGAATCAGTCGCCGTTTGGTCCCAGACGCTCGTAGACTCGTCTTCTTTCTTTCCACGCATAGATTACATGATTATTTGTCCATTAAATAAGGTATAGATCCATTATTCTTTGGGTCATGCCCAAGTTTCTTCCCCCGAGTCGCCAATTGATCTCCGATTGACTTGAAATTTGTGTCTATGCTTCACTTTACATACTAGGACCTGAAATGTGACAAAAGAACACAACCTAGCATAAAATAGGCTAAAGTATGATAAATACCAAGCTAAACAATCAAGAAATGTGGGATAAAACATGTGCAAATTCCGTGTTATCATATGGTTTGTCAGTCTAGTTTGTCATTTTTGACCAACATGTTTGTAATGTTTGTATGTCTAAAAAACAACCGGGTTGACTTTGAGACAAAGCCCCTCTATATAGGGATGAAGTCTCCAAAGTCAACCCGGTTGTGTTTTTTCTTTTTGTATGGTTTGTATTGTTTGTCAGTCTAGTTTGTATTGTTTGTACAGTTCATACGTTTGTAAAGTTTGTAAATCTGTTTGTATGGTTTGTCGTTGTAGTTTGTAAAGTTTGTATATTTGTATGGTTTGTACTGATTGTAAGTCCGGTTTGTATACATCGTAATTTTCTATAATTCCCAAACTACCTCTGTCATTAATTAAATAGCCCTTTCCATTTTTTAACCAGTGGATTAAAATGTCCAGAACTAATGGCTAGAAGGGGCTTCAAGCCAGAACTAATGTCCAGAACTACTATAAGGTTACAATTAGTTCTAGTAATCGAGTAATCATTAAGTAAGTGATTCAACAAGGTTAGACCACAGTAAGCTCGATAAGCTAACTAACAGAAGACCTCCTTTTTGTAATTTTTCATTTTTGTATATTTTTTTCCTACCGTATATGTTTTTTCCCTAAGTTTTATCATTGAATAAAAAATCATTTAACATATATATCAAACCATAATCAACTCAATCCAACACAAGTACGTAATAACACCATTATATTGTCAATTTCGACTAAAGATGCAAACAAGAATAAGAGATCTAACAAAAATTTACTTAACTCATAAGCCCCACCAAATTACATAAAAGTTTAAATTTTGTTAATTGGTGTCGAGCTAATGTGAATAACTCCATCTTTCTATTATGCTCTTTCGACATCCTTCCTTGAAAATATTCTCATTTGAATCGAAACCACTAATACAACTTGGGGTGGGCAAGGGATCATGTAGACTTTTAGACATCTCATTAGTTTCTACTTATGTCTGCAGCTTTTCGAGGCCTATTATTTTTGTTCCTAACTGTGAGGATGACCATACTAGGTTGTCGGTGAACCGTTTGACTGCCAATTACTAATAAGCCAAATTTGGTTAGCGATAACTGATTACTTATTATTCAATCAACTTTTAGTATAGCAGTTAACTGCCATTTTCAGTTTTGTTATCGATTAAACCGCTAACATAGTAATTGATTAACAGACCTCTCCATTTCTCTAATTTTTTAGTTTATGTTCAAGCTCTTTCATACCAGAAAACATTAATAAACTATTTGCTTTCATTACAATAAACCGACAGTAAGTTTAGTGACCCCTTTGTTCATACACGATAGGGACCCCTTTGTTCATACAAAGAAGTGCATGAAATGAAGTTTAGTGAAGTCCACTTTATAGTATGATTAACAATCCTTGTTGAGCTAGGAATCCTTACTGGACTAAATTACGTATGTGACTCGAAGTTCAAAACTCAAACTTAAAATCCTAAATGGATTTGGTGTTAGTTTGTGATTTTCCTACATGAGTTGAGAATCCATGCTATTTAGATCCATTAATGTATAATTTATCATTTAAGGGGAAAGGATGTATAGGAGACACCATGGAAGAAATGAGGGAATCCCAATTTGGTTCAAAAATAAAAAAACTTCTGTACTTCTTCATGTCAAACCCAATAAGATCATTAGTGAAAAGAAGCAGAATGTTTTCAACCTCTTTCTTGTTTAATGGCACAATTGTGAGACTAACAATCGAAAGAAATCAACAAGTGAGGCAGAATCATTCACAGATCCTTGCATCTGAAAGGGTGAGAGAGAGCAACTTTCATTGGAATTCATCCATGTCTCTGTATTATTCTTACCAATAAGATCACCAGTGAGAAGAAGCAGATTGTTCTCAACCTATTTCTGTATGAATGCAATTGACAGAAATCAGCAAATGAGACGGAAATCATTCATGGATCTTTGCATATGAAAGGGCGGGAGAGAGCAGCTTTCATTGGACTTCATCCATGTCCATGTATTTTTCTTTCCTGTAAGCAGATGCTTCAGATGCAAGTTTTGCCTTTCTCACGGGTATCAAAATAAACCTAAAATAAGCAACCAGGTAAGTTAGGGAGATCGATCGTAGACATAAGAAAGCTGTGAAAACATTGAATATCAAGGTATTGATTGCAGCCCTCATCATCATAGCTAAAAACAATGAACAAGTGTTGAATTCAATTTTGATCATAAAAATATCCACAAATTGCTTTTATTATCATTAGAAACAACATAGAAGGTTAATAATACTAAACATTATGATTAGAAGATGAAGCAAAACCTGTAGATAAAACCATCAAACCCTGCAAACTAAATTGCAAAACTGGTACTTGTTAGTCACCCAAAATTTGTCAATTTTTCCACAAACATGACATCATCTTTATCGTTTGGTTTTCTTTCACAATACAGTATTGCATTTAAAATAGCTTTAGTCTTCAGCGTAAGCCTACACTAGCTAAAGAATAGAGGCAGGGGAGCACAAGATTTAAGTGGCACTTAATTCTTTGAATTGAAATATATGAATAGGAAAAAAAAATGGAAGTAGATACAAATTCATGGAAGGTAACTGCTTACCAATGCCTCAATTGATCGCCCTCAAGAAATGACTATGATGTCTCAAACAAGAAAATGCACATAACTTAAGCTATCAATTCTGCAACATAAACCGAATATGAATAACATGAGTCGCATTAAGTTTTCCCAATCAGAGGGTTGCTATGGATTGCCTAGGTCCTAATTATGTCGTCATACTGGTTTCATGGGTTTTGTTGCTTCAAATAAGTTGATAGTGATCAGTACAAAAGAATTAAAGGAGTTCTTACAACTCAGGAAGCACTTATCCAGACCAAACAACAACCTCTACAAAGATACTTGGTATGCAGAATTAATTCTAGCTGACTTTCTTGAATTGTTTTTTTACATTCAAAAGCCTCACCAACCAAGAAAGTGGAACGATTCAGCTACTTTCAGCACAAGCCTTTACCAATTCTAGATTGACTACACTCAATTCTTTTAAGACTACGAAATGTCAGACAAGAACCATGGCATTATTCAGTAAGCCGAGAATAGCACTACCAGTAAGAAAGACTGGCATATGGAGCCACAATCAGCTGATTCAATTAAATCTCATGGTTGATTGATTAATGTGCTGTGTTTACAGTGGAGGACGAAATGATTCATCATCATATGCATTAGAGCTTAATAGGCAGAAGATCGAAAACTTATAATTAAGCATCCGATGAATTAGATATCCATTACCTAACACATCTGTAGTAGCATGGAAAGGAATTAATCTTTACCATGAAAAGCCATTTTCATTAACATATTACTAAATGACCAAATCAAAGATGCCAAATTAACCAAGTGCATAATATTTAACGCAGAATTAATCTGGTCCCATAAGAGATTAATAATTGAGAGACAATTTCCATTTGTTCTGCAACAAGAACAAACAAGCACTTACAAAGATTTTGAGTTCGGTTACGTTAAGAGCATTGGTGATCAAGCGAAGAATGATATGAATTTCTTTCAAGTTAATGTTTTATGGATGATTACCTACACTGAAAAGATCCATCTGCAACCACAAAGAGAAAAGGAAAACGGCAGCACCAGCAATGGATACTACCATACTTGCATATGAAATTGTTGATTAAGTATATGTAATTGGAACACAAGCTGTACCAGTAATTTGATTTTTTCTGAATACACTGAATTTTCTAAAATCTATAAAAAATCCTGAAACCAATCAATCATTATCATTTTGTAGAGTAACCTGCATCACAAATCATCCATTCAACTGACAGCAACCAGCTTACAACTGAACCAAGCATCTATAAGAGACAAGAAGAATAAGAACAAAGACAGAGGAACACAATTAGCCCAAAAAGCAATATACCAGCCAAAGAACAGGCTGCTATTGCTCTACAACTGACAAAAAGATTTGAGTTTCTATCTTGAGGAGCACCATGACAGACTCAAAAATTGAGTTCAAGAGCAGCTGCAAACTGGGATTAGAGGCTTATCGGCCGTCATCTTGCAAATCATTAGTTCATCCTATGGAGAGCATTCAACAACTGAATCCCCTAATACCTATCAGCAATCCTTGAACCAAAAATTACTCTACAATCCGAAGCACACACAGAGGAGAAAACCATGTTGACATCCAATGCCAATGCCATTCATGATTGAAGCTTCTTTCAGAAATTTTGGGGATAAATTTCTCAATTTCACCCTTCCAAAACTCAACAAAGGGTGAAAAATGAAGATAAGAAAGATAATTTGACAAACTTCCGCCCAAAATGTGTATGCAGATACAAATAGTTGTTGCAGAGATGATCGGGGGGTTTTTTTTTTTTTGCCGGAGCTAGCTTCCGTCCATGCCTTTGCTCTATTTGCAGCTTTGATCCCAAAATCCTAGAGTGAGGTGAACTTTACAGCAAAGGATTACACAGAAAGAGTTAATCTATGTGGAATGATATTCTGGGAAGGGTCGGCATAAGAATTTTGGTAAAGTTAAAAGTTGAGAAAAGGTTGGTAAAGTTAACCTCACGGCTCACGGTAAAGGTTTTCTGGGGTAAAGTTAAAGAAAAGTTGGAGTAGAGATCAATGCACACGATGGTGAGCTCCAATCTTTTAACTCATTTATTTATTATTTACATTCTTCCTTCTTTTAATTGTTTTCTTTTTCCAAATCTTAATTTGCACACATGTGAAAAAGAAAAATCAATATCTTTTGTAACATGAGTTGTTAAACGTTGAATAAATAGTATAAATAGGCAACCCCTACATTATTTGTGACATATGTGTTGTAATCTTAGAACAAATGCAACATTTGATCAATTTGTGTTGCGTAAACGTTTCAATACGCAACCCTAGAAAAAAGTGTTGTCATTTTCTCTCTAACGCAACTCTTTTAAATAGTGTTGCAATCTGAGTGTTGCAAGAGGGTCTTTTTCCCGTAGTGAGCGGCCCAAGTACTATTGCAATCGAAGTGTCCTCATAACCTGGGGTTATAGCCTCATCCATCAAATCGAGGCCTTGAAGGAGAAGTTTATCCATGCACTCATCATGGTGACTCCTGATTGGTCTCTCACATTCGAGCTAATGTGTAATGCGAGCGATTATGCAGTTCGAGTTGTTCTGGGTCAGAGACGTACAAACATTTTCATCCCGTCTACTACGTATCGAAGACCTTGAACGACGCACAGGAGAACTACACCAGCACCGAGAATTAGCTGCTCACCACGGTGTATGCCTTCGACAAGTTCCAATCCTACCTAGTGTTCTCTCATGTGGTCTACACAGATTACTCTATTATCTGCCACCTAATGAGCAAGGCTGTTGCTAAGCCTAGGCTCATCCTTTGGATCCTGCTTCTACAGGAATTCGACATCGAGATCCGAGACAAGAGGGAGCCAAAAATAGTGTTGTTGATCATCTTTCACGATTGGAAGCCCCTCTGGTGGAAAATTTTGTCGAAGAGATCAATGACTCCTTCCCAATGAGCGATTGCTGGCACTGTGCTTAGTGGAGAGCTTCACCCCTTGTATTCCGACTTTGTCAATTATCTGGTGGTCAAACAGTTGCCTAAGGGGATGGTCACTCATGCCAAGCGCAAGTTCTTCTTTGACCTGAAGCATTACTTCTGGGAGGATCCTTACCTCTTCATGATCAGAGCAGAGGGCATGATCAGACGATGCATCATGGAACACGAGATGGGAGACATCCTGTCTCAATGCCACGAGGGACCGACGGGCGGTCATCATGGAGGGAACTGCTCGGTGCGAAAGGTGATGCAATCAATCTTCTACTGGCCCTCGCTCTTCAAGGATGTTGATACCTTTGCACGACAGTGAGATCGCTGCCTGAGGTCAGGTAACATTTCTTCCTGGGATGAGATGCCCCCAACATATATATGTTGTTTGTGAAATTTTTTATGTTTGGAGCATCGATTTCATGGGCCCATTCCCTCCATCTTTTGGTAATCTTTACATTTGGTTGCGGTGAACTATGTCTCGAGGTGGGCAAAAGCTCAGGCCTTGCCCAACAATGATGCAAGACGTGTCTGCTCATTTCTAAAGCAGCTCTTTTCCTGGTTCGGGACACCTCGAGCCATCACTAGCGATAGAGGAAACCATTTTCAAGGGCAATTCGCTAAACTCCTCTCTCGCTATAATGTTAAGCATAAGGTGTCGGTGGCTTACCATCTCTTGACCAAAGCAGTTAAAATCGGGATTTTACCTAAAATAAAAAACTAGGATAAAATCGAATTGTAGAATTTTAAGTACCATATAAAAATTAACATATAATAATATTAACAAGATAAATAATTAATAGTACAAAGATTTATAACATTTAAAGTGATAATTTTCAAGATTAATGTTCTAAAATCATCATTTTAATTGTTATTGTAGACACCTCATTTTGTCTGAGACCATCGCTATTGAAAATAATTCTTGTAACATCATATACTATTTTATTTTAAAAAAAGCTCAGGATAGTTTGGTTGAGACTAGCACTAGCAGTTACAAGTCAATATGAACCAACAATTACCAAATTTGCTCCTATTTCTAGTTCTTGGACATAATTAGTTAAGATAGGATCGGTTAGTTAAGATTAGCAGTGACAAATCTTAATTATCAACTCTCAATTGGATGGAAGAAATGACTATAGTGCAAATTTTGTTGCTCCGTGCTCGAGTTTCGAGTTTGGATTTGGAAGATGAAACCTGGAATATGAAACCGTGCAAATCGAATAGGCATAAACTTCATTATCAATTACATTGTACAAAAATACAGTAAATATTAGGCAAAATTCATCTGTGTAGCCAAAACTTTCACGTTTATGACAATAATAGCCACTTTTGGCAAAATACCAAATATAGCCAGAATTTTGAAAGTTTCATGACAAATATAGCCATTTCCATTACATATTTTAACGGCGTCAGTGACACCGTTAGTTAAACTAACGGAACGCTTATTTGGCGGCCAACTCAGCGTACACATCATCGACAACTCAACAACACTTGCCACATGGATGCCATGTCATATTTTAACTTTAAAATTAAATAAAAAAGCATAATAATACAATAATTAATTCTTCCCTTCATTACTGTCGTTTACCAGAAATACAATAATAAAAATCATAAAAAATAATAAAAACCGGGCCGGTGCTCACCGTCCGCCATTATTGTCGCCATCAGTCGATCCTCGCCGCCATCAGTCGATCCCAAATCCTCGTCGCCATCAGTCGATCCTCGCCGCCATCAGTCGATCCTCGCCTCCATCAAGCATCTCTCTGCCCCGATTGAATCAAATCTGGCGCTCGTCGGGTCTCGGGAGTCTCAAATTTCTCGTCGAAGCAATGGGGGAAGAAGGGATTTATTTGTAAACGAGAAAAACTAAGCATACTAGATGGGATCTCTGGGTAGCCAAGAGACGTCGTCGACTCCGACGAACCACCTTCCTCTTCTGCTTTCCGCCGCCGCCGCTAATTGCTTCCCCACCGTCGCCCCTACGTACGCGTCGCCTCCGACGAATCACCTTCCTCTAACGCCTTCCGCTGTCGCCGCTAGCCGCTTCCAGTTTCACAGATCTAGAACAGCCCCAGTGTTCCTGGCTCTCGAGCTTCTCCTTCTTCCTCTTCCCCCACCGTCGCGGTCCCGTTCGACAGATTGAATTAGGGATGGAGGAGATTGCCGATGGAATTTGGGAATATGAGGAGATGAACTCCATGGTTTGGATGTATGATTCGGGGCTGGAGGCTTTGGGGAACTCGATTTGCCTCCTCAAGACAGAGATGCTTCGACGACAATGACAGCGGCGGGTCGCGCCTCTACATCAACTCCTGCCGACGAACTCACGCTTGTCGTTTCTAGTGCTCGCAGTCGGGTACCACCGCTACCAACTCCCTCCTATTGCCGTCAACGATTAGCATCACTATCCCCCAGGCCTGCATTCAAGAATCTAGCGAATTTGGGAGGAAGAACTAGGGTTCTTGAATTTGGGGGTTTCCAAATCCGAATCTGGGGTACAGTTTCTTATGGACCAGGAGCGGTGACCATCATATTCAAAGCTTCTCCTCTATTTTGTGTGGTAAGAAAAGAAAAGTGGTTTTAGGATAAGTGGTGGAGACATGGAGGTGGAGTGGGGAAGAGAAGATGAACGAGAAGCAGAGTTAGGGGAAAGGACGAAGGGTGAGAGATTTTTTTTTTTTTTTAACGGTGGAGAGATTGTTTTTTTTATGTATATTTTTTTTGTAATTTTGTTTTATTTAAGCTCATTAAAATAAAAAGGTAAAATTATGATGGTTTTCCACCTGGCATTGTTACTTACGAAATTTTTGCCACATCAGCCTTACCGTTAGTCCAGTCAGCACATTCACTAACATCGTCAAACAATTGGACGGAAGTGGCTATTTTTGGTATTTCGCCAAAAGTTGCTATATTTGACCAAACCATCAAAGTTTTAGCTATACAAGTGTATTTTGCCTAAATATTAAAACTAATTACAATGACCATAGATAATAGCGTACATTGTAATAATTGGACCCTTTCCTCCTGCCTCTAGTCTAGGCCCAATCTTTCGGTTAGACAAAAATCTGTATAGGGCAATTGCAAGTTCCAAGCGGGAGGAAGTACAGCAAGAATCCAACGAGGTAGGACTGTCTGTAAATCTGTTTCTTTTTGCAATGATATCTTATTTTATTCAAACTCCACTTTGTTCCGATTTCTAATATTACCATCTACTTATATCCAATGGACGTGCTAATAAAATGATTTTCCTTTAAGTGTATACTATTATCGCTAGATTATTTCCATTTCAGTTTTAATTACATAGCTTATTACCATAATAATCTGCTATCCACTATCATTAATTCTGATTTTATAGCTAGTTTGTGATATTTAGTTTAATTTTATTTATTTAATCAGTTGCCACCTATAGTAGTTAATCTCTTTTAATCTAAACCTACTGTTTGTACCATAGATCTCCTCCCTTGCCAAGAAACACAGAATTTCCAGATCCATACCCAATAAGAATCACCATAAATATCAAATCTACAAGTTTCAAGAAAAAAAAACTTTCATAAGACATAACACAACATAAACACAATTAATTTCAGATTTAAAAACCTTGCAAAATCACAGGCAGAGGGAGTGATTTGTAATTGCCGAATTTAACAATTTTAGAGCATGTTAATTACTTTTCCATTACAGAAAATTCTTTTTTTTAGCAAATTCTAGCATATCAAGAGTTTGCATCTAAAGCCATCCACCAAACCATCAAAAGACCAAAATTACATACCTCCAAACACGGGTTAATTGCAAGCTTGGTCACTGGATTTACTAAAAACGTTCATGTTTGGTCACTGAAAATATTTAATTCCACTCATGGTCACTAAGACTAGTTCAATAGTTCAAATTTGGTCACTCTCCATTAGTCTCCGTTAGTTTTTGCTGATGTGGCAGTCAATTATTATAGTTGACCGTTAAATGAGTGACGTGGCCATCAAAAATATTAAAATAATAAAATTTAAACATTTACAATTTCCACATCATTTTACAACTATTAAAAAATAAAAATAAAACTTAATTCCTATTATTCTATAAACACCATGACTAAACATGAACGTTTTTAGTAAACCCAGTGACCAACCTTGCAATTAACCCCTCCAAACACATACACCATATCTTCTAATGCTCAGATCTACAAATAAGAAACCATCGTAATCTTAATCGAAGCGTGATAAAACAAATAACCAAAATTCCTTTTCCTAGCTTAGTAGATCATAAGCAGTGGCAGTGACTATCCAGGAGCTAGCCTCTTTTTTTAAAACGTACACAAACAACCATTTTTCAAAAGTTCAGATCTACAGACTACAAGAATTCATTTGTCGAGTAAAAAATTCCTAGTTATACTAATTCAAGGATCAGAAATTACCTAGATCTTCATCTCGCATAGCCTGCCAAAAAAAAAAAAAAAATTAGAACCCAGCAATAAAGGAATCTTAGAAATAAAAACTAATAAAAACTCATCTGACCTTTTCTTCCTTGTCGCCGGAGACGCTCCCCAGCGGCGAAGCTTTGTCCCTCCTCCTGTCGTCTGCTGCTCCTCTCCTCACACGAAACCAAACCAAAAAAAAAAAAAAACTGAATACCATTTCTAAACTTGAACATCAAAAGAAAGCCCAACACATAAAGCATAACCTTACCTAGATCCAGCCATCATCAATGAAGCAACCTTCCATCACCAGCCGATCCGTCCTTTCCCTTTCCCTTCTCCTCCTACTCCGAAAGCAAAAGCCACAAGAAATAAAAAACAAAAAAAAAATCAAAACCCAGAAACCCGATAAACCAAAAACAATGACAGATCCTAGCCAACGTCGAACCTCTTGGCAGCCAGCGGTCTCCTCCCTGTTCTTTTTTCCCTTTGTCTGAAACCAAACCCCAAAAAACACAAGAAAATGAAAATAAAATGAGTAGAATCCAAATTATAATCAGAAAACTAGAAACAAAGGAAACATGCATGTCGATATTTACCTATGTCGATTCTCCTTTCATGGTCGATTTGGGGGTTTCCTATCAGCGATACAAGAAGAAACCCCTATTTTTTCTTCTGTTTCAAGTCTAGAACGAGGGAAGGCACCAGTCACGTGAGGAGCACGAGCTACTCCAACAGTCACCATGATGTCATTTACTTTTTCTGTTATCCGATTTTACTGTTACATTCCTTTTACCCAGCTGAGCTGGTTTTGTCGTGTAATGGATCCTGAGTATAAATGAGAAGAAGAAAGGAAGGAAGAAGACACTTTTTCTTCTTCCAATTCTCTGTGAAATTTGCGTTGTTATGGTATCAGAGCCTGGTTAGGGTTTCGGAACCCTAACATGCAATTCTTCTTCCGTCTTCTCCTTCTTCTTCTCCTCGATTCACTGGTTCTATTTTGCTTTCGTTTTCATTTCTTTGTATTCTCTACTTTGAGTGATCATGGCGGACAATACAGCCGCTGAGAGCACCATCTCGACAGCTAAAATGGAATACCCACTCTCAGATCCCTATTATCTTCATGGATCAGAGCAGCCAGGACAAATTCTCATCTCAATCAAACTCACATCCAACAACTACAAGGACTGGAGTGCAGCGATGTTCGATGCCCTTGCATCCAAAAACAAATTAGGGTTCATAGATGGTACGATCTCAGAAGCACAGCCTGGAGACGACCTAGAATGGCCCTGGATGAGATGCAACATGATGGTGAAGAGCTGGATTTTGCAGACAGTTGATGAGTTGATTGGCAAGAGTGTGAGAAGCCTCAAAACAGCAACAGAAGTATGGAAAACTCTCAAATTACGATATGGTCAAGGTGATTTGATTAGAATAGTTGAACTCAATGAGAAGCTATGCAATTTGAAGCAAGGAACTAGAACCTTGTCTGAGTATCATGCAGAATTAATCACAACTTGGGAAGAGCTTAAGAACTATCAGCCTATTCCTGTATTCAATTGCACAACCACTAGTCATAGGGATTGTGCAGCAATCAATATGGTCAGAAAAACACAGGACACAAATCTGATTGTCCACTTTCTTCGTGGTCTGAATGAAAACTATTCTATACCAACATCTCAAGTGTTGTTCAGTGACCCTTTACCTACTATGGATCAAGTGTTGTATCGTATGACACAACATGAAAGACAGTGCTATGGTAGTCAAGGTGACAACGGTAATATGGTTGAGTCAATTGCACTAGCATTGCAATCCATGGGGGTCAGGGCACCCGATCAACAACACAACAGACCAGACTGGAATTCTTCTTTTACATCTAGTAGAGGAAGATGCAGAGGTCGTGGAAGGTTTGGAGGACCACGATCGTTCTGTACTTATTGCAAGATGCAGGGTCACACTGAAGAAACATGCTATCATAAGCATGGTTGGCCACCTGGTATGACTCCTCGAAGTGGTAAAGGTGCTGGTTCAAGCAGTGGACGAAATGTGAATGCAGTGATGATTTCAGAAGCAACTGACAACATCAGTTTAAGCAAGGAACAATATGAAGGATTAATGAATCTTCTCAAGAACAACTCAGTTGGGTCTTCTAGTGGAGCAAGTACCTCTACTCAACAGCATTCTGCAGCTGCCTTTCTGAGTAAGAATGTTTCAGATACAGGCAAGTTCTCTCTTTCTTTCTCACCTGGTCATAAACAGCAGCATCTTGACTTATGGATACTGGATACGGGAGCCACAGATCACATTGTATGTGACTTGAGTCTGTTTCATAGCTGCAAGGAGATTAATGATGTTGAGATTAACTTGCCTACTGGTCAGGCAGTTAAAGCAACACATATGGGCAGTGTGCATTTCTCAGAGCAACTTGTTCTTCAAGATGTTTTGTTTGTTCCAGCTTTCAATTTTAATCTCATCTCAGTGAGTAAGTTGACACAGCAAAATAATCTTCATCACACATTCTCTTCTGGATTTTGTTTTATACGGGATGCCATGAGGTTGCAAGTGATTGGTTCTGCTAAGCTCCACTATGGTCTCTACAGATTGCATCGTAGACATGTCAGTAGTCCTTCCAAAGTTGTTGCCTCAAGCACAACTCCTTCTTTTGACCTCTGGCATTATAGGTTAGGCCATGTTTCCTTTTCCAGGCTTCCTCACCTAAAGAGATTGAACTCCAGTATAGATATGCAGCAGGTTTCTAGTTGTGATGTATGCCATTTTGCTCGGCAAAAACGATTACCATTTCCTTCCAGTACTTCCATTACAACTAAACCTTTTGAGCTTATACACATGGATATTTGGGGTCCCAATTCCAGTCCCTCACATGATGGTTTTCGATATTTCCTCACTATAGTTGACGACTTCAGTCGTATGACCTGGTTGCTTTTAATGAAACAGAAACCTGATACACGACCTCACCTGATTTCATTTTTTAATCTTGTTGAGACTCAATTTTCCACCAAAATCAAAAGAGTCCGCAGTGACCAAGGTCAAGAGTTTCAAATGCGAGAATTTTTCAGTAGTAAAGGTGTCAAACATGAGCTTTCCTGTGTTGAAACACCAGAACAAAACTCCAAAGTTGAGCGTAAACACCAACATATCTTGTCAGTTGCTCGTGCTTTAATATTTCAAGCACATCTCCCTATTGAATTTTGGTCGGATTGTGTCACTCATGCCGTGTTTTTGATCAATCGCATTCCTTCACAAGTTCTTAACAATCAATCCCCTTTTGAACTTTTACACAGCAAACCACCTGACCTGACTTTTCTTGAAGTTTTTGGATGCTTGGCCTTTGCTTCTACATTACCTAGTACTCGACACAAGTTTTCTTCTCGGGCTAGGAAATGTATTCACCTTGGTTTTTCTCCAGGAATTAAGGGTTACAGATTATATGATTTGGACACTCACCAAATTTTTACCTCTCGTGATGTTCATTTTCATGAATCTGTCTTCCCTTTTGATCCAGCCATTCTGCATGCATCCCCTTCATCTGTTGCTATTCCTTCTATTCCAGTACAGTTTGATGATGATCCTCCCTATGTTCCATCATTCTCTCCCACATCTTCTGCTCATAGTTCAGATGATGAGGCTCCACCTAAAACTCCTCCTTCTCCTGTCATTCCTCCTGTCCCACCATCTACCAGTTCTAGTGTTCCCTCATCATCTCATCGAGTTCTTCCACCTCGTGTCATCAAACCTCCTTCACATCTGCAGGATTTTGAGTGTGAGCAATTGGTCAACTGCAGGCCCCAATTACTTGCTTCCACATGGTGTCCAACTCCCACTTCTAGCAAGAGGTATCCAATCCATACCTATATTTCTTATGATCACCTCACTCCATCTCATAAGCATTTTGTGCTTACTATTTCTGCTCACAAGGAACCAGAATCCTACCATGAAGTAGCTCAGTCTAATGAGTGGAACCTAGCTATGCAAAATGAGGTTACAGCCCTTGAGAATAATGGAAATTGGGATATTGTTTCTCTTCCTGATGGTGCTGTTGCCATAGGATGCAAATGGGTCTATCGAATTAAATACTTGTCAACAGGTGAGATTGAAAGGTTTAAGGCTCGCTTGGTTGCAAAGGGTTACACCCAGCGAGAGGGCATTGATTATATGGATACTTTTTCTCCAGTTGTGAAAATGACAACTGTTCGATTATTTCTAGCTATTGCCTCCATCAAAAACTGGCATCTTCATCAGCTAGATATAAACAACGCATTTCTTCACGGAGACCTTGCAGAAGATGTCTATATGAAGCTTCCTCCAGGTGTTTCTTGCCCACCAAATATTCCTAATCCTGTTTGCAAGCTCAACAAGGCGCTCTATGGCCTTAAACAGGCCTCTCGCCAATGGTTTTCCAAGCTTTCTCACAGTTTGTTTACCCTTGGTTATCAACAGAGAAAATCTGATCATTCATTGTTCACTAGAGCTACTGCTGATTCCTATACTGCTATATTGATTTATATCGATGATCTCATTATAGGAGGCAATGATCTAGTTGAAATCAATCGCATTAAGGCTCATTTGCATCAAGCTTACAGTATTAAGGATCTAGGAGTTCTGAAATATTTCTTTGGCCTTGAAGTGGCCAGGAGTCCGAAGGGAATACATCTCTCTCAACGTAAATATGCTTTAGAGATACTTGATGCTGCAGGGCAGCTTGGTGCTAAACCAGTCACGACTCCAATGGATTACAAAGTGCACTTGAAGATGGATGATGGTTCTGATTTTGTGGATGCCACAGCTTATAGAAGTATGGTTGGGAAGTTAATTTATTTGACTACTACGCGCCCTGATATAAGTTTTGCCACTCAGCAGGTTAGTCGATTAATGTGTCATCCTACTGCTACTCATTTGAAGGCTGTTACTCGTATCCTTCGTTATATCAAAAGGAGTCCTAGTACTGGTTTGTTCTTTCCATCCAATTCTTCATTGCACTTCAAGGCTTTCAGTGATTCAGATTAGGGGTCTTGTCCAGATACTCGTCGATCCATTACTGGTTACAGTGTTTTTCTTGGGAGTTCATTGGTGTTCTGGAAATCCAAGAAGCAATCTACCATTTCTCGTTCTTCATGTGAAGCAGAGTGTCGTGCTCTTGCTCACACTACTTGTGAAATCCAGTGGCTGCTTCATCTTCTCCAAGACTTTCAGGTTCCTCACTCTCAGCCTGTTTCCCTTTATTGCGACAATCAATCTGCTATCTATATCGCAGAGAATCAGACTTTTCATGAGCGCACCAAACATATTGAATTAGACTGCCATTTGGTTCGTGAGAAGTTACTTGCTCAAGTGATTAAGATCCTCCACGTCCCTTCTCACCATTAGCTGGCTGACATCCTCACGAAACCACTCTCTCCTGCTCCATTCTCTGCCCTTCTCTCCAAGCTTGGAGTGCTGAATATTTGCCCTCCAGCTTGCGGGGGGGGGGGGGGGGGGGGGGTATTAGCGATACAAGAAGAAACCCCTGTTTTTTCTTCTGTTTCAAGTCCAGAACGAGGGAAGGCACCAGTCACGTGAGGAGCACGAGCTACTCCAACGGTCACCATGATGTCATTTACTTTTTCTGTTATCCGATTTTACTGTTACATTCCTTTTACCCAGCTGAGCTGGTTTTGTCGTGTAATGGACCCTGAGTATAAATGAGAAGAAGAAAGGAAGGAAGAAGACACTTTTTCTTCTTCCAATTCTCTATGAAATTTGCGTTGTTATTTCTAGTCGAATCTGGGTGACTGATGGCAGATAGAGATGAAAAAGAGTCATTTTATGTTTGTTGTTCTCGTCTTAGAGGAGGCAGAGAGACGACCAGGAAGAGAGGGAGAGGAGAGAGTGACGGCGGCGTAGAAGAGAGGATTAGGGTTTTCGTTTTCTAGGATGAAGCAGAAGAAACGAGGAGGGAGGAGGAAAGAGCGGCGTCTCTCGTTTCTGGTAGCCGTTTCTAGGAAGAGAGTGAGAGAGAGAAAGAGAGGAAGTGAGAGGCGGCCGTACTGTTGATTTAGGCTTAGCAAGAATATTTTTTTTTTAGAGATTATATATGCCCCTCGTGTCTGAAAGACCACATCGCCCCTAGGGTTTCTAGCAATTTACGTGGCCCTGCCACCGTCCTTTTGCGAAATTATGAAACTACCCCTTTTTCTGTCTCGGAACAAAAAAAACACCAAAATTGCTATGCAAGAATAATTTTTTTTAGAGATTATATATGCCCCTCATGTCTGAAAGACCACATCGCCCCTAGGGTTTCTAGCAATTTACGTGGCCCTGCCACCGTCCTTTTGCGAAATTATGAAACTACCCCTTTTTCTGTCTCGGAACAAAAAAACACCAAAATTGCTATCGCGGCGTTTCGAACCAGTGTGGAGATGCTAGTACAACAGTTGTATTCGACTGTTAGACCAGTTGAGCTGCCGACTGATCATGGATAAATTGGGATTTTTCCAAAAATATCACTGTTTAATTTTTTCTCCCAAAAAATAGCCCTCTACCCTGAAAAATTCCAAAAATATCACCCTTTTCTAAAAACCGGCACCTGAACTAGCGGTTTAGGCGAAACTGCCACCCGGGGACGCGTTTTTCGATGAAAACCGTACAAGTTGTAACATGCTCGTCTCTTCTATAAATGTCAAAACCACCATTAGTTAATAATTATGTAGTTCATCATACTTGCCTCCATAAGAAATGATTGCTAGTAACGTGTCAATGGTGTAAGGGTGTTACACTGGTAGGGTACGGTTTTGCAAACCGCATGGGGTCGGGGCGGTTTGGTTTTGTAATATATGTTTTGTTTTTCAAAATAAATATCACAAGTGGTCTTGGCACAACTTGTTTAGTTGCTTATTGTGTGCAAAAAGTCATGTGTTCGAATCCCCACCATCCCAATTGATTTTATTTTTATTTTTTAGAGATTAAAAAAAGCAACATGTTGTGAGATTGGTGGTTCGAACCCAAATACTAAATAGTTTACTAAATTTAGAACAACACTTACACCACTCAACTACAACTCTTCTCTTGAAACAATAATATAAGGATAAATACAATTTAATATTCAAACCTTTCATTTTAAATAATATAATATCCAAACCTTTTCGAAAACAATCTAATATCCAAATCGTCAACTTTCCGTCTGTTGACGGTTAGTTGACACTTCAAAAAAGATTTGTTTAAGGGAAATTGTCACAATACAACTTTGTTTTCTTGTTTTGGCATTGCAGATGACTGAATATTTAGATATTCTATACCATCATGGTGGAGTCATGGACTTCTCGGGTTTGGAACCACGATATGTTGGTGGTTTTTCAGAGAAAATATTGATGAATATTGATGAAGCGTCGTACTTCGAACTTTTTTGAAGTGTCAACTAACGGTCAAACGAACGGAAAGTTCATGATTTGGATATTAGATTGTTTTCGAAAAGGTTTGGCTATTATATTGTTTAAATTGAAAGGTTTGGATATTAAATTGTATTTACCCAATAATATAATGACACAAAGTATTACTCCTTGAAAGCTAAAAATCCTCAATAACTTTAAACAACCATAACTTTGTGCTCCAAAATCCGAACATCATGATTTTTTTTCATTTCGCATAACTTTGTAAGGACTATAATTTTTCCGAGGAATTTATTTTCAAAACATGAATTATTTTTGGATATACAGGATTTTGGGAATAGCTTACCTTCCCTTTTCAGCAATCCACGTACATTTCAAAATTATGTCTATCATAAAAGTTGTAGTCCTTAAAAAGTTATGCAAAATGAAAAAAAAATTCATGTCGTTTGGATTTTGGAGCACAAAGTTATGATTGTCCAAAGTTTGACAAAATTGAAAAAAGCTCGTTCGGGGTAGCAAATGACATTTTTTTCGGGACGAAGGCGGGACCAAACGGCCTTCGACCATTTTTTACTTGCAAGATTTCGAAAAGTTATGTGGAATCAAGAAAAAAATCGCGACGATCGGATACCCGAACACAAAGATACGTTCGTTTGAAGTTTTCACCTAGATTAGGATTCTTCAAAAAAAAAAAGAGACCAAAACCGCCCCCTACCCGTGCGGTTTTCATTGAAAAATGCGCCCCGGGTGGCGGTTTTTGCCTAAACCGCGGGTTCGGGTGGCTGTTTTTGGAAAAGGGTGCTATTTTTGGAATTTTTCCGGATTGGGTGCTATTTTTTTGTGGGAAAATTAAACAGTGCTATTTCTGGAAAAATCCTGGATAAATTGACCAGTCCTTTTCATTTTATTATTTAATATCCTTAATACGAAATTTTGAATGCGGATTATGTTAGATCTGTTTCCTTTCTAATACATCAAATGTCTCCTTAATAACCGAAATCCTCATGTTCTCTTTTCATAACTTCACAATAATTAATTTAAATTTTATTAATAAAATCTTTTAATATATGAACCACGATCAGTGGAACGCTGTAAAAGTTATATTTAAAATCGTCAGAGCATGAACGAACTACGTGGACTTTGATCCCGTCTAACGGGTACGTAGGCAGCCGATAAAGTTGAGTCCAACTAATCAACTAACTTTATCTTTAAATTTTACGTCACTAGGCGTATAATTAAATCTTAAACTAATACGATAAAATTATTTAATGGCCTAGTGGGACCCTAAAATTACAAAATTATTATTAAAAATACACCCAACTTGTATAAAAACTTATCGACTTTAGTACCAATTTTGGGCATTGTGGGGTGTGATTTCACTTCCCCAAACGTAACAGTACTCCCAAACCTAGATTTCTATATTTCTATATCGCAGACCAAGTCTCGGTGCTGACCCTAAGGTTAAAGCCGACAGAAGAGTGTTCGATCCACTCCAAGTAAGATCGATGGCGACTCCAAAAAGCGAACGCGACCCCACCAACCCGGGAGGGACGGTTGCGACTGTTATTTAATGCGTAACTCAAAATAGTTTATGAGAAATGGATAGAGCTCATGGGGTTTGGCTCTTGTTTTCATGTTTTGTCTAGGTAGTTTAACTCAAAGTAGTATTTCGACATCGTCTACTAAGCATGATTTAAAACTAAGAATAAGTGAACTCCAATAAAATAATTAATGTCATTGGTTTGGTACAAATATATTCATTAATCAAATAATTTGTTAATAATGATGTTATTTCTTACGTACTTACAATATCATGGTAAGTGTTTTACCGATGAGTTAAACAAGGAGAAGGGAAAGGGGTTGACCGAGCCCTAATTAGTTTTTTTTCTTTTCAAATGTTCTTTTTCTAAATATATGAGAAGATCCCCGTCATTGCTCTTTCCACCGAAACAGTTTTGCTTCATTTGAATTCTCTAAAGCTCCCTATTTTGTTCACATAGGATCAAAATCCCGATTTTGGTAAGATTTTATGATTTTAATCCCGATTTTGAACGATTTTAAGGTCCACCGATTTTATAGTAAAATCATGATCGAAATCCCTACGTAGAATCCTAAAATCCTACGATTTAATGATCAAAATCCCGATTTTGACTGCATTGCCCTTGACGAATGGTCAAGCCGAGCTGACAAACCGGGAGCTAAAGCGCATAATTGAAAAGACGATGGATTAATGGTCCTGTAAGGATTGGTCCACCAAACTCGATGATGCTCTGTAAGCATATAGGACAGCCTACAAGACGCCGATTGATACTTCACCATATTGGCTTGTCTATGAAAATGCTTGTCACTTGCCTGTTGAGCTAGAGCACAAGGCCTTCTGGGCCCTTAAGCTGCTAAACCTGGATTTGAGTGTTGAAGGTACTGAACGTAAGATGGAGTTGCTAGAGTTGGAAGAATGACGTTATAACACCTATGAGAATACTCGTCTGTACATGGAAAGAACTAAATGTCTTCACGATGCTCGGTTGAAGGGCCCGAAAGAGTTTTAGGTTGGTGGTCGCATTTTGCTCTATAATTCACCCTTGAAACTCTTGCCGAGCAAGCTGCGTTCAAATGGTTACCATGGTTATAACCAAACCAAATAAGGCTAAATTCTATTAACCATGGAATACAATATCATAACCAAACCGTCCAAACTAATACAACAACCAAATTAACCAAACTAAAGTTTAATCGGTTTGGTTAATTGGTTAACCAGATTAACCAATATAAAATCACATTATCATTGACGATGAAAATTTTCCGGTTAATGCAACATTTCGCAATTTATATAATGAATAAAACATAACAATCAACACGTAGTTATAGTTGACCGTTAACAAAAATACATGCAACTAAAACAATTATCTTACGATTAGTATAGAAGTATTCACCTAACAAAAATTTATGACAATGCTATGGGTTAATGAATAGTTGTGTTTGTGTAAATTTACTTAGTTTGTTAGCAATTATCATAGGCTGGAAATGCCCTTCCTTTCAAGTTTCATCCATCATAATGTATGAAATTTATCTAAATTAGGCGTCCATATGTTGTGGTCTACACTTTACATATACAAATATACACTATATGAGCAATATTGAGCTTTATATTTTATGAGTCTAAAAGGGATGAATGTTAACTCTTGAGTGGTTATGCAAAGTATTAAGTATGTGTATATAATATATGTTAGATATATGACTAATTACTTAACTGGTTAATTTGGTTTGACTGGTTAGGACTGTCTGAAACCAAACCAAACCACCTAAACCAAACAAGCTAAAAACTTTAACCAAACCAAACCAATTATCCAAATTAACCAAACCAAATTATCCAAATAATACTGGTTAAAACGGTTACCACGGTAACCAAACCGTTTGAACACCCCTACCATTCATGATCACCTAGGTGTTTCCGCATGGTGTGGTGGAGATTAACAATGCTCAAACTAAGCCGTTTAAGGTGAACGGCCACCTCCTGAAGCTGTATCTAGAAGGTGATTTAGAGCGCGCAGAGCTACTGATCAAGCTCGAGCATCTAACGTGTAGCATGTTGTTGAACGTTACAAGATTTGATTGTTAAACAAAAACGCAAAACGTGAACCAAATGCTGTCTACAAGATTTTGTTAATATACTAGTCAACATAAATATATCATAATGTAGTTAAGAAGTAGATGTTAGAAATAAAGAAGTTCCACAAGGGAATTACGGATTGAGAAGAGAAGAAATTAGAGATTTGGGAGAGATTGGGGAAGAACAAGAGAGAGAGAATTGAGAATTTAGAGATTTAGGTTGAATAATTGATTATTGACTAATCTAGAAAATACCGTTCTCACTCCTTAAATACTAAACTGAAATAAGCAAAATAACAAGATTGCCACTCCCCTCTCACCCAGCCGAGTCGGCCGAACCAACCCCGAGTCGGCCGAACCAACCCGTCGGTTTTTAACATCCTCCCCCCTTTCAGAATCAACCTTGCACTCAAGTTTGAAGGTCGGAAACTGCTGTCGCAACACCGCCGTCTCCTCCCAAGTAGCATCCTTTATCTCCACATGCTTCCATAACACCAAGCTCCCCTCCACCAAATGACCCTTCTTCTTCGTCCACCTTGTCTCCAAAACCTTCAAAGGCTCCAACTCGATATCTCCATCTGCACTAACAGGAGGGGCAGTCGTCTCCACTCTGTCCGACGCTCCCTAATAACGTTTCAGCAAGGAAACATGGAAGGTTGGATGAATGTGTGACTCCGCCGGTAGCTGGAGTCGGTATGCCACATGATTGACCTTCTGCGGAGTCTCATAAGGCCCAAAGTACCTCGCAACCAGCTTTTGATATGCGCGCCTGAAGACCGAAGCTTTTCGATAAGGATACAGTCTCAACAGTACCCAGTCACCCACCTAAAAATCCTCTTCTTTTCTGCCCGCATCCTCCATCTACTTCATTCAGTTGTTGGTTGCAGGCTGCAGCCAAATCATTGCACAGCTGCTCCAATGCCTCGTCCCGCGCACCCAACCACCTGTGGGTGATATGTCGAAATCATGCGCAAGGTCGTCTTTGCCATAACAAAGACCTCCTGCCAGAAGTTACTCAGGAAGACCGGATCTCGGTCACTCACAATAGACCGAGGAAACCCGTGATGTTGCACAACCCCCAGCACGAACTGCTCAGCCACGGTCTTCGCTGCATACGGATGCGCCAAGATCATAAAATGAGCATACTTCGTCAGCGATCTACTACCACAAACAACACTGTCTTCCCGCCCGACCGGGGAAGTCTCACGATAAAATCCATGCTGATGTCCTCCCACACCAGCTCTGGTACCGGCATCGGCTGCAGTAGACCCGTCGACCATAGATGGGTGAGCTTCACCATCTGGCACGTGTCACAGGATGCCACGTAGTGCTTCACATCCTCAGCCATGCGTGGCCAATAGAAATGAGCTCGGATCCTGCGAAGCGTCCGCTCGACTCTAGAGTGACCACCCAATGGTGAGTCGTGAAACTCCATCAACACGATGGTGACCATATTAGACCCAGGTGGAAGGACCACCCGGCCCTTGAAAGTCACCAGCCTCTGTCGAAAACGGTAGCTTCCTGGATTGTCACCCACTGCGATATCCCGACATCCCTGCAAATATGGACTGGTCTCAATGGTTGCACGTAACTCATCCCAAAACTGAGGCACTGGGCCTGATACTGCCGCTAGAACCTCCCCGCCTGGCCGGCGGGACAGCCCATCCGCCACAACATTGGTTGGTCTGGGTTGGTAGTGGATTTCGTAATTGTATCTCAGCAATTTTGAAACCACTTTTGTTGCTCTGGCGTCGATACCCGCTGCTCTAGGAGATGCTTCAGACTCTGATGATCTGTATAAATATGAAACTTCTGACTCAACAGATACAGCCGCTAAGTCTGTACTGTAGTGATAATAGTCTGCATCTCCTTCTTGTACGTCGACCATGCCTCTTTTGAGGGCGCCAGGGTCTTACTCATGAAGGCTGTGGGGTGTTGATCCTGAGACAAAACTTCCCCGATCCCGCGCCCTGAAGCATCCGCCCCAATCATGAACGACTTCAATAAATCTGGCATAACCAAGGTGGGAGTCGTGGTCATCGCCTGCTTCAGCCCCTGGAATGCAGCCTCCGCCGTCGGTGTCCACCCAAACCCTCATTTCTTCAGCAAATCTGTTAATGGTCTCGATATCATATTGTACCCATGCACAAACTACCGCTAGTACCCTGTCAGCCCCAGGAATCCTCGTAGCTCGGTCACATTAGTGGGCACTGGCCAGTCCACCATCACTTGAATTTTGGTTTGATCCACCTACACCCCCTGTGGTGTCACCACCTAGCCCAGATAATCCACCTTCTGCACTCCAAACACGCACTTGGAGTCCTTGACATAGTACTGGTATTTCCATAGAATCTCGAACACCTCCTGCAAATGTCTCAAATGGTCCTCCCACGTCGGACTATACACCAGGATATAATTAAAAAATACCAAGACATACTGTCGCAGGAGTGGCCGGAAGATGTTATTCATGGCTGCCTCGAAGGTAGATGGGGTATCGCACAACCCGAATGGCATTACTAGGTACTCGTAATGGCCATTGTGGGTGCGGAATGCCGTCTTTGGGACATCTTCCTCTTGCATTCTTATTTGGTGGTAGCCGTCTCTCAAATACAGCTTGGTGAAGTAGCTCGACCCATGCAGCTCATCGAGCATGTCGTCCACTGTCAGTATAGGAAATCGATCCTTCACCGTAGCCTTGTTGAGGGCTCGGTAGTCTGTGCAGAATTGCCAATTCCTATCCTTCTTCTTAACCAACAGTACCGGAGAAGAGAAAGGACTGATACTCGGTCGAATTAGCCCAGTGGCAAGCATCTCCGCCACCTGCTTCTCAACCTCCCCCTTCTGCGAGTGTCCGTATCGGTAAGGCCTCACATTCATTGCTTCCACTCCTTCCTTTAAGAAAATCCGGTGATCTACCTGTCGATGGGGTGGCAGGGTCATCGGCGCCTGGAACAACTCCGGGTACTGATCAAGCAGCCCCTGCAGTTCCCCGTTGATGCTCGACTCCCCCACCGCGGCTAAAGGCTAACACAGGACAACGAGTTCAGTGTCTCCACCGTCCACGCAGTACTTCATCTCGATTGGCCCTACGGCCGTGGTCAGGCCTCGCAAAGTCCATTCCTTGTCCCTCCATTTGAAGCACATCGTCAGACGCCTCCAATCACTAGTTATTGGACCCAAACTCTGCAGCCACGGGATCCCTAAGATGATATCGAATCCCCAAAGAGGCATCACGTAGAGATCACTAGTGATCTCCAGACCTAGAATCTCCAAATTCAGGTCTCGGTACATCCCTGTGCACCGCATCAGCGCTCCATTGGCCACTCTAACCACTATCGGAGCTGTCGTACTCGCCACCCTCTGCAGTGTCTTAGCAAAGTCTTCCCCTACGAAATTCAGCGATGCCCCACTATCGACGAGAGTGATAGCTTGCTGCCCAGCCACGGTCTCACGAAATCGTAAGGTTTCGGGCGAGGAGATCCCCGCTACGGAGTGCAGGGAGACCATCGACGCATCCTTCTCCTTCGCGTGAGTCTCCGGGTCATCCCCGACTAAGTCGTCCGCAATGTCGCACACCGCAGCCGGATGCTCGACGTTCTCCTCGTCCCCGCCAGCCACGGCAGATAGAGGTAGCTCACCCGCCGCGTCGTCTTCACCATCCATCACGTGGGCCTTCTCACGCCGCAATGCGTGCTCCTTGCAGTACTCCACGATCTGCCATAGTTTTTCCTGCTTTTGAGCCCACGTCAACTCCGATATCTCCGTTGAACTCATTGGTAATCAATCTGGTAGGAAGCTGTCCCTGAGAGAGTTATTACGAACTCACCTGTCGAAACGGGGCTCTGATACCAAATGTTAGAAACAAAGAAGTTCCACAAGGGAATTAGGGATTGAGAAGAGAAGAAATTAGGGATTTGGGAGAGATTGGGGAAGAACAAGAGAGAGAGAATTGAGGATTTAGGGATTTAGGTTGAATAATTGATTATTGAGTAATCTGAAAAATATTGTTCTCCCTCCTTAAATACTAAACTCAAATAAGCAAAATAACAATATTGCCACTCCCCTCTCACCCAGCCGAGTCCGCCGACCCAACCCGTCGGTTTCTAACAATAGACTTCACCAACAAAAAAACAGTGTTGTCAAAATCGAACCGGGTAGTGATTCAGATTAACGAAAGGTTTAAGCTTTATTGGATAACCGGTGATTAGCCGGTATGAAACCGGTGATAAGACCGGTAGCATATAAAATTTTCAAATAAAATAATCATGATTTGATGGTAAGTCTTAAAATCAATTCTAATTTTTAAATTTAGTATTCTATTGGAAAATTAGATATTAAAATGTTAATCATAGTAGTAATTAATGGATTTTGACTTTTTGGAGTTTGACATATGGAGTTTGATGAAAGAAATAGAGTACCGTTCCTGTCAAGACAACTAAACGGTGACGTTTTCACAACCAAGCATGCCAGCCTCACCACACGACGTCGTCTTAGACCCAAACGGACAAAAGGAAAACAATCGTCCTTCCAAGTCTTCGTCGAGAGAAGGAGATCATCGAGCTGCTCAAAACCTAGCCTCCCACCTATGCATCCTCAGAAGCGCAGCAAGCTGTACCTGGCGATCTCCTTCTCAAGAAAT
Source organism: Linum tenue (assembly GCA_946122785.1). NCBI lineage: Eukaryota > Viridiplantae > Streptophyta > Magnoliopsida > Malpighiales > Linaceae > Linum > Linum tenue. The sequence goes on along the minus strand of CAMGYJ010000006.1, from coordinate 2,892,352 downwards.
CACCGACTCCAGAGGAGCGTCTACAACCCTGTCAACGGTCATCTCTTCTATTTCAGTATAAATAGCCATCTCTTCTCATAATCAAGGTGTGACTGAGCGGGTAAGAAGAAAATAGCAGAGAGCGTATTTATCTTCTATCAGTCCGAGTTGTGTCTCTTCGAGTTACTTGATTCACAGTGCGAGGTGCTGGGTGAATTAGGTTTGGGAAGAGAAGTCTTCTTGTTTGTTTTGTCAAATGGCCAACTTCGTTTGGCATGATTTTAGGGTTCTGTGTAATTTGTTCTTCGTTGTAGTTTTTCCTCTCAATCAATATAGTATCTTTTTCATAAAGAGGTTGAGGGCAAGAGTGATCAAGTAATTGAGTGTTTGAGAGAACTTTCCCATCCTTATATTCAACAATTGGTATCAGATCTGGGTCTTTGAAGGAATTAAAGCTTCGCCAAAGACGATCACAAGAATGGCAGGAACACAACCAGCTTCTGGTTCTTACTCGGCAAACACAAATCCACCATGGTTTGATGGCACAGACTACACAGTATGGAAGAAAAGGATGAGGATTTATCTTTGAGGAGTCGATGGCGGATTATGGGCGATTGTCAAGAACGGGCCTATTCCCATGGATGATGAAGAAGAAGAGAAATGGGAAGATGATCAAAAGCTGTCTTCGCAGCAGGACTCAAGAGCAATGCATATCTTGTTCTCTGCTCTGAGTCCAGAAGAAAGGAGCCAAGTTGCGCAGTGTGAGACAGCAAAGGAGATCTGGGAGTCTCTTGAAACCACTCACGAAGGTACATCTGAGGTAAAAGAAAGTAGAATAGATGTCCTACTTAATGAATATGAGTCTTTTGAAATGTTTTCAGGAGAAACCATCACAAGCATGTATAAAAGATTTAATGATTTGATAAACAGATTAAAAGGCTTAGGAAAAACTTTTGCCACTAAGGATCTTGTTAGAAAAATCTTGAGAAGTTTACCTAGAGAATGGCTTCCAAAGAGAACAGCTATAGAAGAAGCAAAAGATTTAAATGTGTTGTCAATTGAAAGATTGGTAGGCTCACTGTTGAGTCATGAAGAGGTAATTGTTCAGATGAACAAGGAGGATAGTAAACGAAAAAAGGTCATAGCCTTTAAAGCACAAGGCTATGAAAGTGAATCTGAATGTGAAATGGGAGAAGAATTTGAAAAGGAATTTGCTCTAATCAGTAGGAATTTCCATAGAATGCTAAAAATGAAAAGAGATTTTGAGGATAGAAAGAACTATGGAAACTCTCGACAGTTTAATAACAGGGCTTATGAGCCTAGGAGAAGTAAAGAAACAGAAAGGGCAGCTTGAAGATATCCTGATAAAATAAGTACTCAGAATGATAAGAACCTGTTTAGAAGAATAGAAAGACCAGCTGAGGAACGAGAAAGGAAAACTCAGGAAATTAAGGAAGACCATAGGTCTTCCAGTGAAAAGGATTTAACTATTTGCTTTAAGTGTGGAAATTCAGGTCACATGAGATCCAGATGCCCCTTAAATTTGAGGAAACAGGAGAAGGCTATGACAGCTTCTTGGAGTGATTATAGCTCAGAGGAAGAAATGGAAACAAGAAACCTTGCCTGCATGGCTTTTGCAACCAAAGACGACAATGACTCATCCTCAGAGATAAGTAGCAATCAAGGACATCCCTCCAGCTATCAGGTAATATTTGATTCAGAGTCTGAGAAAAGTGAGTATCCTAATTCTAAGTCAGAATTTTTGCATGCCTTAAAAAATCTTCAAGAAGAATGCAATAGACTTAGGAGTAGATATTGTCTGCTGATGACTGAAAATCACAATATGACTAAGAAGTTATGTGAATTGAAAGGATTAGTTGCAGTTCAGCATGAAAATGAAAATAAGCTTAGGAAACAGATTTTTGAGCTAATAGATGAAAATCAAAAATTGAAGCAAAACTCACACTATAACCTTCAAACATCTTCTAAAGACACCATTGGCACAACCAGAACATACTACAGGACACCTAGGAAGATGTATGGTTTACCTAATGGTAAGACAGAGCATCAAAAAGGGTACACAGAAATATATATATGCTCTCACTACAAGCGCATAGGGCATCTAGCAAAATTTTGTTATGATCTACTAAAACCAAAAAGACCTGCTGTATATAAAACATTTTGGGTACCAAAATGTGCTAACGAATGATTGATTGCAGAATCTGGGAGAAAAGGAAAACATTTGGTACCTGGACAGTGGGTGCTCCCACCACATGACAGGTAGAAAAGAATTATTTTCTTCATTAAAATATGAAAAAGGAGGTAAGGTTGTGTTTGGTGATGACAGGGTTGGTAAGATCATAGGGAATGGGATCATTGGTAAGGGTCCTCTTCCTGTTATAAAAGATGTTTTATTTGTTGAGGGTTTGAAACACAATCTCCTGTCAATAAGTCAGTTATGTAGCACTGAGAACAGAGTAGTCTTTGAGGCAAACTCTTGCAAAAATTTTAGGATCAGTGATAACAAATTATTATTTTGTGGCGTAATGAAAAACAACATGTATGTTGTCAATCTAAACAACTTAGATACATTCAATGAAACATGCTTTCATGCTGCATCAAATGAACTGGAAGTTCTTTGGCATAGAAAATTAGGACACATTTGCATGTCAAAACTGTCTAAACTGTCAAAACTAGAGTCTGCACGTGGCATTCCTAGGTTAAAAGACAAGCCTAATTTCTTTTGTGATGCCTGTGCGAGTGGTAAGTTAACCAAGAAAAGCTTCAAATTGAAGAAAGACATCACTACTTCCCAGGTATATGAATTGGTGCATATGGATCTATTTGGACCTACAAATGTGGTAAGTCTTGGAGGTAAATCTTATGCTTTTGTTCTGGTTGATGACTTTTCTCGTTATACATGGGTATATCTTTTGGCATCAAAAGATGAAGCCTTTGGAATGTTTAAAACATTTGTTTCTAAAGTGACAAATGAATCTGATACTGGCATTAAGTCAATAAGAAGTGACAATGGGAGGGGGGGGGGGGAATTTATATCAGACCAGTTCATTGCCTTATGCAATGACAAAGGAATAAATCATACCTTCTCCGCCCCTGCCCCCTAGAACACCACAACAGAATGGTGTTGTAGAAAGAAAGAACAGAACTATAATAGAAACTGCCAGAACCATGTTACTAGAATATGGAAGTCCCAAGTTCTTATGGGGAGAAGCTTTTATGACAGCTGTTTATGTAATAAATCGAGTATTAGTAAGGAAACATCTGGAAAAAACACCATATGAGATTCTGAAACATAAAACTCCAAACTTGAGCTACTTCCATCCTTTTGGATGTAAGTGCTATATATTAAATACCAGAGATCACTTATACAAGTTTGATGCCAAAGCTGAAAGGGAAATATTTCTTGGTTACTCTATAAAAGGACAAGCTTATAGGATATACAATCTCAGAACTAGAAGAGTAGAGGAATCAGTTTTTATAAAATTTGATGATTCTGCTTGTTCTGAGAAAGTTGCTGCAGAAAACATTGATCTTTTGTTTCCAATACCAAGTACAAATGATGTAAAGCTAGAGGATGAGAAGGCAAGTGACAAGCAGGACAGAGAGCCAACAGAAGAACCATCCAGTCAACCAGAAGAAAGAATGGCACCGGCTCATATACAAAAACGACATCCTGCATCACAAATCATTGGGAAACTAGAGGAAGGAATACACACTAGAGGTAAGTACTGCCCAGGTCAGTATGCATTTGTCTCACTCCTTGAACCAAAGAACTATAAATTAGCTTTAACTGATGATGAATGGTTACATGCTATGCAAGAAGAACTCATACAATTTGCAAGATTGCATGTTTGGGAATTAGTACCAAGGCCTTTTAACAAATTAATCATAGGAACAAAATGGGTCTTCAGAAATAAAACTGATGAACTAGGTGAAATTACAAAGAACAAGGCTAGGCTAGTTGCCCAAGGGTACTTACAAGAAGAAGGAATAGATTTTGAGGATTCATTTTCACCTGTTGCCAGAATTGAGTCTATCAGAATGCTTTGTGCCTATGCTTGCTATATGAAAATTCCCTTATACCAAATGGATGTTAAAAGTGCATTCTTAAATGGAGAAATAAATGAAGAAGTGTATGTAAGCCAGCCCCCTGTTTTTATAGATCATGAGTTTCCATATCATGTCTATAAGCTATCAAAAGCACTATATGGCTTAAAACAAGCTCCTAGAGCTTGGTTTGAGAAATTATCCTCATTTCTAAAAGCTGAAGGTTTTGTTCAGGGAAACGTGGACAAAACATTATTTATCAAAATAAAAGACAAAGATACACTAGTAGTACAAATATATGTCGATGACATCATATTTGGTTCAACTAGTCCAACCATGTGTACAAACTTCTGTGAATTAATGAAATCCAAATTTGAGATGAGCATGATGGGAGAATTGTCACACTTCCTAGGATTGCAAATCAAACAAACAAGTTCAGGAATGTTTATAGGCCAAACTAATTACATAAAATCCATGCTCAACAAATTTAACATGGAAACAGTAAACTCATGTCCCACACCTATGGCTACAAATTTAAAGTTAGATAAAGATGTAACGGGTGTGCCTGTGTGTGAAAAGAAGTATAGAGGAATGATAGGTTCACTCTTGTACCTAACAGCCAGCAGGCCAGATATCCAATTTAGTGTTGGAGTATGTGCCAGATTTCAATCTAATCCAAAAGAGAGCCATTTAAAAGCTGTAATGCGAATCTTTAGATATCTTAAAGGAACAATGGAAGTAGGACTTTGGTATCCATTCTCTGATTCTTTTGAACTCACTGAATATAGTGATTCAGATTTTGGAGCCAGCTTAATTGATAGGAAAAGTACTTCAGGAAGCATTCAGTTTTTAGGACCTGCACTCGTCTCTTGGTTTAGCAAAAAACAAGGTGCAGTTGCACTATCAACAGCTGAAGCAGAGTATCTTGCAGCTGGAAGCTGCTGTGCACAAATTATGTGGATGAAAACACAACTAGGAGATTATGACAAAAAACCCAGTACAGCACTCTAGAACTAAACACATAGAGGTAAAATATCATTTTATAAGAGACCTAGTTCAAGCAGGGCATGTATGCTTGCAATTCATACCTACTGACCTACAGCTGGCCGACCTATTTACAAAACCTCTATCCAGTGAACGGTTTACTCAACTCTGCACTGAGCTGGGGCTGAAATCTTTTAACCAAATCAAAGATCTAAAAAGATAATCATATTATTGGGCGGGTTGCAATCTAGGCATTTTGTTCATCTTGATTTACTTAAACAAAATACTTCTTTTCGGCTCATGCGTATTTCTTTTTCCTTCTCTGTAATGATTACACTCGTTTTAGGGAAAATAGACTCTTCGACTTCCCCTCCTTTCCCGCTCCTCTTCAGCCCTTAAAGCCTATTTAAACCCATCTTCTGGCTCACCACTCCTCACACTGCTCTCACAAACACAAAACACAACAAGCAAACCCAAAAATGAGTGATCAACTTCCTCGACCTTTTCGTTTTGATGGGTTGGTCCACACTTACCCAGGCTACATGTTTCATGAGCCTGTGGTAATAAACCACCATCGTCATCTTCAGTATTTTGAGAGTAGGAGGCTGCACCACAATATTCAAACTGATCCCTATGAGTTTAACTTCTATAAGTACGACATTATGTCTCTCATAGAAGCTCTGGGATGGGATTTCCTTCTTCGACAGCCGCTTCACCCAGCTTGTCCCGGTGCAGTCAAGTATTTCTACTCGAATCTTCGGAGCCAAGGAATCAGTACCACAGTCGTGTATGGTCATCTCTTGACCATTCCAGTAGGGGCTCTAAACGGAATTATTGGGTTTCCATCTCAGGGAATCGACATAGCTCATCCATCAGAGTTCTGGAAGCAAAACTTCATCCTCCACACTGAGTACTCAAACTTCTCTACTGAACCCACAGGAGGGACAGACGTGCCAATTCCCATCAACTGGCTAACACCACGGTTGAGAATCTTCCATCATTTCATTACCCATGTCTTTTTTCCTAGAACCTACAACCTCGACGTGGTTCTACCACTCGATCTGTGGATCATCGCCAGTGCCACCGCTGGGCGAAAGCTGGACTACTCCAGTCTGATGTTTGGAAGTTTTCTTCCAGTAGGAGACGAGCATTATCAAGGCTTAATGCCATTCGGGTCAATCATAACTCGGATGCTCATAAATCTGGGCATTGATCTTTCTGATCATCGAAGCATGTCACAAACCATGTACGTGGGCGCTCTCAATGTACTAATGGTCCTAGATCTTCCCACAGACACCACTCCACCTCCTCCACCACTTCCCTCTACTTCCATCCTGGGAGCTCGACCAAAATCTGCTGGGAGTAACAAAGGAAAGTCTATCGTTGGAGAGTCCAGCAAAAATACCAATCTTGTATTCACCATATCTGATGGAAACTCTTCCTCAGATGATTCAGCTGCACCAGAAGACTCCACTTCTCCTGTCTCCTAATTCTTCATGCTATTCCTAAGGGGGAATCCTTCCCTCCATTTTAAGTCTCTTTAGTAGTAGTAGTAGTTCTGTAGTGTTTGTTAGTTGTTTGCTAGTTAGTTGTATGCACTTTCCCAGGGGGAAGTATGTAAGGAGTTATCCTCTCTATTTTGTATCCTCCCTGCTTATTTCGGATTAATTAATGATAGCTTTTTATTTCTCTCGAGTGCTGCTCTGCTTTGTATGCTGTTTTTGCAGGAATCGCCGGACTTGTCGGACGAAGGGGGAAATTGATGAAAGAAATAGAGTACCGTTCCTGTCAAGACAACTAAACGGTGACGTTTTCACAACCAAGCATGCCAGCCTCACCACACGACGTCGTCTTAGACCCAAACGGACAAAAGGAAAACAATCGTCCTTCCAAGTCTTCGTCGAGAGAAGGAGATCATCGAGCTGCTCAAAACCTAGCCTCCCACCTATGCATCCTCAGAAGCACAGCAAGCTGTACCTGGCGATCTCCTTCTCAAGAAATCACCGACTCCAGAGGAGCGCCTACAACCCTGTCAACGGTCATCTCTTCTATTTCAGTATAAATAGCCATCTCTTCTCATAATCAAGGTGTGACTGAGCGGGTAAGAAGAAAATAGCAGAGAGCGTATTTATCTTCTATCAGTCCGAGTTGTGTCTCTTCGAGTTACTTGATTCACAGTGCGAGGTGCTGGGTGAATTAGGTTTGGGAAGAGAAGTCTTCTTGTTTGTTTTGTCAAAGGGCCAACTTCGTTTGGCATGATTTTAGGGTTCTGTGTAATTTGTTCTTCGTTGTAGTTTTTCCTCTCAATCAATATAGTATCTTTTTCATAAAGAGGTTGAGGGCAAGAGTGATCAAGTAATTGAGTGTTTGAGAGAGCTTTCCCATCCTTATATTCAACAGAGTTGGTCAATTGAGAAATTAAATGGTGGACTTGAGAAGAAGAAAGAAGTAATTAAAGTAATAATTTGAATAAAAAGTAAATAACGTAACACAATGTTGCCTGTATGTCACTAATAAACAAAGCTTTGGGGAAGAAATTAAGGAGAAGAAAAAGAGAGGGAATCGTGATTGAGAGTAAGGAAAGGAAAAAGAATGGACAAAGAAAAGTAAAGAGTGTGTTAGGAGGAATTATTGTGCTAAAAAAAGTAAAAGAATCAATTATCTTTACCTTTTCAATGTAATGCATCGGTTATGATAAATAAAGGTAAGCAATAATTAAGAAAAAATGGCAAGCAATAATCTCAAAACCGGGGGTTCCTTTAGACGGTTTTGCCGATTAACCGGCCGAACCGGTTCATACCCGGGAAGGCAGCTTGTTTATCGTTTATAGACAGTCGGAATCGAATTTGTGTCCGGAACCCGTTAGCTGCGGTCTGACCGTCCGGTCCGGTTTTGATAACAATGCAAAAAAGATAGTACAAAAATAGGAAAGAGAAAAGCAGTAAATAAATCTATACTATACTATATACCAGCGGCCAGCGCTAGTCAGTATTTAATTCTCTATTATATATAGATAGTTAGAAGGATAGATGAGTTCATTCATCGAAAAAGGACAGATGAGTTCATGGGGAAGCTTTAATCCAGTACTGATGACGAAGACCATGAGCCGCCAACTCTTCCTCCTCCTCCTCGGCGTTCTTGGCACGGTAGCTTCAGCTGCGGCCGGTGATCATATTCATCCGTCGCCCAAGGCGGAACCCAAACAAAGTCGGTTGCTGCCTTTCAGTCGAGCCAGCTTTCCAGATGGCTTCCTCTTTGGTGCCGGAACTGCTGCTTACCAGGTCGTCGAACCCCGCCGTATATATAATATATGCCATCAATACCCTTGATGAATTACTTACTTATTAGTGTTAACTTATTACTTATACAATCAATATTTATGTAGTCCGAGGGAGCCGCTTCGGGAGATGGCAAGGGGCCTAGTATCTGGGATACCTTCGTTAAGCAACATCCAGGTCAGCTAATTACTGATCTCTCCCGCGCGCTTTAATACTAATCTCTTACCTAGCCAGCTAGCTAGCTCGCTCTTCATTCCTAGTCAACTTTTCCTGCTAAATATATGTTTATATATACATATGGTTCAATCTAGCGGACGTGAGTCGTACATTGTACGCCCGTCGAGTTTTACTATTTAGAGCACGAATTAACCGAAAATTTGAGCATGATATTATACCCTAATCTCTAATAGGTGAACCTCAGTCCTTAATATTCTCTAACCCAAACCACAAGATTCATTTAATGTAAAAAATAATAAACAACGATTCTGATTTAACTAAATATGTTGAAGTGCAAAAACCAAGTGTGCTGTCAATAAATGGAGTTTTAATTCTCAGGGAGAGAAACGTCACAAACCCAAATTAAGGTAATCATCATTACTGTATTTGGTAGGCGTAATAAGCATGTATACGTCTTTAACAGATCGTATTAAAAGCTCAATGTGAACTTTAACCGTCCAGGAAAGGGATATAATCGCACCATAATTATTCATCATCATGTCCATTACTGCAATTGGCTGTAAATCTAAAACATAAATCTCCACCTGTAACGTCATGCCAATGAAATTAAAGAATAAAATTTTAAAAGCCTATAATGAAAAGTGAAAACTAACCAAGCAATAATTAATTATGTTAATTAAGCAATAATTATCTATTGAAACGTAAAATTATGTTTTTCTTCTGTTTGTTTCTGTGGGGACTCACAATTGGTAATTCGACGAGTTTTGGAGAACGACGTTCAACATGATTGAGGAGTGCGATTCTGGAGGAAGTTCGATTGATGAAGGCCTCTTTCTCGTTTATTCGTTTTGTTTTTTCTCCCCCGTAGAACTAACAGGGCTGCCCATTGCGTGGCTAAAACGGCCCTTTCATCGGTAGCTCAACACTTGGTTGACTACCGCTATTTACTTTTCAACTCTCTGTAATTCCCTATCTATTAACAATATTCTATCTATGAAAAAAAAAATAACGTAAAATTTTGACTTCCCTGAACCAAAACGCCGCGGCCACGGCGGAGGATTGAACAGAACGGCGACAGCGTCATTGCAGCCGTTGTGAAAAGGAAAAAGGTCAAAGTTTGCTCGCAAGTCGTGACGCAAATCACCGGAAAAACGCTGTTTCTGCTCTCTTCCTCGACCCTTGTTAGTGTGTGGTATATGATCCACGATTGAACATCTCCCAACAACTCGAGTTATTGGGATCAACTGGTTCTTGACATGGTATCAGAGCCTTATGTGATCGAGAGGTCTTGTGTTCGAATCCTCGTAATCCCCATTTGTTTGTTAAGCACATGGTATGTGGACCTGTGTAAACTTCAAGCCCTTGTGAGTGGTTTTCGTTTGAAGGGACATGTTAGTGTGTGATATATGATCCACGATTGAATCTCTCCCAACAACTCGAGTTATTGGGATCAACTGGTTCTTGACAACCCTCGCCATTAATCCTCTTGCTTGTCATTGTAGCCACAATGAAAATGGAATAACCTCAAAAGAAGTCTGCTGCTTAGGAATTCGTCGGGAGGCGATTTCGTCACCGGAAACGCTCTCTCCTGACCTTGAAGCACCTATCCCGTGGGCAGCTAACCGATTCGCTGTCCGGTCCACCCTCGAGGTCAGAATCACAACCTCTGCCTTGACCCAGTCGCACAATTGGAGCCCCTCTGGCACCATTGGGATGAAGATGAAGGGGGTGTACGGAAAGCACAGAGGACATTAATTCTAGCGAACGGGTTCTTTAATGCATGCAGTCGGTACCGTTCGCCAACCGCCAAGAATATTGAAGGAGTGAGAGAAGACGGGGCCAACCGCCATACGCTCCCAGAGGGCATAAATTTGCAAGGGGAGAAGAAAGGTGTTGCGGGAGAAGAAGAGTCCGTCTCCCAGAGGGGGAAAGGAAGTCCAGAAGAGGAGGGAAATTGTAATCTTTGGAGACTATCTGTGACTTTGTGTTTGAAACCAGTGGAAGGATTGATTTGCCACTCCACCAGCTCCTTCTGAAGCCAATTGCAGGCAATCTTACTCAGTGTCTTCCGAGCGGTGGCGGAGGAGCTGGTCATGGCGGAGAGCGCTGCGGGGAGGAGAGAGAGGGGATTTTCAGTGGTGGCAAATGAATTGTATTCATCTGGTATACAGTATGCCTAAGATTGGTAAATTCTTCAGCGAGACTGTTTCAAAGGCTAAACATTGACTAGTGAAGAACAGGTCAAATAGACCCATTGATAATGGGTAAAGTATGAGTGAAGTATATATATGTGTTTGAGTGTTTTTATATGGGTTATATATGGGTTTCGTGATATGATCCTGATTGGCTCAATCCAAAATCTAGAATGGCTTCGACAAGGAGCCATATCATCAAGCCAAAAGTACCCTAAAAATGGGCTAAGTGTTCTTCCTGTTTCGGGTTACCTAGTTGGCAAGCTTGGTCGTCCCAATTGGTTCAATGGAAATCCAAGGAGAGGGGCTAGAATGAAAGTGCAAGAGTTGTTCTATGAGATCCAAGGATTGGGAGGTCAGCCACAAGTTTGCAAGGTAGTTTTTCAAGTCCCTATACTTGTTATGGCAAAACCGAGAAACTGGCCAGAATTGGCCAAGTCTGGAAGTCAGTGTGAGAAGGCTACTTTGAACAACTACTCGAGATGGAAGGAGGAGAGTCGAGCTAGGAGATTTGTGCCACATGAAAGTAGACATTTTCTACTCCAGCATGAAGGAATTGGTTGAGAAAATACGTACCTGGAAGGCCTCGATCGAGTGAGCAGAAGATCGAAGGAAGCCTCATTTTGAAAGACTGCTTCTCAGCAAATCCGAATCTGTTTCGAATTAGAATTACGTGTTCTCTTTGGTTTTGACTTCTGTGTTTTCGTGTTCTAAAGTAATTAAGATTCCTATCATGGTTTGTACCCATAGTTAGGCTTATTTAAGGACGTTTGTCATCGTATTGTAAGACAGATTTTACAAGATAGAATTCAAGTTTGATTTTTCGTTCATTAAGCTAGTCGCTTGTGAATTGGTTGAATTGCTTGGAGAATTTCCAAGAGTTCAGTAGCTTTTATCGATCAATTGATCGTGGCCAACATCGAGTCATACTCATCAAGCCTTCTCCCGCCTGAACGAGCTGCGCGAATTCAATCACGATCCTAGCTTCTAGGGTTGTATTATTTGGGTAAGGTATGGATATTGCTTCCAAAATCTAAATGTGTATGGGTTAGGTATGAATACCCATTTATTTTAGGATCTTTTAACAACACATACAAAAATAGGACATATTTGTAACACTTAAAAGTTTAGGTACCAAAATGTAAGACCAAAAAATTTAGGTTCTAAATATAATTTTCCATCGATATTGTGAGGACTTATATGCAATAAAAACTAAATTTAGGTACTAAATCTATAGATCTAAGAAGTTTAGGTACCAAACTGTAATTTGTATTTCGACATGGGTAAAACCCAAATTCATGTAAGAAAAACCCAACCTAATCCAAATAAATGAGTATGAGTATAAACCCATCAAACTTTACCCATTTACCATCTATTTGGATTTCAAACCAAACCCAATTGGGTTGGTAGTAAAATACTCATGGGTATGGGTAAAATTGCCATCCCTAACTAATATATTCTTAAAAAGGATTAGGGTGCGCCTATGGTTCATTGCAAGTCACCGTAACTTGCACAATTTGGTCGACCTATGCGTAATTGCGGTCGACCGAATTCACTATCGTGGTCAACTGTTTTAAGTTAGTTGATATTGAAATGGTCGACCACACTAAAACTTCGGTCGGCCTTTTAGGGTAGACAGAAGCAAAATGGTTGCCCGTAAATGTTAGGAGGTCGACCACTTGATGGTAGTCATTACCGAAATGGTCAACCATTTACAACAACGGGTCGACCGGATAGACGACTAAACTCTTATCCATTCATCCATCCCCTTTGACATGAAATGTAGATAAAAAAGTGTTGGTTTCGTGGTCGACCACATACTGTAAGAGGTCGACCGGTTATAGGAAAATCAACATATAACCTTCGACTTTTTTGCTTATGTCTGTCGATGTGCGTGGTTTGTTTGCTTATACGAATTATGATTGAAACCAATCTAACTCGCACAGAATCAGTCCAAAATCATGATAGCAAGAAACCATAACTTCATAACAACATAACACACTAACACGAAATACAATAAAACATACCTCACAATTGTTCACACATACTTAAAATCGAAAACCACAATGTCATAATTTCAATCCACCATCATAGTTGTTTCAAACCAAATCGTCTTAACAACAACATCAACAAAAAACAATCTACAATCATAGAGTTCCTAGACCTCTCCCCTCTCCTTTCACTCATCCGCATTTTTCTCATTGGTGGTGCTAGCATTATGGTGGTCGGATGTGGTGGGATGCATGTATCTTCCACTGAAGGATCGGAACTCATCTCACATCTATGTTATAGTCACCTGTAGTGTGCTCATCTTGCTAGACATCTGCCCTATGTAGTCGTACATGACATCCATGCGGTCCCATATACGATCTAGGGTGACTTGTGGAGTTGAACTTTGTGGCTGCGCCATTGGCTCATCTCCGGGCTCATCATCATCATCATGGACTAAATGAGGATTGTATGCTCGGACATACACACCATCATGCATTTCAAATCTCATCTTCTTCAAGGATGTAACTATGTAAAACTCCTACCTTCTGACTCTTTAACCAACCTTTTCACTTAAATTCATAGAAAAATTCTCAAATAGCAAACTGAGGATCATCCCATAGGGAAGATTCCTGTTTGAACTCTCTGCAACAACAAGCATGCGTTTAAAGATCAAATATGGCAAGTTAATCTTCTCATGTGAAAGTAGGTTGGTGAGGAGCTCCATGTCAAAGTAGGTGACTGCCACCCTATATCAGACCTTTGGAAGAATATTGTTGGAGAGCGTATGGTGAAGAACTCTGGCTTCAACTGTCAACTGGCGAATAGTTGGCCTACTGTGATCCTCAGCTTCTTCCTCTTCAACAAGACCACATACAATTTGTATTTTCTTAGCTCTCGAGAAATGAGTTTCATTCCAAGCATTGTAAGCATCGATTCTCTTTCCCAGTTTGGAGTCTCCAGTACTGCTGCCAACACATTTTTGGTGATCCGCATCTCTACCCCATTCACATAGGTTTTAAGAGAATGAATCGATCCATTTTCCGAACGCTGATAGACGATGTTGTTGTAGAAATACTATACCATTTTTGGGTAGTATGGTACATCGAGAGATGTCACCTTCATTCAATCTTGCTCCACAAATAGTGCAAGGAACCTGTAATTCTCGAAATGGGCATATTCATGAGTCGTCAATGGCCTTCCAGGAGCCACCCTGGGGTTGTGCATTCTGTTCTCTTTATATTTGTCGCTTTGTATTTTGGTCTGAAATAGAGTTGGATTGAACTCTACCCATTCAGAACATGAGGCTACTGATTTGGATGACTTTCTTTTCTTCTTTCCTCTATCCATCCTGAGATCCAAGAAAAGAGAGTTCACATTAGCCAAATGACGAAACCAAACAGACTCGGTCGACCTGTCTGGAAATAGGTTAACTTATACTCTGCATGCACAAGCTTAAGAACATCAATAAACTAGTAGACTTTGCTAAAACCGACAAAACAAAACAAAATCGATCGACTTCACTGGGAATAGGTCGACCTTTTTTACAAACAGAAGCTTAAAATCGCCAAAACTTTTGCATAAATCGACGAAACCAAACATCATCGTTCGACCTCAAACAAAATAGGTCGACCTTTTTATGCAATCAGAAGCTTAAAATCGGAATGACTTTTGCATAATCGACGAAACCGAACGGACTCGGTCGACCTATTTTTGCAAGAAGAACCATAATAGAAATCAGGCGACACCCAGCCAACCAAACGACCATCTGAATGATGTCGTAATGAAACGGGGTCGGTCGACCACAGACGAACAATTTCGACCGATTCTGGCGAAGAGTATACAAAACCCTAACTTTCTAGATTTAAAGCAATTGTCGAGAAACCAAACAGAGTCGGCCTGCCGTGGTTGAAGAAGGCCGACCGCTTCTGTCGAAAAACCTAATTGTTTGCTGGTTTTGGGGGTTGAAAAACAATCTACTGTGAATGCAAATAGATTCGATCGACCTAGCAGTGATGCGGCCGACTGAATTTGTCAAACAACAGCCAATGTCTTAAAGATTTGGGGGTTTGTTCAAAACCAATCTTTTCTAATGAAAACGAACATAAATAACCAAAATGACAAGAACATATGAGAAATATACCTTATTCTTCTTATGAGCAGTTGTGAATGCAATTGATTGGAGGTTTTTGTGCTTGTTCTAGGGTTTTTTGGTGATAGAAGAAGGGAAAGGAGAGAAAAGAAGAAAGTGAGAAAGAGATGAAGATAGAAAAATGAGTGGTGGAAGCTTTTGTAAAGTGAAATAAAAGGGTTAGGTTTTTAGGGTTGGACTCGATTTGTTTTAAAATTTGGTCTTGTCCGTCCAACACTTCCACGGTCGACCACGTTCAGAAAATGGTCGGCCTGGTTCTTTCTTGTCGACCTCTTCCTCCATCAAGTCGACTGTTTCCTCTGTTCTAGAAAATTTCAACAACTAAATAACACATGCTTATATTTTGAAGATAATTTAAAAATACATAAATTCAAAAATAAATGATACAATCTAAGTCCGAAAAATAAACTCCTAAAAAATAGTACAAGAAATTTATGATATTTTTATGAGACTTTGTTTAGGAAACTTGGGCAAAATTGACCATATTTTCCATATTTCGAACACTTTCTTATGCTTTTTCCCGATGCATCCCCTCCTGTGCTTTATCGATGCCCTAAACAAAATATTGCAAGCTGTATTGAGTTCCTACATACCCATTTATCCAATGGTTACATGACTCACATCGCGAGGTTGATTGGAGTCCACCGAAATAAATATCCTTCAAGTATACCTCTGGCCAAAGTGATTTGTCAGAGTACAAATCCTACAACCACTTATTTGCAGACAAACCATGCTTAGTAATCAAAGTCTCCCAGTGGCTCTCAAACTCCTCAGTTAATATACGTGCTTTCGCCAAGTGGGTTAATGCGCTAACGAACTCTCTATTACGAACAATTGTTATCGCATTTGTCTCAATATGCCAAATACACATTCAATGAGGCACTCCAACCAGTACATTAGCAATGGCGCCACACATAGGCTTGTATCCGTTTGTGATCACTGCAGTCGGCATCTTAGAGTTCATACACTCCAGGAAAGTATTCAAAAACCAAATATAGTTGGGGATTGTCTCGTTATCCAATTGGGAAAAACCATATATGATGTTACGGTGATGGTGATTTACACCAACCATCATAGAGTTCATACACTCCAGGAAAGTATTCAAAAACCAAATATAGTTGGGGATTGTCTCGTTATCCAATTGGGAAAAACCATATATGATGTTACGGTGATGATGATTTACACCAACCATCATAACTAATGGCCGATTGTACTTGTTGCGCTTGTAGCATGCATCAAACGCCAAGACATCCCGCTAAAAAGAGATTGATTAATTCACCTTGATCATTGATTGTGTACTTGAATAAGCTGCATATATCAGAAATATGTTTACTTTGCAAGCAACCCAATGTTTGGTTTACATCTCCTATTAGACCGTTGTCAATTTTCGGGCTTTCTGAACAACGTTGTCGAAATCTTTTGGAGTGTACCCCAGATTCTCATATCCTCCAACTTTATTATTCATGAACTGAACAATGTTGCGTTGTTTTATTCCTGACTTTCGCATCCATATCGTCAATGCCTTGTATTTGATGATTAGCTAAGCACCAAACAATCTTCGAGTGATAATGAAAACATACCTTAGCAAATAAGGTCGACCACTTAGGTATAGGGTCGACCGGTGTAAGAACAAACAATACACCAACACACGATCACAATAAGCGCGATGATATTACAACTTCACACCAACAGATTGCATAAATCGAAGTATGATGAAATTCTTAAGACTTCATCTATTTATAGAGAATATAGACGACGTCCTTATCCTTATTAGTATGGGGAACACATATCCTAAATAGTAAAGGATACACAAAATCCTAATTCGACAAGGAGAAGTACACAAAATTAATGCAAATATAGGTCGACCTCTTTCTGGTCATGGTCGACCGTTTTTGCTAGAGGAGACAATCACCAGGACTGAAGCCTTATTCGACATCGTTTAGGAGCTAACTAAAATTCTCATAGGTCGACCGTAAGCATACGAGATCGACCTATTTCTTTCTGTGGTCGACCGATTTGAGTAAACGATTCATACTCTAAATGCCTTGAAATCCATGATTATATAACTAATCAAATAAACGAAAACATTGAATATCTTAAAGAAAACAACCTCGCAATCAAAATTTAACGTATTGCCTTACAAATGTAACATTGTAACTGAATGATATCATTTCTTTGCTTTTTTGTTTGAACTCTTTCTCTCTTTGCCTCGTTCCGCACATTCATCTACTATATGCTTGAAAAGATTTTCTCGTGCACGGTTTCCAAAATGTGTAGGCAGATACCACATGTACTACATTATGGCATAAAACACTTCTTTAGAACTAAAAAAACAAAATCAAAATTTAGCAAGTTTTTTGGTTGACGATATACTAATCACTCTATCCAGTTCTTTGGATCCATAACGCATCCACTGCATCATGTGCACACCACACTCGGTACCATTCCTTGGCCCCTGAACGCGTAGCTCATCGATATTGAAATCTTCAAAATAAGGTAATGTTGCATTACTTATGCGCTCAGGTTTGAACATATCATGCAGTTTGGACAACTATACTGTCTATACACAAACAACGAATATTATATGCTTCTAGCCGTACACATGACACTTAATTAGTAGTCAGAATCTCATAGGAAACACTTACCATTTTCTTGTAGTACTTATTTGATTTACGTTTACGACCCGCCTCGCTAGTTGGTGTTAGATTGTCAAGCAAAAATGCATTTTTTGCTGGACATTAACGAGATACAAAAACCAAGGACGTGCATCATCGTCCAAAACTGGCATAAATATCTAGCTAGGAAAAAGTATGTTATTAAAATGAGAATAGAAGCAAATTCACTTTGAAAGCATAATGAGATAAGTACATTGGCAAACCTTCTGACATGCACTAACATTCGGCATAAACACCACGCCATCATCCAGAAACTTGTTACGAATTTTTTCGGTCTTCATGTTACGGACTACCATTTTATGCACCATATTTTTATTAAAATTACTTGACATGGTACAATATTATTAACTAGGTTAGGACTAATGAATGCAAAATACTGCTCTTACCGAAAATATATTTGGAAAATACCACACATTTGGCTCTTTATTTTAATTTTTTCCAAACATTGTTAGTGGCAATGCACACAAATCCACTACCTACAAACCAATAGTCAACCACAAAATCATCGTAAATCATAACAGAAATAATGCACAACTCATACCAAAGTCGTAGTATAATAATACTTACGGATGAGCAGATCCAACTATTCTCTCTAATGACCGAACTCAAATATTTTTTCCTTTGTATGTTTTCTTGAACAAAGTAAAAAATGACCAAACTGCAAAAAAAAAAACAACAGAATTGTCAATTGTGACTTGCACCAAACAGTCAAACTATTCACTGGCATGGTCGACCTATTTTGGACAATATGTCGACCTCATTGTTGTGACGGTCGACCAGATGAACTATTTTAAGAAAATAATACTTCTCTTACTTGTCCCATTTCGTGTCTCCAACCTTCTCTTTAGTAACAACGTAAAACAAGTCTTCGACTGAATTTTGCAGATATTTCATAAAATCTGCTAGCCCCTCCACTTTCATGACCTACAACTCAGAGTTAATATTGAAGTTGCATATGAAAACAAACACACAATATGTAACTTAGACTTACTCTGTATTTTTCATAAGGACTCTTAGATTCATCTTCGTCGCTACCATCACCAAATAATCCTTTTCTTGCTAAATGATCCTTCTGTGGAGTGGTGTATGAGTGACTTTCATATCGAGATTTCTTGTACTAAGGAGAGGAACCATTGCTGTCAAATGTTACTTGACTTTCATATCGAGATTTCTCGTACTAAGGAGAGGAACCATTGCTGCCAAATGTTACTTGACTCTATTAATCATATAAAAAAATAAATTAACACTGATGATAGTCATACTAATATCTTCACTCATATGAATATACTATCACCTTAAACTTGCAGTCTTTCAATAAATCGTCTATGCTCTTGTAGCAATTTGCATACTCGTTATGATCTTCCTCCTCTTCATCAAAGTCAAGTTTCTTTGTGGTACCATCACTTTGTCCCTTCTCCATTCTTTCTTCACGCATTTCTTCGATAACACCTTCTAGCCTCTCAAAACCATCATGCATCATCCCAGTCATATATGTCAATCGAACTGACAACTTCTCCAGTGTATCACACATGGAATTCTGATAGTTATTGAATTCTTTTCGACAAATCACCATCTGCCCTTGTGTGGTTTTCAACACTTTCATAATCTCACCATCATTGTGTTGTTTTTTCTCATCATGCACCATCGTCTAATTAAATAACATCGTATCCTAAATTAGGTCAACCTCACCTTGTATGTGGTCGTCTGTCTGGAACCGGAACAGGAAAAACAAGCAGCAGTCTTCTTCATCACCAAAACTATAACCGTAGAAGAACCCAAACTAAGTGTTCGAGTGGCGGTGAAGGTGACATATATTATTTGTTATAGATATTTAAGACGATATTAGGGAGAATTAAGTGGTAGACAACTTAGGGTTACCTTTCTAGTGTTGGAATCCTTATTGAATACGGATAGTATGTAAGATGTCGACCACGTACTTCTCAGGTCGACCGTTTCTATTGTTTACAGAAATAAGTTTGAATTTGATATTGATAAGTTAATCCAATACAGGTTAACCTTCTTAATGCACACGGTCGACCATTTTAGCATACGAGGTCGACCTTTTTTGTTGTTCGCTTGGGCTTGGCGAAGGGGTCGACCATTTGATGTACAAGGTCAACCACGTTGTTGACAGTCACAGAAAGGAATTAGTAGATTCGGTCGACCATTCTCACCTTTCGGTTGACTGAAATGTGTAAATCACCATAGCAAAGTCCAAAGGATTATTCCAACCATTATCCCAAGTCACAATATATAACGCAATCTCAAAGGGTTATCGTAAAAAATCAAAGCTACAAAACTCAAAATTCATTAGTCTGATCGTAACAGACTTGATGGCGCACATTAATCTAGAACAAAAAAGAGGGGCAGATTGATAATTTCGCCACACTAGTTTTTTTCGCTAATAGCCTTACACGGATCTAGGGAAGAGATAATGTATTTTACTTAATCGAATCCTACATAATTCGTTTTAAATCCAAAATTAATTTTTTACATAGAAAGTACACATTTATTATGATTAACACATTGATAATCATTTTGCTATATTTTAAAAAACTAAAAAATAAACTCTTCAAAATCCGTATCGGTTATAGTATTATCACTGTCATATAAATAGTATGAACTTATATGATACTGATATGAATGGTATAGAACTAATACAATCGTGATATGAATGACATAAACTTTATATATGAACCGATATTATATGAACAAATATGATCTTGATATGAATGACATTGAACTAATATGAAATTATACAAATTTATATGATATGGATATAAAATGTTATGATATGAATGACATAAAACTGTTACGATTTTGATATGAATGACACAAACTTGATATGATATTACCTGAAAATGTTTTACTACACAAAAATATCAAAATGGATGTCATCTTGTATAGCAGAAGAAATATGATTTTTCTATGCAATTTTTTTTTATAAATCCAACGTAAAATGAATGCGCTGTGGTTCGTTGAATTTTCATTGGAAAGTTAAAAATGCCTTAACAGGCGCCTTGAAATCTGCATGGATAAGTCCCTAAATCCGGGTAGCAAAATTCGGTCAGCCTCTCCCTCTCTCATACTTTTCCTCTTTGCCCCTTTGTGATATGAATCATTGGATGTTCCATTCCCAAATTAGGATCATTGAATTGAGTTTTGTAGTACTATAAATAATGAGGTTTTATACAATAGCCCAAACCCTTTTTTATTGAATATGTAAGTGAATTTTCCACTTAATGCGAAAGAGGGTTTGTAGTCAAACAGTTCATTATTTGTGTTGGTGACCTAAGAGTTTAAGGTTTGGTCCTCGGGTATTGCAATTTGCAACTATCATTCTTGGCCGTGATTCCTGATGACCGGTTGGTCTCGGGTGGCTATGGGGTCCCTTATAGTAGCATTTCCGGCGAGAGGTGTCTTAGCCCTATTTGCTCTTGTGCCTAGCTCGTCCATGTCCTCTGATCCGTGTAATCGACTGTGTCAAATTAGTTTTCTGAACTAAATAATCAATAACTTTTCCATATAATTTTAGTTTATAATCGTTGTAATTTGATTTCGGTGATGATATAGTTTAAAATACAACTAATTCACACTTTTGCGATGATAAAGCTGTTCTTATAATAGTCATTAGGTAAATTTCAAATGATTTTTGTACCGAGCAAGTTTAAGAATACTTAACAGTACAAACAAGTTGTAAACGAGTTTTTGTGTAAATTCACATAATCTTTTTTTCAAATCACTTTCGCATAGTTAGAGATTGCACATAAGAGAGTACCATGGAGGAACCCTATATAAAACAATGTGGCATCCAATTGAAGATGCATTAGCAATAGATAGTATATTAATCAACAATAATACAATATGGCTCTTCAAATTGGCAGAAAAAATAATGGATCACAGTACCGGAGATTTGGCGGACAACTTCTACAAGAAGTATAAGGTAGGTAATAAGCATATATCTATCATATGAAGCGATGATTTAACATATACAAAAATAAAAATTGAGAGGAGAAATGAATGAATTTCACATTTAATTAGCAATAGCTAATTTTATATGCAGGAAGACATAAAACTGATGAAGAAGATTGGTCTGGACTCTTTCAGGTTTTCCATATCATGGAGCAGAATATTGCCAAGTAATTATTTGTTATCAACCAATTAATTGCATTTATATATAAGTTGCTGGCCGGCATGTCAGTGTTTGTGTGTTTGGTTGGTTAATTAGATGGCAAACTCAGTGGAGGAGTGAACCAAGTTGGCGTTACGTTCTATAACAACCTCATCGATGAGCTCCTTGCCAACGGTGACCATACAATTTTGTTGCATATTAATTATTTTGTAAGTACCGCATAATCATCTCTAGTTCGATGGACCGATCGATCCAATTGCATGAACGCAGGCATAAAGCCGTTGGTCACTTTGTGGCACTTCGATCTTCCCCAAGCTCTTGAAGATGAATATGGTGGATTCTTGAGCCCCAAGATTGTGTATTGATCTCAGCCATCTACTGCTACTACTTGGATCGATCTCAATGCCTAATTGTTGTATTTCTAGTTTTTTGTACGTAACGTACAAAAACAATTAATTGCATGCAATGTATGTAGGGGTGAGTATTTGGCGTATGCGAACTTGTGCTTCAAGACATTCGGTGACAGGGTGAAGCTATGGGTGACGATGAACGAGCCGAATGGGTACGCCGTGAACGCTTACAACACCGGCAACTTTGCGCCCAGTCGATGTTCCAAGTACGTGGGGAACTGCAGCGCTGGTAACTCGGCGACGGAGCCTTACATTGCAGGCCACCATCTGCTTCTTTGCCACGCCGCAGTGGTGAAGCTCCACAGATCCAAATACAAGTCCGTTCACAAGGGAGACATTGGAATCACCATTGTCACCAACTGGTACACTCCTAAATACAACACCCCTTCCGGCCGCGCTGCCGCCTCTCGAGCCATCGACTTCTTCTTCGGCTGGTACGTACGTACCTCACCTCGCTGGTTAATTCACATGCATATAGCTAGTAAAAAGTAATTATGTATGTATAACGCGGGATACTTAATTAGGTTTGCGCATCCAATCACATATGGCGAGTACCCAAAGAGCATGGTGAAGTTGGTGGGGAAGAGACTGCCGAGATTCACACAAGAGGAGTCCAAGTTGGTGAAGGGGTCGTTCGATTTTCTGGGTGTGAATTACTATACTACCAACTACGCCGAAGAGGCTCCTCCCTTTGATAATGATGATGATAATAGCGACAACAACTCATCCTCCCTCAATCTTCATCTCAGCTACGCCAATGACAGGCGTGTCCTTCTCACCAGTACGTCCCCGGCCTCTGCCGGCCTGCCTGCAATAATTAATCCTCTTTCTCTCTCTCAATCATTTCCTCTTTGGTTGCTTTTTTATTATATATATATATATATATATATATATAAAATTAATTAATCCTCTCTCTCAATCATTTCCTCTTTGGTTGCTTTATATATATATATATATATATATATATATATATATATATATTTCATTAAGTACAATAATAGTGTATCGATAGATATTGATTGGGCCGTGGCTGTTTTTCTTTTGTCTTGACAGCCGACAAGGACGGGATTCCCATTGGCACACCGGTATATATGGACCATTCATTCATTATCAATTTGTTGATACCGGCTGGCACTATAACAATAACAACAACAACAACAATAATAATAATAATAATAATAATAATAATAATAATAATAATAATAAGTCTTGTTCCTACAGCTAGCTGGCTTTGTCAATCTCTTCTCTCTTGCAATTACCATGACATTGACGTGCATATGCTTACAATATTAATAGTAATAATTCATGCAGACGGGTTTGAGCTGGCTTTTCATCTATCCCAAAGGGTTCCAGGAGCTTCTCTTGTATGTAAAAAACAACTACCACAATCCCACAATTTATGTAACTGAAAATGGTACGTTATATATGTCCCAATTAATTATTAATATTATTGGAGTTACCTTACGTTGACGAGCGTGGGGTATATGTAATCTGGTGATGGGTGCAGGATTGGCTGACAATCATGCACTGCCACTTGAAATGGCTCTTAAAGATGCTTTGAGGATAAGATACCACAGCACCCACCTCCAATATCTTTTGATAGCCATAAAGTAAGGGTTAGTTTGGTTTTGATGATTGTTTGGTTGGAGTAGTTATAATATTGAATCGCTATTTGCCGCCCGTATATTTACTATTTGCCGCCCATAATTTTGTAGAAAAAGTCAATTTTGCCCTTCAACACTTTGAAACCTAACTAAAATGTCTCGCCGGAACTGTTGGCTGCGTTTTGCTGCCGCCGTTGTGGAGGACCAAACCTGCCGCCGCGATTCACCCTCTTTTTTCCCCGCAATCCCTGGCAGCGATTCACCCTCCACCATCTTCTTCCGCTTCCCGACTCTCAATCGCTTCTTGTTTTTGCGTGGCGGCTACGGCGAGGGAATCGCCATGGGAGCAAGGCCTCGGAATGAGATGGACGGAGACCTTCGGTCCGACGTCGGCGTTCGGACGGGGTCCGCCGGCCGGCCTCAGACGGGGTCCGACCTCTCGCATCGGACGTGGTCCGCCGACCGGCCTCGAACGGGGTCCGACCTCTCACATCGGACGTGGTCCGATCTCCCACGTCAGACGGGGTCCGACCTCTCGCATCGGACGTGGTCCGATCTCCTGCGTCGGACGGGCCGCCGGTGAATAAAATTTTTATTGTTTTAAATATTTAGAAATCTGATAATTATGCAAATTAAAGGGAGTATTTTAAGGTAAGATTGATTTTCTCATTGATATATTTCGGTAGAATATTAAAGAGGAGTTTTTTTCTCACTAAAATAAAAGAGAGAAGTTTTTCATGGTATATATAAAAGTTTACATAAACAACCGTAAAATATTCCCTTAATTAACTTGTCTTCCCCTAATTGGCGTCTACTTTAACTTTCATTTACTTAATTGACATCCGAAAAAAATTCCATAATTAACAGGTCCATAACTCACGTCTTCCCTCCGATCAAAAAAAAAAAAAAAAACTCACGTCTTCCCCTAATTGGCGTCCACATTTAATCACCACTTAACATAATTTAACATAATTATAGTTAATCACTACTTTACATAATTTACTGATTTTATTGCCGAAATTAAAGGATTCGTTTTATAGAATTGTGACTAAATAATTATATTGTTTAAATAATTATAAATCTGATAATTATGCAAATTAAACATAGTTTTTTGTAATAATTAAAGAGTTTTTAAAAGTCAGATTGATTTTTACGTTGATTCCACTAACTTTCTAACTAACATCTCGCCAGAAATCTAATTTGTTTTCTTTTATTAAAACCTTCATACCACAAACTTCCTTAACTACCCACATTGATATAATAATAATAATACTTATCATCCCCTAATCCTTCTCATTTACGAGAGAATCCTAATCATTATCATTAAATATAATAATAAACACCTGCCCTTTCATTAATACACTCGATAAATTGTTAATTATTGCGGTACCCGAAATACCCGAAAATTTGTATTATACCGCCAGAATCCTTCATTGTTTTTTTCCTTTAACTAATGTTATTGTTTTTTTTCCTTTACTCACTTTCTTATTTTTTCCTTAACCCCTCACTTGTACTTTTCCATAACATTTGTTTTTGTCTTATTCTTCCTTCCTTTTCCCTCTCACCCATTTGTTTTGTCCACATGAGAAAGGTACAGACACCCTTCCATTCTCCTTTCCCCAAACTTTCTTTTATTTTCATCCACTTGCATACACATGCATGCATACGTACAAGCTTTCCTCCCTAACTATTTATACCTTTCATCCCCATGACTTCTTCCCATCTCCCATTCACTCCTTTATTTTCAATGACATACCAACACTTTCTCATACATTCTCATACACCCTTACACTTTCTCAAATACTATACTTGATAAGGAATGTTGGTGTATGACGGAGAATATTGAGGTATAGCGGAGAATATTAACGAGTATAGGAGTATAGCGGAGAATGTTGGTGAATGTTAACGTAAGTTGAGGAATTCAACTACTATTTTTTCCTATAAATAGGGAGCACCCCTCCCCCTTTCTAAACAACAACAAGTCACACATACACCACCACATAAGTCGCTTACGACTACTTCACACAACACAACTCACACATACACTCTCTCTACTTTCTCTCTCTAAAAACGTTTTCTCTCTCCTCTCGATCTCCCAAAACGTGTTAAACCGCAAAACACTCAACACACCCACAATTTGGCGGACTAAGCCATGGAATCGTGGATAGTCTCCACCGGGCGGCATTAAATAGCCGACGGCGCTCAATTACGACCGTGGGACCGAACCAGGTCTATCGTCATCGTATTTATTTTATTCCCTTCAGGTTACTAATTTGAGCGTCGGAGGAGGTTCCAACCAGGACCCTCCCCCCGGTGGGACCTTTTTTTCAGGTATTCGCACGGAGCTGGAGGTGGTTAAAGGCTTTGAGAAATCAGCGCTCTCCGGACCTAAACATATTGAAGCAGGCTGCTCTAAGCTTGGCATCAACAATTGGCGCCCACCGTGGGGCCCGGTGAGAAGAATATTTCCAAAGTTTTCACAAACCACCACCCAGCCGTGATGAATACCCAAGGCTCTCCCAGTATTCCTACCATTGAAGCAGTGCGTCGCTCTTTAAGAGTAATCGAGACTGGGGGCAACCCAACCCCCCGTTCACCACTCAGCGATGCACCGAGTCAAAATACAGAGCCTCGAGTGGTGCCACTTGCACAGACTACTTCTATTCTGACACCAGAAGGAATTCTCACCCCTACTCCGGCACAAGTACGTGAGATGCAGGCTGAGATTGAGCGACTCAGAGCCAGAGAGGCCTCCCATATTAACGCTCCTGGTTCCTCCAGAGTACCGAAACCAAACGACCAAGAGAGAGTTGTTGCCCATGGCTCGATCAATGAACCACCAAATGCGACGTCAGCACCTGTTGGATTAACCGCTCCGAGTCTCTCAGCCAATCTGCTCGAACCTTCCCCAGGACACGGAGTTGTCACTTCAACCGGAGTAGGAGGACCTCTGTCCAGAATCGTGCAGGATGAGCCTTACCCATCAAATCTTCATTTACCAAGCTTGCCAGAGTATTATGGCACCACAGATCCAGAAGACCACCTTTGCTCTTTTCAAATCCTAATGCCATTAATCGGAGCATCTGGTGCAACAATGTGCAAAATCTTCCCAGCAACACTCCGTGGAGATGCCCGACGATGGTACTCAAAGTTACAAGATGGTATTATCTCCAGCTTCTTCGAATTTGCCACTCTCTTCAGATGCAAATTCTACGCACAAAAAAAACAACCTATCAGCATCCATCAACTCCTCAGCATCAGGCAGCGTGATGATGAGACACTCAAGGCTTACTATACTCGATATAGTAACATCGCCATCGGACTAACGTCCATCTCCACGGAGATTGCCACTAATGCCCTGATGCGAGGGACTATCAATGCTGATTTATATGCTTCTCTTGCAAAACGGGCTCCCCACAGCACTATGGAGCTTCAAGAGCGAGTTTCAAAATATATTGATCTAGAAGAAGCACTTCAGGAGGTTAGTCGGGCAGGATCCAAAAGAAAACAAGAGACTTCATCCCAAGATTCCCGCCGACAACGTCAAGCTCCTGCAGCCGAGGGCCGAAACTCTTCCCAAAGTTCCAGAAGGGAAGCTACCCAGTTACAACAAAGCTATACTCCTCTCAATCGCTCTAGACAAGCCATTCTTCAGGTCATTCGAGAGAAGAAAATTCCCATTACTCAACCTCCTCCAGTTATGAGGGTTTCAGGAAAGGGCCAACAATTCTACTGCGAATTTCACCGATGTACGGGACATGATACAGAAAGCTGTTACACCCTCAAGCACTCTATTGAAGGACTTATCCAACGAGGCTATCTTCGAGACTTTGTAAAGAATGTTCGTCCCCCTATTCTCCCTTCACCTCCAATAATAGACAAAGGAAAAGCACCACGGGGAAGTGGATCGATATTGGGAAATGTTCCTGTCATTCATGGCGGGGTCAAATTATCCGAACAAGTTGGTTCTCACTCAACCGGTGCCCCAAGGTTGGTCGGTTCCGCTTCTACCACACAAATTCCCATTTCTTTCGACGATAGGGATCTTGAAGATATCGAGTATCCTCATGATGATGCCTTAGTCATTAAGGCAGTAATTGCAAACTATTCTGTGCAACGAGTCCTCATTGATGGAGGAAGCTCTGCAGATCTTTTATTCTACCCAGCTTTCAAGTCCATGGGTCTTCAACTAAACAAATGCCACCCTCCTAGCATTTACCTCGTGGGCTTCTCCGGAAATCAAGTCCCAGTTCTGGGAATTCTCCCACTCCAAGTTCGTATTGGCAATAACCAACAAACCGTGGAGAACACAATCAACTTCCATGTTATTGATTGCCCTTCTGCATACAACTGCATTCTCGGGCGCCCTTTTCTACATCAAGTTCGGGCTATACCCTCAACTTTGCACTTAAAATTGAAGTTCCCAACTATTGCCGGAGTCGGGTGTGTGAAGGGAGATCAAGCTCTTGCACGACAGTGTTGTGAGTTCTCCCTTAAAGATGGCTTTGTGGCCACGATGGAAGCCAAAGACGAGGTCGCTCGTCCCGTTCCCGTTGACCCTGATGAAGAACATACATTAGAAGAAGGGCGAATCGTTCGTGTATCCATGGCATGGCCTAAAAATTATCTCCCACAACTTCTCAGTTTGATGATCGAGTACAAAGAGCTCTTTGCTCAAGGACCTGAGGATATGCCTGGTCTCGATTCAAAAGTTGTCGAGCATACACTAGGGATTATCCCCGGTAGCAAGCCCATCCAACAAAAAAGAAGAAACTTTGCATGGGAACGTCGCCAGGCCATAGCAGAGGAGGTAATCAAGCTAGGGCAAGCCGGCTTCATTAGCGAGGTTCTCTACCCAACATGGTTGGCTAATGTGGTCATGGTTAAAAAGGCCAACGGCCAGTGGAGAATGTGTGTTGACTTCACCGATCTCAACAAGGCTTGCCCGAAGGACCCGTATCCCTTGCCCAAGATTGATCTTCTTATTGATGCGACCGCCGGTCATCGCCATCTCTCTTTTCTTGATATGTTCTCAGGGTACCACCAGATCCCACTAAAGAAGGACGACCAAAAATATACTGCCTTCATGACTCCGGTAGGAAATTATTGCTACAAGGTGATGCCGTTCGGCCTCAAAAATGCCGGAGCTACCTATCAACGTATGGTGGATCGAGTCTTTGCCCGACAACTAGGTCGAAATGTTGAAGCCTATGTAGATGACATCCTAATCAAAAGTGCAGAGACACATGCACATTTAGAAGATCTACGCGAGACTTTTGATACCCTACGAGGATACAACTTGCGCCTTAATCCAAAAAAGTGCGTCTTCGGGGCCACCGCAGGGAAGTTTCTTGGATTCATGGTGACAATACGTGGAATCGAGGTTAACCCTAGGCAAATTGAAGCGATTCTCCAGATGACATCACCTAAAAAGCATAAAGAAGTACAAATTCTAACAGGAAGGATTGCGGCACTCAATCGATTCATTTCGCGAGCTGGAGATCGGTGTGCCCCTTTCTTCAACACCTTAAAAGGAGGTGGAAAAAGCTTTCAGTGGACTCCTGAATGTGAGAAAGCTTTCACAGAACTTAAGGAGTATTTGGTGAATCCACCAATACTCTCATCTCCCATCAACAACGAGACATTGTACTTATACTTTGCTGTCTCCTCCAAGGCCGTGAGTGCTGTACTCGTTCGCCGAGATACAGACAATACAGAGCATCCTATTTACTACACTTGTAAGACCCTGTTAGATGCTGAAACAAGATACTCTCCTGTGGAGAAAGCCGCCCTAGCTGTGGTGGTTGCCACTCGAAAGCTGCGTCCGTACTTCCAAAGCCACCCCATATGTATACTCTCTCAACTGCCTTTACGTCGTCTACTTCAGCGGATGGATGTTGCTGGTAGAATGGTGAACTGGGCCATCGAGCTTAGTGAATACGATATCACTTTCCTCCCTCGCACCGCCATCAAGTCCCAGGTTTTAGCTGACTTTGTTGCAGAAGGTGTTCGAGCATGTCTCCCGCCAGAAACAGAGACTTGGAGATTGTACGTTGATGGTGCATCTAGTAAAACTGGATCAGGAGCAGGAGTTTTGCTCATCAGCCCTCTCGGAGTCACTCATGAATTGGCCATTCGCTTTGCCAGCACCATGACGAACAATGCCACCGAGTATGAAGCCCTCCTAGCGGGACTGATTATGGCTCAAGAATTGGGCATTCAACGAATTAGGGTCCACTCCGACTCTGCCCTGGTTGTCAATCAAGTGCAGGGGGCATACGAGGTACGAGAGCCCGCGCTCGTACCATACACCAATGCCGCTCGTATGGCACTCTCTGAGTTTCCTCAAGCGGAGATAGTCCACATATCCCGTGAGGATAATCTTCATGCAGACGCATTATCAAAACTTGCAACAGCACAAGACTTCCTCAACGAGAGACATGTGATCATTGAAAGGCGTCCAACAATGTTATGCGCCCAAGTTACCTCATTTCCAGCACAATCAGATTGGCGAACACCTCTCATCGAGTATCTAAAACATGGGCTCCTGCCCGCTGACCAGAAGGAAGCCATCCGCCTTAAGAGACGTGCCCCTCGTTACCTCCTAATCGAGGGAGATTTATACAAGAAAAGCTTCGCTGGACCCTACCTGCGGTGCCTTAGCCTTGGCGAAGCACACTTTGCCGTACAGGAGGTACATGAAGGATCATGTGGGATGCATGCTGGTCCTCGTAGCTTGGAAAAAACCCTTCTACGACAAGGTTATTACTGGCCCACGATGCGGCGGGACACTCAAAAGTATGCTCAAGCATGCCCCAAATGTCAGGTGGCCGCGCAAACCACTCATGCACCTCCGTCAAAAATGCAGGTCAACATAGGGCCATGGCCATTCGCTCAATGGGGGATGGACTTTTTGGGACCCTTTCCAACGGCTCCCGGACGAAAGAAATGGCTGATCGTAGCCATTGATTATTTTACCAAGTGGATCGAGGCTGAGGCGATCTCTAGCATATCCACTCAGAGAGTTGAAAAGTTTTTATGGCTAAACATCTTATGCAGGTTCAGTCTCCCTCACACTCTAATCATGGATCAAGGGACACAATTCACAAGCGAAGATTTCCAGGCCTACTGCGCCCAATATGGAATCTTACTTCGATATGCCTCAGTGGCCTATCCTCAAGCTAACGGTCAAGCTGAGGCTGCTAACAAAAGCATCCTATGGGGCCTAAAAACCAGATTAGGCCAGGCCAAGGGTCAATGGGTTGAGGAGCTTCCCCATGTGCTTTGGGCCCACCGGACAACTTACAAGACTTCCACTGGGGAGACACCATACGCCTTGACTTACGGCACCGATGCTGTGTTGCCAATTGAAATGGAGCTCTCCTCTTACAGAATCCAAGCATTCCACCCTGATGAAAATCAAATCGAGCTCACTCATGATCTACATCTCATCGAGGAGCGTCGAGAGGAAGCACTTTTGCGACTCGCCGCTTCCAAAGAGAGGATCTTGCGTTACTACAACGCCAAGGTGAGAAATCGACCCATCAGAGAAGGGGAGTGGGTTCTGAGGAGAAACTTCAAACACATTCCAAGTCAAGGAAAGTTCACCCCCCAGTGGGAGGGTCCTTACAAAGTGTGTAAAGAGGTGGGGCCAAATACTGTAAAACTATCACTCCCTGATGGTCAAGACATGTCAAGGACTTGGAACACAATGCATCTAAGGAGATACTTTACTCCATAAATATGGTATACCCTTGCTATCTTTTAATAAACACCCTAGTGGATTTGTTCCCTAAATAAATACCATGGTAGGGTGAAAGATAGCTAGCAATAAAAGAAGCGTGTTTATTACAAAAGTTGGGAAGCCCATTGTACATTACCTACTACAGGTGTTTATAAGCTAAGCTATATACATGACCGAGTATCTTACATAATATTTTACAATGTTATTTCAAGTTGGAATTTCATAAACTTTAGTCCTCAAAAAACTCCGGGCCAAGTAACTCGGTTGCAGCCAACAACATTGCCGTAGAGATATTAAAGTCTGAATGCACTGGGGTGCCAACCATTGGAGGTGCTTCAGAAACAACATCTAAAAGTGGCGAGACGCGATGGAACTCAATCTCCACATTCGAAATTTGGCTTGCTGCTTCCCCAGATTGAGGAGCACCAGCGCATTCCTCCACGACATTCATATTTTGGGATGTCACCTCCTCAGGTTCCAAAGTAGTCGCACATTCTTCCACCACTTGACGAAGGCGGGTGTCATCAATATCTCTCGCAGGATACATACAATAAATTGCCCTTCGGGCTAGGCGATGGACATTATCCATCACTCCCGAAATCGCCATCTGTAACTGATGACGTAGAGTATTATTCTCTGATCGGAGGGTGGTGTTCTCTGAGTGTAAACCAGTATTCTCCGACCGTAAAGACCTCCTTATTAGCCTCTCCTCACGCATACTGGCGTGAAGCTGCTCAACTTTTTCGCGAAGGCTAGCCTCAGCTGCTTCTGAGGTACGCAGCTCCTGTGTGGCTGCCTCAACATGTTGTTGAGCCTCCACCATGTCTGCATCCCATTCACAAGATTTGGAAGAAAATTGCTCCTCTCTTGTCTTCATCTGGATTCTCATTTCGTCCAAAGAACGAGTTGCCTCCTCTCGGGCCTCAGTAACCCGAAGCTCTGCCATAGCTAGGCGGCACTCCATGGCAACAGCGTACCTCGCCAGCTATTCACAAAATAACAACGTCAATGTATCATATACAAGTTGAAGACCAAAAAACAAAGGAAGAACGTAAAAGCACCTTTGAAATAGAAGAAGCAAAAGTCGATCCTGTGGCTACATCTTCTAAAACGGGATAGTGTTTCCCCGCATCGCACAAACTGTCATACGTTATGACACCACCAGCCAAAATTCCACCTTTGTTGGCTCCTGAAGACTCCCCCTGATGCTTCAAGATTCCCCTACCGCCCACTGGGGTTTTTCCTTTGGCATCCCTGGCCCTCCCCTCAGAGCGACCCTTCCTAGTAGGGGAATCTCCTGATCCTCTCACCCAGGAACGAGTTCTCTTCGACTGGTCATGACGAACTCTCGACCGTCCACGCGGGGGATTATCTGGTCTCTCACGAATTGACACCCCGACATACGAGTGAGGCACTGCTGGCACTTCTCTATTCCTCATACACCTCTGAAAGTGCGAGTAATCTGCAAGGAAGGATTACAGTTAGAAAATACGGTCACAAAAAGGGAAGTACTGTAAAAAAAAAAAAAGACATACCTTTACCATAAACAGCAAGAAACAAGCTTGCTCGAGCCCCAGGAGTACTTATATCAATGGGTCTCTCCCGGAGAAGCCGATCATGTTGTAAAGCGATTTCTCCCTCAATTACGGGATCCTGAAATCCACCTGTAACTCCTTCACTCCAGTCAGCTGGAACCGTGATACCTCCGGAGGTAAACTCACTAAGCGGGGCAAGAAAATAAAAAAATTCTGTCTCCCACGACCCCTTCAGATGGCTCAGCGAAGTGCACAGGTTATTAGCTGACTTCCGTTTGTGCAGTTCCCAAGCCACTCGATCATGACGAAAGAAAAAACAAGCATAAAACAACTCGGGGGATGGTGGAACCCCAACTCGACGACATGACAGAATAAAACAAGCGATGAAAGTCCAAAAACGAGGACTAACAGAATCGATTGAAAGCTTACTCCGGTGCATTACTACACACAACCATGTAGGCAGGGGCAATCGAAACCCATACTCCAGAGAAGAACGAAAAACCGATCGCCATGATGATGGGTGACTTACAGCCGAAACAAGTCTGTTGGGTATGGCATAACTCCAGTGATGAGGCATACCATATGAAACCAACAGTTCACGTAACCATTTTTCACTTTGTGTAAAACCGCGTCCCAGGCCACCTATTGGATACTCCGGAGGCACTCGACCAAGAGGATACATCACCTCCCAAGGGCAGACATTAAAACCCAGTGGGTTAGGTGCTATATTTCGAGACCCACTGGCATCCGATACTCTTGCCCCCACAACAGTGGAAGGCGGTATAATCATTAAATGTTGATTATCTCGTGATGAAGAAGGTAAACTCGCCATTTTTACTAAAGGTAAAATGAGAATTTACTTTAGGAATATTGAAACAAGAGTTTACTGTGGGTAGTGAACTGTTTTTGCTTTGTAAGAAATGAAAAGATGGGAGGAGAAGTACGAGAGCAGGAGGTTGGGAAATGGAGAATGGATTGTGTTTCCTCCGCTCCGGTATTTATAGGAGCAGCGTTTGAGACTGGGTCTAATACCGACTTACCGTCAGAAAATGTCCGGACGAACTCCGAATTTTTCTATCGGTAAGGGGGGCAATTGATAGACCCAGTTCTTAACCGATAAAATTTTAAAAATATTAAACACCTGCCCTTTCATTAATACACTCGATAAATTGTTAATTATTGCGGTACCCGAAATACCCGAAAATTTGTATTATACCGCCAGAATCCTTCATTGTTTTTTTCCTTTAACTAATGTTATTGTTTTTTTTCCTTTACTCACTTTCTTATTTTTTCCTTAACCCCTCACTTGTACTTTTCCATAACATTTGTTTTTGTCTTATTCTTCCTTCCTTTTCCCTCTCACCCATTTGTTTTGTCCACATGAGAAAGGTACAGACACCCTTCCATTCTCCTTTCCCCAAACTTTCTTTTATTTTCATCCACTTGCATACACATGCATGCATACGTACAAGCTTTCCTCCCTAACTATTTATACCTTTCATCCCCATGACTTCTTCCCATCTCCCATTCACTCCTTTATTTTCAATGACATACCAACACTTTCTCATACATTCTCATACACCCTTACACTTTCTCAAATACTATACTTGATAAGGAATGTTGGTGTATGACGGAGAATATTGAGGTATAGCGGAGAATATTAACGAGTATAGGAGTATAGCGGATAATGTTGGTGAATGTTAACGTAAGTTGAGGAATTCAACTACTATTTTTTCCTATAAATAGGGAGCACCCCTCCCCCTTTCTAAACAACAACAAGTCACACATACACCACCACATAAGTCGCTTACGACTACTTCACACAACACAACTCACACATACACTCTCTCTCTACTTTCTCTCTCTAAAAACGTTTTCTCTCTCCTCTCGATCTCCCAAAACGTGTTAAACCGCAAAACACTCAACACACCCACAATTTGGCGGACTAAGCCATGGAATCGTGGATAGTCTCCACCGGGCGGCATTAAATAGCCGACGGCGCTCAATTACGACCGTGGGACCGAACCAGGTCTATCGTCATCGTATTTATTTTATTCCCTTCAGGTTACTAATTTGAGCGTCGGAGGAGGTTCCAACCAGGACCCCCCCGGTGGGACCTTTTTTTTCAGGTATTCGCACGGAGCTGGAGGTGGTTAAAGGCTTTGAGAAATCAGCGCTCTCCGGACCTAAACATATTGAAGCAGGCTGCTCTAAGCTTGGCATCAACAAGACCATACTCCATGAATGGAGTATATATGAATTCTTTTCCATGATATGTTCGGAGTGTTTTGATTTGATGACCACTTTCCTTTCTAAGCTATAGTTTGGAATTGAAGAAACTTGAAAAAATTATAACTTTTACTCCAGAAAGAATATCCACATCATTCCGATGTGGCCATCTACAGATAGCAAAAAGTATCTTTTGTCGGTGAGTGATTGTGTTCTGGTTAAATTGCATATGTCTGCATGTACCAACGCAAATGAAGCTTTTCCTCTCCAAGAAGTTTTTGGAAATGGTAAACGGTGCATTTGTTCATATATGCATACTTCATAGATTTTGTCTTCTTTGTTGATACGAGGAAGTCCCCCAGGGCCGGACGCACACATGATTGGGGGTGTCCCGGGACACCCCTAAATTTTGGAAAAACGATTATCCAACCCCAGTGATAAATTACGTATGGACAAAAAAATTATAACTGATAGTCGGGGACACCCCTGAAATTTGAAAAAATAATTATCATACTCTCATCTTTTAGTTTGCTTATGGGAATATAGGTTGTAGTTTGAGTAATTCAAACCCAGGACACTATTATTATTAATAAAAAATAATTTTCTTTAGGCTACAACTTATTTGTTGTTCGATTTGAAACACTGTGTAATAGTAAAATGTTATTCCCTATCTCTAATTATTTTCAAAAGCTAACAATTAAACAAATTATTTTAAACATTGTTGTACGACAAGTGTTGAAAGAGTCTTTTCAGCTTTGAGTTACATCAAGAAAAAGTGAAAAAATTGAATATGTGATCAATTCGTGAATGATTCTAGTAGGATGTACAAAGACAAATTTTTTGAGCAGTGTAGACACCAAGTATATTTTACAGCTATTTTTAAATATGAAAACACATCGTGGACTTTTTTCAACTCGTACGATTCAGGTATTTTCTTATATAAGAATTCTTTAATTTTTATTAATTATTTGAGAATTATGTTATTTAATTTATTTTTTAAAAGATGACACGCCTATATAAAATTCATGGGTCCACCACTGAAGTCCCCCCACCATATTTTTCTACATTGATATGGATGACTGTCTCTTCCACACGATAATGAAATTCTTTAATTGTGTTAGTTTCCTTCATCATCAAGTTGTCAAACTCACACCATAACTGCTGACATCTAATGGATGTTGCCTTCTCTTAACCCTGAAATTGTTCATGCAAGACATCTCAATCTTCTTTGGTCTTTTTGATGCATTAAATTCTTGGGAAAATTTTTTGATCACAACTTGCCGAATAATTCTTAGGACACTAGCATTTTGCTTGGCATTATCCTTGTATGCCTTTGTCTACTCGCCTGGCCATTTCTTGGAGTATTCTTCCTCTTGCTGTGGATCGCCATAGCCTTCTACGATTAAATCTCACAAATCCTGAGAAATGAAAATAGGCTTCATTTGGACACTCAAGTGCTCGTACAACTTCATAAAAAATGAGAATTTGATTTGAAGAATTAGCAATCATGGTGTTTGGTGAACCTACTATAATGGCTTTTTGAGAAATTTTCTATGCCAGAAAATGAGAATTTTGGGAGGATAGAAGAGTATAAGCTTTGATACCAAATATGTTGAGTATTAACTAAAATGTGGTGATAATTTTGGATCAACAAATAAGATTGAATATAAAATTTTTCATATTCACTCAATTTAAAAAAATACTCAAATAAACAAATTTTCAATATTCTTATTATACAGGGTTGAAGAACAGAATTGGAGATTTAGGCTTGAAGAACATAATTGGGGAAGAACAGAGAGAATGACAGGCGACCTTTGGGGAAGAAGAGGATCAGAATTGAGAGGATTGAGAGAGGTTCATGGTTGGATTGTTTTCTTAATATTCTTCTTGATTGATTGATAATGAAACCACAAGTACATATTAATAGGAAAATATGGGGAAAACCTAATAATAATCCTAATTCGACTAAATTTTTTACTAACCATAATAATAATTATCCTACTAATAAATAATAAGAGAAACCCCAAAAGCGGGTTTCTAACAATTCACCCCTCTTGGAAGCAACCTCGGCCTCAAGATTGTAGTTGACTTCCACCTCCTTGACCTTCCGCTTTGGCAAACCAGTCCTCGGTGATGAGCGACCCGCTCGAACGCACGACGGTCAGTCCGAAGCCTCCGCCGTCTTCAGCTCCCCAACGATCAGCATCGTCCTTGGCATCCCTGTCACCAGCCAGCTTTGGGATCTCGCCGCATGCGACGAACCACGCGGGCCCTACTCTTCCTTCTCGGTAGTCCTCGATGGTGGATTGTCCAGCGGCCACCAAAATGGTGGTTTGATAAGGTTTTAAACAGCCCAGCTCCCAATCTGGTGCCCTCGCTCTGGACGACTGTCAGATTTATCCTTTTCCTGTACAAGCTCCAGTTCTGTAGGGGATTTCGATGTCTCTAAAGGAAGCGAAGAAAGAATGATTCTTCCATGTTCCTTCTTCATAGCGACAGACATAGTTAGCGAAGATATGACAGCCCATTTTTCCTCGTCCGTCTTAACCGAATCCGACTTCGTTGCAGACTTGGCAGCAGTGGTCGATGGTGGGGCGTGTCCTTTGTGGCTGCCGAATTCGCTACCATCAACCCCTCCATCGAGACCAGCATCACGCAGTGTGTGTTCCAACTCGCTTGAGCTCGATTGGGAATGCGGATTGTTCAAACCAATCTTCGAAATCCATTTTTGCGATCAGCTGTTCGATTGCGGTGCAAGCTACGGTTTATGACAGGGTTGGGCTCCTCTCTATTCTCTGTGGTTGTTCACAGCTTCCAATTCCAATTTAAGAGATTTTGCAAGTTCTCTCGTTGAGAGCCCTTCGAATCTCGACATGACTCTAGTATGAGTGCCTGCAATCGGGCTCTGATACCAGTATTAGAAACCTTATTTCTAGGACTTATAGCGACTGATCATCTTCAGCACCCGCGATTAGACGAGCAAATAGAAATTTGGAATAGAAATTAGGGATGTAGAGATAAGAATTGAGGATTTAGGGTTGAAGAACAAAATTGGGGAAGAATAGAGAGACTAGCCGGCGGCCTTTGGGAAAGAAAAGAATTGAGAGAGAGGTTTAGAGTTGGATAGTTTTCTTAATATTCTTTTTGTTTGATTGATAATAAAACCCTACGTACATATTTATATAAAAAATATTAGAAAAACCTAATAATAATAATCATAATTTAACTAAATCTCTACTTATCATAATTATAATCATCCTAAATAAAAAAGGCGGGTTTCTAACTGTTTCTTTGCTTATTTTATAAAAGCTCTGACACACCACTCTATGCCCATACATACAAGATATATATTAATTATTATTAATTAATAAAAAAAAGAAACTAACAATCAGGAACACAGTTCCTTACAAAAATGTCGCTTACAATCAATTAAATTGTTCTAATTATAGTTACGTAAATTAAGTATGCATTACGTAAAATTTATGGAGAGATAGATATTTTAATCAAATGTAATTTTCTGTAAATTGATCTTATTATTAGATCACACATTATGAAATATTTACGTAACACTATTCTATACATTTTAAAATATTTGTTATTTTTTAATAACATTTTAGTCAAATGTATGTAGTACTTTTCGTAAATTGTATTTTTTTTTTGTTATACCACACATGATGAAAGATTTAACAGTTAAGTAATTAAAATGCAATATATAAAGCTTATGGAGAGATATTATTAGATCACACATTATAAAATATTTATGTAACACTATTCTATAACTTTTTAAATGTTTGTTATTTCCCAGATAACATTTTAGTAAAATGTGGTACTCTTCATAGATGCTTTTTATTAGACCACACATTACGAAATATTTACGTGACACAGTTTTATAACTGTTACTTACATTAAAATGCATTATTTAAAGCTTATGGAGAGATAAATATTTCGTATGTAACAATTAAACAAACGTATCATGTAAGTTTTTCGTAATCATTATACATTACGTAAAACTTCTGGAGGAAGTTTTATTATTCAACTCGTACCTATCTATTATCTAACGAGCAGTAAAGAAAGAGAAAGAGCAATGATGATAGGAAATTTGGGAGCAAAGCAATTATATACCTCTTTCTCCCACGATTGGCAATTGATTTCATGTATCATTCATTTCTTCAATCTTGCTGTCCATGAAAATTTATTATTCAACTCATTATTTTGGTGCTTGTGCCTTCACATCGCACCAATTTTGAGACTACACTTTGATTATTGATTGAGTTAAAGGACCATGTAAGTGCTTCGGGTAGCCTTTGTTGCAAATTATCAATCTACAGTTACTGCATGTTATAATGGACAGCTTAATTCAAATAGCCCATGCATCACTTCATGCATAACAAAATCACCATTCAACAAATAGCTGCTATGTGCTTGTCGTGGATATCCTCTCTCTCACACTCGCATATCTGAAAAGTACATTTCATCAAAAGAAAGAAGAAAAAAAAGATATATCACTTACTAAATTGAGATGGCTCGTGAGCCTTGAGATTTGAACAAGGTTTAGCTCAATCTCAACTAGTTAGTAAACAAATCGAATTCCGAACGAGATTTGCTCAAATCAAACGTCAAACAGCCGGTCTCATTTTCATCATTCGCCAATCTTCATCTCAGCTATGGCAATACATATGTATCCTCGCCATTATGTATCCTTCTCACCAGTTCATATCGATATATGTTGATGGAAATTTGTTAGCTCTAACCTTGGTTGGAGGGTTGGAGGGAGCCAATCCGTCCAACCTCCAACACGACAAATTATGAT
Organism: Linum tenue; assembly: GCA_946122785.1. Taxonomy (NCBI): domain Eukaryota; kingdom Viridiplantae; phylum Streptophyta; class Magnoliopsida; order Malpighiales; family Linaceae; genus Linum; species Linum tenue. The sequence goes on along the minus strand of CAMGYJ010000006.1, from coordinate 2,852,394 downwards.
TGGCTGATTTTTCTTCTTTATTAATTAATAAATTAATTGCTCTTAGTTTCAAACTAAATTCAACTAACAAAAAAGGAAAGAAACAAATATTTAACGGCAATGGATTTCACAGCACCAAAACACTTTTTCTGATAGGTGAAATTGTCTTTGAGATGCAACTGTCTTTGTCCCTCTAAAATCAGATTTGTGCCATGTACTTCGTCCTTTCCATTCTTTGTAATTTATTTACTCTTGTTCGCTAAAAACATTTCATTACGTAAATCTTTCGCAATGACACTTTAAAAGTGTTACATAAAATTCATATTCATTACGTAAATGTTACTGAACGTTAGTCATTTACTACCTGATAATTAAATCAGAAGTATTACGTATTGTTTTCATAATGACTTATTATCTTAAGTAACATGAGGTTTAACATTTATTACGTAAGGTTTCCGTAATATCATTTTACACCTGTTATTAAGATAAATATACATTACATAATAGGTACGTAATATCTATTGTATTTTACATTCGTTACATAGCACCAAGTTATTTGCTTTCTCCAAAACCAAACGGGAAAATGGTTCCCTTGCCGTGAAATGTTGTCACCGTAAAATCTGTTTTTTTTTTCTTTCTTTTTTATTAGTTGAATTAGTTTGTGAATTAAGAAAGAAGAAAATCAGCCAATTATAATTTGTCGTCATGCAGGATATTAGACAAGTTGGAGCTAAAAAGATCCATATTGATCGATGGTGGCCTGGTGGGTGTATTTTGCGTTGATGATCACATTGTTAATTGGTAGTTGGTGGTTGGTACATCCGACAAGGAGGGGGTTCCAGTTGACACTCGGGTGGGGACCATTAATCAATTATCTATTTGCTGATAGCCACACTATAATAATAATTAATAGTAATAATAATAATAATTATTATTATTATTATTATAATAATGTCTTCGATGTGCGTGCTTGCGTGGGATGTATCATATATGATATATCATATATGTAATCTGGTGATGGTGCAAGAATCAAGATTGTCTAACAATCATGCACTTGAGGTTGAGGATAAGATAGCATAGTATACAGTGGCCACCTCCAATTGCTTCTGATGGCCAGCAGCATCGATCGAATAAGTATTTTGGCTATGTCTATGTTTGATCGGATTTTTAGAAGTGTTTTGATTTCAAAAGCTAAAGAATAATCAAATACACTTAAATACGTTTTTTTTTTTAAATTGAAAAATACTTTTGTATAACAAAAAGCATAAGCTCCCTTTTGCAGTTTCTGTGAAAATTTATTTTGAAAATACAAGATTATTTTTATCATATTTTAATTTTATTTCAAAAATATAAATTTCATTCATTTATATCATTTTAAAAATAAAATAAATTATAAAATCATATTATTTCATATAAAAAAATCTAACAAGATTCATTTTGACTAATCTAGAATTTTTGTTCATATTTTATATTATATATCCTTATAGTCATTTTACATAAGCTCTTATATTAAAAAAACAATTCTAATAGTTTTCAGCCGAACACTCGGCTACTTTTTAAAAAAATGCTTCTTTAAAAGTTCCAATAATAAGCTATTTCTACAAAACCTACAGCAGAGCCAAACTAGATATACGGACCTATTCGTATATGTTGCATGTATTGGACGTAATTGATTTAGGGGTCGTTTGGAACTTGTGATTTCAAATGGTGTATTGATCTAATTCATGTATTTGTGAGATTAAGTCGTTTTTTTGGTTTATATAGAACTAGAATACATGCATTTACTTTTTGGAGGCCCCACCACAATCATTCAATATTGAGGGATTTACAATCTCTACTTTTTGTTGAGATTCTTCACAATCACTCAATATTAACTTTTTTACCTTTGGAACAAAAACACAATCTAAACCTCCAAACAAGATATTTACCTAATACATCAATTGATTCAATCCATCAAATGATAATACACTAATTGTCCCAATACATCAATTTAAGGAATCACAACTTCCAAACAACCTCTTAGTTATCCGTAGGTACCAGCTCGAGGGAGCGTAGTTAACTAGCTGTTGTGTATGTATGTGATTTGATCTACGGAGGGAGCGAAGGTGAAAGGGGTTTCCTTGATGATTTCGAATGAGTTTTTTGGTTTGTCAGTCAGATTGAAATCATTAATTTTGTAGTGTTAGGAGTGGTAAGCTAGGGTCAGCTGCAAACCGTGCTGATTTTACGGTCGTTCACTAGCTTCGGCCGCGATCCAGACTCTTTGGAATTGGATCGCTCCAGTGCCAAGCGAACTACTAACTTCGCTTTACTATGCAGCGGACAGCGCGAAACTTAGGTATTGATTTTTTTTTTTTTTTAAAGGGGTAAATGTCACATTTGGTCACTGAGATTACTAAATCGAGTCATGTTTAATCACTCGAATAATTTAAAATCAATTTTGGTGACCCGAATTATTGAAACACGTCACATTTAGTCACTCTCCCGTTAGTTTACGTTCAACTCCATTAATGGAGTTGGACGGAGGCTAACGAGAGAGTGACTAAATGTGACATGTTTCAGTAATTCGAGTGACCGGAGTTGGACGGAGGCTAACGGAAGAGTGACTGACTGTGACATGTTTCAGTAATTCGAGTGACCAAAATTGATATTAAATTTTCTAGTGACTAAACATGACACAATTTAGTAATTTCGGTGATCAAACGTGGCATTTACCACAAAAGTTATGTATTGTGTGAACTTTTTTTGTCTAATATAGATATTTTAGGATTTATGCAAAGCAATTATATACTTCTCTCTCCCACGATTGCTCCATGTGTATGAACTGACAATGGAAATGACCATTCGTTGGTCCATGCAATTCATTTCATGTATCATTCGTGTCTTCAACCTTGCTGTCCATGAAAATTTGTTATTCAACTCATTATTTTGGTGATTGTGCCTTCACATCACACCAATTCTGAGACTTCACTTTGATAATTGATTGAGTTAAAGTACCATATGTAAGTGCTTAGGGTAGACTTTATTGCAAATAAATTATCAATCTATCAGTTACTGCATGTGATAAATGGACAACTTAATTCAAATAGCCCATGCATCACTTCATGCATAACAAAATCACCATTCAACAAGTTGCTGCAATGTGCTTGTCGTGGATATCCTCTCTCTCACACTCGCACATCTCAAAAATATACTTCGTCAAAAGAAAGAAGAAGAAAAAAAGACATATCACTTGCAATCGAGGCTTATAAAAGCCTTAATTACCGGCACCTCACTCGCATAACAAAATCAATCAAACCAGTTTTCCTTCTCTACTCTCAACTCCAGACTCCCAAAGCCATTATGATGGAGAAGGTGGCTGCTCCTTACAACAGCGCATACTTGTATTTCCTCCTTCCCCTTGGCTTCGTCTTGTCCGTCATTCTTTACTTGACCTCCGCCCACCGCCGCGGAGGCCGGAAACTTCCTCCAATCGTGCCGGGTGCCCTCCCAATCCTGGGCCACATCAAACTCATGAAATCCCCATCCCACCAAACTCTCATGCGCCTGGCCCAACAACACGGCCCCATTTTCACCCTCCGTCTGGGGAGCCAGCTAACCGTGGTGGTCACCTCGGCCTCCTTGGTGGAGGAATGCTTCACCAAAAACGACATCGCCTTGGCCAACCGGCCCGGCTTCATCATGGGGAAGCACATGGAGTACGAAAACACCTCCATCACCCAGATCTCCTACTGCGACCACTGGCGCCACCTCCGCCGCATCTCCGCCGTCGAGATCTTATCCAACCAGCGCATCAACGGCTTCCAACCCATCCGCCTCCAGGAAGTCCATCGCCTCATCGCCAACCTCAGCGGAGGAGAAGTAGGACGACGAAGGCGCGTGGAGATGAAGTCTGCATTCAACCAGCTGGCCTTCGACGTCATGACGAGGGTTGTGTCCGGGAAGAGGTACTACGGCGGCGGCGGCGATGACATGGAGGCGACGCAGTTCACGGATATAATGAAGAAGGTGGCAGAGTATGGCGGGGCCACTAATCCGGTGGATTTCGTGCCGTTGCTGAGGTGGTTGGACCGCGGGAAGTACGAGAAGGAGGCGATGGAGCTGGCCGGAAAGACTGATAAGTTCTTCCAAGGGTTGATTGATGAGCAAAGGAGAACCAAGGAAAGTACCAACTCCGTCATTGAACGCTTGCTCAAGTTGCAGGAGTCCGACCAGGAGAATTACAGTGATCAGATTATCAAAAATCTTGTGCTGGTGAGCTCATTTTGGTCCCTTCAATTCATACTAGTTTGCATAGTGCAGTTTAATATGAGATAGCTTTGAAATGTATGTATGTAATTAACAACTAACTAATTTCTAAACATGCATGCACGTGAACGTGCGTTCATGGTGATGTTCCCTACAGGTGATGGTGTTGGGGGGAACCGAAACTAATGCAGTAACATTGGAGTGGGCGATGTCATGCCTTCTCAACAACCCCGACAAACTAGCCAAGGCAAGAGATGAGATCGACAAGCAAATTGGCCAAGAACGCTTACTAGACGAGTCCGACATTCCCAACCTCCCCTACCTTCAGAACATCATCTCCGAGACCTATCGAATGTACCCAGCTTCTCCACTCCTAGTCCCGCACTTTTCCTCCGAGGATTGCGTGGTCGGAGGGTACCTAGTTCCGGCCAACACAATGGTATTGGTCAATGCATATGCTATCCACAGAGACCCTACTCTTTGGGAGGATCCCATGAGCTTTAAACCCGAGAGACATGCTGCTGGTGCTGGAAAAGACGGTGCTAAGATTCTGACTTTTGGGATGGGTCGAAGGGTTTGTCCCGGTGTGGGTATGGCCAATCGTCTTGTGGCCTTCACTCTTGGGACATTAATCCAATGCTTTGAATGGGAAAGAGTCGGTGAGGAAAAGGTTGATATGACTGAAGGCAAAGGGATCACAATGCCTAAAGTTAAGCCGCTGGAGGCACTCTGTGTAGCTCGCCCAGTCGTGAAGAACATTGTTTCCTGAAGATGCATGCATGGGCTGCAGGGCCCGCCCCTCCTCGAGATCAGCTGATCGCCACATCATTGTCACCGTCATTACATATTACCTAATGTAATAATTGTGGGATCGGCAGAATAAAGTACGTGAGTGCAATAATAATAACTATAGGTTTAGCAACCAGCCGGAGGATGCTTTACCTATATATTTGTAACTTTCTATAAGTTTGCAGCAGTTGTGGTTTGGTGTGAATGTTAATGAATGGAAATAAAGCTCAAAACCAATTCGGCTATGCTAGTTAGACCAGTTCTAACCAGCTGAATACTACTTGTAGTTAGCATAACTCTATCATCATCCCACTCATCCTGCCTATATTGGAAACTTTTCTTGCCTTAATTTGTTTGAGAAGAAGACTGTCTATATATCCGAGACCAAATATTCCACAAAATGAGTATTCATAGGCATCAAAAAAGTATTCAAAGTGCTCATAAAAAAATATTCAAAAACGTCGAAAAAGTATTCAAAGATATCGAAGAAGTATTCAAACGTGTCAAAAAATTTGGATGTTTTTTTCAATGATGAGAGAGCATGTTGGTAGACATAAAATGTCAATTTCTATCACCAGCTTGAAAATCCTCCTTTAATGGGCCAATAAAGTGCCAATTTCTCTCTCAAAAGCTGGGTTGGTTTTCCATAGTTGAGCTCAGCTCCTCTCATGTTTTGTCCCTTCCCCAAGGCACTCCATTATGCGTCGTCGATCTAAGATTATGGAGAGTCAGTCACATATATATGGTCGTGAGAACATGTTCACTCTTTATGTTGTGAGCAGCATAGCCAAGTTGTCTCAAAGCTTATTTGTGTACTAACTAGTCATGGGCCCGGCCGGTTGGCCGGATTCATTTTCAGATTACGTAAATACTAAATAGGTATCAATATCGGGTTCATTTGCGAATCGTGTAAATACAAAATAGGAGTAGCATGAGTTTCGCCTGTTTTGTTAGTTTACAAAAATCTATGTTGCTGAAATTATCGAAATGTAAATTTCTTGGTAGCGTAAAAGAATCCAAATTATTAAAGTACTTAATCCATTTAAAATACGAACATCATAGTATTCTGGCAAACCCTAACCGACTCACCGAATATAATTAATTTAAGAAAAACCAATGACAAACCCTTTACCAGGGGATCGAATTCAAAAATTGTTCTGAATAACCCTTATCTTTACTCATCGTCTGTGTGGTGCCCGTCCTCATCCTTCATTTGAGGTGCTTCAATGATTTTCACCGTGGATTTGGTCCATCGTCGTCACTGTCATCACCAAAAGGAATGATAATTTCTCTCGTTTTGGTTTGTTCAACATCAAACTCATAACATGCAAGCAAATATGGTGAGTAAATGTTTGAGAACTTCACCTTGGCCCAAAATTAATTACTTCTGAAATTCTTGGTTTCGCGAGTAGTAAGGTCGCTCCTCAAGAGGTGAAATTAATTGTACCTACAAATTTAGTAGTCGTTTGATTAAATGTCGGTTAGTTAGTGTCAATGTTTGATCAATGAAAATAAGTTAATTAAGATGCCGCCTCACCATTGTATGGAACGATGCATAAGGAAGTAATGATCAGGATGAGAGGTCGGTTGCCCTCATTTTGAACGATTGAATTTAGTTGGGCGACTATCTTACCAAAGAGAATTACCTTGACGACCAATCCCCTATAGTCAAATTGTATATTAGAGTTGCGATTAGAGTTAAGAAAAATTCATGATATTTAAAATTAAGAATAAAAAGAGTTACATACTTGGAAAGTTTTAGTTGGAACTCTCTGCGTGTAACCTTTAGGGTTAGTTTAGTAGATATCATTAAATCTGAATCCTTAATAAGTTGGCTGACGAAATATGTGTAACAAATAATTGATGAAAGTAAGTTTTTGGTTGTTCAAGCAACAAAATATTTTTTATTCGAGAATAGTGCTTAATACCTTAAAGAAATTTCCTTTGGTTGGACTTCCTCTCGATCTCATCTTCTTCGATGAAGTAAAATTTGTAAGCTGGTATCTCTGGAATATCGTCGTTTGCTTCGCCCTCGGTATTTGATTGGAACTTGATGACAAATTTGTTCGGGATTGAGCTGTAATCTCCCATTGTCATATTGACCCGAAACAGGGGTTGGAAGTTATTGATTTGCCATTTGGAAATTTGCATCAAAATATCATTACCATGGGTTAAAAAATAGGCGTATCAATAATTGTCAAGGCATTGAATCACATAGATAATTTTTGTTGTCTATTGTTTACCTTTTATTCGATATCATATCGAGACAAATTCAACATTGATGTGTGCCTGAGATCGCAGTAATAGGTATCTGTTATAAGGAACAACAAATCGATTATCTAGTGAGACCCCATTTATCGTACATTATATGTTGTTCTCTCTATGACGATACCTTGCAAAACCATTGCCATCAATAGTTGTTTGGCTGTAGAATTCCTTCGGAAAATGTTTAGAAGATACACAATTAGTTGTACATGGGGCTTTAGGTCGTTGAATGCCACATGAAACATAAAGTTTGCAACTACTTCATAACATTTAGGAAATGTTTTAGGATCTGGAATTTCAGTGGATATAATCGAATCTATTTCCGATGGACTATATAACTTATCTTCTCCAGCTAGGGAGACTAATAAATGAGCATGAGGTAAACCGCATTTTTGAAATTCAATTGCAATCACATCTGCAAATAAAAGAAATTATAATCAAAATAGGAAAATAATAGTCCACAAACAATTCATAAATTGAAGATGCTTAAAGTAAAACTATTGAAAAGAACTTACATGCACACGTTTTCTCGAAAATTTTCTTCTTCAATATCTCTTTCAACAATTGATGTAGCTTCAGCTTGAAAACTCATGCGACGACATCAACTCATGGTAGTAGTCCTTATCAAATCAAACATGTAATGGATCTCGGGCCAAGTAAATGTAGTGAAAAGATTTGGATATCCTGCCCATCTACAAATCGCCATAGCATCCTGGAAGCTTTCATACTTTTATCGAGTACTGCCTTATGTGATGAAGTCAAAATCACATTTTCCCCACTCATACTGTATCCGAATCACCTCTCAAGTAAGAATCCAAAAGACCTTGGTAGTAATGTTGTCGCAACTTTGTTTGGTTGTTTTTAATCCAATCCAAATGCTCAGCCTCAACCAATCCATATGCATTATACACGCTTTTGCCTTATATAAAGAGTACAATTTCTTCTTACTATTTTGGTCAATGATTGATCAATTATCTTCAACTCTGACTTAGGTGCGTCAATTTCTGAAAAATAAAATGGATAGTTGTGGTCTTGTAAGATCAAGCAGTGTGAAATAGTTAGAGAGATCACAATCAATTGATGATTCATAGATATTCATACCATAAGCATTTTATTTTTTTGCATTTCAGATAGAGATTCTGAGATTGATTAGAATCGACCATATCTTCTGATGGGATAAAAATATCTCTTTTTCCCTGAATACTGCATGGCATGGACACACATTAAATTGTAAGATGTATATAATTATGCTAATAAAAAGATTTGTACTTACATTCAAGTTTTAACCGATGAATTTATAGCTAATACATAGTCCGAGGAAGTCACCATACTTGTTTATACTTTAGAAGTACCAAACGGTGGAGAAGAAGAAAGCAACTATCGCGTTTGTATTCTTGTTGTTATGGGGTAGCAGGGATCACGCTATTTATAATAGTAATTATATTCCTACATCCTTATCGGGAGTATAGTTAGTAAAATATAGTACGGGAAAGTTACGTAGAAAAAATGTATGGGTATTTTACTACGTCTCTAAACTAATGTTACGTTTAATAGTACGTTAATAGTCATAAATAAACCATAAAAAAATAGTCATAAATATATAAAATTAATTATTTTAAAACTAAATAAATATAAAAATAATAGTAAATTTAACAATTTAATTCATAAAATAAGGATATTAAACTTGTTATACGGGTTTTATATGTGTTTAATGCGGGAGTCATCAAGTAAACAAAAAAAAAACGCCTTGACAATAATACGAATATGAAAGTTTTAAACAAATAAAATACCTACGGATACATATACGTATAATAAAAGGAGTATTTACTAACTATATATGAAACCAGAGAAAGTTTGCAACTACTTCATAACATTCAGGATCTGTTTTAGAATCTGGAATTTCAGTAGATATAATCGAATCTGATTTTGATGGACTATATAAATTATCTTCTGCAGCTAGGAAGACTAATAAATGAGCATGAGGTAAACCACGTTTTTTAAACTCAATTGCCATCACATATGCAAATGAAAGAAATTATAATCAAAATAGGAAAATAATAGTCCACGAACAACTCATAAATTGAAGATGCTTAAAGTAAAACTATTGAATAGAACTTACATGCACACGTTTTCTCAAAAAAAAATCTTGAATATTTCTTTCAACAATTGATGTAGCTTCAGCTTGAAAACTCATGAGAAGACATCAACTACTGGTAGTAGTCCTTATCAACTCATGCATGTACTGGATCTCGGGCCAAGCAGGATTATATGTAAATGTAGTGAAAAGCTCTGGATATCCTGCCCATCTACAAATCGCCATAGCATCTTGAAAGCTTTCATACTTTTATCGAGTACTACCTGTATGTGATGAAGTCAAAATCACATGTTTCCCACTCATACTGGTATTCGAATCAGCTCTCAAGTAAGAATTCAAAAGACCTTGGTAATAATGTTGTCGCAACTTTGTTTGGTTGTTTTTAATCCATTCCAAACGCTCAGCCTCAACCAATGCATATGCATTATACACGCTTTTGCCTTATATAAAGAGCACATTTTCTTCTTACTATTTTGTTCAATGGTACGGTTGATCAATTATCTTCAACTCTGACTTAGGTGCGTCAATTTCTGAAAAATAAAATGGATAGTTGTGGTCTTGTAAGATCAAGCAGTGTGAAATTGTTAGAGAGATCACAATCAATTGATGATTCATAGATATTCATACAATAATTTTTTTTTTTTTGCATTTCAGATAGAGATTTTTTAGAATCGACCCTACTTTCTGATGGGATAAAAATATCTCTTTTTTCCTGAATACCGCATGGCATGGACACACATTAAATTGTAAGATGTATATAATTATGCTAATAAAAAGATTTGTACTTACATTCAAGTTTTAACCGACGAATTTATAGCTAATACATAGTCCGAGGAAGTCAGTGTACCTGTTTATACTTTAGAAGAACCGGATGCTGGAGAAGAAGAATGCAACTATCGTTTGTAGTATTGCTGTTATGGGGTAGAAGTAAGGGATCACCCTATTTATATTAATTATATTCCCACATCCTTACCGGAAGTATAGTTAGTAAAATACAGTACGCGAAAGTTACATAGAAAATACGTACGGGTATTTTACTACGTTGCTAAACTAATGTTACGTTTAATAGTACATTAATAGTCATAAATATATAAAATTAATTATTTTGAAACTAAATAAATATAAAAATAATAGTAAAATTAGCAATTTAATTCATAAAATAAGGATATTAAACTTGTTATACGGGTTTTATATGTGTTTAGTACGGGAGTCGTCAAGTAAACTAAAAAAAATGAAACGGCTTGACAATAATACGAATATGTAAATTTTATCTGAATAAAATACCTACGAATACATATACGTTTATTAAACGAAGTATTTATTAACTATATATGAAACCACATAAATTGCTTCTTGTTTTACCAAATGTATATTACAGCCCGTAAAAAAACATGAGCCCACATCTTGCTGGAATTTGTGTGTTCATTAATTAGACCCATATAATTATGAGCCTCCACAGTATACTCGCATATGGTGGCGCCCATGTGAGTTAAATGGTATTTACCCAAAATCTCCTTCCGTGAGATGAGCAGAAAGGTAGAAAAGGAGGATTAAAGGGGTTTTGGTGAGGAAACTCTATATAGTATTGTTATGATGATGATGATATAATAGATTAGGTAGGGTGATTACACTTTGGTAGGATTACTTGGATATTTTAATGATGAGGCAAATTAAAACCCTAATACTTAACATTGTGAATAGGACGGCGCGTGTGCTTGCGTATTTTTTGGGCCGGCGCATGTGGGGCTGTTTTTGGGCCGCGTGGTTGTGGGGCGGTTTTTTAGGCCGCGCATGGGGGCGTTATTTTGGGTCACGCGTGTGGGAGCGGTTATGCGCCACGCGTGTGCGGGCGTTTTTGTGCCGCGCGTGCGGGGCATTTTTATTTGGTCGCGCGTGTGGGGTGTTTTTTTTGGGCCGCGCGTGTGGAGCGTGTTTGGGCCGCACTTGTAGAGCGTGTTTGGGCCGCGCGTGTGGGGCGTTTTGCGTCGCGCGCGTGGGGCGTTATTTTGGGCCGCGTGTGTGGAGCGTGTTTGGGCCGCGCGTGTGGGCGGGGTTTTGGGCCGCGCGTGGGACTAGGTTTTGGACCGCGCGTGGGGCCGGGTTATGGGCTATCCACGGGGGCCGTGTTTTGGGCCGCGCGTGGGTCGGGTTTTGGGTCGGCCGCTGGGGCCGGGTTTTGGGTTCAGGGTTCAGAGTTCAGGGTTCAGGGTTTAGGGTTCAGGGTTAAGGTTTAAGGGTTTAGGGTTTAGGATTTATGATTCAGAGTTTAGTGTTTTGGGTTTAGGGTTTGGGATTCCAGATTTCCCCGGTCTGCTTCTCGTGATCCTGGCTTGAGTCTAGAACTCGCATTGAGAGAGATAGGGGTCGTCTTAGAAGACCAGTTGACTTCGTAAGTTGTTATATGATCTATGAAATCCTCTACCGACGGTGGGTCCCGCCGGAGAGCATAAATCCCCGGTCGGGTATTCTTGAACCAGACCGGGGATTAATCCCTTACTCGATGCTGAGCGTTTTGAAATCCCTAGTCGGTCACCCAAAATCCCCGACCGGGGATTCTGACCGGGGATCGCGATTTCTCTGTTTCTTAAGGGAAAGAAGGGCAAAATTGAAAGGGTTCCGAGTTTTAGAGAAAGAAAATGATTCCTAGAGAGAGAAAGTGACGAACCAGAGTTTCCAAGTGCCATAGATCGATCTTCATCACCATTGGAGCTCGGCCAACACTTGGAGAAGTGCCGATTGACGACCAGGAGCAGAAACCCATCCTTCACAGCATGATTTCTGCATCTGAGCTAGCTTTTGCTTCTCTCTCCATGGAGTAACCTCCTCATTCTTCTGGGTATGGAGAACCCTAGATTTGTATGTTAGGTCTGATTGTATGTAGGGGTGTTCAAATGGTTACCATGGTTATTACCAAACCAAATAAGGCTAAATTTCTTTAACCATGGAATACAATATCATAACCAAACCGTCCAAACTAATACAACAACCAAGTTAACCAAATTAAAGTTTAATCGGTTTGGTTAATTGGTTAACCAGATTAACCAATATAAAATCACATTATCATTAAGTGAGAAAATTTCGGTTAATTTATCAATTCACAATTTATATAATGAATAAAACATAACAATCAACACATAGTTATAGTTGACCCTTAACATAAATACATGCAACTAAGACAATTATCTTACGGTTAGTATAGAAGTATTCACCTAACAAAAATTTATCACAATGGTATGGGGTAGCGAATTTTTGTGTTTGTTTGAATTGAATTAGTCTTTTAGCAATTTTCATAGGCTGAAAAGGACCTTGCTTTCAAGTTTTCATCCAACATAATGTATGAGATTTATCTAAATTAGGCGTTCATATGTTGTGGTCTACACTCTATATATACAAATATACAACAATATCAAGCTTTATATTTTATGAGTCTAAAAGGGATGAACGTTCAACTCTTGAGTGGTTATTCAAAGTATTAAGCATGTGTATATATTAGATATATGGCTATTTATTTATCTGGTTAATTTGGTTTGGCTGGTTATGAGTGTCTGAAACCAAACCAAACCACCTAAACCAAACAAGCTAAAAACTTTAACCAAACTAAACCAATTATCCAAATTAACCAATCCAAATTATTCAAATAGTACTGGTTAAAACGGTTACCATAGCAACCACACCGTTTGAACACCTCTAATTGTATGAACCCAAGTAGTGAATTCATTAGTTTGATTATATTCAATTGAGGTTTGAATTGATGAATGACATGAATCCTGATCACATTCCTGTCGTTTCTGCTTTGACCTAGAATGATAATATCTGCCTAGGTTGATAGAGTACCCTTGATTGAAGGTAGTGAATTGACGACTTTAGTCGAGGAGTCAATTCACTATTCTGTACTGGATTTACTCCAGTAGAGGAGGTTTTATTCGTTAGGGCCTCAATCCGTTTACTTCGGTGGAGGTTAGTTGCCCGCTGGAGACTCAGATTGAGAGGGTCTGGAGACCTTTAGTCGAGACTGCAGACTGTTTAAGAACCTCCCGTAGTATATCTATCTTTGAATTTGGACTTGGTGAATTACAATTCGGTTTAACTGCAGTCTAGAGGGAACTATATCCGGGTGACCTCTCTCAACTTGAAAACAACCGTTTACTGCTTTGTTTGTTTGTTTGCTAAGATTGTCACTACATTTTCACTGCTAAATAATAAGGATTCACGGAGTAGTCAGCATACTTAGGACCCGGGTTGACATTAAAACCCAAACCCGCTATACTACGTTCTAGTGAATGGTTACACTTGGCCATTTTCTAGTGTGACGGTAAAGGCGAGTCAATGATTAAGTCCATTAAGCACCGAGTTTGGCGGATTTATTCCGGTTCATTTTTTGGCAAATTCCAAAGGGGTACCATTACAGATTTCAGGCGATTTTTCCGGAATGCCATTTTCTTTCGATTCTAGAAACTACAGATCATGGAATCAGGCCGAGGTTATTCTCCACCGATAATGAAGTCTATTGATCTTATTCTCGACGGATGATAAATCCATTAAGCACCGATTTGGGCAAATTTATTTTCGGATGGCATTTCGTAAATTATGGGGCGACAAAAGGCCAATTTCCTTGGATTTTGAAGGCTACAGGTCACGGATTTGGCCTAAGGTTATTCTTCAACAATGATTATGTCCATTAAGCACCGATTTGGGCGGATTTATTCCAGGTCAATATTTGGCAGATTTCAAAGGTGTACCATTACAGATTTCAGGTTATTTTTCCGAATAGCCATTTTCTTTCGATTCTGGGGACTACAGATCATGGAATCAGGCCGAGGCTATTCTCCACCGATAATGAAGTCTATTGATCCTATTCTCCACGAATGATAAGTCCATTAAGCACCGATTTGGGCCAATTTATTTTTGGATTGCATTTTCGTGAGTTATGGGGCGACGAGAGGCTATTTTCATTGGATTTTGAAGGCTAAAGGTCACGGATTCGGCCTGAGACTATTTTTCAACGATGATTAAGTCCATTAAGCACAGATTTGGGCGGATTTATTCCGAGTCAATTTTTGGCAGATTCCAAAGGGGTACTATCACAGATTTCGGGCGATTTTTCCGAAATGCCATTTTCTTTCGATTCTGGAGACTTCAGATCACGAAATCAGGCTGAGGCGGCTTGAGTTCAAGTCCTTAAGCCTCATTTTTTAAGGAAAATCTTAAAGCCTTCCTATTGGGTAATAGTGGATTAGGTAGTTAATGGGAGTTAGTAGTTAATAGGTAGTTAAGGGTAAATAGGGTTATGCAAATATAATTAAAATTAATATAATTAATTAATGATTCTCTTTCTCTCTCCTCCCATGATTTTCTCCATAACCCTCTCTCTACAATCTACATTATAATTAAAAAGAAATATGAAATTAATTTTATTTAATATTAAATAAAATCCGAATTTAATATTTTTTTTCTAAAAATGGAAATTTGAAATTTAAAATATATGGCTCTCTCACATCTTGGCAACTTCCGATTAGTATTAAGTATTAACATTTTGTAATGACATTATCAAGATTTATAAATTGAATTATCATTAGGGCTTTTCATTGCATGGGTTTGAGATTTTTCGTTGTTAGGTATTCGTTTGTGTTATTATTAATGTTGTTCGACATGTTTTTTAATAATTTTATATGTCATTATTAACTTTTTATGTTATGTTTTGTTTGTAACATTAACAAATGTGAAATTGTGTTTTCAATTTGTTGGTACTTGAAGTTTATTTACTATTACATCGTATTATCAATTTGGTTCGCAATGATTTATAATCATTTGAAGTACTATTATCAATTTTTTTTTTACAAGTACAATACAACCATTAGCAAAAATTTAATTCATTTGTAAGATTGCTTATGTTTAGTGATTTGAATTATTAATATTTTTTCGTTTATGTTTGTAACTTTGTCAAATGTCATTATCAAGAAGCATACTTGTTAGATATTCGTTTGTTTATGACATTATCAAAAGTGAATTTACGTTTAATGATATAACTATGGTTATTAATCTTTCAGTCTAAGTTAGTAACGTAGTTGGTGTCATTATTAATAGGCGTGTATAAGCATTATCAATGTTTGAAAATAAGATATTAATAATATCTAATAAGGTACTTAACAATCATTAGTTGCTATCATTATCAAAGTTTTTGGATGCATTATCCATTAAACACATGTTACTTATTAATGCGTTTTTAGTGCTATTTGACATTAAATATTGCATTTGAATATTATTAATATTTTTATATTACAAAAATCTATTTCCTTATTAGTTACTTGTCATTCAATATTAATGGTTTTTAATATCTTTATTAAAAGTTTGATGTCATTTATAATGTTGAAGTCGGACATTTTTACATTGATGGTTTGTGTTTATTTTCAACGAAATACTTTTCGTTATCAATGATTTATTGTATTGTTATTAAAAGTTGGTGTTGAGACGTGAATGTTGGTTTGCTTGAGCTAATATTTTTCTGGACAATGTTTGTT
Organism: Linum tenue; assembly: GCA_946122785.1. NCBI lineage: Eukaryota > Viridiplantae > Streptophyta > Magnoliopsida > Malpighiales > Linaceae > Linum > Linum tenue. Next base: position 2,836,500 of record CAMGYJ010000006.1, on the reverse strand, counting down.
TGACTGAATCACACAGGTGCACTATATCACAAGTATCCAAGATGTTGAAAATCAGTATTGTGCTTTATGATCATTGAGAATGATAATGTAAAACAATATTAATTGATCATAAAACGTTAATAATGTCATTAGAAATCATTGGAAGAGGCCATGACTAGATAGTTATAAACATGATGTGAAAATGTGAATCATTAGTACTAAAGATGTTGTAAATCAATGATATTGTTATTCAAACTATTAATGACTATGTTGCATAACTTTAATGATTCATTCATATGCGTTGATGACGAAACTATAAAACAGTAACAATTGATCCAAAATTGTTAATAATGTAATTGTAAGGAATTGATAAGTATATTTTTTTTTTGACAATTAATTGATAAGTATATTGAAGTCGTTAATAATGATGAGGTATAATAATAACGATTCATTTCATAAATGTTGATAATGTCATTGCAAAATGTCAATACTGTATTGCAAGTTGCCACAAAGTGAGAGAGAGCATATATTTTTAATTTTTAATTTTCATTTTAAAAAATAAAAATATTAATTTCGAATTTATTAAATATTAAATAATAATATCTAATTAAATTAATTTCGAATTTCCTTTTAATTGTAGTGGAGAGAGAGGGTTATGGAGAAGATCAAGGGGGAGAGAGAAAGAGAATCATTAATGAGTCATATTAATTATATTTTTATAATATCTTATTTATTCCAACTAACTATTAACTACTAACCCCTCATTAATTACCTAATCTAGTATCAGCCAATAAAAATGGTTTAAGAACCTCCTTAAACAATGAGGCTTAAGGTCCGGATCCAACCCGGGCCGAGGCTATTCTTCACCGATAATAAAGTCTACAGATCCTATTCTCGACGGATGATAAGTCAATTAAGCACCGATTTACGCCAATTTATTTTCGGATGACATTTTCGTAATTTATAGGGCGACGAAAGTCCATTTTCTTTGGATTTTGAAGGCTATAGGTCACGGATTCGGCCTGATGCTATTCTTCAACGATTATTAAGTCCATTAAGCACCGATTTGGGCGGATTTATTCCGGGTTAATTTTTGGCAGATTCTAAAGGCGTACCATCACAGATTTCGGGCGATTTTCCCTAAATGTCATTTATTCCGGGTTAATTTTTGGCTGATTTCAAAGGGGTACCATCACAATTTTGGGCGATTTTTCCGAAATGCCATTTTCTTTCGATTCTGGAGGCTACAGATCACGGAATCAGGCCGAGACTATTCTCCATCGATAATGAAGTCTATTGATCCTACTCTCCACGGATTATAAGTCCATTAAGCACCGATTTGGGCCAATTTATTTTCGGATGACATTTTCGTAATTTATGGTTTGCGAAAGGCCATTTTCTTTGGATTTTGAAGGCTACAGGTCATGGATTAGGCCTGAGGCTATTCTTCAACGATGATTAAGTTCATTAAGCACCAATTTGGGCGGATTTATTCCGAGTCAATATTTGGCAGATTCACAAATGGGTTTCATCACACATTTCGGGCGATTTTTCCGAAATGCCATTTTCCTTCTATTCTGGGGACTACAGATCAAGGAATCCGGCCGAGGCTATTCTCCACCGATAATGAAGTCTACTGATCCTATTCTCGACGGATGATAAGTCCATTAAGCACCAATTTGGGATAATTTATTTTCCGATGGCATTTTCATAATTTATGGGGCGACGAAAGGCCATTTTCTTTGGATTTTGAAGGCTGCATGTCACGGATTCGGCCTGATGCTATTCTTCAACGATGGTTAAGTCCATTAAGCACCGATTTGGGTGGATTTATTTCGGGTCAATTTTTGGCAGATTCCAAAGGGGTTCCATCACAGATTTAAGGCAATTTTTCCGAAATTCCATTTTCTTTCGATTCTGGAGGCTACAAATCACGGAATCAGGACGAGGCTATTCTCTACCGACAATGAAGTCTATTGATCCTTCTCTCCACGGATGATAAGTCCATTAAGCACCGATTTGAGCCAATTTATTTTCAGATGACATTTTCGTAATTTATGGGGCGACGAAAGGCCATTTTCTTTGGATTTTGAAGGCTGCAGGTCACGGATTCGGTCTGAGGCTATTCTTCAACGATGATTAAGTCCATTAAGCACCAATTTGGGAGGATTTATTCTGGGTTAATTTTTGGCAGATTCCAAAGGGGTACCATTACAGATTTTAGGCGATTTTTCCGAAATGTCATATTCTTTCGATTCTGGAGGCTACAAATCACGGAATCACGTAAAAAGACCTTCCATTACGTAAAGCTTATGTAACGACAGATATTTCTTACGTAACAGTTAAACCAGTCGCGTTACGTAAGGCTTCCGTAATGACTTAGCATTTTACATAACGCGAGATTAATACTCATTACGTAAAGACACATTCTATTACGTAAGGCTTTCGTAATGATCTTTTACAACTGTTACGTTAGATTACCATTTTTTACGTAATCATTATGCAATGTATATTGTATTTGACGTAATGCGACCTGTGAAACCTGTTATTACAGGTAAAAAAATTCAAGTTACCTTACTTCAAGTTACTGTAGGAAATCCCAAACTTATATGAATAGTTGTGATGAAAATGAGAAAGGGAGATTGTATTAAAATTGGGTATATGGGATAAAATCCATTGTGAACCGTACTCGTACTGAAAAAATAATCTATTTTTTCTTAATAAACAATAAAAGTGCTTTTGCTTTTAATTATATAAATAATAATAATAATAATAATAATAATAATTTATACCAGTTCCATACACACAACCATTTCGTGCAAGCTATCATTAAACTTCAAGATTGTAACTACCCCAACCGTTATCCATTAATAAAACGTGATGTTTCCACCCCAACCAAATCGAAGTACAACCAATAATTTAGAAGCGAATCCGACTCCACAATAAAATGAAATCCTAGTGGTTTAGTGTGGCCAACTGAAGCAAGGTAATCCGCTGCAAAATTTCCTTCCCTGAACACATGCTTCAGCTGGACTTGCCACTCCCTTGCAAGCAAACGACGAGCAGCTTGAACCAATAAAAAGTGGGGATGCCGATCAGCAGCTTCCCGTATCAGTTGTATGGCTATTTGCGAATCTGTTTGCACCACCACCTGTCTGAAACCTCCGTCCCATGTCAATGTTAGCCCATTTACGATGCCTGCCAACTCTGCTTTAGTGATCGAAGCTTCAGCCAAGTTCATAGAGAAACCCTTTATAAACCGACCAAAAAGCTTCTAAGTACACCTCCCGCAGCTGCTTGTCCGTTAACCACTGACCCATCTGAATTTATCGAAACCCAGTATTGTGGCGGAGGTTCCCAAATAACTTGCCTCCACTGCCCTCTTGCTCCGTCCCCTGCCATGAGAGGGTCCTTCTTTGCTGTCAACAATACTTGTTTCACCAACACTGTCCTCTGATTCCTTATCTTCTCCGGCAGACTCAGCTTCTTCTCAAAGACATAGGTATTTCTATGTTTCCACAGCAACCAACAAACACTTGCAAAGAGATTAGGTGCCACGTTCTCACTCCGGCCTGTGATGTAGTGTAACACCCACCTCGTTACGTCCTCCTGGAAAAATGTTGCGTCTGGTTCGTTACCAAGCAAATCAGACCACACTGCCCGAGCAAATGGGCATTCCCGGATGACATGCAAGGTGCTTTCCACCCCGCTGTCGCACAGAGGGCACTCCTGCGTTGTGCTTATATGCAAGGGCGGAGCTACATTGGTGCTCGGATCGGAGGGACCTCGACCCTTTGGTGGGAAGGCTGTTTACGGAAAGCAACATTACGACTCATGAGCTTAAGGACTCGTTAAATGTCCCTTGACAGGAGAAGGGAAGGATTCGAGTGATGGTGGCGAAGCACGGTTTATTTGAATTCGTGTTGCCATGTGAGGCATTCAAGAATTGGGTGTTGAAAAGAATGCCCTGGGTGATCAAAGATAAAATCCTCCACCTCCGAGCATGAACACCTAACATAACGAAGCGGACCTTTGATGAACTCGCCATAGCTCCCTTTCGTGTCCAAATGTGGGGCATGAAGGAAGATTGTTGTACGAAGCAGTTTGGAAGAAAGATGGTGAACAACACAATTGGCCATGTCCTAGAAGCAGTTGTGTTTGCCTGCACGAACACTGACCAATGCTCGTCAAGGTTAGGGCCCTGATTGATTTTTCCAACTACTAGTGATCAAACGGGTTGCTTTTGGGTTAACCTGAAGTATGAATACATGCCCACCTTTTGCTTCCACTGTGGACGAGTCGGCCATATGATGAATGTTTGCTCGTTTGACTCTCCCACGCGGAAGGAAAAATTTGACCCACACATGTCCACCAAAAAGTTGGGGAAAAGAATTTACGATGATGAGGATGAAATCCCTTCGTATCGTGGAGTATCAAAATCCGTGTGAGTTAACAAGGACACCCGAGAGCACAAGGATGCTAAAGCTTAACCGGGCAGGTGCTCGAGAAAGATGAGGTCAGGTTGGCCAATCTTGATGAGTCAAGTGGGATGCGTGATCATGTGAAGCAACTGGAGGTTCATGTGCATTCCATGCGAGCTGTAGAGAAGATGCCGAATCGGGGCAAAAGCCCACGTGGCTTCCCCTTGAAGAAATCGCCTAAGATTCACGTAGGTCGGGGTCTCCGCAGATCAACACCAAAGAAAGAATATGGAGAGACCTCTCGTGCTGGACGAGTATGGGGTTCTGACTCACTCCTACTGTCACTCTAGAAAATGGCCAAGTGTAACCACTTCCTAAAGCGTAGTATAGCGGGTTTGGGTTTTATTGTCAACCCGGGTCCTAGATTTGATGACTACTCGGTGAATTCTTGTTATCTAGCAGTGAAACTTTAGTGCAGGTTCAAACCAACAAAAACGCAAAGCAAGTTAAACGGTTGTTTTCAAGTCAAGAGAGGTCACCCGGATATGGTTCCCCCTAGACTGCAGTTAAGCCGGATTGCAATTTACCAAGTTCAGTTTCCATGAAAATTATACTACGGAAGGTTCTTAAATAATCTGAAGTCTCGACTAAAGGTCTCAAGACCCTCTCAATCTGAGTCTCTAGAGGGCGACTAACCTCCACCGGAGTAAACAGATTGAGGCCCTAACGAACCAAACCTCCACTACCGAATTGAATTCGGTACAGAATAGCGAATTGGCTCCTCGACTAAAGTCACAAATTCACTACCTTCAATTAAGGATACTCTATCAACCTAGGCAGATATTCTCATTCTAGGTCAAAGCACTAAACATAAGCAATCTTACAAATGAAATAAAATTTTGCTAATGGTTGTATTGTGGTTGGAAAAAAACATTGATAATAGCACTTCAAATGATTATAAATCATTGCGAACCAAATTGATAATACGATATAATAGTAAATAAACTTCAAATACCAACAAATTGAAAACACAATTTCACTTTTGCTAATGTTACAAACAAAACATAACATAAAAAGTTAATAATGTCATATAAAATTATTAGAAAACATGTCGAACAACATTAATAATAACACAAACGAATACCTAACAACGAAAAATCCCAAACACATGCAACGAAAAGCCCTAATGATGATTCAATTTATAAAGATTGATAATGTCATTACAAAATGTTAATACTTAATACTAATCGGAAGTTGCCAAGATGTGAGAGAGACATAATCTTATTATTATACCTCATCATTATTAATTAACGACTTCAATATACTTATCAACTCCTTACAATTACATATTAACAATTTTGGATCAATTGTTACTGTTTTATAGTTTCGTCATCAACGCCAATGAATGAATCATTAAAGTTATGTAACATGGTCGGGTAAATGACACATTTGGTCACTGAGATTACTAAATCGTGTCATATTTAGTCACTAGAAAAATTTAATATCAATTTTGGTCACTCGAATTACTGAAACAGGTCACATTTGGTCACTCTTCTGTAGCCTCTATCCAACTCCGGTCACTCGAATTATTGAAAAATGTCACATTTAGTCACTCGGATTACTGAAACATGTCACATTTAGTCACTCTCCCAAAAGTTTCCGTCCAACTACATTAATGGAGTTGGACGGAAACTGACGGGAGAGTGACTAAATTTGACCAGTTTCGGTAATTCGAGTGACCAAAATTGATATTAATTTTTTCTAGTGACTAAACATGACACAATTTAATAATCTCAGTGACCAAATGTGTCATTTACCCTAACATGGTCATTAACAATTTGAATAACAATATCATTGATTTACAACATCTTTAGTACTAATGATTAACATTTTCACATCATGTTTATAACTATCTAGTCATGGCCTCTTCCAATGATTTCTAATGTTATTATTAAAAAACATGTCGAACAAATATTAGCTCAAGCAAACCAAAATTCACGTCTCAACACTAAACTTTTAATAACATTACAATAAATCATTGATAACGAAAAATATTTCGTTGAAAATAAACACAAAACATCAATGTAAAAATGTCCGACCTCAACATTATAAATTACATCAAACTCTTAATATATTAAAAACCATTAATATCGAATGATCAAGTCACTGATAGGGAAATAGATTTTTGTAATAAAAAATTATTAATAATATTCAGATGCAATGTTTAATGTCAAATAGCACTAAAATGCATTAATAAGTAACATGTTTTTAATGGATAATGCATTCAAAAACTTTGATAATGATAGCAACTAATGATTTTTAAGTACCTTATTAGATATTATTAATATCTTATTTTTCAAAAATTGATAATGCTTATACACACATATTAATAATGACACCAACTATGTTACTAACTTAGACTAAAAGATTAATAACCATAGTTATATCATTAAACGTAAACTCACTTTTGCTAATGTCATAAACAAACGAATTCCTAACAAGTATGCTTCTTGATAATGACATTTGACAAAGTTACAAACATAAACAAAAAAAATATTAATAATTCAAATCACTAAACATAAGCAATCTTACAAATGAAATAAAATTTTGCTAATGGTTGTATTGTGGTTGGAATAAAACATTGATAATAGCACTTCAAATGATTATAAATCATTGCGAACCAAATTGATAATACGATATAATAGTAAATAAACTTCAAGTACCAACAAATTGAAAACACAATTTCACTTTTGCTAATGTTACAAACAAAACATAACATAAAAAGTTAATAATGTCATATAAAATTATTAAAAAACATGTCGAACAACATTAATAATAACACAAACGAATACCTAACAACGAAAAATCCAAAACCCATGCAACGAAAAGCCCTAATGATGATTCAATTTATAAAGATTGATAATGTCATTACAAAATGTTAATACTTAATACTAATCGGAAGTTGCCAAGATGTGAGAGAGACATATATTTTAAATTTCAAATTTCTATTTTAGAAAAAAGATAATTATTAAATTCGGATTTTATTAAATATTAAATAAAAGTAACTTCATATTTCTTTTTAATTATAATGTAGAGAGAGGGTTATGGAGAAAATCATGGAATGAGAGAGAAAGAGAATCATTAATTAATTATATTTGCATATTTCATTTACTCTTAAATACTTATTAACTACTAACTCCCATTAATTACTTAATCTACTATCAGCCAATAGGAAGGCTTTAAGATTCTCCTTAAGAAATGAGGCTTAAGGACTTGAACTCAAGCCGATATTATCTTAGGGTTTCATTCCAAACACACCAATATCAAGTAATCATTTAACAAATATCTAGACCTCACAGAACAAATATCAGGGAACTAATATCCATACATGACAGAGTAATGTCCTGATTGAGGAAAAAAATATCAATACATCACATAACTAATATCTGGACAACCAATTACATACTAGAATCCATATCATCAACAAATCGAAACCCCAGATACCCAAGTCTAATCCCAGCTACATGGGCATTATAGTGCCAAAGTAGGAGGTTGGCCGCAATGAGGTCTCCCCGTCTTCCATTATGCAAAATCCCTCAAGCACATAGAAATATCCTGTAAGCATAGAGAAATATCCATTAAAGAGCAGACAAATATCCAAATATGGAGGACAAATATCCAGGCATAATATTTTCAATATCTGGACAGCACATAACAATATCCACGTATTAAAAAAGTAGTATCCCAAGCATGCTAACTGTTATCCACTATGAAAGAAACTAATATTCCAGATCTACAAATCGAATCCCAATCTCAACCAAAACCCAGAATCCCCTGTTGCAACCGCCCCTCGAGATCGGGGGACCCGCTGCGATAAGCTCGGAGTCGCCATCGATCTTACTTGGAGTGGATCGAACACTCATTTCCTGGTCTCGACCTTAGGGTAGAAACCGGCATTTGGTCTGCGAATTTTAGAGAATCTGGGTTCGGGAGTACAGTTACATGTGGGGAAGTGTATTCACACCCCACAACGCCCAAAATTGGTACTACTTAAATTGATAAGTTTTAAGGGGTTGAGTGTTTTTATTATTTGCGCCTTGTTTGTGTATTTAATCGTAAAATTGAATTATTTTAATAATTTTGGGTTTATTTTTAGAGTTCAATTGGACGATATTATTACCATAAATTTTGAACTGATGTAGTTACTTGATAATTTTCATGTCTATTGACGTAAAAATATTTTTTAGATTAGTTGGACTCGAACCTATTGGTTGTCTACGTACCCGACTTAGTCGGGATCAAAGTCCACGTAGTTCGTTTTTAAATGATAGGTTTTTTTATGAAGTGATGTTAAACACGTTCTATTGATTGCGATTAAGATGATTTGAGTTGTTAGGAAATGAATTTATGATTTTCCAATGATAGAATGTTAGATCGCCTTTTGGAAGAATTTCAACGGGAACGACTATCACGGCCTACTGACCATGATTAGGAAAATCTCTAAGTAAAATAAATATGTGTATGTAAAATTAAAGCCTGATTTTATCAAAGTTTTAACATTTTGAGATACAGAGAAGTAATCGTAACTTGGCCGATGTAAAAGTCTTGACACGATTAGTTGATACAAATTTTGCGTATTAATCTTATTGTAAGTAATAAGTAGCGAAAGAAATAAAGTGTAAACAAAAATGTCGCAGTCAGAGTGGTTTGGTGCTTCGCCAAGAGTTTATGGCGCTGAGGTCTCGGGTTCGAATAACCCTTGACATATTTTTTTTATTTTTCTTGCAGAGATCAAAGCGGGGGCATTTTAGTAAAATGAGGGGTACGGGGTATAAAAACCTCTCTTAAGCTGCAACCAAAAACCCTAATTCGCCTCTCATCTAAACCGAGCCGCCTAACTCTCTCTCTCCTTACTTTATTTCAAAATTGTGCTTTGCCTTCTCTCTTCTCCAGCGCCTCTGTGTAGGGTTTTACAGGGGCTGCCGCCGGCACCTCTTGGTGACCGGCGGTAGCCCAATGCTCTTTCCTTCTCCTTGCTTTATTTTCGTGCTTCCTTGTACCTGGTTTCGTCTTCTTCAATCGGATTTTCCTGCTGTTTAGCTTCTCTTGCCTTTTAGGCCTTTCGTTGCCCTGTTCTAGGGTTCCTTTTCTGGATTTGCTCTCCTTGGGGCTGGGTTAAGCATCTAGGGGTCTCCTCCTCTTTAGATGGTGGGTTCATCAACATGCATGGTGAATCGATTCATCGATTTCCCCTCCGTTCGTCCCTGTTGGTAGTCCTCTGCCTCTTGGTCGGCGTCGGTGGTAGGAAGGCGGTGTCTGGCCCTTCTGGCTGCGGTCTCAGATCTTGGTTTTTGGAGTTTGGGTTCCTCTTCTCCCTTGATCAAGTTCTTGGTGCCTGGTCTCCCTCTGCTTTTTCAGCTCGGAGCATTTCGATCCTCTACCCTTTCCACCGCCATGTAATCCCTCACAAGAGATTCACTGTGTTGAGCGTCTTCGAGCGACTCCCAGGAGGCGGCCTTTGACGTTGTTTTCAATTGTCATGGACTTGGTCGGATCGGACGAGCTGATTGTGCTTGGTGCTCTTTGATTGTTTTGTTTGCAAGAGAGCTTTTGGTGGATTCTGGATCTGATTCAAGTGTTGCAGATTTTTTGGTTTGATCTTTTTTGTGTTTTGCTTTCCTTGTTGTATTTCTTAAACACAAATTGTTCATTCGTGTGCTTGAGTTTGTCTGGCCTTGATCCTTTCTGGGTTCCTTTGTTGGCTGGCCTTGTAACCTTTCTTTCAAAGAGCAATACAAGTAAATCCTTTGTCAAAAAAAAAAAAAAAAAAACGAGCCGCCTCTACTCTCTCTCTTTCAATCGTTCTCCTTTTTCTCTCTGAAACAACCAAGAAAGAAACACACATACACAACCCTGCTACGAGGTCGTTTGGATAAGGGTTTTGTTTGAGTGATTTGGGCATAATCCCTCAGAATGAGGGAATTTAATTAAAATCACTCGTTTGGTGAACTCTTATTTTATAAGAAATTTTAACCATTCCGAATTTCAAAAACTCATATGTGGAATTGTGAAATAGCTGATGACCATAAATTATTTTGAAATTCCTCAATATATTGCCAATTTGTTCCATATATGTACATGCATATTTTCTGAAAATCCAACTTAACCCTTCTTTCTATTAAGTATTAACCCTTCAATTACTGTCTGTCTCTGTATCCATTCGCAGAACCCTTCGTTCTGTTTTACTGCAACCCAAACGAAGGAGCGGAAAGACAAACCAGCTGCTGTCGAGGAGTGCTATTCCGGTTTCTAACACTAACCGGCGGCGACTCAGCTTCGGAGGGTAGGAAATTTGAAGGCTGCAGCAAAAACTCGGCTCCGGAGAGCATTAGCGAGCAGCAAAAACTCTCCGGCAGGTGAGTTTGCGAAATCCATTTTCTCCGTTCTTCCTCCTTGGCTTGTTTTGGTGTGATGCCTTCGTCTCACTCGCAATCTTTTGGGTTCTGGGTTTTATGGCTTGCTTTGTTGATGTTTGGCGAAGGAGAGCAGAAATAGATTTGTGTTTTGAGGGTTTTAAAGCTTTCATGACTTACTTTGTCCAGTCAAACATATTAGGAAAGTTGATTACTTGGCAGAATTGCCGCAACCTTCATGGCCTTGTAAGCTTGGTTGTGAGTGGTTCAACCTTAGTGAATACAGTTCTACCAACCTAAGTTTTCATACCGCAACAATACTACAATGCACATATATATGTTCTTCAAACTGCAATTTTCGTCTCCTTGATGAAGTTCTACCATTTTGAAGACATATTAGACAAGATGATGTTTGTGAGAGGGCTGCTAGGTTGAGAACAGTTATTAGATTAAGCAATCTCAGCTTGTAGGCAAGGTTTTTTTGAAGGGATTATGATTCCAATGTGATTGAACATGATTGGTGGCTGACTGGCTGTTTGACTGTATAATGTTGCTGCCAATATGATCTTAATCTGTCAATTTGTTTAAGGTTGCAGTGTATAAAACTGCCAAAAAGAAGAACCATGTTCATCTGCACTTTGTTCAAGGTTGCTGCCAATCTGATTTTAATCTGTCAATCTGTTAAGGTTGCAGTGTATAAAACTACCAAAAGAATAACCATGTTCATTTTCAATTTCTTGATCCTTGTCGATTCCAGTTCTTTTTGGTATCACGGTTGGGGTATCATCTGCACTTTGTTTAACTGTCTTCCTTAACTATAAAGAAGCAATAACCTGCATATTAATATTTACTGCAAATGGTCTGCATTACATTCATTCAACCAGGATGCTTGAGTTGTTGCCTACGGGTTAGACAAAATAGGAGACTAAATAAGGGAAATTATGTGATTTTACATTCTCATTTCAGAATGTCATATTTGTAGCCAAACGAATGATTTGACGCAAATCCCACACAAATCTCTCAAATTAAAACGACGGCGAGTAACGCCGACGATGATAAGCGACGACAAAGGTAGGAGTTTTAGTTTTGCATGTGGGATTTTCTGGTATTAGGGGTGGCTATCGATTTTAATCGATTGTGTTTAGGTGGTTTTGACCACGAGGAAAGATGACAACAGAGTTGGCCTGCGAAAATCTCGCCGGCGACGGACGATGGGAGATGCGAGGGTTCTGGTGAATTTCTTTGGTTTTCGATTTGTGGTTGAGGGGAAGGAAACAGTGGTTTTCTGATGAATGAATGAAGCCTGAAGGTACTATTCAGAATGAAGCCATGTCGGAATTGTTGAATCAATTCGAATACATTCTCGATTCCGATCCCCTCATGTAAGCACCGTCATCAAATTCGATTCAGGAAGTTTCCCCTTCGTTCAATTTATTCGCTCAACCCTATGTTCAATTTTTTTTTTCCGGCTGCTTTGGTGCTCCTTCGTGCTCAGCAACGAAGTAGGGTTCATTCACCCTTCGCAATTTGCGACATTGGAGAAAGATCCTGAAGCTGGTAGCTCACGATCGGAAGCCTCGGATGCGCTGGATGGTGGAGATGGGAGCTTCTGGATTCGAGATCACAAACTGGGCATTTCTTCGGAGGTTGTTCTCCGGTTGTACAAGGCTGCCAGAGAACAATTCATGAATGCAATTGCAGAATACAAGAAACTCGGCGACCTATCTCTTCCTTCTGCTGAAGCTCTAGGAATTGTGGTTATGAAATGCAGCAAAGCACTTGTGTTGTTAAGCCCTGATTTCGGGACTGCTTGGAATTCCAGGTAACCAATTTGAAGTTTTCTATATTTATACGGGTCTGGTTGATTTGAATCATCATGATCCGGAAATGGTAGATTCGCACCTGTGTTTTAAACCCTCTAGTTGCAGCTTGTTTATGCCCAATGTGCCCCTCTGTTCTTGTTTTTATTTTATTTTTATGAATGACTTTTCTTGATGCAAATGACAGAAAGTTAATCGTATCGAAGAAGACACAAGCGTCAATGTTCACTGACGAGCTCCGCTTGTCTGCCCTTGTCCTTTCGTATTCACCCAAGAGCGAGCAAGCATGGAGCCATAGGTAATATCTATGAAGTACTAGTTGATTCTCTTCCTGTGTTGTTTATCTGCTGAACTGCATGAGTTGTTAACTTGTTCTATGCATTTTTCCTTCGCTTTTTGGCAGGAGGTGGGTGATCAAGAATATGGCCAAAAATCGTACAACTTTGCAAGAGATTCTGAGGGAAGAATCTGACCTGGTGGAGAAGATAGCAGAGGTTTATATTAATTTCAAGAACTGCATAGTAGTGATTCATGAAGGTTTAACAACTTCTAATACTAAAGAAGCATACTATTTCCGTGACAATTGCATTACGAAATTTTAAAAATTGGAAAAGAAAAGGGGAAAAAGAAAGCATCATCTTTGAAGTTTATTAATTTCATGTTTGATTGTGGGATCTTTCCAGACATGACTAGGTGTATGCATGTATTGTTAGACTTTCATTTTTCACTCCATCCTAGTGGCTTTGAACACAGCTCTGGTTTACTAATTCTTGGGCGTGTGTGCTATTGACCGCTACTCTAAACTTTTTCTGCCTTGCTATCTATGCAGAGATCAAAGATGAACTATCGTGCATGGAATCATCGCTGCTGGTTGGTTTCTTACATGGATAGAGAACAGGTTCGTTTCTTAGATTGGGCAAGTTTTGTTATCTATAACGTCATGACAACTTGGCCCTCATGTATGACTAGTATGTAAGAATTTCAGCCCACTGTCTTGAATTGGGCAGCTTTTTTTTTAACTTTCTCCTGGTGTTTATACATTCTCGTTCTAAAACTTTTTTGGGTATTTTGGTTCATACCTGCTGATGCATTTCACAGTCATCTATGAGCTGCTTTATCTAGGTGTCCTGTCTGTCAGCTTAAGCAAAAATTGCTTTTCCAGGTGATACAGGAACTGAAGCAATCCAAAACGTGGGCTGGGTTACATGTTGCTGATCATTCTTGCTTTCATTATCGCATGGTGAGTACAATCCTTGAACATTTAAAAGAGAGTTCATGAGAGAAAGCTATGTATAATTTTACGAGCATTCATTCCATGACATTTCTAGCATCTTGTCACAGTTTGAGTTATCACCTACTTGCAGCGGCTAATCATCAGAATTTTAGAGGATTGCTGCCGTAAGCAAGAAGAGGGGTCTTGTGATTCTTGTGTTGAAGTTTATCTGATCTGGCAGGTATAATGTCTGAACTTTCATATTCATTGCCATCGTTTATTAACTCTTTTGTAATTAATCGAGATTGCACAATTTGTGAGTTAATAACTCTGATGCTGCTGTTTCTATCAGGAGGAGCTTGACTGGAATGAAGAATTAATAAAGCGTTATTTAGGAAGGGAGGTATTTTTCTCAAGCCCATTTAAAATATGTGAATATAGGGGATCTTGACAAACATGAAAATCGATTACTGCGTTCTGCAAATTGAAGTAGTTGTGGAATTGTTTCTGATCACTTTGTTTCCATTGTAACCTGAGTTTCCTCCAAAGCTAACTCCCACCCCAAATCCCTTTTTGTTCACAGGCTCTATGGCTCTACCGTCGCTTTCTCTCCTTATTATGGATAAGGCATTTCACAAGTGATGTCAACGACGTGTCTTCCCCACAAAAAAGCCAATGTAGCATCCAAGTGAACGTCAGTGTGTTTTTGGATAAGGAGTTGCTCCTCGTCAATTCATGCTCGGAAGGAAGTGATGATGAGTTTGAAGATTTTGAAGAACAAACAATTTGTTCAGCATCTTACATGTTATGGTTGACAAAGGTAGCAAAATGTCTAGTTATAGTAGTTAATTGTTTTGGTTTCGTCAGGTGAACTAATTGCCTTGTGGGAATCTCTTTTGTACAGCAAATCCCTGAAACCCAGAAGTTAGAACTGAGGGAGAAGATAGAGAATGAGCGCCTGGACGCCATGTTGAAGTTGGTGTCCCTGAGAGGTCCTCCATTTGGGGCTATCTAAGATTAGTAAGTCTATTTGGCTGCCATGTACGCTGGAAGTGGAGGTATTAATTTGTTGGACGAATTGTCATTGAATTGAACCGTGTAAAGGTAACAAACTACAGTAACAAATAACTGAATAGTTGTCCACTTAAAAATGATCATGATTTCGCTCGTCTTTGTTTTGTCAAAAAGACTCAAAACATGAATGGGCGGCGTTGCAGTTACAGATGGAAGAATTTATGTTACCCTTAGTCCCATTCCTTTTCGCGTGGTAAGTACAAGGTCAAGGGGCACTTCTACTATGCTATATAGCATTGGTGCTTTAATGTACAACTTAAAGTTGTACCATAACATTAAATGTATAAATTTAGGTTGTACCATAAAACAATTTGTAACATTATGTTATGGTACAACTTTACAACTTGAAGTTGTACCATCACATAAAGGTACAAGTTCAAGTTGTACCATACAAGAATTTGTACAAAAAGTATAGGTACAATCTGAAGTTGTACCATAACGTAAATGTACAACTTTAAGTTGTACCATAAAAGCAAAAACCTATAGTACCAATACTATATAGCATTGTAAAATTTCTCCAAGGCCCAGCCCAGCAAAGCAGAACATGAGTCGAACACTGCAGTTTTGGGGGATGACGGGAAGGGTATGTGCTTCAGCAATGTTCCCATGCTCAATCTCTTCTTCGACCTTTCATACGTACGGGCACGGCTGTATTTATTGAGAGAGTTACAATTTACAAACGAACGCAAAGCTCTCTGACAGGCTGACAGACAACGTACTCGGGTCGACGGTGGCCCCACAACGAACACATCGGATACGAGAGGGAGGGAGAGGCCCGTTTTGGAAGTGGGTGGGCACCACGGTCTACCACTTGACTTACGTACGGGATAACTAGATGGAGTACGAAACCAGTCCAGCGTTCAAGCCCAGCTTGTTCATTGTTAATAAGATCAATCCTAAATGTCTGGTCCATTGACTGCAACTATATCTTACTAATGGAGCAATCCAGTCTCGATATTGTTTTTCTAGTTAACCTCGTACGGATTTAATTTTAAGTATATTCTCTAAAAGATTTCGTACTAATTTGGACTAGATGAACACGTATATAGAAGGTTTTTTTTTGTATTTTCGATGTGGTACTTGAATTGCCTCTAGGGATGGCAATTACCCACCCATGGATAATTTTACCCAAATCCAAATAGATCCATTTAGTATGGGTAGGGTTTGGATGAAGTGTAGATGGGTTTGGGGGTTTGTAGATGGGTTTGGGTTAGGTATGGATATTGCTTTCATAATGTAAATGTGTATGAGTTGGATATGGATATCCATTTACTTGAGGGTGTTTTAACTACACACACAAAAATTGGACTTATTTGTAAAACTCGAAAAGTTTAGGTACCAAAATGTAAGACCAAAAAAATTTAGGTACCAAAATGTAATTTTTCATCAATAGTTTGAGGACTTATATGCAAAAAAAATTAAATTTAGGTACTAAATCTGCATATCTATTAAGTTTAGGTACCAAACTGTAATTTGCCTTTGGGCATGGGTACAAAACCCAAATCCATGTGTTAAAAACCCAACCCAACCCAAGTAAATGGGTATGGGTACAAATCCATCAAACTCTACCCATCTACCATTTATTTGGAATCCATACCCAACCCAATTGAGTTGGATAGTAAAATACCCATGGGTATGGGCAAAATTGCCATCCCTAATTGCCTCACAACAATCCCCCTCAAGATAAAAACCACGAACTTCGTGTCCTCTCCTTAGCAATTATTGATCAGTCAACACTTTCCTCGACAAAAGGATTTACCAAATGTATAACCCCATTGATATGCTAGACAGACACAGATCTCCTTTGATATGCCAAACATAAGCAAATCTCAAATCATGAGGTCACCCAATGAGGGTCTCACCAAACTGACGCCCATCGTCCTGGATCCGCAGTCTAATCCAGGCTCTGATACCACTTGTTGAGACTTAATAGTTTTTTTTTATAACCCAGGAACCTCAACCCCACATGCCACTTTGTGACAGCGTGATCTACTAAACCTGGGGAGCACATGTACAAGACACAACATCGGGAGACTTCGTCCCCCGCACTCAGGCATGCCTCCGGGAACACACAAACGGCGCCGCTGGGGATCGAACTCATGACCTCTCACATCCTGAGCCAACCAAACCAACGGTTTCACTGCTAGGCTATATTACCTTTGGCAGTCTTAATAGTTCCATTAGTATGATATTGTCCCCTTTGGACCAGCCCACATGAATTTACTTTTGGTATCCTCCCCAAATGGCCTATTACTAATTTCTCTAGGTGGACCCTAATATACAAGGGTCTTTTTCCTTGTATTTTCGATGTGTACTTGGATTGTACCATAGCAATCCTCTCCTCAAACGCAAATCTCCTTTGATCTGCCAGACAAACGTGAATATCTCTTGATTCACCAAACAAACGCGGATCTCAAATCTCGCAGTCATCTAATGAGGGTCCACCAAACCGACGTCCACCACCTCGAATCAAAACCGAACCAAACTCTAATTTCACATGTCGAAATTGGATAGCTCAATATTGTTCGCTTTGAACCAAACTTGCACGAATTTACTCTTGAGTTCCTTTCCAAACGACCTTGTACTAATTGCGTTAATGCGATACTTGGATTATCTCACTATCACCTAATTAATCATGAAACATATAAATGGGAGTAGTAGATTATATTATGTCATCCAAATTTGAAGGGCTTTAAGATCTACAGCAAGGCGCGATATGCACATCTGCGGCCACAGAGATAGTAGTTAAGGCCCTCTGGATTTCCCATTGTTGTTTGTCACTTTCTCCTCCCCCCTCCATTCCTCTCTCTCTCTGGTATACTCTTCTTCACAATCACAATCACCCAAATATTTACCAACTTAATTACTATGCACTACCCAAAACTTTGTTTCCCCTTCCTTTCTTCCCAATATATCGCAATTGCCTTACAAGTTGAAGTAATCAAATACCTAGCTACTAATCTTAAAGTACCAAGTCATCTCAATAAATCGCAAGTTAACGTTATACATAACGTGTGATCAAAACTTTGATGGTTGAAAGGTCATGTCTTCAAGTTTTTGATAATACGATTTTCTAATGATATCAATGATTAATTTAATGACAATACATGATAGTTAGATTGTTTGTCCTCTCATCTAAGAAGATTTACATGTTAGTGAACTGTATTATAATTGTTCGTTATACAACTTGTCGTGATAACTTAATATGTATATAGAAATGAACTGGTTTCATTTCCAAATTCAGTTTCAATTCATGGTTGTAGTTTCCTCATCACCAACATGATTCGGCCTTATGTGGTAGCGGATGGGGACCGTGGCTTTTCCAATTATTTGAATTCTCATTTATCAATCGGTATTTTTAAATTTGTATTTTGGAAAGATATATAAGATATTTACTGGGGATGGGAACACTACAATTTTGGGTTCAAGTTACCAATGTTCCTTCTAAAGATATTTGCAGGAAATATCTTAATTCAGAGTTCAGAAAAAAGAGTGCTGCCACCAGCTACTCACTAGTCACTACTGCCACACAACACTATTTTGTATCGAGTATTTTTTAATTTAAAAGAGAGAAATCTATAGGAGAAGAATGAATATAAGATGAGCTATATGGCAAAAAGCCTGGGCTAGGTCCATGCTCCCCCCCCCCCCCCTACTCCCTTAGGTCATTAGCAATAAACTTCTTAATACTAATTAAAATATAAGTTTGGCACGGTTGCATAAAAGAGAGGTTAACTTGACATGCGGGTTCTAATTTAGATATGAAAGTGATGTCAACCTTCCCTCTTTCCTTAACTATCCATTCGCCCTCATCATTGCGGAGTCCAGGTACAAAGTTGCGTTTTCGACGAGCCTGTGTGATCGTATGAAAATACGACGTGTTTTTGTTGCCTTTCTTGAGCCAACGGACCCGCGATTTCTGTTGCCAGTAGACCTCATCTGCCTCCCATTCCCGACTCAACTGAGCCTCCAAAGATCTTACCTCATCCCAATTAACCGGGTGGCTAAGCTTGGCCATATCAATTTTGGCTTGGAGGATTTTAATATTTATAAGAGAGTTCGTAGTACCCAGCCCTGCTTCAATCATAGAGCAAATGGCGTAGCTTTTTTAGCCTCTCTCAAAGTTGGTACATAGGGGACTCATGTACTTCCTCCAACCACACATAAGCTACCATAGCCTTGACCTCTGGATTGTCAGCCCATCGAGCATCAAAGCGGAACAATGGACGGCTATGATGGACATAAGGTTTATCAAAAAGGATTAGAGCCCAATGATCTGATCCCTGGTCCGTAAAGTGCTTAACAAGCGTGTCGAGGAAACTCTCCATCCAGGCATGGGAGCAAAGGGCCCTATCCAACAGTTCACGAATATAGGCAGTCCCCATCCTTTTATTGGTCCAGGTGAACTGGTCACCTTGATAGCCCGGATCATGGAGACCTAAGTTGTTGACGAAGTTCCCGAGAGCAAAGGATTGGGCAGCATTCTAGGTGTTACCACCATCCTTTTCACTCTCATTCAAAGTGATATTGAAATCCCCTAATACCACAAACGGTATTTGGACTTCTTCACAAGCATGATGAAGAATATCAAGTTGGTTAGCGCGAGTTGCTTCATGGCAGCGTAAGTAAACACAAACCACCACATAAGAAAGATCTCTGTCATTAATCCGAACAAAAATGGAAAAATTCGAATGATAAAACAGCGAAGCATCAACTTCGAGGGACCAAACTACAGCTAAACCATTAGAAGTATCGATGGCATAAAAAAACAATGAGAAAAATCGAAACCTAACCCCCGCATCCTACGGGGAACTACTCGCCGGCTCGATCTCGTTCCCAAAAGGAAGACAAGGTCTGGTTTATTGGAATGAACTAATCCTAAAGCAGTTTGGAATGTGAGTGATAGTCCTATTCCCTCACATTCCAGGCCATCAGCCTCACTTATCCGATTGGGGCCACTCAAAGATGGCTTCCTCCACCTTTTCATCATTCGATGTTTCTTCAACAAATCGTTTCTTCGGCGTGGGACAATCTTCAACCTCT